>JARCFY010000002.1:89356961-89996961 GCA_029233225.1 Lepidodactylus listeri
CCCAAAAATCTTGCCAAATCTAATTCCCAGTTCTTGTGTTTATGTAAAGTGCTTTCAGCATAGGCTGAGACTCAGACTCTTTCAGTTCAACTGAATTTTTCCTCAGAGCAGATTTTCAACAGTTAAGGTACAGAAACATCTCTCAGATCAGGAATCTGTCAGAATGCCCATTCCCCCTCAGCACCCAGCTAATAAAAAAAATTCTGCCCTTAGCTGGAGCTGGCCAATCAGTGCTTGGAGTAGCCTGTCACTCAAAGCTCTCCATTTTTGAGGAGATTTAACTCTTCACCTCCTGGTACTCTAACAGCATAGCATTCTGAAGCCTATTTTAAGAGCTGTCCTTCACAACAGTTTTCAGAATATTCCACAAGAATTATGCAAACGCTATGATTACATGTGAATTACAAACTGACATTGATTCCTGATCAATATGTTTCTGTATCCCTGTGTAGGTAGTTAAACAGGATAGAATGTAATGCCGGGGGGGGGGGGGGTTGCCCCTGCTGGTCCTGCCACAACTCCATGAGTTGATCTGATGTTGTACAAGGAGGATCTGAATGCATGAGACAGTTTTGCAAGTCATACATTTAAACTCTGGTGAAGGTAAAACATTGCAGAAAATTAGGAGGAGGAGGAGGAGGAGATTGGATTTATACCCCACCCTTCACTATCCAAAGGAGTCTCAGAGCGGTTTATAATCTCTTCCCCTTCCCTTCTGCACAACAGATTCCCTGTGAGGTAGGTGGGGCTGAAGGAGCTGTCTCGAGAACTGTCCTTAAGAGAACAACTCTGAAAGAACTTATGACTGACCCAAGGTCACACCAGCAGCTGCATGCAGAGGAGTGAGGAATCAAACCCAGTTCTCCCAGATTAGAGTCCACACTCCTAACCACTACACAAAACTGGCTCTCCAAATGATAACTATGGTTAGTGTGAATGCAGGCCACTCCATTATTATCTATTAATATTTCACTATGAATTAGTATTGATATTTTTTATAGTTTCATTACATTGTTTTATCTTGTGAGTCATGGTTATGTCTGTGGACTGCCACTAGGCACCCACTATAGGCAGCCAGAGCTTGGCCCCGGAGAAAAATAGGGGCCAAGGATCCTGAGCCTCTAAGTAGTGACTAATAGGGACTTTGGCAGAAACTTTAAACCCTCCATCCAATGGGACCTAGGGGTGCAGTTCAGGGATTGTATATAGTTGGCCGCCTCAGCCAGTAAGATGTTATGTTGTATACCAATAAACAAGAGCTGTTCATCACTCTGTTGTCCTGCCTCTCCATGCGGTGAGCCCACTACACAATACATAACATATACATTCTGATCTCAAGTTGGTATAAACTGAAGGTAGACCATGGATTTCTCTGACATCAAGATTCAAACACACTTTCCTAAGCTTGGATTGCTCTCTGGTAATGCATTCCAAGGCAGAGAAAAGGAAACTAAACTACCATTTGTTGAGGCACATGAGGAAGTCAGTAATAGTCTGTGAACTCAATATTATGATTTTACAAACTACCCACAGCTTAAATAAACCGTGGTTTTGCATTATGCCTGACTCAAGGCTGGGTGTGCAGGGGGTTCTATATTCATGTACCCCTCTAAACAAGTTCCAGTTAATACATGGATTCTGGAAGTAGGACCAGCAGGTGTGATCCTATCCCCTCTCCATGTGTTCATTCTGTCCTGCTTGACCATCTGCACCAATCTGTAATGTTGCGATGTTATAAAGAAATGCAAAAGGATCTCTCTTTCCACCCAAATTAAATAAGCAGGGTCCTTCCCCTGCATACAAACAGTACCACTTTCTCTATTTTTCCCCACCTCTTTTGGTGCACATGACTGCTGGAAGTTTTGACAAGATATATTTGTTGTTATGCTAGCGTTCATAAAGGGTGTGAATAAGATTCTGAACTTTTTTTTTCTAGTACAAAGCAAATCCAAACAAAGGAAATACTCAAATTAAAGCTCTTTCATTTTTTCCAAGACACAGCAGCCTTTTCTAAGCTTTATTAGAAAATTATCATGCCAGCTGTCTCTTTTCCTTGACTGTTATTCACACAATATGCCTCTCATTTCTTTTCAGCTTTGTACATGTATAATAATGAGTTTTTCTAGAATGGAAAACCCAGTGGAATATTAAAATTGCAAAGAGCAGTTCTTCAAGTTAATTTCACTGAAGTGCATCACAACATAATACAATGTTTTAAGGCTGAATATCAAATAAGGACTCATTCATGGAAATTCATTAAAGAAAATATTCTGAGTATAGTCTTTCCTATCTGTATTATTGTGTATCGGGAGTTAAGTTAAATATATATGAAAATAAGTTGTTCAAGATGTATTTCACGGATTGTGTGATGAACAGTGAGCCATCTTTTCTTTTCATGAATCAAAACCTGACTTCAGAATTCACTAAATTTTTTAACCATGATGGTTCTACTGAAATAAAGACTCAACTAGGCCTGGCTGCTTGCTACTGTTCATCAGCAGCCATCCAATGAAAGCCTGTGAGGTGCAACAGTTAGAGCTTCAAAGTAGGGTCTGCAAGACCCAGGTTCAGATCCCCCATCTTGCAGTGGAAGCTGACTGGGTGATTTTGGACCAGTCACATACTTTCAGCCTAACCAATCTCACAGGGTTGTTGTGCAAATAAAAAGGAGGAGAGAATAATGCAAGCTGCTTTGGTCCCCATTGTGGAGAAAGACTGTAATTTTCGTAGTTAGAGGCTTGGGGGGGGGGGGGGGGAAACGGAAAGCTGAAGACAGATAAAGGTAGGTTGGCTGTTGGGTGGGAGGGAGGGAGACAGAGTTTCCAACTCCAGGTTGGGAAATTCCAGGACATTTGAAGGGGGAAGCCTGGGGAGGGTGGGGTTTGAGGAGGGGAGGAACTTCAGACCAGTATAATGCCAGAGATTCCACACTCCAAACCAGCCATTTTCTCAATGAGAACTACCATTGCCAACATCCAGGTGAGGCCTGGAGATCACCCAGAATTACAACAGTTGTAATGACAGTTACCCTGTTAACAGATGACAGTTACCCTGGATAAAATGCCTGCTTTGGAAGGTTGAGTCTATGGCATTATACCCTGCTGAGGATGCTTGCCTCCCCAAGTCTCACTTTCCCAAGGCTACACCCCTAAATTTCCAGGAATGTCCAAACCTGGAACTGGCAGCCCTAAGGTGAATTGATCTCTGTAGCTGGGAGATCCATTGTGATTCCCAGAGTGCTGCCACTGCTGCTGTGAGGGGAGAGGAAGCAGGTGGGTGGGTGGGAGTACAGCCACTGCCACTGCTGTGCATAGTGGGGGAGGAAGCAGACAGGAGGCTGGGAGAGTGATGGGACAGAAAGAGAGAGTGATGGAGTGGGGACAGAAAGAGAGAGAAAGAGTGATGAGGTGGGGAGGCAGAAAACAAAGAGAATGATGAGGTGGCAGAAAGAGAGAGGAAATAACATGCATGGAGGAGAGACAGAGAGTAAGAAAAGGGGGGACAGAAGGGAGAAAGAATGTATGAGAGGTGGGGGGGTGGAGGAAGCAAAGGTGTGAGGAATGAGATAACCATCCCACAAGTTTCTTGCTGGTCTCCACTTTTCTATATATCTAATTATCAGCAGTCCCCCTATAGGGTTGCCAAGTCTCTTAATCTTACCAGCGGTGGGGAGCCCTCTGCTGGCCAGGAGCTTCCCCGTCGCGCATGCTTAAGTGACGTCAGCACATCGGGGGCATTGCCAGGGCAACGCTCTGGCAATCGCCCCAAAACTCTATGGTATCATAGAGTTTTGGGGCGATTGCCAGAGCGTCGCCCTGGCAATGCCCCCGACATGATGGAGTCACTTCCAGTGACGTCGCCCGGCGCGGGGGAAGTCGTCCAGGCTGGACGACTTCGGGAGTGGGGTTTCCCCCGCCGGCCGAATGCTGGCCGGCGAATCGGGAACCCCTGTAGTGGGGGATCCCCCGCCCCCTGGGCTGACTTGGCAGCCCTAGTCCCCTATGTGTGGACATCTAAATCCACAGATAGGGGGGATACTTACCCCAAACAAGTTTTTCTGCCAGCTTGGGTGACCCCCCTAGGTTTGCAGAAAAATCTGAAAACTTTTTAAAAAATACATGGGGGGGTTAAATTTCCCCAAAAATAATAAGTGTGGTCTGCATATGCACAGACAACTCAATTTACCATTGAGGGCCTGATTGCTGCTGCTCCTGTAAAGCCAACCCAGGCCAAGCCACAAGGGCAGAGAATGCCGGAAGCTGCTCTGAGCCCGGTCACATCGGCAGGGAATGCCAGGAGAGGCTCTAGGTTCGGCTGCAGCAGCAGGGAACACCAGGAGCTGCTCCAGGGCTAGCTGTGGTGGTACGGAGTGCTGGGAGAGGCTCCAGGCTCGGCTGCAGCAGTGCAGAACACCAGCAGAGACTCTGGGCAGAGCTGCAACCGTGAGGGACACCAGGAGCTGCTCCAGACCTGACCACCACCAGAGCAGCTCCCAGACTCAAAGGGAGGGGGAAAGAGGGAGGGAGAAAGTAGGGATTGGGTTGGGGGGGGGGAAGAGAAAAGAAAAGATGGGTGTATTGGCTGGGGGGGGAGAAAGAAGGGGGATGGGAGAGAGATAGAGAAAGACAAAGAAGGAGGGATTGGCTTGGAGAGAAAAAAGAAAGGGGAAGATGGGGGAGAGGGAAGGAAGCAAAGGTGAGGGAATGCCCCCTCCCCACAAGTTTCTTGCAGGTCCCCACTTTTGTTTACTATTCTGGAAATAATCATAATAACCTGAACAACAATTATCATCTATATTTTTTTATTTGGGAGTTGAAGGATGCACACAGCTCTTCCTATAAGAAAAAATTAATGCATAAGGTGATGGGCTTTTAATATATGTTAACTTTTATTTGCAACACTGATACTGAAGCACTATAAACCAAGAATAGAGATTTCCCAATGATCCTAAGGTCCGAACATCAGGTAGAGAAGAAAGCCTTTATTTTTATGACGTCAGTCTCGGCAATGGTAATCCATTAAAGCTACCAAGCCCAGATTTTACTGAGGCTTGGTGTTTTACACCAGGGGGTGGGGACGCACAGAAAGGAAGGGGACAGTGTCATACAGCATCATATTTGTTAACAAATCATATGATATAACTCCGCCTAACTAGCTGCTCAAGTGTTAGGAATGTTTCTATCTAAATGTTGCTAATTGCTTGCCGTTCCCATGGTTCTTTAGCCCAGCCTAAGAGCAATAATGTTGCCCACTAAACAATGTAAGACTGTTAGCTAGATGTTGTTAGTGTTCCATGTAACAGCAAAGAATCTTGTTTCATTGACCTTGCATTTCAAAGCTTCTAACTTACTAAGCAATATGCAGAGTTCTATTCAGCATAATTATTGATTAATTTTTCTTATTGCTTCAATACTATAAACTTGGGAAATTATTACAGAAAACCACTTAAGATAATAATGTGCAGTCACTGTTAGTTATAACTTTATAGAACCTTAAAAAAATCTTTGTAATTACAAGCCTCCGTAAAGAACTACAAGCATTGTAGCTGACAATGTGCCGTTTCATTTCTAATACTTTTGAATTCTGGGACACAACAACAGTACATGATGACTCTTAAGGCAGAGACATTTACTTCTGATTAGACTAAGGCCAATGGAATTATTCCAAGCTTTAGGATTATAACATGGATCACCTGCCTGACATTTGTTTAAATTATTAACTATGAAGACCAGACCACAATGGCTCCACATTTTAAAGAATTTTAGACAAAGAAGGAAATACAGAATAAAAAAATATTTTTATGCTGTTATATAGGGTGAGGTCAACCATTTTGGCCTGGACATATTCTTTGTTAAGTTACGTGAAGTGTTTACATGTCTTGAAGAGCCTTGCACTCTGAGGATAGCCATCCCCTGGTTGTCCCCAGCCCGAAAGATGCCCACCTAGCCTCAACCAGGGCCAGGGCTTTCTCAGCCCTGGCCCCAGTCTGCTGGAACATGCTTATGATTAAGATCAGGGCCCTGTGAAACCTGTTACAGTTTTGCAGGGCCTGCAAAACAGAGCTGTTCCACCAGGTCTTTGATTGAGGCAGCAGACATCTACCAGCTGGCCTCCCTATTACTGCTGCTGCATGAGGCCACTATGGCTCAGCACTGGCCCACTCATTTCCCGGCTGTAGGAACTGAAACGGAATATTCTGCACTGCCCACTTTAAATGTTTTAAATTGGTTTTGTTGTATTAATTTAATATTGTTATTTATTGTCGGATTTACTTATTTTAAGATTATATTAAATTTATTGTTGCGAGCCGCCCTGAGCCCGCGTGCGGGAAGGGTGGGGTATAAATTAAAATCAATCAATCAAATTTAAAAGAAGCTTAACTTACTAAATGTGTACAAGAAGAAATGAATGTTTAGCTAAAGTATCTCTCAAATCATATTAGTAAATTACTGCAACAGCAAACTCGCAACTGCATCCAAAGAGACTGACACTGGGGTCTAACTAACACTGAAGATCAGTTAGTACCCTACACTGTCAGCAGGGGGAAAACATGCAGAAAAGACCCCACCTTCAAGGTGCAGAGAACATGGTAATTGCAACAGGCCCATAGTGACCCTGCGACAAACTACCAATCATGGAGTGTCAACAATATCTCAATGACAGGCAGACAGAAATAGCCAACCAGAACATGCTGACAGGGCCATGCTCCTCCTCAAGGCGAACACAATCAGGGAGGGAACTATAGGGACACAGAACTTAAGTCTGAAAGGAGCAATGTGACATAAATAGGAGGAGCTCTGGAGTGAACATACTCCTCGAAGCTCTGCTGATACGGGTTCAAATCGCCTCCTGCAACCACGATCCCTTTTACCAGATGTGTTTATCATATTGGCCAAGTTATTTACTCACTCCCTATTTATTTGTAAAATTGGCTGCTGACTGGCAATAAGGGACAACAGGTCTGTGAAGAAGAACCCTTAAGAGGTCAGAGAGATATAGCCCCATGCCATGTGCTGTATCATCTGAGGATAGGGGTCTCAGCTATGGCTTATAAGCTGCTTAGAAGGGCTAAGATTCGCCATAGACTTAGTATCCTAAGCTGCACTGGGATCTGAGGACAGGCTAGAAGGGGAGTAATTTGCATTTTCATTCTCCATATGTTCAATGGGCATCTTAAAAACTACACCAGGATTCTTGCTGGCATAACATTATGCTGGTGTTGGGAGTGTGTGACCAGGACTGGAGAGGCGTATAGTGCTAAATTATACTTCTTCCCCAACACACCCTTGATGCCACCCACTTTGTACACTGACACCAGAGTTACACTGGCATTAGCTTGGCATCAACGTATCTTTGAGATATTCTGCCATGGGACTTAATAAGCCTCCTAAACTGGTCAGAGGGAGGCCTTGAGCCCTAACACAGAGATTAAGACCTCCTGCTTCCAAGCAAACTTTAAAGGTTTCACTTAAGTATAATCAAATCCTTGGAAGTTTTCTGAAGCTTTTTCTGGTGTTTCATGACCTACAGACAAGGCCTTTACCTACTGTCTAAATATGAAAATCATTCCACGCATCCTCCACATCTATGAGTGATGTGCTCTAGAATGACTTTTTATCAATCATGTTAATTTTGAAATAAACTATTGGTTGACTTTTTATTCCTCAAAGTCAAAACTGGATTGTGTTAGTGTTTGCCCTTAATTAACAGTCACTGAATCCCCATATTAATTAGCAGAACAGTTAAATAGTTTGCATTAGTCTTTGGTATACTACTAGATAATTACAAAACTCATTAATAAAACTGGTACTTTAAATTTGTATAAACCTGTTATGAAACACTAAAACTGATTACACTACAGGTTTTTGCATGCTTGTTTACTGGTGTGCTGTTGCCTTAATTTGAGCAGAAAATCATAACCTTGCAAAGGTTTTAGGAAATGGGTTTAGTTCAGCACGCACACGGCATGAAATTATGCTAAAATACAATTAACAACAACCCAGAAATGAATACTGCTAAATGTACACAAGCAATGTTGAAAAGATACTTAATAATTTAGTGCAACTGATCTTTTTATATGTTTATGTTAAATACAAGATTCAGATCTGAATGTTAATACAAAATATTGAACAAAGCAGGTTAACTCGAAACTGACAAGTAGGACTCCACCAAACCATTCTTTATAATCTCAGACATAATCTCCTTAAAACAGCATACAGATGGTGCCCAACACTGTCACTTTCTACAAAATCATTTTGCCAGTCCACTATTCACCTCTTTCCTAGTCTCCCAAACCTCACTCCACCTCTTTCCTGGTCTTCCAGTCCCTACTCCACCTACTCAGGAGTCATTTCGAAGGAGAGCGAGCAGGAACAGTGTTCTGGGAGTAACAAGCCCAGGAGTAGGGAACCCAGGCATGCTTGCATGCCTGCCCTTTGCTTTCCCAGCCAGCGTGCTGCAGCCAGCTGGCTGGGGAAGGGAAGGCAGGCAGACATGCCCCCCCTTTCTCCTGAGCCTCTGTGCTTTTGTGGAGAAACTTGGGGAAGGGGGGGATTTAAATGCCTTTCTTCCCCTTCCCCATCTGGAAGTTCCAGTGAGGGAACACCTCCCCCCAAGCAGGCTCTGACCACTCACTTCCTAGAGGCCCCAGGGAGAATTGTGTATGCAAATTAGAGACCTGCACAGCATATAGTGGTGTCTCCCAGCATGGCGGCGGCGGCCCAAGCAACCTGCCCCACAATGGGCTTGTGTGTTAGCCTGCTGGATGCCTATAGGTCCAAAGATGACCATGTCAGGCAATGCCACCTGGACGGTCGCCAACCCTTGGACCTCACCACCCGAGAGCATTTTGGGGCCCAGTGCTTACAGAGCTAGGAGCCAGGGGCTTGCACCATGGGGGGTATGGCCATCCATGCAGATGGAATGGGAATCAGATGTGTCCTTCCTTGGGTCAATGCCTAGGAAGTGATCCTCTATTAAGCCAGTCCTTTGGCCCACTTAACTCAGTACCACCTACTGTGACTTTTGGCAGCTGTCCAAAGTATCAGGCAAAACAAAAAAAAGCCTTCCCTAGTCCCTGATGTTGCTTGAGATGCATCAATTGGGGATGCCAGGGATTCAACCTGAGACCTTGTGCATGCAAAGCAGATGAGCCATAGTTCTTCCCCATGCACAGGAATACTAAGACACTATACACTGCACAGCTTGCCAGCTAACAAGCTACAACTGCTTTGGTCTATTTCAAACTATTTTTAACATTTTGCAGGAAACATAATTCTCCTGCTGGTTGTCTAGTATATCTTTAACCCAAACAACAAACATAATCTCAGCATTTAAATAAGTGAAAGACAGTTGATTGCAGAGTAAACAAATAGTACAAACAGAAGGCAAAGTACAGTCTTCAACAACATGCAGTGGAGAAACTGAGCAGTGAGCTTTCATATGATAACTGGGGTATTACAAATATGACCCTATTTTTGGCTGTGAACTGCTACAGAATATGTTACACTAATGATTTACTGTATCACTAAATTATTTTATTTGAGCAATGAAACTGTTCCAAGCTGATAGTGAGGAAATGTAGAGGCAGACATTTGATGGAAAAGTAGAGACAGACATCACCAACTTCTGGATTTCTATCCAGAAGTACTACTAAAAAAAATCTGATTATTCAGAAGTATAAGAAATACTTGGGTTAAGGAAAGTAGTCTGATTTGTCTTATTAAGAAATGTAGTGATATTTCAGGCCAGTGTAGGAGGGAAAAAGGAGGAATGGCATTCAAGAAACTATGATCACCAACTTGTCAAGAACATTCAATTTATGATCAAAGTTGAATCTAGTTTAATCAAGGTTAATTAAGTATTTTTCAGCTGTTTCCACCAAGGACTCCTTCCTTCCTGCATTTCCACAAGGACTGGTTAAATCAGGAGCTTAATTTCTGTCCCATAACTTCAGATTTGTGCCTCTGTTATGTTCTCCCAGTCAAAAATGACCTGCTATAAAAGCCCTACAAGTTATCATCCCTAGTATGAGGTTAAAAATTAAGGGGGTGAAGAGAATCTACACATACTAATTCTGACATTCCCTCAGGAAATGCCACAAGTTGGGAGAATTTTTCAATATTATGAACTAAAGGGTTGAATTGTCAGTTATGTAGAAACTGCTGATATTCTGCCATTATGACTTCTGTGCAAATGAAACTGTGTGGGTGAGAACCGTATTTAAGTAGAGTGGCTGGGAATTTATAAAATACAGACAAAATGTTCCATTGCAATTTAACAATTTAGAAGGTACCTTCAATTGCAAACAAACAGCAAACTAGATCAGAGAGAATTCAAGCTAACCATTTAGTAGCAAATGAGAAACTGAGTAAGGAACTGCTGTTATCACCACTACCAAAGTAGAGCTCTCTCCCTGTGTAACACCATAAGATTCTGGTACAAATGGTGGAATACAAATATGGTAAACAAATTTGGCCATTCAATGGTTTAACCAAAAGACATATATGAGAACATATGATTGCAAATATATGGCTCTCATATAACAAGTAGCTATAATTTAAAAAAAAAATGAATGACATATTCTAGATGTTAGTATTTTCCTTCAGTGTGATCCTGAACTTCTCCTTGTGGGCTACACAAAATACATTTATACCATACACTGTTTTAATTATTCTTAATTTTAAAACCTGGCATGATGAATCATGCATAATCTCGTTTGAAAGACAACACAGACTTTCTTTTTTAAGACAATATAGAATTTGCCATATAAAGTGGGCACTTCTTAACATACCTGATCATACCAACTGTGCAGTCAAAGAAGCTATTCAAGGCCCAGTCTTGCCAACCCTGCCATGCTGAAACTTAAGGACAGAGGATATTGCTGCAGATACTGCCTTTTTGTCCAGTGCACAAAAATTAAATGAGAATAAACTTGTGAATTCCTGCTAGCGGTAGAAGTGGTAATTAATCTACTAAAATATAAACTGAGCAGTGTGAGGAGCAAACTGGGTCAGCAGTTGAGCAAAATTTGAGTCCAGTGGAACCTTTAAACCGAACAAAGTTTTATTCAAGGTATAATTGTGCTAATGCACACTTCTTCAGATACAATGAAACAAAACTTCTTCAATCATTACATATAGGCGGCGGCGGGGGGGGGGGGGGGTAATTGCCAGGAAGGGCTAGTTAGAGTCAAGATGCATAAATAACTGGGCGATTACAGCTGGTTAGTAAGACTTGTGAATAGCAGTAAATTAGCATATAACCCTTTTATCATTCTAGTTGCCATTTTCTGCACTTTTTCCAATGCTATAATATCCTTTTTGAGGTGCTGTGACCAGAACTGGACACAGTATTCCAAATGAGGTCGCACCACTGATTTATACAGGGGCATTATGATACTGGCTGATTTGTTTTCAATTCCGTTCCTAACAATCCCCAGCATAACACTGGCCTTTTTTATTGTAGTTGCACACTAACTTGACATTTTCATTGAGTTCACCACTACGACTCCAAGATCTCTCTCTTGATCAGTCTCTGCCAGTTTGGACCCCATCACTGTCTATTTATAGTTAGGATTTTTGGCTCCACTTTGCACTTGGCCACACTGAACCCCATTTGCCATGTTGATGCCCACTCACCCATCCTTGACAGATCCCTTTGGAGTGCCTCACAGTCCTCCCTGGTTCTCACCACCCTGAACAACTTCATGTCATTCGCAAATTTAGCCATTTCACTGCTTACTCCCAACTCCAAATCATTAATAAACAAGTTAAAAAGCATCAGACCCAGTACTGATCCCTGCGGTACCCCATTGCTTACCACTCTCCACTGAGAAAATTGCCCATTTATACCCACTCTCTGATTCATATTAACTAGACAGTTTTTGATCCACAAAAGGATCCTTTTATCTCGTGACTATTGAGCTTACCTAGGAGCCTTTGATGAGGAACTTTATCAAAAGCTTTCTGGAAGTCAAGGTAAACAACATCTATTGGGCCCCCCTTGTCCACTCCCTCAAAGAACACTAACAGGTTAGTGAGAAAATATCTTCCCTTACAGAACCCATGCTGAATCTCCCCAATAGTTCCATTACTCTGTCCTCTGTACTTCCATTTCTTGTGTGTATGATTTTACATTTGTTTTCTTTCTGTATGTGTGCATTTTATTAGGATTTTCTTCTGTATTATAAAAATAACCCCTTTGGTTAAGCAACTGTCTGGTTATTAAGAACTCTCATAAATGGAAAGATCCCCGTAAACATTGGAAGCAAGATCACTGCTATTACCCCACCTCTCACTGAGGCCTGTCATTTTAGTAATTCCCCCCCAGAAACTGAAGTCAGCTATTTAGGTGATTAATTCAAAGCTGGTAGGGGCAACACTTATGGCTTGTAATACTTCTTCATGTGTGATGTTGGTATACAGAGATTCCATATCCATGGTGGCTAAAATAGTATTCTCTGGAAGGTTGTTCAAAGATTATATTTTCATCAGAAAGTCTGGGTGTTGCGAACATAACTAGGAGTGTTGATGACATGGAACATCGCAAGTGACATTTGAACTGAACTTAGAACAGAGACCATATATCCAGATACCCCCACAGTGATAGTTGGGTGAGCAGTTGTTCGAGTAGAAGGGCAAAGAACAATGAAGGATTAATAGAGGGTTCTCTGATTATACGAAATAGCCAGACATGCTTGGTTTAGATGGTTCTGTTCATAAGCTGTCCACAAGCTGCCATCAGCACATTTGAAAATCTGACAACTTGTTCATATACAAACAATTTGCATATGTTCTCAATTATGCAAAAAGGCTGATAGTGCATGCACATACTCACACTGCTATCCCATAGCTTTTCCCTCATCTGCCACAATTAGCTCCCCTCCGTTTCTGCTGTTCACCACACTCTTTAAGTATATAAAACATTTACATTTCATATAGAGAGACATTAATGTGAAGAGTTTCCTTGTGTTCCTTATGGTCGCCAGATCCAACATTTGTTCAAATAAAGGCAGGAAAACTGTCTCAATTGCAATTGATCTGAGTATGTCACAGATTTTTGCCATGGCTGTTCCAACTACAAAATCATTTTCTCTTCAAAAAAGTATCAATTAACAAGGGTTTTTTAATCTCATTTTCTCTTCAAAGAAGTATCAACTTACAAAACAGGTTGTTATCTCCTTGTTTTGTTTCTTGTTGTTTTATTATCTAACAGGTATGCTCTCCAATGTATTGAAGAAGAAATTGACTAAGGTTTTCAATAGGGAAGAAATCTTTGCTCAGTTTTAATATACTCCTTGAGCACTCTTAGGGCACTAGTTTGGAGAACAGGACTGGGAGCAGAGGAACTTGAAATGAAGTTGACCAAGGCTTAACCCTTAGAATGTATGGAATTTCAAAAAAGGGAAAGCAAAGTGTCTTGGGCTGTGAAGAATAGGGGGAAAAAGACATCAGAGGAATGCTGCACAGAAGCAAAATATTAACCTAACTGAGCTCCTTCTAAATGAGGTATCTCATAATGACTCTAAGGCAGGAGTGGGCAATTGTTTTGGCTCGGGGGCCGCTTTGTGGGAGCGGAGGTTAGCGGAGGGCCGCACCTTTTAAAATGATTGCATTCATTAGTTAACTTTGCATTTCAGAAAAGGTATAAATTGTATCATAAAAATCAATAAGTATAAATTAAATAAAATAGTGGTAGTTTTATTCAATTTATTTATTGTGCTAATTTCATATCATCTATAGCTGCAAGCATATTTAATTTTAGAATCAGTTTAATGAGACAAATGTCCCCACATGGCCGACTGTCTTGGCGGGCCGCAAAAAACTCTGTGGCGGGCTGCATGTGGCCCCCGGGCTGCTATTTGCCCACCCCTGCTCTAAGGCATAGTACTCAGGCATGCAGTTACTTGGCAGCCATGCTGAATGCTACTGCTGAACAGCTTCAAAATGGTTAGCAATACCATTGGGTGAGCAATTTTCAAGGCAGCTAAGAAAGGGTTGGCAATAAAAATGGATGTTTTGAACAAGTTCAGTTCAAATGTCACTTGTGATGTTTATGAAATTCTTAGCATCCCTGAAAATAACAGCATGTTGAGACTGAGCCAGCAGGTGTACAGCAAGTCTAAAGAATGATTTTGTGACATTTGAGTAGACACAAATAATAAAAATGAACTAGGGTCTGAGAGTTGAGAACTGTGTTTGTTTGAGTGGACTGTGATAGTATCACTAACACCTAGTGATGGGACTACTGAAAGTAAAGATCATAGACATTTACCCCAGATTATTATTTGTTGGCAGAAAACATCAACATGACCAAACCTCTCTCTCGTCATTCAGTAACACCTGGCTGATCCATTCTCAGGCACTTAATACCAACTGTATGGAGAAAAAAATCCTAATTTTAAATATATGCTAATAGGCCTGAAGATGGAAAGAGATCTTGGGGTTGCAGTGGATAGCTTGATGAAAATATCACCTTAATGTGAAGCAGCAGGGAAAAGGGTAAACTCCATGCTGAGGATAATTAGGGAAAGAATTGAAAATGCAACAGCTGATATGTAACAGGACAAAATGATAATCTTCATGAAGATAATTTTTAAAAACTTTGGGCAAGCATTACTGAAGATCTACAAAGATAGGAAAGATTGAAAATTTCGTAGTTAGGAAGGATTTCTGCAGTCGAAATGAATATATTACCAAAGTTGACCTTTTTTTGTTTCAAATGTTACCAATTCATAAAGATGAAAAGATTCTTTACAAATGGCAGAAAATGATAAACATCTTTGCATGAAATGGAAAGAAGACAAGAATAAGACTTGAAGTATTACAGGACAAAAAAAGAGGTTTAGGTGTACCAAATATCAAAGTATCTTACAATGCAGCTGTACTAGCCTGGCTGTCAGACTGGATTACAAATTCAGATCAAAGGAATGTTAAATTGGGGGCAATTGATATTGCATAATTACCTATGAACTAAGGAATCACTAAAAACAATTAAAATACAAGATGGTAATCATATCTTGAGAGATGGTCTATTAAGAATATAGTTTCAATGAAGAAATAGAATAAGTCTACCAACCTTGCCATTGACATCCCCAGGACGCTTATTGTGACACTAATACAAGAAAGAAAACTGATCATATAACTTATATGATGGATAAACAAGGAAAAATAAAATCCTGGCAAGCAGTTCAAGATGAAGGAAAAACATTCTGTGGTTGTTATATCATCAAACGGTGTCCAAATTCAAAGACCAAATAGCTAAAAAAGGAGGTTGATTAAGAAAGTAAATGACTTTTAAACAATTAATCACGGGAGATTTAAGACACATATTAGGAAAAAATGTAAAAAATCATTGCAATATGACACTGAAACAGCAAGTAAAAAATATTATGATAAAATGAATACAAAATTTTGGAGAAAACATATACATGAGTCAGTGAGAAAACCTATGGACTAAAGAAATTAAGTTTACTGAATATCAAATACTAAGGGAGAACTGGTATAAAATGTTATTTTAAATGGTATACTACCCCTAAAGATATAACAAAAACAAATAAAGACTATAATGAGAAGCAGGGGTCCTTTCGTAGAAAAAGAGGGGCAGGAGCTCATTAGCATAACTCATTAGCATATGCCACATCCCCGACATCACCAGAAGTGTGTCAGAAAGGGAATGTCAGTTTCAGCCCCATTATATCCTATGGGCCATTGAAATCAATGGCAAAAACTCATAGGGTATATGAGGGGCTGGAGGAAAGGGGGTTTGAGGTAGAGGCTCCAAACTTGCAGGGTAGCTGCTGGGGCCTCTCCTCGAAATACCCACCAAGTTTCAAGAAGATTGGACCACGGAGTCCAATTCTATGGGCCCCAAAACAGGTTGTCCCATCCCCTCCATTGTTCTCTATGGTGGGAAAAAATGTTAACTTTTTTCCTACCATAGAGAACAATGGAGGGAATGGGGTCAACCTGTTTTGGGGGCCGTAGAATTGGACCCCCTGGTCCAATCTTCTTGAAACTTAGTGGGTATTTCGAGGAGAGGCCCCAGCAGCTACCCTGCAAGTTTGGAGCCTCTCCCTCAAACCCCCTCCCCTCCAGTCACTTTTAAAGTTGCCGCCGAATTTCGGCGGCAATTCAGTGGAAGGCTGAATCAGATTAGAGAATCTGATTCGGCCTGTGGCTGCCCTAGTGGCCACTCCTGAGCTGGCGGAGCTTCGCTCCACCTCGCTCCGGTCCCAAAGGACCCCTGATGAGAAGTATTAGAAATGCTAGAATACAGACACAACATTTCATCAGATATGGTAGACATGCAAGAAAGCAAGAAAATGCTGCCTAGTGATACAAGAAGAAAAGCAAAAGATATTAAAACTTAAGTTTGTGATGGATCCAAAAAATATGCTGTTAAATATTTTACCAAGCAATCTTACAAAAATACATAGTGAATTATTTAAGTAAATGATGTCAGTGGCAAGAGTAAAATTTGCAATAAAATGCTCAAACCTGAAAGAATGGAAGAATAAACTAAACAAATATGCAACAATGGCAAAAATAACATTTTATACATAACAGACCAGAATTTCAAGAAAAATTGAAAGCTCCCCCCCTCCAATTATATAGTTGGAAGTCAAGAATAAAATTAAATTAAAACAGAGAATGATAGAAGGAGCAAGTTAGGTAATGCATGTTTACAATAAAAATGTTATTAGATATTAAAATAAATGGAAAAGATAGAACATATTTAAATAAAAGTAAAATATTAACAGTAAAATTTAAGTAAGTTTTATATAAATGTATGGTTTTGAATATAAATTATTATCGTTTATACTTTATGTCTGTATGTTTGTAAATTGAATTTTAAGAAAACTAAAAAAGAAAATGCAACAGCTGAAGTGGCGTCTCCCCCCTTGGCTTGTAGCCAGGCCAATAGCTATGGCGGGGCTATTCAGGACTTAGCCCCTTTTCTTAAAGATCCAGCCCCACAGGAATTAATCCAGAAGCTTTAAAAATCATATTAAAACATTTATTCAAAGGTGCACACTCCTGCGCTGTGCTGCAACAAGCCCTTCACCCTCCCTCTGCCCTCCCCGGCTTTTTGCAATGAGAACCAATGAGATAAGTGGCCCAGGGACCCCCCTCCTATTCCCCTCCAAGGTGGAACCACACCATCCTCTCCCCAGCTGGCTGGGCAAGGTGGTCACGCTGGGGAGCTGCAGGAGCACACAGGACACACTGCCTCTCTGGCCCAGCGTGAGGCGGAGCCTGCCTCTTGCCAGTTTTCACCTCCCTCCCTCCTTTGCAGTCACAGGCAGTTTCGGCAGGTGGGCAGCCACTGCCTCTTCTTCGCCCTGATCGGCTGCCCAACAGTCCCTCCCTGCCTAGGGTGCGCTGGAGTCTGGCAAAAGCACAGCACCTCTCTGCCTTGCTTGGCATGGAGATGCAGAGAAGCTGCTGAGCCCACGGCAGAGGAGGGAGGAGCCAGCTGGCTAGCTGGCTGGCTGGCTAGCGGGCAGAAGCCCATTAGTGGCTGCACAGGTCTGGGAACCTGGACGATGCACCTCCTCAGCAACCTGCTCTTGCTGTCAATCGCTACGAGGCTGCTTGTAGCAGCAGGAGGAGGAAGGCCATCAATGCTCCACCCAGCTGACTACACAGGACCACTTTCCCAAGGCTCCTTCTATTTACTGTGTCTGAAGCCTGGCTTAGCCCTCAGGAGTGGACTGAAGGACAGATTGGCACAGAACGCTGGCTTTTTGTTTGTTTGTTAATTTAAACTCTCTCTCTCTCTCTCTCTCTCTCCTCATTAGAATTTTTAGGTAACTGTTTAAGTAATAACTATCGACTAGTTGAAAAGTGTGATGTAGGACTGATAGAAAATTAGCCTTAAAAACTTTTGACAAACTTTTGGCAACAGACAAACCTGTAACAATATAGTTGTGATGTTTGATTCAGTGTTAACAAATGAAGCAGTGTACAAAAAACTGCTGGATAAACTCCTTAAAATTCAGAAAAGAAGGAACTTGAATAACCTTGCAGAAAAGAAGGAACTTGAATTTTTTAACGGATAAGTTAAGAGAAAAAAGGTATTCTCCTTCAGATTGAACTTTAGACATAGTAGTAAACTTTATACTGGTAAGACCCTAGAAGAAGCTGAAGATGTAGTAAATCTAATCTTTGCAGAGTAAAGTGTGTAGAGACTATAAATTTGTAGTGTGAAATAAATAAAACATAAAATGGATAAAGTTAATTTCTATTAATGTAAATGGTTTCAATGTACCACACAAAAGATTTTTTTTAATATAAACTGTGTAAAGAAAGGGGGAGTTGCAAGAAACACATAAACAAGTATCTCAGATTGCATTATTACAGCAACCAAAACTAGACAAAACTATATGTAGCAGATAAAAACAAAAAAGTGTGGCTGATTATATTAAAACCCAAATATAGTAGTAACCAATGTAATTCAAGATAGGAATGCAAGATATATACTGTTAAAGGACTGCTGGACCTTCTGAGGGCACCTGGTGTTTTTGGCCACTGTGTGACAGTGTGCTGGACTGGATGGGCCACTGGCCTGATTCAACATTGGCTTCTCTTATGTTCTTATGTTCTTAGGGCCATGGTTATGAACAACAAATTACCTTTGAAAACATATATGTGCCTAATTTTTTTTAAAAAATCAAAATCTTACGGGAATATCTCATAAATTCTGCTGATTTTAACTGTGTTACCAACCACACTCATTATTCAGCACTCATAGTCACAAATAGATATAATATTGATATCTTTTATAACAGCAAAATCTGTGTTTAAAGCAAAAATATAGACTACCACTTATGCTGATCATGTCCCTGTTACTTTGGAATTTTACTCAAGAAGAGAAATCTCACATTTGTGGTAGCTAGAAAACAACTTGCTGACTAACCAAGAAATTGAAATTATACTTAATGCATAACTCCAGGAATTGTTTCAATTAAATAGTGGCAGTGAAGTATAGCCAATTATTACATGGGAAGCTAGCAAGGCCTTTTTTTTTATGATAAGATTTTTATTTCATTTTCACAGATATACATTCTTCGAGACTTCCAAACTACGAAACATTATTTGTACATCCACTCCGACAGTTTCCATTTTTACAAGATCGTATATTCTTGTATTATTTTCCAATAGACCTTAAGTTTTACTATATGCATCAAGCAGTGGGGACCGCACGGAACCTCCACATACTATATTGCAATTTAATTGGTCTATTTGTTTCTTTTTCTTTAAAGATCTTCCCCTACTTCTTATAGCACATATAATTCTTGTTTTTGTAAAGATTCTTTTGTAGTTTCTTGTTGCTCTTTCTAAAATCTGCAAACCCTAAGTTCATACGTTCAACAATCCATGTTTTGAGCCATTCATTTACTTTTACACCATTCATAGAATTTCAACCATCTATCCTGTAATAATTCATTCTTTTTTCCATGTAATATTTGGCTTAGTTTTTCAGCTTCTACCAACTCCATCACTTTATATATTACTTCATTAATTATTGGGCCCTCGGGTAATTTCCAATATTTTGCCCACATGATTCGTGCAGCCGTAACAGTACAGACTATAAAGATAGTATCCGGTTTGTTTACCCAGTCAGGGAGCATATTTAGTAAGAAGAGTTTTGGTGATAACGGTAGTTTTAAATTAAGTATATCAGAACACATTTTAAGAATTTTCTTCCAGTACTTTTGGGCCTTCCTACACTTCCACCACATATGATAATAAGTTCCTATATTTCTTCCACATTTCCAACATATATTTGATGCATTAACAAAACATTTGGCTATCCTGTCCGGAGACCAGTGCCATCTATAAAACAGCTTATACACATTTTCCTTATATGAGATGGCACTCATATATTTAAGTGTTTTCCACACCTTGGACCAATCTTCCAGATCAATAGCAAGGCCTTTTTTTAGGAGCCTCACTCTAAAATATTTCAGCATATATATATTTTTTTTTAAAAAGAGAGGTAAAGTGGATAGAAATGATAAATTTAATAAAGAAATTAGAGCTAGAACATTTAAAAAATCCAGATAAGATTGTACATTATAAACTCAAAGAGGCTAAGGAGAAGTTGGAAGATTTGGAACTAAAGAAAATACATTAAAAAACATGCTTTATTTAAAGCAAAAAGGCCAGAAAATGTTTAGCATACAAATTGAGAAAGGAAAGAACTAAAAGCATGATAAACACCATCTAAAGGAAGTGGGTTAATAAATTCTGACTTGATAACAAATTTATTTGTGAAAGATAAAAAAAGCTTTATGCTTCACAGAAACCTACAAAGAGACTGAAGCTTTTTTGGAGAAATTAAAGCTCCCAAAATTAACAGATGAGGATAGACAGATTATGGATAGCCAAATTACTCTTAATGAACTGAAGATGGCAATAAGTAACCTAAAGAAAAATAAAGCTAACGCCAGAGTTCTATCAAACTTTCACACTAACAATGTTGCAACCACTATTATTAACAATAAATTGTATTTATAGAGATAAGAAACTGCCTAGTTCATGGGCAGAGTAAAAAATGATAGTTATTCCTAAATCAAATAAATACTCCTCAGATGTTTGATCCTACCACCCAATATGCTTTCTTAACTATGATTACAAAATTTTAACATCAATGTTAGCAAATAAAATGAAGACTATAATCAGGAAACACATTGCTCCAGATCATACAGGTTTTATATCTGGTAGATCAGTTACAACAAATATAAGGAAGATGTTAAAATTTTCAGTATTCGAAAGTTTCTATGACCAAATTGGTTTGTTTGTTTTTAGATGCTATAAAGGCTTTTGATAGGGTAGAACACAAGTATTTACTAAAGTACTTGGGTAAATTTGGATTTGGAAGCATATTTGTAGATTTGGCAAAAATCATTTATTCAGACTGTTGTTAGGATAAACATAAATTATATACTATCACAACCAGACAAAATAAATTGAGGCATTAAGCAAGAGTGTCCTTATCTGCACAGTAGATTGGAACATCTGACTGCACAAATTAGAGATCCACTTAGTATAAAGGTTATCATAGTGAGATCATAACAATATAAGTTAAATCTCTTTGCTGACAATATAGTAATCTTTTTTTAAAAAATTAGTACTCTTTTACCCCAAGATACATAACATGATAGCCTCCACAAAGATGTTAATGTGTCTCAAGGTGCTAGTTAGGGTGAGCAAGTCAACCACAATACAGATTCTGGCAGACAACCCAGTTTAAGCCAGCTTGAGCCTACAAGAGAAGACAAATCTTTTAAAGTGGGAGGGGGTTTCTATTCAATTAGGTCAGACAGGAATTCGCCATGACAGAAACATTGTGCATTTCCCAGAACATTTTAAGGATCACACTCAGTTTGGTATAGTAGTTAAGAGTGTGAACTCTGATCTGGGAGAACTGGGTTTGATTCCCCACTCCTTCACCCCTCCAAATGCAGCCTGCTGGTGGGACCTTGGGTCAGTTACAAGTTCTTTCAGAGCTATTCTCTCAAGGACAGTTCTCAAGAGAACTCTTTCAGCCCCACCTACCTCACAGGGTGTCTGTTGTTGGGAGGGGAAGGGAAAGGGATTGTAAGCCGCTCTGAGACTCCTTTGGGTAGTGAAGGGTGGGGTATAAATCCAATATCCTCCTCCTCCTCCTCCAGTGTAATGTAAGTAATGGCACCGGCCACGTGGTCGCCATGGTGCACATGGCCAGGTCACGGCTGGAGTTTCGGTCCAGCTGACAATAGCCTGGCCAGATCATAATTTCCCCCAGGGGTCCTTTCGTAAAAAAAGAGGTGCAGAAGCTCATTAGCATAACTTATTTGCATATGCCACACCCCCTGACGTCACCGGAAGTGTCAAAAGGCCACACCTCCCTGACGTCATCGGCACTGTGTCAGAAGGCAGGGAGGGAGGGAGGGGGAAGGAAGGAAAGGAACAGGAAGGAAGGTAGGTAGGTAGGTGGGGGAGAGAGAGAAGAAAGAAAGGAAAGAGGGAGGAAGGGGGGAAGGAAGGAAGGAAGAAAGGAACAGTAAGGTAGGTAGGTAGGTGGGGGGAGAGAGAGAGAAGGAAGGAAGGGACAAGAAGGTAGGTAGGTAGGTGGGGGAGAGAGAGAGAGAAGGAAGGAAGGAAGGAAGGAAGGAACAGGAAGGTAGGTAGGTGGGGGAGAGAGAGAGAAGGAAGGGATGGAAGAAAGGGGAAAATGAAGGAACAGGAAGGTAGGTAGGTAGGTGGGGGAGAGAGAGAAGGAAGGAAGGAAGGAAGGAAGGAAGGAAGGGACAGGAAGGTAGGTAGGTAGGTGGGGGAGAGAGAGAGAGAAGGAAGGAAGGGGGAAAGGAAGGAACAGGAAGGTAGGTAGGTGGGGGAGAGAGAGAGAGAAGAAAGGAAGGGAGAGAGGAAGGAAGGGACAGGAAGGTAGGTAGGTGGGGGGAGAGAGAGAGAAGACAGGAAGGGAGAGAGGAAGGAAGGGACAGGAAGGTAGGTAGGTAGGTGGGGGAGAGAGAAGAAAGGAAGGAAGGGGGAAAGGAAGGAACAGGAAGGTAGGTAGGTGGGGGAGAGAGAGAGAGAAGAAAGGAAGGAACAGGAAGATAGGTAGGTGGGGGGAGAGAGAGAGCCAGAAGGAAGGAAGGAAGGAAGGAAGGAAGGAAGGAAGGAAGGAAGGAAGGAAGGAAGGAAGGAAGGAAGAGGAAGGTAGGTGGGTGGGGGGGAGAGAGAGAAGGAAGGAAGGAAGGGGGAAAGGAAGGAACAGGAAGGTAGGTAGGTGGGGGAGAGAGAGAGAAGAAAGGAAGGGAGAGAGGAAGGAAGGGGGGAAAGGAAGGAACAGGAAGGTAGGTAGGTAGGTGGGGAGAGAGAGAGAGAGAAGGAAGGAAGGAAGGAAGGAAGGAAGGAAGGAAGGAAGGAAGGAAGGAAGGAAGGAAGGAAGGAAGGAAGGGGGGGCGCTTCTCCCCCCCACTGGGGCCAGCGTTTTCCTTCCTTCCCCCTCTTGCTTGGGCCCCAGGGGCGTCACGCCTCTGGGGCACAGCTTCTCCCTCCCTTGTGCCCCCCTGGGGCCCTGGAGCAGTGACTGGGGGAGGGAGGGAAGGAGGAGGCTTCTCCCGGGGCTGCGGCACTTGCCGCGGCCCAGGAGCAGTGAGCGGGGGGGTAAGGAGGGGGCTGGTCCCAGGGCCGGCGGCCCCGGGAGTTTGAGGATGGGGAGGGAAGGAGGAGGCTGGTCCTGGGGCCGGCGGCGCTTGCCGCGGCCCCAGGAGTTTGAGGGCGGAGGGAGGGCTGGGAGGGAGCTTGAGGGCGGGGGGAGGGCTGGGAGGGAGCTGGTCTTGGGTCCGCGGCATTTGCTGCAGCCCCGGGAGTTTGAGGGCGGGGGAGGGAGCTTGAGGGTGGGGGGAGGGCTGGGAGGGAGCTGGTGTTGGGGCCGCGGCGCTTGCCACGGCCCCGGGAGTTTGAGGGCGGGGGAGGGCTGGGAGTGAGCTTGAGGGTGTGGGGAGGGCTGGGAGGGAGCTGGTGTTGGGGCCGCGGCACTTGCTGCGGCCCCGGGAGTTTGAGGGCGGGAGAGGGAGCTTGAAGGCAGGGGGAGGGCTGGGAGGGAGCTTGAGGGTGGGGGGAGGGCTGGGAGGGAGCTGGTCTTGGGGCTGCGGTGCTTGCTGCAGCCCCGGGAGTTTGAGGGCGGGAGAGGGAGCTTGAAGGCGGGGGGAGGGCTGGGAGGGAGCTGGTCCGGGGCCGGCGGCACTTGCCACGGCCCCGGGAGTGTGAGTGGAGGGAAGGAGGGAAGGGGGTTCTCCCTGGGCCGGCGGCAGCCTGCAGCAGCCCAGGAAGAGTGAAGAGGGGAGGGGAGGGGAGGGGCTTTTTCCTGGGCCGGCGGCGGCCTGCCACCACCGGGAAGAGTGAGCGGGGGGCGGGGCTTTGTTAAGACCCCGCCCCCACCCTCCTCCCTCCCGGAGCAGCGCTCCGGCGTACCCCGGCCCCAATGGAGCCCTGATTTCCCCCAATAGGGGGCTTAGGATCCCGATAGGGGACCTATCGCACCCAGCCATGGGATACAGAACCTATTAGCCACCTTGGGCAAGGTCGGGGGTGCAGCTTTACTGTATATATAAGCAAGCCCCCAAGCCCATGTTTTTATGTTATCTTCTCCAGTCAATAAACTGATATGCTGATTTCACCGATGCTGCTCTTTCTAACTCCTGTACTTTTCATCCTCCTCCTCTTCCTCCTTCTTCTTGTCCTCTCTAAAGGTATCAGTTCTGTCTAGGGGGGACCCTGAAGAGTTTGAGGGTTTGTATTCACATACTAACATATGCCTACACTACTGTTGTCTTATAGTTTTGCTGCTACCAGATACATTCCACAGCTATAAAGAAGAGAGCAGTGAACCCAGAAGTGTATATACTGTGGATAATACTTAAAGCATTGGTAATGTGTATAACATTACTCCTTTACAATCATAATGAAAATGCTGAGGAGTCCTACATAATCAGGCTCAATAAGAACACCTTCACTTTTCCAGTTCATCCCTTCCTTTCTTAAAAGCATTAAGAGGAAATTTCATTTTGAAACATTAAAAGCAGTGTGTTATTTTTCCTCTCCTGACCCTAGAGTAAATACTAAAAGAGAACAAAAGTGCTTTTAGCTTGTGATGGAAAGCCAAGACATCAATGAAACTTACACTACAAATTCACTAAAGCGCTTTTGAAAAAATGTTAACATTCATTCCTTGCTAGTAGGAATTAGACACTTATTGTTCTGGACCAAATGGAGTTGTAACAGTTATTCATTGTAAGTCTCTTTCCTGTCATTTTAATAGAAATCTTTTCCTTGGTAGGATAAAAATAAATCTTCATAGAAAACCAATCAAATGTGACAAAGTTATCTGATTTTTCATAATTACACATGAACTACATATTTGAAGTTACAGCAGTAGTGTAAGATTAGCTTATATGTTTCCTCATCATATCAGTTTTAAACATTATAAATTGAGTAGTTTTTTCATAATAAGGGTGAGATATAGGAAGGGCAGATTTAACCTTACAGTCCAAAAGCTTGAGGTAGAAATTAATTTCTGCTGTGAAGTTCTTAAAGAGGTTACTAATATAACCTGCAACACCCAGCAAAAAAGCAAGTCAAAGATTTTGGCCTTTTTGCAACAGGCTTCCATAACATCCAGCATTATAAGGTTTCAAAAAAATTAAGCAAAATGTTTTATTACAGAAAGAAGCAAACAAAATAACAGTCCAGTGACACCTCATACACTCTGTTAGTCTCGAAGGAGCCACTGTGACTGGACTCCTATTGTATTTTGCTGCTGTAAGCTGACACAGCTACCCATGTGGAAGAGTCAAAAAGAGATATTGTAAAGGTCACCCTGCACAAGGCAGAAAAACATCTAATGAAAATATCTCTGACACATGGCCATCTAGGCCCTTCTTAAAAACTCTAACAATAGCTCTACTGCCCCAGCTTCACCTGATTTGGCAGTCACAAATACCTCTATAGTTGTTTAAACTGCAGTAGCCATTCATCCATTACTTTCTCAGGACAGTCCTCTTTTTAAGTCATCTGTTCCAGTTCCCAGTACAAAAGTGTTAATGGACACTATAAATCCAGCTTTTCTACCCAGAGGAGCATGAGGCTGGTCAGGGAGGGAACCTAGTTCATGCTTGGGATGACACCTTGGAACAAAAACACAAAAAGACTCTTACTGCCTTTCCCAGCTTCAAAGCTGATCTCAGGTGTTACCGGGGGTCCCCCTACATTCACTAGGGTTTTCTGTTAGGTAAATATGTTCACTGCAAAACTAAGCCTTAAGAATGTGAATAGCAGCACCCTAAAAAGACTGAAAGGAAAGGGCAAATTATGAATTAAGATATCCATACTGATTTCTTTTCCTTCTACTTTCCTTTATCTACTTTAAAAAAATGTCTGGATCCCTTGGGCTCAGTTATATGTTAATCAGTTAATGTTTACTTCATGCTTATTTTAGATATTTTTAAATTTATAAATGCATACTGAGATCAATTAATCAATACATTTAAAATTATACCAGCCTAGGCTGGTTTTAACATGATTGATTTGGCAAGGGGAGAATCCTATATTTTTGAATTTCATCATTGGCCACCATAGCCTAAACTTCATGTCCTGTTGTTGGGGGATTTTAGGGGTCCAGGCCTCTACCTGGGATCCCCAACGCTATCAAGATTCTTTTCTATGGGTGGATGGAGTATGACTAGAGAACTCTGGCCTCCAGAAGGAGAGAAACACAAAGAAAACATTGTTGCCTTTAACTAAAAGTATTAATTCTACAACTATAAACGAGTAAAACTCAGTAGCATATATTCCATATCAACACCCAATAGCATATAGAAAATCCCAATATTTGATACAGTGTACACTTAAGAAAATACAAGGAATACTCCTGGACTGTGGAACAAGACCTTACTCAAGCCCAGGTTGGGTGTTGGCCAAACAGCCTCGAACAAAGTACAAAGCCTTCTTTTAATACCCTTTTCAGCCAATAGGAATCAAAGGAGGACTCAATTAAAAATATATCAGACTTGCCAAATACCAGCCCATCCTAAGTTGATTAGATAATAAAATATATCTGGGCAAAAGTTTTAACTGCAAAGTCAAAAAGACCTAGACTGTTATATTTATTATTTGGAGCCTCACAGTTGGAAGGCCGGGGAATATCAAATATGAATTTGGGCAAAGGTACATCTACAGGGCAAGGCTTTAGTTTTACACCTAGGCTGCCAACAAAAATGCAAAGGCTTATGGGACTTCAGAACCAAGAAACAGAAGTCAGCTATAGCAAAACCTACATAATATATAGAGAGAAAAGGCCCAGGCATATTCAAACCCAAATTCTGCCACACCTGTTTATGGAGTGTTTTCACTGGGGAAACAGTCGTTTGTATGACCAGCCATACTCGTGCAGTTCACAAAGCTGAATTAGGAGAAAAATGCAGCTCCTCAGAGATGGTTCTGTTGTCAAAACTAGGGTTGCCAGGTGACGTCGACAAGTGGGTGGGGGAATTACCAGGAGGCTCCAGAAGAGGGAACTCTGAAGTGAGTTCCAGGTGAGCTGCTGTCGCATTTAAAGGAACCACGTGCCTTTCCCCCCATTAGAAATAATGGAGCGTGGGGGCACCTTCTTTGGGGGTTCATAGAATTGGACTCCCTGGTCCAATGTTTTTGAAACTTGGAGGGTTTTTTGAGAAGAGGCACCAGCAGCTTTGCTGAAAATTTGGTGCCTCTAACTTAAAAAACAGCTCTCTGCAGAGCCCCAGATACCCACAGATCGATTCTCCATTATACCCTTTAGGGATTGGTCTCCATAAGATACATTGGAGCACCCAGCAGCTATCCTCCCACTTTCTGATAGCCCTGAAGCAGGGGGAGGGGCTCCAAATCAGGTGATCCCCTGCCCCCAACTGGGGATTGGCAACCCTAGTCAAAACTGGCAGTGAAAAATATATATATTTCAGAAGGGTTCAAGACTGGATTTTGACCTCCCTCTTTTCTCACCATGGAGAAACACAATGGTGAAGCTTAAATTCGTGTTGTCTCTCCCCTTAAAAAAGTGACCAACTTGGTGACCAAATGCTGAAAACATATATTGCTGTGTGCCCACTGCTGTGCATGCGTGTATCTGGATAAATAAATAATATTTTAATGACTACTTTAAAAAAATGTTATACATTATAACCTCTTGCTTTCCCAAGAGGGCTTGTTAGTTCTTGATTTTTTTAAAAAAATCTCAGCACTCAACTACTTTAAGCGGCATTAATAATTGTAAAGTCATTCCAACTCATGAGCAGAAGATCTGCTCTATTCTAAAGACTCTAAAGACTCCCCACAGGTATAAAACCTGTATAGTGTATGTATATAAGCACACTAATATGTGTGTACACACATATACATAGCCATAGGAAATCCTTTAAATAAGTTTTCATGGGTAAATCTCCCAGAAAACATGTACTAGAGCAACATATATGACACAATATGCCAATCTCCTGTGGTCATGGGAATTCCAATGAGCATAAAATGATTCTGCAACACAAAAGAAAGGAGTGTGCACACCAGAGCTAGCTGAACATGGAGTGAGGCAAGGCAGTTACATCAGGCAGCAGATTTTGGCTAGGTCCTCTTTGTCAAAAGAAATGCAAGCTGCCAGGAAGTTCTCCTAATGAAATTAAAGGAGCTAAACCTTGCCCAATATTATTAACTGGAGAAAATGAGTGACATGGATTTTCTGCCTCAGGCATTAGCCCTAATCAAACAGAAATGCCCCTTCCATTAAAGTAATGGAGACTCCACATACAGTGGATTTTACTATGTATATGTACCATATATGTACCATTACTATGTACCATATAAAGTGGAATTTACTGTGTATAGACTGGATAATACATTGTGTTGAAATGCATCCAATGACTCAACATAATTTTCTTTTTTTATAAAAATGTGCAATTTGTTTTAAGAAAAATTGCGAATTAGTAATGGTTATTAGCCACAAGGTATAGATAGGAACTATGGGGCAAGTGATGCTTTGTATTCTTGTTGCTGGGGGGCGGCAACAGTGGGAGAGCTTCAAGTGTCCTGGCCCCACTGATGGACCTCCTGATGGCATCTGGTATTTTTGGCCACTGTGTGACAGAGTGTTGGACTGGATGGGCCATTGGCCTGATCAAACATTGACTTCTCTTGTGTTCTTAACAAACTTGCTTGCAGTTTCTTGTTGACAGGTGTGCAAAAAGACAACAGAAAAAATACCCAAAGCAAAGTTCAAGATTTAATCTCTTCTCTTTATATCATACAATATTACAAGCTTCTGAACAAAGGTGATTTGGCCTAGGAACAGGTAGTAATCCAATGAGCTGGCACCTTCTACACAATACCCAAGCTTCCAGAGTTATAATAAAAAAATTAAAAAATAGAAAAGTCATCTCTGCCATCAGAACTGTTAACCAAACTTTCTACACTTCCTCCTCAGTTTTATTTGTATCAATCAACTGGTGTGCATCATAAACCACAGGAGTCTAAAATAGTATCCATCTCTCTAGGAATTTCTTAGTCTACATCTGAGCATTAATATAAAGAGGGTGGGAAACTGCATGGAATTTGGCTGAACAATGTTATGAATAGGGTTGCCAGATCCCCCCAGCCACCAGTGGGGAATGCAGGGGTAGGGTTGGCAGATCCAGATTGCGACACTCCTGGAGATTTGGGGTGGAGCCTGGGGAGGACAGGGACCTCACTGGGGTACAATGCCATAAAGTCAACCCTCCAAAGCATCTATTTTCTCCAGGGGAACTGATCATTGTAGTCTGGAGATGAGCTGTAATTCCAGGAGATCCCCAGGTCCACCTGGCTGGCAGACCTCGTTATGAACCATGTTCTTGTCTTTCCAAACATGTTATATATGTGCACATTTACGCTATACAAGAAAGAAGTATTTAATCACCCTTCTCTGATCTAGTTCCAGTATTCACAAGACAAACACAGCTGCAGTCAAGTGTCTTGGTATGTATTATCTCTAAAAGTTTGCCATTTATGATTTTAAATTTCAAGACCAAAATTTATCATAGTAAAGAATAAACATTTGCCTTTACTAGTTAGGAATGAAAAAAGAGAACTTGATCATTAGCCCACTTTTCTTCACTAAGTGTGCCTTAAGAAAATTAATACTGCCATTCTGAAAAAATATGGAGAATTATTTTTATATGTATTATTGCCTCTTCCAATAACCTGACAATAACTTGTCAGAAATATCCCAATGTACCATCCAAGTTTTCACTGGCACACTAGAGTTTGGGTTCTTTCTTTCTTTCTTTCTTTCTTTCTTTTTCACAAAAAAGAGAAACTACAAATCCTGTCATCCATGGCTGAAAATGATGGAGTGAAAGATTACAGAAAGATAGGGTTGCCAGATCCCTGGTCTGGGTGGGGGTTCCCTCAATTTTTGGGACTTCAGCCTACCACCAGTCAGCTGGCCAGCAAAGGAAGCCCCACCCCCGAATAGGCATGTCGTACATCAACATCATTGATGTGATGGCATCACACAGAAGTGATATCATCACACTGGTGACGGCATGCATGACAATGTTACCCCACCCCCCACTCGCAGAAGGCTCCCTACCACCCCCACCCCCACCAGCAGAACAATTGGACCTGGCAACCTTACAGAAAGACAAGCCACAGAAATCTGTCTCCTCTGCCTAATGAGACCTCCCTGGTGACAGTTACTCCTTGCCCAAAGGTAATATTTTGTTACTCAAGATGACAAAGAAACAAAAGAAGTTCCCATTTATATGTTTTTGCTTTTCTATTACCCCTATTCAGCACTTGAAAAATCCCTCGCTCCAGGTCCTCAAAAACTGTGCTAAAATGAACCTTTCTGGGTGAAACTGTGTGGAACAGTTCTGACACATCACTACTATAACATCAGCGCAGAGGCATTTTGCGGAGTAGACTGCGTAAGGAGGTCATGAAGCCCTCCAAACATCTCATCGTCCAAAATATATAAAACGGAATTGTTTAGAAAGTCATTTTTATGAAGGGAACAAAACTGTAGTTTAATGGAATGGAGAGCACTTTCATAAAGGGAAGAGGATTGTACTCTGTTCTATTGTCTATTGTATGTTTTATTTTCAACCAGCACATTATTTTCTAGTTTTGTAATTCCATTTTTTCATTGTTCGAATATCATAGCTGATACTCACTGAATTTGCAGATGACACCAAATTGGGAAGAACAGCAAACACACTGGAAGATAGTGATAGAATTCAACAAGATCTGAAAGGTGGGTGGATATGAACAAGATGCAATTCAACAAGGATAAGAGCAGCAGTCTATATCTGGGTAATAAACATGAGAAGCACGCATATTGGATGGGGAACTTACTTCTGGGTAGCAGTGTATGTGAACAAGATTTTGGGGGTATGGGTGGACTGTAAACTAAATATGAGTACAGCAGCTTACCAGGGAGTAGCCAGCAGATTAGCACAGAAGCCCAGGTGGGAGCAATGAGGAATAGGGTGCAGGCAGAGGGGCCAGAAAATAAAAGGGAGAGAGATGGGAGTTTGGAGGAGGAAGCGAATGGGGATGGAGTGAGTCTGCAAGGAGCCAGGATCATGTAAGAGAGGAATGGGACAGCTGACAGAGGCCCAGGAGGCTATATGAAACAGGAATGTGGCAGTGGAAGCCTGAGAAAGATAGCTGGAAAATATCAGACCTTGACATTATCAGAGAGGGTGAAGTACTTTGATGGGAGAACTCCAAGGAATACCAGGGCTAGGATGCAGAAGCAGACAGTAACAAGCCACCTCTCTGAAATGTCCAAGCCCTCCTCGGAGACATCAGAAGTCAACCATGACTTCCAGGTGCACGAATGCATGCACGCGCGCACGCTCATACATAAATACTCATAAAAATATGTCTCCCAAAGAGAAGCAATGGAGAAGACAACCATCAGCCTTCCTACCAGAAAAAGGACTGGCCACGAGGGAGGAGCTGTCAGAAGGCCTATGAGGACTGTGGCATTTGCAAACAGAGAGGCAATGCGTGAGGTAAACAAGCAAGCCAAATAGTTTGCACTAGAGTAGCAGTGGAGGCTTAATTGATCCAGGGGAGACACTTTGTAGTGGTTATACAGCATGACTAAATAAAAGAGCCCCTGAATTGCAGTACTTGGGAGTTTCTGGCCTTTGTGACTCTCTGAAAAAGGATGCGGTCTGTGTGAACTGTTACAATGAGCAGTCAATATGATACAGCAGCAAAAAAAAAAAGGCTAAAGTGATCATGGGGTGTATCAACAGAGGTGCAATATCCAAATCACAAGATGTCATAGTCCTAATGCACACCACATTGGACAGGCTGCACCTGGAGTATTGTGTGCAGTTCTGGAAGCCTCACTTCAAAAAGGATGTGGATAGAATGGAGTGGGTGCAGATGAGAGTGATGAGGATGATCAGGAGCCTGGAGACCAAGACCTACGAGGAAAGGCTGAGGGACTTGGGAAAGGTCAGTCTGGAGAAGAGGAGGCTGGGAGGGGACACAATTGCTCTCTTTAAGTATTTGAAAGGCTGTCACTGAGGGCAGGGAGCTATTCCTGTGAGCAGCAGAGGAAAGGGTTTGCAATAATGGGTTTAAATTAAAGGCAGAAAAGTACCAGCTGGATATTGGGGGGGGGGGGGGAAATATTTTACAGTAAGAGTAGTTCAGCAGTAGAATCAGCTGCCTAGAAAGGTGGTGAACTCCCTCTCACCGGCAGTCGTCAAGTAGCAGCTGGACAAACACAGGTCAGGAATGCTTTAGCTTGATCCTGCATTGGCAGGAATTTGGACTAGATGGCCTGTTTGGCCCCTTCCAACGCTATGATTTTATATGAAACAATTTATCTTCAAAACCATCTCTCCTTTACAATATTAATTAGATATTTTCTTTTTATTGATTTTCTGGAAAACGGTTTTTAAAAATAAATGAGTTTAATTAAACTAAAAGTATCTTTGGTTGGTGTTGTGTTCTAATGGCAACCACGCACACATTCAGGAACCACACATGTGGTTGGGCAAACTACCGAAGCTTCGCATCGGTAGACAATATTCCAGGAGGATCGTAATTTGGACCAATCAGCCACTCAGGATCCTAGAGGGGACCTATGATCAAAGGTGCTGGGTAAATAACCCTATCAGGGGAATCGGGCGTGACCGGGGGTGTGGTTTGTACATGCATATAAGCAGACCCCCAAGTACAGCTCAGCAGTTCGTGTTTGCATGCTGTAAATAAACTATGAGCTGATTTCCCTCAACGTGTCTGGACACCAGTATATTATAGTTAGACCTGGGTGAAATATACACACTACCAACTAGGCAGAGTAATCCAAGCATTGTGAAATACACTTGTATCTGCCCCCAGAAGAGCTCATTATCTGGTTTGACAACTCTTTAATGACAGCATAGAAGTTCTCAAACCAGTCAGTCTAACATCAATACCGGGTAAGTTGGTGGAAGCTGTTATTAAAGAAAGAATTAGTAGGCAAACTGATGAACAAAAACTACTGAAGCAGACTCAGCATGGTATAAAAGGACAAGTCCTCTTGTGGATCAAAAACTGGCTAATAGGAAATAGACAGTGAGTATAAATGGGCAATTTTCTCAGTGGAGGGTGGTAAGCAGTGGGGTACTGCAGGGATCAGTACTGGGTCCGATGCTTTTTAACTTGTTCATTAATGATTTGGAGTTGGGAGTAAGCAGTGAAGTGGCTAAATTTGTGGATGACACAAAATTGTTCAGGGTAGTGAAAACCAGAAAGGATTGTGAGGTGCTCTAAAGGGATCTGTCAAGGATGGGTGAGTGGACATCGTGGCAAACAAGGTTCAAAGTGATGCACACTGGGGCCAAAAATCCGAACTATAAATACACAGTTGGTGTAGTGGTTAAGTGCGTGGACTCTAATCTGAGAGAACCAGGTTTGATTCCCCACTTCTACACTTGTAGCTGCTGGATGACCATAGGCAAGCCATAGATCTGCCACAGCTGTTCTCTCAGCCCCACCTACCTCACAGGGTGTCTGTTGTGGGGAGGGGAAGGGAAAGGAGTTTGTAAACTGCTCTGAGACTCCAAGTGAGGGGTGGAGTATAAATCCAATCTCTTCTTCATGTGAATGAGGTCTGAACTGGCGGAGACTGACCAAGAGAGAGATCTTGGAGTCGTAGTAGATAACTCACTGAAAATGTCGAGACAGTGTGTGACTGCAATAAAAAAGGCCAACACTATGCTGGGGGTTATTAGGAAGGGAATTGAAAACAAATCAGCCAGTATCACAATGCCCCTGTATAAATTGATGGTGCGATGTCATTTGGAATACTGTGTACAGTTCTGGTCACCACACCTCAGAACGGATATGATAGCATTGGAAAAAGTGCAGAAGAGGGCAACTAGAATGATAAAAGGGTTAGAACACTTTCCCTATGAAGAAAGGTTAGTGTTTGGGGCTCTTTAGCTTGGAGAAATGACAGCTGAGGGGTGACATGATCGAAGTTTACAAGATTATGCATGGGAGAGAGCAGGTAGAGAAAGAAGTACTTTTCCCTCTTTCTCACAGTACAAGAACTCGTGGGCACTCCGTGAAATTGCTGAGCAGTTAAGTTAGAATGGAAAAAAGGAAATACTTCTTTAGCCATAGAGTGTTTAACACATAGAATTCACTGCCACAGGAGGTGGTGGCAGTTACAAGCATGGACAGCTTCAAGAGGGAATTAGATAAACATATGGAGCAGAGGTCCACCTGTGGCTATTAGCCACAAGGTATGGATAGGATCCCTCAGTCTAGAGCAAGTGATGCACTGTATTCTTGGTGCTGGGGGGGGGGGGAGGCAACAGTGGGAAGGCTTCTAGTGTCCTGGCCCCACTGGTGGACCTCTTGATGGCACCTGCTATTTTTGGCCACTGTATGACAGAGTGTTGGACTGGATGGGCCATTTGCCTGATCCAACATTGGCTTCTCATATGTTCTTATGTTCTTAATCAGGTTTTGGTGCAGTCAGTACTCTCACTAAATTGGAGGTCAATTCTGAGTCAAATATTGTCAGATTGTCGTCCTGGAGGCCTTAGCAGTGGCTTCATTTACATTCATTTTCAACATTTTGAGAATGGTAACAGCAGGATTCAAGTAGAAGAAGGCACTTGGGCGCAGAGTGGTACAAGGATCATGGAGATAATAATTAGTGCTCCCAAATCCATCTTCCTCACTGTTAAACATGGTCCCCACTGTCAGATTCAGACACATTGCTGCTGACTAAAATTACCTCTTTATATTCTTAAGTAAGGTAAAGATGGGCTCCCCTTCCTGTAACTGGATACTGTGCTGGCATCCTACACTGCATGACCACAGGGCTAGTGGGGACCCTTCTTAGTGATTGACATGTACATATTCTTGACATGAGAAGTCTGCTGGACAGAACATCTAGTAATACCGCTATGTACTTAGGGGGAGTATCCTGCTGCTATGCTCAGCTTACTGTACAGCCCTATAACTTTTTTATCATAAACGCTTTTTCTAGTTCTCTTGAATCATGACACTTCTTAAGCCTTTGGATAATACTTCAAGGCAAGTGCGTATTTTTTCACTTCTACACACAGAAAAATACAATTTCATAACATGAAGTTACTAGTCTTATTGTAGCCTCAATTTAATGAAGTAAAAAGAAACAATTTTATCTGGTTTTACTACAAATGAAATCAGTATTATGCCAGAGATAAAAAAGAAACTTCAGAGTTAAAAGCCAAGATTTTTTTAAATTAAATTTAGCAACTTTTCTTACAGTGCAATCTTAAGACTGCTTTTCTGGGCTCCACTGAACAGACCTGAGCAGAATTCTGAGTAGACTGGCTCAGGATGGCATTCTATAATTACTGGCTTGCTCTACGTAGTTAGCTTGAATTTTAGCCTATCCATACGCCATAATCTCCATACTCATTACTGGTTACACTGCATTTAAACATAAATTATCAAAATTATACACACAAATATAAAAACCCTAAAATCGTTGTCTTCCTCCTTTCTCCCTCTCTTTCCCCACTGATTTTCTCCCACCTACCTTCCAGCAGTAGTTGAGGCATGCTGTTTCCTGCTGGTGGCTGGCCTCAAAAACAAAGTATTAACCAGAATTTTCAGGATGCTGCATCCAGAATAGAAACAGATCTCATGATTATTAAACATTTTACTGGGCTAAATCATACACTGTTCATTATATCATACACACACAACAAAATATAGATGACCTTAATTAGGAGACTTTGCTGAACTGATGTGAAACATAATTTCTCTCCAGTTAAAGGAAATTATATCCCTACTGTATTCTCAAGGCTAACTACTGTCTCAGTTACCTCTCCTAGGATTTCTCATTTTTCTTTCAGAACTCAAACTTTGCCAGATACACCTGATGATACATGAAGGTTTCGCTCAAGTTAATATTAATCATATTCTAATGGTGAAGGCGGCCAAATCCTTGGATACTTAAATCCAATGACTGTGGCTGTGAATGGGCACGACAGATCTTTCTACAAACCGGATAAATGTCCCAGGTTTGCAGAAATCTTAAAAAAAATACATTGGATGGTTTAAAAAAGATGAAAATGATAAAAGGAGTGTCTATAGCTTTATGCAGTGGACTCCCTCAGTGGCTATTGCTAGGCAACCACAGTGTTTCAAGGCCGGGTTCCAGTAAGTAAAAGGCAGCAGGAGGGGTAACAAGCCCCAGGTGGGAGCAGGGGGTTCTCTGATTTGGAGGGGTTCCTGCCTGCCACCAGCCAGCTGGCCGGTAGGGGGAAGCCCTGCTCCCAAAAGCCACCAACCCGGCTGGGGACATCACACAGCAACACTCTGGTATTTTGCCCCAAATACCAGGGTGTTGCTGCACGACATTCCTGGCATGAAGATGTCACTTCCATGTGATGTTATCATGCTGGGGACATCACATGCAGCAATGCTGCCCTGCCCCTGCACTTCCAGAGAGCTCCCTCCCTCTCCCGAGAGCCAGTCTGGTGTAGTGGTTAAGTGTGTGGACTCTAATCTGGGAGAACCGGGTTTGATTCCCCACTTCTCCACTTGCACCTGCTGGATAACTTGGGCAAGCCATAGCTCTGTACCAGTTGTTCTCTCAAGGACAGTTGTCTCTGAGCATTCTCAGCTCCGCCTACCTCACAGGGTGTCTGTTGTGGGGAGGGGAAAGGAAAGGAGTTTGTAAGCCACTCTGAGACTCCAAGTGAGTGAAGGGTGGTCTATAAATCCAGTCTTCTTCTTCTCCTCCTCCTCCTCCTCCTGCAGGCAAGTGAAGAGGACTTGGCAACCCTAGGGAGGGGGCAGGGCCCTTTCCAGGCATATTTTGGGCTTTAAGAGAGGACTTATTAGGGCCAGGCCTAGGATTTCCAGCTCCAGGTTCAGAAATTCCTGGAGATTTTCTGATGGAGATGGAGGAGGGCAGGGTTTGGGGAGTAGGGTTGCCAGCCTCCAGGTGGGGCCTGGGGATCTCTCACTTTTACATCTGATCCCCAGCTGACAGAGATCAGCTCCCCTGGAGAAAATGGCTGCTTCGGAGGGTGGGCTCTATAGCATTGTACCATGCTGAGGTCCCTCCCCATGTCAAACCCCGCCTTCTCCTGGCTCCACCCCCAAAGTCCCCAGGTATTTTCCAACCCAGACTTGGCAACCCTATTGGGGAGGGAGGGGAGAGGCCTCAGCCAGATATTATGCAATACAGGCCTCAGCTGGATATAATGCCATAGAGTCCAGAGCAGACATTTTCTTCATGGGCACAGATCTCTGTCATCTGTAGTTCATTTGTAATTCTGGGAGATCTCCAGGTCCCTTCTGGAACTTGGCAACCCTCCGCCTGGCAGCAACCTCTGGTTGACTTGATACAGCCTGATTTGTATAACTCACCAGGGCCTGGCTCTTTGCTGCTATTCAACAGCCGCCCTATGAAAGGCAGTGTGGTGTAGCAGTTAGAGATTAAGAATAGGGTCTGGGAGACCCAGTTCAAATCCCCTTCTTGCTGTGGAAGCTGACAGGGTGATTTTGGACAAGTCACGTTATTTATTGGATTTTTACCCCACGCTCCCAGCCACGGCCAGCTCAGGGCGGCTTATATAAAATCAATACATAATTTACAGTAAAACATGAATAATTTAAATTAAAACAGTTCTAAAATCATTTAAACTACACAACTCAATAAAGTGCTAATGTTCAGCCTAACCTACCTCCCAGGGTTGTGCAGATAAAAAGGAGGAAAGGAGAATAATATAAGCTGCTTTGGTCCCTACCGTGGAGAGAGGTGGGATCAAAATAAAGTAAATAAATAATAAATGCAGCTGAAGTTGGGTGGCAGATAAAAGGTAGGTTGGTAAATGGCTGAAAAGGGAGAAAATGAGGCAGGGAACGGGGAGGTGGGCAGGGTTTGAGAAAGAAGAAGAAGAAGAAGAGATTGGATTTATACCCCGCCCTCCACTCCCCAAGGGAGTCTCAGAGCGGCTTACAAAGTCCTTTCCCTTCCCCTCCCCACAACAGACACCCTGTGAGGTAGGTGGGGCTGAGAGAGCTCTTTCCCAAGCTGTCCTTGAGGGAACAGCTGGTACAGAGCTATGGCTTGCCCAAGGTCATCCAGCCAGGTGCAAGTGGAGGAGTGGGGAATCAAACCCGGTTCTCCCAGATTAGAGTCTGCGCACTTAACCACTACACCAAACTGGCTCTCAGTTTGGGAGAGACCTCAGAGGGGTGTAATGCCATAGACAGATGACAGAGATCTGTTCCCCTGGAGAAAATGGCATCTTTGGAAGGTGGACTCTATGGCATTATACCCTGCTGAGTTCACTTCTATCTCCAAAACTCACCTTCCCAAGGCTTCACCCCCAAATATCCAGGAATTTCCCAACCTGGTAATGACAATTCTAAGAGGGAACTGATCTTTGTAGTTGGGAGATCTGTTGAAATTCCAGGAGATCTCCAAACCCCACCTGAAGGTTGGCAACCCTAGAAGGAGGTGGGAAAAGGGGAACAGTTATGGAGGTTTTCAGGAAAGGGAAAGAGGAAATAGTGGGGGAGGAGGAAATGAGATGCCTCCTGCAAATTCTTGAGGGTTCCCATTTTTTAACTTGTAATACTTTTCTGAACCCATTGCCATACATATATGACACAGATTTCTCCTAGTTCCAAAAGTCATTGGTATTTCCCAACATAATCAGTTGACAATTTTAACCTGTGTGTTCACTGATACCTTACCCTATATTTTCAAATTTATTTCTGTATCAAACAAAATTTAGTTCCAAATTTGGCAATACTGGTCTTTGACTTCCTGATAAAATGGAAATACCCATTGGCCTACAAAATCTTACAGGGAACCAACTACTTGATTTTTTTGTAGTACTGATTCACACACACACACACACACACTGATGTCAGCTATCTTGAGCAATTGTAAAACAATACAGAAGTTCTCAGTAAACATTTCCTGTGGCAAGGACCTAGAGTACAGGTGTCAAGCATGTGGCCCACGGGTCAAAACGGGCCACTACAGGGCTCCTATCTGGCCCGCAAGCAACTGGCTCTTGTCTGCTTCCTACTTCCTGTTCCTGCTTTCTTGTTAATGCATCACAGTTTGCTTTTGCCCAGCTGTCTCATCTCCAGCATTCTGCTTTGCTAAACCACCCTAGAGAAAAATTGCTTCCTGACCCCAAAGTGGCAATCAGCATTTCCCTGGGTGTGTAAGAAAGGGCTACAAGAACTAAGCACTGAGGCAACTCTTCCTGCCCTCCCTCTCATGATCTGCCTACATTCATAGAATCTGCATTGCTGTCAGATGGCCATCTAGCCTCTGTTTAAAAACCTCCAAAGAAGGAGAGCCCACCACCTCCTGAGGAAGCCTGTTCCACTGAGGAACCCCTCTAACTGTGAGGAAGTTCTTCCTAATGTTTAGCTGAAAACTCTTGTGATTTGAATGAATGAATGAATGACATTTATTTACAGTCAAAGACCATTGATCAAAATAGTACATGTTCATTAAGTACAAGCAAGATAATTTCAACCTGTTGGTTCTGGTCCGACCTTTCTGGTGCAACAGAAAACAACTCTGTACAATCCTCTATATGACAGCCCTTCAAGTACTTGAAGATGATTTATCGTATCACCTCTCAGTCATCTCATCTCCAGGCTAAACATACCCAGCTCCTTCAACCTTTCCTCATAGGACTTGGTCTCCAGACCCCTCACCATCTTCGTTGCTCTCCTCTGGACACATTCCAGTTTGTCTATATCCTTCTTAAATTGTGGTGCCCAAAACTGAACATAATACTCTAGGTGAGGTCTAACCAGAGCAGAGTAAAGTGGTACCATCACATTGCGTGATCTGGACACTATACTTCTGTTGATACAGCCCAAAATCACATTTGCCTTTTTAGCAACCACATCACACTGCTGACTCATGTTCAGTATATGGTCTACTAAGACCCCTAAATCCTTTTCGCACATAATACTGCCAAGACAAGTCTTCCCCAACCTATAATTATGCATTTGATTTTTCCTACCTAAATGCAGAACTTTACATTTATCCTCATTGAAATTCATTTAATTTGTTTTAGCCCAGTTTTCCAGCCTGTCAAATCATCCTGTATCCTGACTCTATCTTCTACCGTATTTGCTACCCCTCCCAATTTAGTATCCTCTGCAAATTTAATAAGCATTCCCTCTATACCTTCATCCAAATCAATAATAAAGATGTTGAACAAAACAGGTGCCAGCACAAATCCTTGCAGCACTCCACCTGTCACTTGTCTCCAAGAAGATAAGGAACCATTCACAAGCGCTCTTTAGGTACGATCTGTCAACCAGTTACAGATCCACCTAACAGTCATTGGATCTAAACCACATTTTTTCCAATTTGTCAACAGGTATATTATTTTATTTATTTATTTATTGTCAAATTTATGCCCCGCCCTCCCAGCCGAGGCACGAGGAAGCTTATCAAAAATCCAGGAGCCAGCAGTATATAGTATCATACCCAGGCCTTTCTTCAGCATAAATTTAATCCCATATGTATTCTTCCACAAAAGCTACTCTAAAAGCACCCTTGCAGGGCGGGGGGAGGGGATTAGATCAACACAGTTCAGGTGCAGTGGGTAGAGCAGCAATTGCTGTGCTCTCAGTGGACAACTGTGTTGAGGTATAGAACTGCTGTACTGTGAAGATTCTCCAATTAAAGACTTTGAAATGTGGATTTTAAACTTTACAGACTCAAGAGAATCTGGACAATTGTTCATGCAATCCCCAAAGCTACAATTTCTCAAAAATTCCTGCATACATTTCACTTTCCCAATAACACAAAAAATCTATATAATTACCCAGCGTTTGAGTGAAGCTGACTTAGAAAATCAAGCAACATGGGACTCACTTTATGCAAACACTGCATATTAATATCTTAATATTTATAAGCAATTTAATGTGGTATAAAATGGAAACCATGATATATTATGTACACAAACAAATGAGTCATTTCTAGCATTCAGGCTATAGACTGTCCATATTAGAAAACAGCCTCAACATGTAGAGAAATAATGGCTTACTTGAAATAATACAAAACAAATGCATAATTCCATGCTCTGCCAAAAAATGATGGAACAATAAGGAGAAAAGACAATACTGATGGGCAGGGCTATTTTTGGGCAGGAACGCACAGGAACGAAGTTCCGGCTGGCTCTTGAGTTGGCCACACCCAGCAGGAACTCATTAGCATAATAGGCCACACCCAACAGCCAACACTCATTAGGATTGGCTACATTAGTGGTATGTGGCCTAACATGCAAATTAATTCCTGCTATAAAAAAAGCCCTGAGTTTTGACAACAAACAAGGTAAACTGAATAAGAAGCAAAAGGTGGGTGTGGCTGGATGACCACTCTTCTGGTAACATGGGGGTGTGGCCTGATATGCTAATAAGCTGTGTGGTCAGTGGTGTGGCCTATTATGCTAACGAGTTCCTGCTGGGCTTTTTCTACAAAGAAAGCCCTGCTGATGGGTATAATTCCCCTGAATACACAGAGGACTGGGCCCCACAGTTCCATTCTGCTGGCAGTGGTACCTTCCAGCGGCAGAAAAACCTTGTGTCTAGGGAAGGATCCTTGCCCTTCTAGCAGAATGGATCAGCAGAATCCAGCCTAGAGTTGCAAACATGCATTTTGGCTGTCATACAGATGTTACTCTAAACTGATTCATGTAACACCAGTCTCCAAAAGGTAAAACACTGTTGTACAGTGACATGGATACACATTTTGTACACACTACTGCTCATCATCTGTCTCCCCCTCCAAAAAGAATGTGGGCTTTGCTTCAGTGAACATTTCCATTGAATAAAGAAAGGGAGGAAAGATTATCACCAGCTCCCCTCACATGCTGTTCCTAGGGATCCCCTGTAATCCAGGAGAAGCATTTCAGGGGGCAAGGGGCCGCCCCAGAAATGGAGACATGGGATCCAGCAAGGGTTGTAGTATGAAGGAAACTGCTTAATTCACTTCATGAGCAGCTCTACATAAACACACCTAACATACCCTGGCAGGAGACATGTACAGAAAGCAAACTTCACATAGCAGTGCATAATATCCACTACTTACTGAAAGTATTTAGGAATTTCAAGCAATCCTGGTCTAGACATCAACTGAACAACATTTTAAGATACGAAATCTGTCCTAATCCATTGAAGGTGATTGGCATTTTTTTCATTGGTTTCAGTGGAATTGGAGCCTCATACTCATAACACGGTCAACTGAGTTATGATCATCTATAGTGAATTACAGCAACATGTCAACACCTATGTTTTGAGCATACACCATCCACTTATAGGGCTGATCATATTCTTTCTTGTAAAGTAAAGTGAGAAACCTCTATGGAAGACACTCAGGATTTAAATCAACAGTCAGCAAATGTCAAGTCAGATGGTGACTAGGAATAGGTGAGAGAAGGGCAAGGGCACCTGGGGGACAGTTGCCAACATGCTAGATTCCTTGGACTAGATTTAATTTTAGTCCTTCCATCTCCTCTGAAATTTGACTGCCCAACTTTGCTTTTGTTCTCACCAGTTTTACTTACCTATAAATGCACTGACAACAATTCCAAGAAAATGTGAAGTGTTAAGGGAAGCTGAGCATCAGTGGGGGGGGGGGGGGGGGAGAGGTGATAAACAGAAGAGGGGAAGTGGCCTAATTAAACCTCTTGCAGTTTACAGCATCCTGAGGAAGGAGTGGAGAAACAGGAGGGGGACATGCATTCACAATTCCCATCCTGGTCCAGGATGCTATAAACATTTAAGGACTACGAATACTTTGAAATCAGGAGAATTTTGCAGCCTGATTAATTACAGCTAGATGAATAGTGCTTCCTATGTTTTTAATTAACCATATCCTAATTAAGTGCTTTCCCCTCAAAGGATGCTTTCAGCTTTGCAGGGGGCAGAGCCATGATGTAAAGACAGTTGTTCACCAACCAAGATTTTATCCAAATACCCACATAGTTACACATATGAACATCATTATTTTCAGTATTCTGAAATGGTCAGAAATGTTCTGAATTTATTCTGGAGTGCAACTGTCTGATTTCATTTACCAAAGCAGTGGGAGGCAGTCAGGAAGAATAGTTAGGACTCTATATAAGCAAAGAGCTTTGCAGGTGTTACCCACATTGTTCCCTGCCAATAAGCAGAAAGTTTAGCAGGTTAGTAGACAGAAGCTGGGTTTGATAGGTTTCATTTCTCCCCTTTTCTCTGCACCCATGCAACAGGAAAAATCAGTTTCCCCACAGTTCCATGATTGGGTCAGGCCACTGAAGAGCACAGATTACTCAGTTCTCCCTCTTTTGGCATCTGTGCAGCACCAGCGGGAGAAAAGAAAAAAAAATCATGGAGGCATTCCCCCACCCCCCAAGTAGCTCACGGGGGCAGCGGCTCCCATCACTGAAGGAAAGGCAAATTGCTTTCCCTTCAATGAAGGGAGCATGCTGCCTCTGCAGTACGATTACGGGGTGAGTGAGTGTTAAACGTTAATCCACTCAGTCCGGAGTCGCATTGCAGAGAGAGCCCAAATCTGAGATGAGGTAAGTTGAGGTAAGTGAGGGCTTCTCGAGGACAATCGGCATCAAGGCAAGGGTGCTCGAATTAGAGAATTTGCCATGTGATGTCAGAGCGAATTAGAAGTCATTGGAGACTTGGAGGTTGTATGTCTCAGGGTGGGGTTTGTTCGTTTGTTTTGGCCTTTTTGGCTGGAGGCTCTGAGGCATCCCTCTGAGAGATTGGTGCCTGGTTAGTGGGCTTGTGCTGAGCCACAGGGATGGAGGCCACTGAAGGTGCATGGGGCCCACTTAGATGATTTCTCAGTGGGTTTGTTTGCAGTAAGGGATTTTTCCCATAATGAAGCTTTAAGCCTCAAAGCAATGTCTTGCCTCATCTTAGGAGTAAGAGGACAGCATGCTGAACAGTTGGTGGCGTTAGGTCCTCACTCAAGCAAAAGAGGCAATCCTCGTGCTCATCGTTTTAGGCTCTCTTAAGCCACATTGGTGGCATTTTTTAAACAATGCCATCTCTCTAATTAGATTATCCAGAAGAAAAGAAAGTTCATGAGTTGCTGGAAGAACCAACGCATCCACAGTGGCACAGAACTGAAGGAGGAGCACTCTCCCCACCCTGTCATGTGATTGCTTGGGTGGGAAAAGTTTCCCACTCTCTGCTTAGATGGACAGGATGGGGAGAGCTCTGAAAAGCTTAGAAAAGGCTGGAAGCTTGTAAAACTGATCTCCCCTCCTGGCTCTGCACGCACACAGTACCATGTGGAACTTCCCTGAAGACATGATGATGAACAAACGTGTTTGCTAGAATAAATGCCAGCTATTTTAAGTTCTAAGTTGAATACTTTCTCGGTGATGTAATGGCAGTAGAGGGGTTGAAATAACCTCATTCAGACCTACTCTGGGGGCTATGCTAATTGTGAATGGAGATTATCTAATTTTTGTTAATTAACTTGGAAGGCTGCTCAATTGTCCTATCTGATGGTTAGGAATTATTTTGGGAATTTACAAAGCAGACCAGATGTCTCACAAGTACTTGTTATCCTGCTAGTCTCAATTTAGGGTGATCTCACTGAATCTCAAGACAAGCTTTCAGGCTGTCATGGGTCAGCCCAGGCTCAGCGAGGACCTCAGAAGAGGACTTCTTGGGAGAAGAGGAGCCTCATTTAGCCAGCTCTGAGTCAGCAGAAGCCAGCAAACAGAAAGACAAACTGCAGGCTTGTTAGGACTCACAGCCAATAGCTGGTGCAGAGCCCTCTAGCCCTGACTCAACAGGTGAAACAAAGTTAATCAGCCCTCCAGTTTCACCCACATCCTTTGAGTGCCACAGACAGAGGCTACAAGCTAAACTACAGGAGAGACGACAAAATACTTGCCTCCTGGCCTGACACCAGCTGCTTAAGTAGTTGCAGGATTACTCCTGAGCAGCTGGCTACAAGAATGAGCCTTGGGCATATGCCTACAAAAGCCAGCCAAGGGAGGCAGTTAGGTGTTGAAGAAACAAGTTATCTTACTGCTGACTTTGCGACCACTGTACCAGACCCTGCCTTGCTTGTGTGACTCCAGGACAGGCTCTTGACCTTGCTTCTCAGCTCTGTGATCTCTGCTCATGAGTAACCCTTTAACTGCCTGACTACACCTATTGGACAACCCTTCAGTAACAACTTTCTTGGCTCTGGGCTCTGGAACTGAACCCTCAACATGGCTGTTTGCATTCAGATTCTAGCTACCTGCAAGGAATGCACACCAGTTCCCCCTGCACTGCGACACAGGCAGAAGAATTACAACAAATCCCCAGACTACAAAGATCAGATTGAGAAACTGCAGCTTTGGAGGGCAGGCTACATGGCATTATACCCCACTGAGGTCCCTTCCCAAACCCCACCCTCCCCAAACTCCTCCCCCAAATCTCCAGGAACTTCCCAACCCAGAGTTGGCAACCCTACCTGCTACAACTGAGACTTCTGGGGCTGATTTTAGGGTGCTGCAGCTACAGCATAGAGACATAGGCCCAGGCTTTGCACCCCTGACATCCAGCAGTACACCACTCCTACAAATGGGGGAAGGAGCAGTCTCATAAGATTTTCTGTCTGCTGTAGTAAAGAACAAACACAACCACATTCACAGAAAACCTCAGAGAGAACAGTAATGATGAAGTATCTGACCATCTCTCTATGCAAAAGAACTGCTGATTCAAGATCTGAAAACTATGACCACGTTAAAAGTGCTATCAGCAGTCAATATGCAAGAGTACAGTTATATATGGGCAGTAGATTCAAGACAGACTAAAGGAGTGATTAAAATATGGAATTTGCTGCCAGAGGATGTAGTGACAGCTGCAGGAATAAACAGCTTTAAAAGAGGATTAGATGGATTAATGGAGTTTAGGGTCTATCAGTGGCTACTAGCCATGGTGACTGAGGGGAATCACCACGTTCAGAGGCACAAAACGTCTGAATCCCAGAGCCAGGAGGCAACATCAGGGGAAGGTCTCAGCCTCTATACCCTGTTGTTGGTCCTCCACAAGAACTGGCTGGCCACAGTGAGACAGGATGCTGGACTAGTTGGACCACTGGTCTGATCCAGCACGGTTCTTTTTAAATGTTTAAAGCTGGTGGGTTCATTTTTAAATAAAAGTGTAGTATATGGCAACACAGCTAGATGTGTCCCACCAGTCCCCCCAACTTGGTGTTGGGGACTAGGGGTGTGCAAAAAAAAATTCGGCCCAATTCGGCTGAAGCAGGCGAGCCAGAGAAACCCAGCAGAGCCTCCCCCCCCCCATGCCCACTCTAGTGAGCCAGAAAAGGCCCGGGACAAGGTGGGGAGGGATTTAAACACTTCCCCATGCCTCTCCCCCCCCCCCCCCGCTGCTGGCAGATGCTTTTTGGACAGCCGCTGAAGTGCCATCAAATTTCGGCGGCCACTTTTGGTGGCAGGCCAAATCAGATTAGAGAATCTGATTCGGCTGCAACTATCAGAAAGGGGGCCTAATGGGCCATTTTCGGGGGTGCATTCGGTTCAGATGAACTGAATGCACATCTCTACTGGGGACCTCTCTTTTACATTATCTTGGACTGATGGTAGAGTTGGGGAAGATGCACAATGGTAAAACAATATTATATGTTTACTACTAAAAAACCTGACGCTTTAAGTTTCATTCACAATGTATACAAAGCTGCAATTTAGCAATCTCATCTCTTAAGGAGTCAGAGGAAGGAGTGCTGTAAAACCCCTGCAGCTGTAGAGGCTTAAGGTAGATGGAAGGTGGTAGTCTGGCCAACTCACAAGGGCCCCAGCAATGGCTGACTTAATTTACACCCACAGGAGGCCAGACAGTCTCCATTGGATGAAGACTCCCTTCCCTATCTTCTGTTGTCACTAATAAGTGACAAGAGCTTGAAATAATTAAGATGGTAGCATATTTCCAACTTGGAATGGTCAGGAATTGGTTTGGGAGCCATTGTTTGGGGGAGGGGAGTGGCACTGCTTATTTGTGAGGCTTTTTCCTTCAGGGCACTTCCTGAGACATAGATTGCTGACATTGAATGTGTGGGTCTAGTGTGGGAGGCTAAGGAGAGTTTGGCCATTTGGCTGGTGTACCGTTGGCCCAACGCACCAGCAAATGCCCTGCTGGGTCTCTGGGTGGCTGTATCAGGCTGAGCGTTGGAGTATCCCAGACTTATGGTCTTGGGAGACTTCAACGTTTATGCCAATGATGCGGCATCCTCTCAGGCCATGGCCCTACTGTCATCCATGGTGGCACTGGGATTCACCCAGGTTGTTTTGGCTCCCACACATCAAGCAGGCCACATGCTGGATCTTATCTTTACTTTGGGGATCATAGTGGACCAGATCACTGCTGATGCAGTACCATGGTTGGACCACTTTGTCCAGAAGGACTGACTAAGTGTTCCTAACATGTCCTGTTTAGGTGGCAAGCAGATTTATGCTTGCTCACAGAGCTACACGGACCCCAGTAGATTCCAGGAAGCTCTGCAGGATCTGAATCCCCCTGGTAACTCATTGGATGAGCTAGAGGAAGACTGGCAAAACGGTCTTTCCAAAGCTATCGATGAAATTGCTCCCCAGTGCACTCTTCATCCAGAAGCGGATCTACTGTGAAACTAATAAAGCTTAAGCTTCAGGGCCCCTGAAGCAACTTTTTTTTAATGAGTGGATTTTTCAACAGATTAATGGAGTTTTTAAAGTGTTTGTTATTAAAATAAGGCTATTTTAGTGACAAAATCATAAGTCAGTGAGTTGAAGTACTTAATACTGACCTTAGAATGGAGCATACTCAGTGTGGTAGCTTCCCCTAAAGTGGGCTGGTTGTTCCCAGCAGCCTAGCAGTTCAGCCTGGCCCAGGAAGCAGCAACAGCACCATAAGGGTGGGGAAAGGCCTGCACAGATCTTGTTGTTTCAAGGCCTGCTTTGGATCATTGCAGGTAAACTAGTATTACTTAGAACTGTTGCAATACATGTTTTTAGTATTCTGTTTATTAATGCTTCTGAGGAGTTTGGCCTGGCTCAGGAAGAGGCTGCACCATAAGGCGAGGGAAAGGCCTGCACAGATCTTGTTTCAAGGCCTGGTTTGGATTACTGCAAGTAAATATTGGTAATCTGTGCAAGTATTAGAGATCTATTAAAACAAAGGTGAAGTGGAATTCAGGATCCAAGTGAGAAGAACTGCAGCCTCCCAGATACAGCATGGAAATCTTATCTGATGTTCCAATATTGCGAGGTTAACTGGATTTACAATATATGTATTACTTATGTGTTTAGACTTTTTATACTGTGCATCTTTGTGGATGCTGAAGATATTTGTAGCCAATAATATCCTAAAAAGCCTTGCTATGAAGTAATAGCAACTGGACTGGAATGAACAAGGACTCCTATGAAAACCTCCATGCTTTTGTTTATAGTTTATTGTTACGTTAAATTGCATCTGTTACATTGCCTCTTTTATATTTTAAGTATGTTATTCATAAACACATGTAGTTGCAGTAGAACTAATAACAGTAACAACTTTATGGCTGTCATTGTAGAGATCAAGACCCCAAGAGGAATAGCAATGAGTTCAAGAAAGTACTTAAGTGAATACCACAAACGCAAAATCAAGGAGAAATGAGCTGACAAAATTTCTAAATGTCAAAAATATTACAATGTTAAATCAAACTTTGTTAACACCTACAGCTGAAACAAGCCAAGCAAGCACCAGTGAAGCAAGTGATGGTGCACAAACCATAGGAGCTCTTTCTAGCAATCATCAACCCACTGTTGACACTTTTGATATAGATGACAATCACAGTGGTCAACATGAAAGTACCATGGAACAAGAAGAGACAGAGCAGAAACAGGAAACAGGAAGCAAATTCAGTGATTTCAGAAAATACAGTGACCTCGCAAACTGGCTTATAACAGTTGATAATGATTTTATACAGAATTGTTTAATGCAAAACATCATTTTTTTCAAAATAAAAAAGAGATTATGTGTATACCGAATACAGCAAGGTTTACAAGGAGCATCACAGAAGTTTCTCTAATACTTTGAAAAAAAGATTGAAAAATGGTCAGACTGCGATGAGATACTGGTTAGTTTACTCGAAGAGCAAAGGCTATATATACTGTTTTGCTTGCAAACTCTTTTCTAAATGCAAACATTACTTACAACAGATGGGCTTTCTGACTGGATAAATGTACTTAGAACTCTGGAAAATCATGAAGACAGCATGGAACATAAGAGGGCAATGTTGTGTTGGATAACAAGAAAGTCAAATAAAAACACTGTGGATTAGCAACTTGAAGAACAGATGAGAAAAAACATACAGTACTATTCTGAAATACAGTACTATTCTGAAATACTGAAAAGAGTTGTAGCTGTTATGAAGTTTTTAAGTGAAAGAGGTTTAGCATTTAGAGGTCATAAGGAGAAGTGGGGCTCACCAAATAATGGAAACTTCATGGGGGCCACTGAACTTATTGCAGAGTTTGACCCATTTTTACATGAACATCTTGAGAAATGTAAAAATGAAAAAGTAAATATTACTTATCTATCCAAAACAGTGTATGAAGAACTAATAGAAAACATGTACAAGATGAAATTGTGACTCAAATAAACTATCTAGACACCAAATATTACTCTATTATTGTTGATGCTACTCCTGACCTGACACATTTTGACCAGCTGGCAATTGTGGTTCGATACTGCTATAATGGAAAACCCTGTGAGAGATTTTTTAACATTTATACCAATAGAAAACCATTCATCCATGACCTTGTTCAAGAAAATACAAGAAGTTCTGGGCAAACATAAACTGCCAGTTGAAAATATCCGTAGTCAGTCCTACAATAATGCATCTAACATGAAGAGCTCAGAGAAAGAGCTGCAAGCACTCTTTAAAAACATTAACAGGTATGCAGACTATGTACCATGTGCAGCCCATTCACTCAACCTTTTGGAGTAAAGGCAGTGTCTACTGTGCCTGAAGTTGTTGACTATTTTGGCATTTTGCAGGAGGTGCATGTTTTCTTTTCTGGATCTCCACAAAGCTGGGAGATTTTAAACACACATGACAATCTAGATTTTTTCCTAAAGAGCTTAAGTGTAACTAGATGGTCTGCACAATATGAAGCAGTCCAGGCAATTAAAAATGGATATACACAGGGGTCATTTCGTAGAAAAAGAGGTGCAGGAGCTCATTAGCGTAACTCATTAGCGTAACTTATTTGCATATGCTACACCACCTGAAATCACCGGAAATATGTCAGAAGGCAAGAAAAAAGGGAGAAAGAAATAAAGAAATAAAAGAAGGGAGGGAGGGAGGGAAGGGAGAAAAAGAAAGAAAGAAAGAAAGAAAGAAAGAAAGAAAGAAAGAAAGAAAGAAAGAAAGAAAGAAAGAAAGAAAGAAAGAAAGAAAGAAAGAGAAAGAGAGAAAGAGAGAGAAAGAGCTGGCAATGAGGGGGCAGCTACTAATCCAAGCCTCAGAAATACCACTATTCTGGGAGGATAGCTTCAGTGGTGGCTGAAGCCTTCAGAAGGCTGGTCAGAGGAACAAGGACCTTTCCAGGGGATGGGGTCATTTTGCTACAGCCATGACACAAGCAGGCATTCCCCCGTGGGGGGGGGCGGGCTGGCACCAACTCCTGGAGCTGCGCTCCCCTGAGCTCCTGCTCAAAATGACCCCAGATATACAGGTATTTTACAAACTCTCAAACATATTTTTGAAGACTCCAAAGGGAAGCCTGAATGTAAATGAGATGCAAAGAATTTATACCACAAGCTGGTAAAGTTGGAATATGTTATTTTAACAGTTGTTTGGGAAGAAGTTCTTGACCGTTTCAACAAAACAAGCAAGAAACTCCAAACTCCAGGTTTTGATGTATTTGAAGGTTATCTTCTGCTGTTATCTTTACTTTCATTTATTAAAGAACCCTGAGAAAATTCAGCTGACCAGGGCCCTTTTTTAGATATGTAGAAAGATCTTGTCTTGCCAATCCATAGCTCCAGTCACTGGATTTAAGTATCCAAAGATTGGCCAATTTAGCTATAAGAACATAAGCTATGTTCAGCAGGTGAACATACATTTTTTATCGCATGCAATCAGTCATGAGCTCAGCCTTAGATCATCTCATCTCATGTTTGATGCCCAGCTCAAACACCATCCTGAGCAGCTTTTGAGCTCCACAGCAGCTGCAGTGGTAGAGCTCTATTTCCTTCTGCTTTGCAGCCACTTTTGCACCTATGCAGTAGGAGCAATCAATTTTTTCCCAGGGTTATGGAGGGTGTTAGGTAATTAAATGATGTTATTTTCCACATACTCCAAACTGACAACTGCCATGGGAAGGGTACAGAATGTGCATGTTAAAACTGCTTCAGATTCAGACAGATGAGCAGCCATTAACACTGATGAGACAGATAGAGATAAAAACAAATTGTATCAGAGGTCCTTCCCCCCCACCCCCCCAGAAATACACATAGGTTACTGCTATATGTCTGTTTTTGGTCCTTTTTCATTTAATTAATTGGAAGCAGAGTGCAATAAGACAACAACAACAATGGATAAAGGGATTAATGTGCACTGCATACATTGCATAGAAAGCAAACTGGTAAACAGCCTTGAGCAGTTTATGAGCAACCTAAACTGTTCACTAAACAGTCAGCTCCTCTGCTTTCAGTGGAAGAGCAGGACATAAGCCAAAATACTTAACCTTCACTAGATCATGCCCTGTGACATGTAAATACATGATGAATGATTTCTGTGTTTAAAAAATCCTATTAATTTACTTTCTTCCATTCCATTATTAGAGGAAGAAACTTTTGCCAATGAATATCAATCATCCTAAAAACTTGGCAGTGATTTTTTTTGGTAAATTCCTTTTTGTTTATTAGAGAAAAATCCCTTATGTTACCAGGTGCTAATTATACAAATACCCAGATCCCATAATTAGGATGTTTCAGTGAATTCAGGAAGGATGGGAGGTTGGCACTTCCCACACTAAGGACTGTGTTTTTTTGTATGTATGATACTATTCAACTTGCATATCCAAAGCTCTAAATTCTAGTTACAGATCTAAAACAGAATATTTTAAAACGCACACTGCATTATAACCAGGTTCATAGTTACAGGGGGCATTTGGGGGCAACTGCCTCTCAGAAATAAACTGTGCCATTTTTCTGAATTTCCAGTTTTCATTTTTAAAAGTGTTGCTAGCCTCTTTACCTTATAGAGATTTGGGGCCGGGTGGGGGGGGGGGGGGAGACTGCATGTACATTTTCCCTTTTAATTCCAGGGGGAGAAAGCTGCAAGATGGCCCTGGAACTCTAATCCCGATTCAATTAATCCCATACAGACTACATTGTCTCTTCCATATCCCTCTTTCCATAGCCCATTTCCGCCTTTGTTTTTTGCTTCCTTTCAGCAGTGAAAAGTCTGAGCACTGACAGATAATATGAGGGGGGGGAACTACTTTTCAGGTTGTTTCCTCTCTTCATGGTGGGGATGTTTTTCCCATGTAAAGGTGAACAGGAAGACAATAGCAAATGCACAACTTTTTATTTTATTTAATTTATTCACCACCTTTGTCCCCAATGGGGACCTAAAGCAGCTTACATCATTCCCCTTTTCTCCATTTTATCCACACAACAACTCTGTGTAGTCGGTTAGGCTGGGAGTGTGTGACTGGCCCACGATCACCCACCCAAAATCGAGCCAGGGTCTCCCAGATACTAGTCCAGCATTTTTAACCACTATACCACACTGATTCAGTCAGGTTTAAATTTCTAAATATTCATGGATAGAAGGGCATGTAAAATGGGAAATCATAATCAGATCTCTTGAAAGTTCAAAAAGATAAGGGACAACAGATGAGTAGTACCTTCCTCATTACTAATGTAAAAGTCAGGTGATTCAGCAGGTTTGAATTGTTTTAATTTGTTATTTTTATGTAGTTACCTACCTAGAGCCTGGGGGCTATAAAGTGCTTTTTTAAAAAGAACCCAAACAAGCTCTGGAGAAAGCTTACAACATTTTGTACCTCATGAGTGTAATGTAACCCATATGATAAGGCAGATTTGTTGCTAATGATCTTTTAAGGAGCCCAAATCCTCCTTATAAATACCTATATCAGAGGTGTCAAACTCATTTGTTACAAGGGTTGGATCTGACATAAAAGTCACTTTGCTGGGCCGGACCATGTATGCCATAAAATGCAACATGAGGTACCAGAGATATAAACTTTATAAAGAGTATTTCAGATGCCAAATGGCAACAGGCTTGATTGTATTAGGTGTGATATGCAGAGGGATAGTAGATGTGGAGATTTCATCGCTGGTAATAAAACAGGAAACCTAAGTCTCAGTTAGGTCCAGGAGGATTCAGTCCAGGAGGATGCAACAAATAAATGGAAATAAGCAGGGCTCTTTTTGTAGAAAAAGCCCAGCAGGAACTCATTAGCATATTAGGCCACACCCCTGACAGCACAGCTAATTAGCATATTAGGCCACACCCCATGTTACCAGAAGAGGGGTCATCCAGCCACCTTTTGCTTCTTATTCTGTTTGCCTTGTTTGTTGTCAAAACAGTTTTGACAAATTCAATAAAAACATTATTTTCTGTCCCATCTACACAAAATCTTGTCTGAACCAATATCTTATGTCCAGCAATTATTCCCACACTGGACTGGAATCAATTCCTAAAGGTTAGGTTCCCATGGAAATCAACTTGCCTTCCTGCAGAATTAGTACGCTGAAAATGAATTTTTAGGGTTGCCAACCTACAGGTGGGGTCTGGAGAACTCCTGGAATTACAACTGAGCTCCAAACGACAGAGATCAGGTCAATGGCTGCATTGGAAAGTGAAGTCCATGGCATTATGACTTGCTTAGGTCCCTCCTTCCCCCAAACACCACCCTCCTCAGGCTCCACTCCCAAATCTCCAGGGATTTTCTCAACCTGGAGTTGACAACCCCAGTTCACTGATAGAACATCCCTAGATTTGTGGATGCACTGGATGGGAGTAGTTTGTGGACTATTTTATTCAAGGTACAAAATTTTATTCAAGGTATAAGATTTCATGTGCCACTCACACTTCTTCAGATGAAACCACACTTCTTCAGATGGAAGAAGTGTGCATGCACACAAAAGCTTATACCTTGGGTGAAACTTTGGACTCCAACTTTCTTCTGCTGCTTCAGACAAACCTGGCTACCCACCTGAATTATTACACTATAATATTTTTACAAGCAATTATGTACCAGTGGAGTGGTTACCATGCAGAGTCTGTCCCACAGGTAAAATTATCCTGTGAACAGGTGGGCTTTACCACATCAAAGTATCACTACCATCACAAGATCACCAATTGTTGGAAGTCAACTCCTCAGAAGCAGAAATCTCTCTTATTAGGAGGTTTAAGAACATCAGCTTTGCTGGCCCATTAAAGGCAGATGTCAGCCCACTGGCAGGAGAAGAGGGACAATCAGAAACTCTGCCCACTTTTTAAATTTCACAAAACAGGCAATCTCCAAAGTGCTGCTGACCATGCTCATTTTTAGTTACAGCTCTGTTTCTCTGCAGATGTCCCCCAAAGTCCCCCCTGCAACAGTCAAGTGTTCTGCCAACACACAAAACAGTGAAGCTACTTTTTCAGATGTTTTCTCTTGACTTTAATACAGACTTTAGACACACATATATTTGCAAGCTATTTCTAACAAGACACAACAAGGAACTAGTTAACACTCAGGCTTCAAACTTACTTTTCTTAAACAGAAGATGCCATGAGAAAACTAAAGAGATTCTTTAAAATTAAATATATCATCAAAACCAGCATTTCCTGGGCTCTCTGCTTTTTTACATCCCTCCCCTTTTCCAACAATTTTTTTTTATTTACAAAAACGCAAAGAACAAAATGAAACAACAGGGAAGGAAGGAAGGAAGGAAAAAGAGAGAGAGAGAAAGGAAGGGAGGGAGGGGAAAAAAAAGAAAGGGTGGGTGGGCTGTAGGGAGGAAAAAGAGAGAGAGAAAGAGAGAGAGAGAGAGAGAGGAAGGAAGGAAGGAAGGAAGGAAGGAAGGAAGGAAGGAGGGGAGGCACTTACCGGGAGCAGGGAGAGCGTAGGTGCGGCAAACCGTGACAGGGCGGCAGCAAGTCAGATGCAGAGAGCCACAGCCCCATGCTTGATCTCCGTGTGGAGATCCAGAGTGTGGGGCTTTTTCTCGCCATCTCTTTGTACTTAAAGGGAAAGCTCCCTTTGAGTGCAAACAGCCAGGAGGCCAGGCCTCATGCTCGATCTCTGCGCAGAGATCCGGAGCGTGGGGCTTTTCCCCACCAGCTCTTTGCACTTAAAGCAAAAGATTCCTTTGAGTGCAAAGAGCCGGGAGGCCAGGCCTCACGCTCGATCTCCGCACCAAGATCCAGAGTGTGGGGCCCTTTCCCACCGGCAGGGAGGGGAGGGGCGGGCTCGGACGTTAGCTGGAACACCATTCTAGTACATTCCAGCCCAAAAAGAGCCCTGGAAATGTCTGAAGAAGTGAGAGTGACTCATAAAAGTTCATACTTTGCCACAAATGCTGCTGCTGGACTCTTACTCTTTCTACAGCTATAAGAAACCACAATATTCAAAAACCAGTGGAGGGAAAGAAGAAGACGACGAAGACGACGAAGAGATTGGATTTATATCCCGCCCTTCACTTACTTGGAGTCTCAAAGCAGTTTACAAACTCCTTTCCCTTCCCCTCCCCACAACAGACACCCTGTGAGGTAGTTGGGGCTGAGAGAGCTCTGAGACAACTGTCCTTGAGAGAACCGCTGGTACAGAGCTATGGCTTGCCCAAGGTCATCCAGCAGGTGCAAGTGGAGGAGTGGGGAATCAAACCCGGTTCTCCCAGATTAGAGTCTGCGCACTTAACCACTACCCCAAACTGGCTCCTTCCAGTTAACCTTCCAGGGCTTTCAGCTGCTGAACTAAGAAAAGTAGTTCCCTTACAAAGGAATTTTAAAGGAAAATTAAAGATAGACTGATGAATTGCAACTAATAATGAAGCTCAATGCATCCTCCTGGGCTGAAGAGACCTAGGTTTCTTCTCTCATTACCAATGCCTGCTACTGCCATTCGGCATCTGAAATCGCTTCACTCTTCAAGATATAAGGACAAATGGACTCACATTCTAGCTGTATCTGAAGAAGTGAGCAGTGACTCATGAAAGCTCAGGCCCTGCACAAATTTTGTTAGTTATTAAGGTGCTACTGGACTCTCGCTTCCTTCCACAAATAGATTGCAAGCTGTGCTTGTTAGGTTTCTTTTATGATTCTTTTATGATTCTTTTTTTCATCTGTTAGAACTGGAAAGGGGGATCTCTCCAAGATGCTTTCAGACTGGACAAAATACACTCACTGCTGGTGATGATAATAAAAAGTTTTAAAAGTGGGGGGGATCAATGTGAAGAAAGGCAGCCAGTGAGGTGGGAGGGGAGAGCAGGAGACCATGTGTTGAACTGGAATATATGGAACTACAAATGTATTTTTAAGTACTTAGCCATCTACTTCCAGTCATTAAACCACGGAATCCAATCTAAGTGTTGTAATTCCTAGCCAGGGTCTTTTAGAAAGGAAGTCCCAAATAGGCAAAGAGAAACGTAATCTTTTTTTTTTTTAACCCTTTTCAGAATATTCCAGATGCATCTCTTTTTCTGCCCCCTTCCTTTTCTAACACATGTGTGTGTGAGAGAGAGAGATCTCACAATAAATGGCACAGCAGGCTTATCAGAAGAATCTATCCCCCCCCCCCTTCTCAGTATGCATGCACAGGAAAGCTTATATCTGGAATAAAACTTTGTTGGTCTTTTTTTTTTTTTAAGTATTTTCTTCTTGTAGAGGTGTAGAAACTAACTAAAATCCACTAATCTAGCCCTAAGGTATACAGAGATCAGGTTTCTGTGCTAATAAAATAACCATGCTTCAATTGTCTTCAAGAAAATAAAAGATATATCCAAACAATTTAGACTAATCTGAAATTCTTGCCCTAAACCTTTAAATTACATAAATGTCTGTATTTAAAGCTAGAGAGTGCAATCACAAATTCAGACTTTTAAAATAACAATGCTTATTTTGTCTTCTTTCTTCTCTTTTCTGTTTTGTCTCTCAGGGGCTTTGGAGCTACAGCTCCTTTATCTGCATCAGACTCTTCTCCCTCCGATTCATTACTCTTTGAAGTGTCAGAACTTTCCAGTCCATAAATGCTCTCTTATTGCTCCAATTCTTCCTCTGTGGACGTTTTCTCTCTTTCCGTATGTTGTTCCAGGAATTTATTTGCTTTTGCAACACAGTCAATCTTTTGCTTCTTATCTATGTAACTGAAAGCCAGGCCTTCAGGTGTAAGCCATCTGTACATGATAGCTTTTGCTTGCAGAAATGTAGTTAAACTTTTGTAGGGTTTCCTCTTTTTCCTAATTTCAAATGGAATGTCCTTTGAAAATTTAATCTCCTGCTCTTGGCTCTTCAAGGTAGTCTTGTTTGTGGCCTTGAGCACCACATCTCTGGTAGACTTCTTGGAGAATCTCACCATAATCTCTCCTGGCAGGTTCTTTTTCTTCAAAAATTTAGGATAGGTCCTATAAACCATATCCATATCGCTTTGGAGTAAATCAGCTTGTAAATCTGTCATTGGAGCCAATGCTTCACTCAATATCTGTTTGAGATTCTCACCTTTTTGTTCAGGGATGCCTTGAAATCTTAAGAAGAAAGCTGACCTTTCCATTTGCAGCTTTAAGAGATATTCCATCATGGGGCGCAAAGCCATAGCTAACACAGCAGTCAGGTCTGTACTTGTTTCAGGCTTAGCTGCCGGAAGTGTTGATGCAGTTTTAAGAGAAGGCTTAGGTCGCATTGCCTTTTTTTCTCCCCGTCCCGTCATTGTTTTTGTTTACAGTTTCAGAAAGTTAGGAAAAAGTTCATAAAAGTTTTCTTATTCAAAGCTTCTATGAAGTTAGTAAGCCCTTGTTTAAAGTCCAGTCATTTAAAAAGACAGGCTCTCAGGTCAACACCGATTTAAAGAGGGGGGGATTTAAACTTTAAATCCCCTGCTCTTTGCTTTCAATTCAGACGGGAGAATCAGATCAGGCACTACACTTTTCGCTGTGCATTTCAGGTAGGCATTCTTTCTTGCAGTTTCACCTTGATCTCCGCAGCCATCTGCATGCCAACAGGCACAATGGTGGCAGAACCTATGGAGCAAAGGGGAGCCTCTATCGCTTGGTCAGGAGAGGCTTCCCCTCACGCCTCAGGCAGAATGCCCCTTACAAGGGCTCCTGGGGGGCCAAAAGCCAGTCGGCATCCATTCTGGCTGCCGGGTCTGGGTCACATCTCCCGGAGCACTCCAGGGATGTGCCCGCCATGAGTCTGCCGAAACCAGAAGTTTAAAACTTTGTTGGTCTTGAAGGTGCCATGGGACTCCCTCTCCAAATGAGGGAAGAGAGCCTAAGCATCACAGCAGCAGCCCCAGAGCTACAGATGGTGGGGGAAGGTAGTTGTGAATTTTCTGCATTGTGCAGGAGTTGGATTAGATGACCCTGGATCTCCCTTCCAACTATGATTCTATGAAAGCTCCTTCCTCACTTCACTCTGCCCAAAGAGTGGTGGAACAATTCCAGAGTTTCCTGGGGGTCACATTGGCCCTAGACCCATTCCAGTCCGGCTCCCACCCTGGATATAGGATGGAGACAGTGCTAGTCAGTCTCACAGACAATCTTCACAGGAAACTAGATCAACGTGGGTTGGCGCTGCTGTTATTGCTAGATCTGACAACAGCGTTTGACACAGTTGACCATGACTTTTTAACCCACCACCTCACTAATGTGGGGTGGCCTTGAAGTGGTTAACCTCATTTCCCCAGGGTTGGGGACAGAGGGTGTCATCCCAATACCCTTTGGTGTGTGGGGTATCTCAGGGCAATCCTCTTTCCAATGTTGTTCAATATTTACATGCACCCCTTTGCTCAGTTGGTGTGGAGTTTCGGGCTGGGTTGTCATCAGTACATGGATGACAAGCAGCTATGCCTGTTGATGGACAGATAAATGGCTACTGCCCCAGCAAATTTCGCTGAAGGGCTGGAGGCTGTGGTTGGATGGTCGAAACAGAGCCGGCTGACACTGAATCCATCAAAGATGGAGGTTCTGTGGCTGGCTGGCTGGGACCTCAGGGTTGCTTCTGGATGCCTCCTTAGCGATGGAGACCCAGATCACAAATGTTTCTAGATTGGCATTCCTCCAGCTGCGCCAGATCAGGCAACTTCCTGTCTCACCCTGACCTAGCTATAGTAATCCATGAACTGTCACCTCCAAGCTAGACTATTGTAACTCACTCTACACAGGGCTACCCTTGAGACTGACTCAGAAACTACAGCTGGTCTAGAATGCAGTGGCTTGGTTTCTTACTGGAACCCCACTGACAGCACACATTCAACCAGTGCTTCATCAGCTGCACTGGCTCCAGGGAGCAGAACCTTCTAGTGATCTGACTGTCCTCAACCAGAGCCAGGGCCAAAAAGGTACTGGCCTGGTGGAGCTCTGACAAATGACATCCGTGCCCTGCAGAACCTAGTGCAGTTCCACAGGGTCTGTAAGACAGAGATGTTTTGTAAGGCCTATGGTGGAGTACAGTAATGGTCTCTACCAAGCCTGGCCTCTTTCTTTTTTTGCTCCTCCCCACAGGATAAGGACACAATTTGGTCCATTGAGCGCCATCAGAAATAGTCACAGAATTGTCTATTGTTTTAACTTTTTAAAATTATGTTTTGTAAATGTGTTTTTCTGAAATGTTGTTCACCTCCCTGAGCCCTATGTATAGGGGAGGGTGGTCTGGAAATCAAATAAATAAATAATATATATTACTATTCAGCGTGGTCTAATTCAGCATGGCTACGGTTACTGCATGCACAATAGCCAGTTCAGAGTTTGAACATAGAACCATGCATATTTAAGCCCACCTTGACAACAGCTTTGGTGTGTGTGGTTGTGTATGTTTTAAACAAGAGAAGGGATATGTGCATGTACAGGACTTTAAAAACAATTAAAACTAATACAAGGCTAGCACTATTTACAGGAGAGGGGGTGTAATGTCAGGTATCTGTTGAACACTGAGATGTACTAATCCTAGAACACGTTTGTGTATAGAAAATGGGACAGATGCAGTTAGATCTGTACTGAGATACCACTTCATAATAATACACAGAATTTATGTAACACATAGAAGTGTTTGAAGTCCTTCACATATGCTATTTGTAATAATCCTTGCAGCAACCCTACACGGTAGGTTAGGTTTAAGATCCCCATTACAGTTGATAGGGAGCTGAAATGGAGAGAGAACAGCTTCTCTAAGGCCACTTACTCTCTAAGTGAAAAATCCATTGTTTAGATTAGATATAACATTAGATACAGCAATAGATATAACAGGTAATGCTCATGTCATTTCTGAAAAAAAGTTCCTGGGACTGAAAAAAAGCTGAATAAAGTGAGGCAGAGATAAAATAAAGCAAGGCAAAAGTTAAGTGAGGCAAGACGTGTAACACAGGCAAGGAACAAGTGACAGGCCAACATGTGGGGGCAAACTCGGAAGTTTAACTGCCAGCACCACCAGGCCAATTGGCTCAGCTTGCTCCTGACCTCAAGCGCCCCCCAGGACCACACCCCACTGGGAACTTTCCCAGGAAATTCAAGGGCCAATCCACATCTGCCAACATGCAGCTGTTATAGGAATTAGGCCTTGCCACATGATTTGCTTTGGTCTACCACTGTCCAAGTGGCTTCTTTGTTTCTGGCTGGCTAGGTATCCTGAAGTTTCTTCCTTTTAACAAGAGCTCCCTGGTGGCATAGAGGCAGCATCCTTACTTTAGGACCACTGTTAGTTCATGACAGCTCCCCCTCCCCCGCCCCCACCCCATTCATGGAGTGGGAAACTGAAGGTTAGATGTTACAAGGTCCCAAGAATATCATGAAAAAAATCTGTCTTTACCCTCCTCTGATTCAGTAAGCATTTTTTTACTGTAAGATTATTACTGCCTTTCTTCTTACTTTGTCATTTGTAATGACTGCTTATGCCTAACCTATAACGAAAGTTTCCACATGGTGCAAACAAAGTCACATATGACAACTAATCCCAGGCGCTTGCAGTCTATACACAAAAGAAACTCTGAAACAAACACATTACACAGCTAATCAAAATTCAAATGCTGTCAAAACAGTTTTGCCCTCTCCTGATCAATAAAACATGAAGAAATGCAGTTCTTTAGATTTGCATTGCTTTTCTATAAATTTATCAAATAATATGCAAACAGTAGCCCGCCTGATGTGACAGGAAAACAAGTTTACTGACATCTCTATAAATTAACATTTAAGTTACTCCACAGGAAACTCTCTAGCTGTAGCACCCAAAGTACCACTGGGAGAACTGCTACAAAAGAGACTAGAAGAGTTTAGGAGCAGATATAATAGGTGTCAAAGCAGTGCTTGACTAGAAAGCCTGGTTCTCATTTAACAGGAATGAAATAAAAGTGAGCCATGCTAGTGACAGTTTTGCCAAGGCCACAGTGCACTGAAACCTGACATTATAAAAAGGAGTGTGAATAGAGAGTTATGACTTTTGTCTTCAAGCAGGTACTCACTTTACATGCTGGTGACCAATATACATGATGGTGCTAATTCTAGGTTTTGGGAGGGCAACAGAGCTTTCCAGTCCCCCACTCCAGCAGCTTTTACTACAGCAGGTGCTACCACTTCCTTTCTATAGGAGGAATCCAACAAACTGCTCACAATCTACAGGTCTCAAAATGGCACTGCTTGAAACTTTCCACTAACAGAAAGACTGCCACAACATACCCTTTGTCATGGGGCTGCTGAGGAAGGGGGTTGGAGATCTGGTGACAGTGAAGAAAACAGAGTAGGTTTCTCTGATGCCTGATTTAACTCTGTCATCAGAGGGGCCTGTAGGGAAAAGGAGCACATTGGGTGGTATTTTTAACATTTTCCTGGCATCTCCAGGAAACCTCTGCTTCTCCAGGTGCAGCATGGAGATCTCCTGGAATTACAATTGCTTTCCATAATACTCAGATCAGTTCCCCTGGAGAAAATGGCTGCTTTGGAGAATGGACTGTATGACAATATACCCCCCAAGGTCCCTCCTCCCTCAAACCCTGCCCTCCCCAGGTTCCAGCCCCATATCTCCAGGTATTTTCCAACTCAAAGTTGGCAACTCTACTATTGATGCTCCCCAAACCTCAATAGGCACCATATTATTACATACTACATCACACATAGTGAGTAACCTTCACTGTTGCCGATCCTGCACTTCTGAAATAGACTGTTACCTCTTATGCTTTAATTACTGGGACTCCACCTATCACTTTCTGCTTATTTAAAATGCAAAATTTCTGAAGACTTAACAGGTGTCAAACAGATATTTGCTAGTTACAGCTATTATTCTTCAGGGAGGTAATGCTGTTCTCTAAATACTAATTAAGAGTTTTGCATAGGATCTTTGCTGAAATACTTAAGGTGATGAGTGGCCAGTTGTTACTTTTAAAAGATTAGTGCTGTTTGAAAACTAATGTCCCAGATGAGGCTATACTCTTGCTGAATAGTCAGGAGTTACAGCTATTCTCTGCCCAAAGAGACTGCTTGCTCACTTCATCATTTAGAAAATCTGCTGCCTACTGAACAAGTCACTTTTCTGTTTCACTTTGAGAAACTTACAAAATGTTATTGAATAAGAATAGAAAACTATAGAGTCCACTCCTCAAAGCAGTTATTTTCTCTTGGGGAACCATTGCTGCCAATCTCCAGGTGAAGGCTGGAGATCACTCAATTAAACTGCTCTCCAGATGGCAGACATCAGTTCCCCTGGAGAAAACAGCTGCTTTGACGGGTGGACTTTGTGTCATTATACCCTGATGAGTTCGCTTCCCTCCTGCGTGGGTCCCCACTGTGGAGAAAGACTGTACTTTTCCCAGGTAGAGGCTGCCGGGGGGGGGGATGGAAAGCTGAAGTCAGAGGGGCAGATAAAGGTAGATTAAAAAGCATCAGACCCAGTACTAAGCCCTGAGGTATCCCACTGCTTACCACCCTCCACTGAGAAAATTGCCCATTTATACTCACTCTGTTTCCTATTAATTAGCCAGTTTTTGATCCAAAAGAGGATGTCCTTTTATCCCATGACTATTGAGCTTACTTAGGAGCCCTTGATGAGGAAGTCAAGGTAAACAACATCTATTGGGTCCCCCTTGTCCACATGTTTGTTTACACTCTCAAAGAACACAAACAGGTTAGTGAGACAAGATCTTCCTTTAAAGAACCCATGCTGAGTCTGCCTCAGTAGTTTTTGTTCATTAATGTGCCTACTAATTCCTTCCTTAATAACAGTTTCCACCAACTTACCTGGTATTGACGTCAGACTGACTGGCCTGTAATTTCCTGGATGGGAGTGACATTCGCCCCAGGAATGGAGGCAAATTTTAATGAAAAATTACATATTTTTGTCAGGAGATCCACAAGTTCCCATTTGAGTTATTTCAGAGCTCTTGGATGTATGCCATCCAGGCCTGGTTATTTATCCGTTTTTAAGTTGCCTATCAGTCATAGGACCTCCTCTCTCGTCACCTCAACCTGACACAAGTCTTTCAACACCTCCCAAAATCAGCAGTTCTAGAGTGGGCAAGCACTTCTCATCTTCCACAGTAAAGACAGAGGCAAAAAATGCATTCAGCTTCTCAGCCCTTTCCCTATCATCCTTCAGTACCCCTTTTACCCCTTGGTCATCCAAGGGCCTCACTGCCTTCCCAGCTGGTTTCCTGCTTCTAATATATTTGAAGAAAGATTTATTGTTGGGCTTTATGTTTTTTGCTATATGCTCCTCATATTCCCTTTTTGCCTGCCTGATCAAAGACTTGCATTTTATTTGCCACAAATAAAATCTGTGTTCCCTTTCTGTGTTCCCTTTCATCAGCCTCACTGAGACTAGCTTTCCACCGCTAAAAGGAATCCTTCTTACCTTTTACAACTTCCATTACTTTGTTTGTTAACCATGCAGGCCTTTTTCTATATCTTTTTGTGCCTTTCCTAACCTACAGTATATATTTTTCCTGAGCTTCTAGGATTGTAATTTTAAATAGTCTCCAAGTGTCCCCTTCAGAGAAGTTACCCCTTTTAAAATTAAAAGTGGTTGTGTCGGTCTTTATGGGCAACTCCCTGTTTATACAAATGTTGAACTCAATAACATTATGGTCATTGTTCCCAAGCAGTGCGATCACTTTTACATCTCTCACCAGAAAAGCCAGCTTCAGGTTGGGAAATACCTGGAGATTTTGGGAGTGGAGCCTGAGGAGGGCAGGGTTTAGGGAGGGGAGGGACTTCAATAGGGTATAGTGCCAGAGTCCACTTTCCAAAAAAGCTATTTTCTCCAGGGGAACCAATCTATGTTGCCGGGAAATCAGTTGTAATCCCAGGAGATCTCCAGCCACCCCCTGGAGGTTGGGAAGCCTACCCTTTAGGATACCATGAGACACACCCATGTGAGAGTCAGGCTGACTGGAGATAGAGCAATGTTTCATCATAGATCATATTCAAGACTTTGAGAGAAAGCACACAGAGAGAAAACTGGATAAGAGAAGATGTCATTGAGTGTGAGCATTATGTAGAGAGACAACATGCAGAGATTAATGCTGAGTAGGAAACGATTCACTGAGTCTACCTGTATTCTGCTCTGAAGAAGCCTTATGAAACAGGTGTTGGAGTAAGCCTGTCTGCAGATTCATGACCTTTATGCTAATTGTCTATAATCCAATATTAGTACAAGAAAGACACAAAGAAAATTTACTGTTGGTAAGAATTTCAGATTATTGGACAGTGCTTGTCAACATTGTGGAATCATTTTTGATGTTTATTCTTGTATGAATGTACAGAAATGTATCAGTGTTAGTATTAATATTGATCTTGATATTCCCTTCATAAATATATCATGGTTACCATTGACTATTTTCTACTCACTTATCCTATGATCTCTCTTTGGTTATCCTACCACCTGGAGGCTGGCAACACTAAGATCGATTTCCCACTAGCGCTGCCCCGGCATCGGGTTTTCCATTTGCCCCAGTTGCCTGCTTGAATTTCCCACTATTTGCCACGGGACGCATTTTGACCTGGGGCTTCATGCAATTTCCTCCGCGGCTTCAGTGATCCTGTTTTTTTGAGGCTCACCGAAGCCGCGGAGAAATTGCACAAAGCCCTGGATCAAAATGTGCCCCGTGGCAAATAGTGGGAAATTCAAGCAGGCAATTGGGGCAAATGGAGGACCCAACACCAGGGCAGCACTAGTGAGAAATCAGTCTAAACCAAAGTGGTCCTTACTTTATTGTTTTTCAGCCACTACATGAGAGATGCCTCCATAAGGCATGAGAAGCTTACTGCACATTTGAAAGGGACTATCTGACAAGTGGTAGGAAGTGAGGGCAGGCTTGGGTACCCAAATAAATAAATAGGGTGGCCCTGGGTTACTGAAGTTTGATATGTTTTAAGTGATCTTGTACACTTTAGTGAACATAATCATGAGCTCATCATTAATTTGAATCATCATTTGAATAGGGGCCGCCACCTCTTTGTCCTCTCTTGCCATTCAGTGACTACCAACGTGCGACCCCATTTATTACCATCTAGTCGCTGATGACCCTGTGTGCTCCCAACATCAGACTGTATGTCAACATCAGATTGTATGCCATCAATAGTATTGAGCACTTTAATAACTGTATTGTTTTAATAATGTTTTAATAATGACCCATAATGTTTTAACTGTTTTATTGTGAACGTGGTTCACCAAATTGTGTAAGCCGCTCTGAGCCTGCTGTGTGGGGAGAGCGGCCTAGAAATTGAATTAATTAATTAATTGACTAATTAAATAAATAAATAATTTGCATCAATATCTGTTCCCCAGTCCCACAAAACCTCTCCACATTTCTTTTTGAAGGAAAAACAAGGACAAGAGAAGTACAATTGTAACAGTGATTACCAAGAAAGAGACATTAGATTTTACTACCTCTCTTTACTTCTCATCTCAGTTATGAAGAAGCAAATCATTCCGATCAATTTTACCTGCAAAGTTACATCATATTTCATTGGTTTAAATTAGCATCTCTCCTGTTTCATTGGATCTTATCAGGTATGAAATGCAACCAATATACCTTGACATGACATGATATGAGTTACTTCATAAGAGCTATGATTCAGTGCTGTGAGATCTCACTGATATAACTGTATAAATTCCTAAACAATTTCCAGTGAAAACAATACAGGCATAGTCTGGGTGGAATCTTCTCTAGTACTTACCCTTTAAAAATACATCTTTTATTTTCTGTGCATACTTTGTACGACTCATGCTCACCCCTACAGCTACTTTTTATTCACCAACTTGGATGATAATCTCAGTTAGGAAACTCCTTCCTATTCTGCCCTGTTAGTCTGGCACTGTTTTGACCCCAGGCTGGCTCAGTTAAAGCCTCCGACTTTGAATAAAATGGATTTCAGATCCTGCCTCTATGCAGTTTGCTGTCAGGAACTCTGGCTTCAGCTGAGACTACAGCGATACAGCACCAGATCACTGTTTTGCCTTTCACAGGGAACTTCTAACTGTAAGCAGTTACAGACACTTTAAAAGCAACTAATATTGAGAGAAAGCTTCTGTTAAGGAGGGCAACTGGACAAAATTTACAACGAAAGACCCCTCCAATTTATCCCAGATATTTATCCCCAGCACTTGGCCCTGCTGCAATATATCTGGTGTGGGGAGAAGCGTGGACTTTTGGACTTTTGATCTTATTTTGAGTGATTACTCCAATGGCATTCGGAAGATCTGTGCATTCAGTTGAAGAAACCCAGAAGATGTTGCATCAGCTAGAATATACTACATCAACTGTGCCAAGATAAAATAAGCAGCTGCTTAGATACCAAGAGAACTCTGTAGGTTCCTGACATATCAGAAACCGCCATTACAGGCACAGCACTGAGTCCCATACATAGAGAAGACTCTCCATGTAACTGGGGACTGGCACTATGTAACTGGGCCTGGCCTAGCAACCAGCACCACACAACTGGGCCCAACCCAGCAGCCAGAAATGCACAGTTTTCCCAGGGAGGGAAGGAGGGAAAGATGAAGTCAGATGGATAAAGGTAGGTTGCCTGATGGGTGGGAAGGAGAGAAGAGGACAAGCAAAGGTTAGCCTATGGGTGCCCTCAGGGAAGAAAAAGAGGAAGTACAGTGAGAGGAAAACTTTTCCCACCCCACAAGTCCTTGCAGATTATGAGGAAGTTCATTATCACCACATGACAGCAATACCCATTGCCAATTTATCACAGATATCTAGTTAGAGATATAAAGTAGCTGATAATGAAATCTACAATTGTAGTCTAATAGCTACTGTTAGACTATTTCACTTCAGCCAGTCTGTTCCTTTAAAAAATGGTACTAGTTCCTATCAAAACATGCAGTGGCAATCTTTTTTTTATGCTGGTGGTATCCTGTGTGCAGAACTGTCAAAAGTTGGGGGAGGGGCAGTGCCTACCACTGGATTCCTAAGGATGTCAGTGATGAAGGCACCATACTTTCCTGTTAGAAAACATTTTTCAAAAGCTGATCAAAAACTGATACTGCTATGAAGTAAATAAAATAAGTCCCTACCAAAACAGCTTTTTCTTTTTTTGTTCTTTCCCCTACTGTCCATAGCTCACAGATCTCTCCTGAGTGGATGTGCATAGGCACAAAACATGTTTGGAGCCTATCCTACTTTAAGATGTAACATGTCACAGAGAATAGAAGCAGAAGTACATTTCCTTTTGAACACAGTCCTGTACACCGTTGAACACAGTTCTGTAGCTAAGCAAGTCTGGTCTCAGAATACATTTAGATGGGACCCTGCCGAGGGAAGGACAGGAAAGCCGTTCTGACCTCTTTGGCAGAACAGTTCAAAGGGTGTGACTCTGCCTGGAATGGTACTGATAGTGTAGTAAATAAATAAAGGGTGAAAGCACTCTGAGAGAAGAGGGGAATTTGGGGAACAGAAAATGCTTGAAACCATGCCTTCCTCTTGATGGGATTTGTTTAGTTAGCAGAGGGCTCAAGGCACATAACACAGCAGAACCCATCTGGTTAGTGTGCGTGCTGTCCAGAAACAAAGTTACACACGGAGCATCTTTATCTTTGTAAAACTAATATGAGTTCTTTCATTTAAGAAACTCCATTCTAGACAGGATAGAGTAAAGATTCTAATCTAGTCTAACTCACTAGGATGGTTAGCGATACAAGACGCATGTCCTGCTCTCATGTTGCCAAGATGGAGAAGGTGGGCATAGTGTGGAGAGAAGGCGTTAGACAGGAAGGAAGGAAGTTTCTCTAAGGGTAGCAATCTACACATCAAAGGGATAGCATCAGAGAGTAAAGGGAACGACAGTCAGTGTCCTGGTCTCTCTATCTCTTTGAATCTCTTATAAACCCCCTCTGAAGTCTGAGGCTAAGAGACAGCGCAAAGTCCTTCACTTCGAACACCTCTGAGAAGCTGTACAAAGTTACATCACACACATGATGCCCAGGTATAATCTTCTTCCTGTTCATAAAACACCCTAGACTGCTTCGTGATGTACAGGAAAAGATTTATTTGTTCCTCCTTTTTTCCCTTTGCAGTTTTGAATGCTGCCACTGTTTGACATAAGGGTTACTGGTCAGATTCAGGCAGCTTGTTTGTATGTAGTGGTAGAGATGCCTGAAAGAAAAAAGAAAAACACCTGTGGCAGCTATTTGCCTCTGGGCTGTGCCATTCATCCTTCTTGCTCTGGAGCATAGTGATCTCTGTTAAGTGTTCAAGCACATAAATTTAAAACTAGAAAAAAATGAGTTACTCAAGAAATGAAAGAAGGAAATTGCCCCCACCCAAATAATACTGGAAAAACTTGCAGATTTTATAAATGTTACTTTACTTGCTTATTTTGTCTTACTTTATACAGATTTTCTTTAAATGTGAAACTACACCAAAGGGAAAATGTGCAGAAAAATACTGGCATTCTGAGCACAAATAAGATATTTGGAAAAGGGGGTGCAAGGGAGAATAATAATGGCACCAAGGTTGCAATCATCTGCATGCTTACTTGGGAGTAAACCCCATTCAATCCAATGAGTAACTTTGTACATGTCTACAGATTAAGTCAAAAGTTAGTAGCATCATAGGCGTTAAAATAAAATATAGTTACAACAGAAATCAAAATATCTAAAAGCACAGTTCATCAGACCCTGTAAAAGGCTAAGCCTGCATAAAGAAAAACCAGCAAGAATCTACATCACCTGATCACATGTATCTGCCTTGGTTTGTTCTGCTTTACTGAAACAGAATTTCATAATCATCAAACACCTCCATGCTACTTATAGGCAAACTGTTCAGCTTGTTAAACCTCATACTCACATGTGAAGCTACCTTACACCAAGTCAGACCATTGCTCTATAAAGGTCAGTATTGTGTACTCTGACTTGCAGCAGTTCTCCAGGGTCTCAAACAGAGGTTTTATTTATTACCAACTACCCGGTCCTTTTGGGATGAGCCTGGGACCTTCTGCATACAAAGCTCTACCACTGAGCCTCAGTCCATACAGTTTTTACTAAGGGGCAGCTATAAAGGTACACACTTAATGATCAAATATCCAATTTGATGCTGAAAAGAAGCACAATGTAGAATCTTTCCTTACCTTTGCCCCTCTTGAGTAATGGAGCAAACAACAAACACCCTCTTGGGTGGTGGAGCAAACAACAAACACCCAATTCCATTTGCCTGAAGGCCTCTTTATTAACAGTAACTGTTGGGCAGGTAACTTGGCTATTGGAATAAGGAATAACAATACTTACTATGCTGTTTCTAGAGCTCTAGGCCAGGGTAGTCCTGGCCTGGTTCTGCAGATTCTTAGTAGGCCCTGCACTCCTGCAGGCTGCTAGCAGGGAGACTGGGAAGAGCCCCTCCTGCTTGCTCTGAGGCCTACTACTATAGCCTCTTAAAGAGGCAGTACTAAACAGCCTCTGCTAGCCTTTTATGCCAAAACTGTGCAAAAGCAAGGTAAGGGGCAGAAGTAGGCAATCAGTTGCCAAAGAATGGCTACTTCTCTACCAGGTCAGTGCTTGTTTAAGGGCACTAAACGTGCATTAGGATCCTGTGGCCTTACCCTGTGAGCATTATGCAACCTCTCATAAAATTAAGGCATAATATAAAATGAATATCTACTACTATGGGAGAAAAATAATAGAATAGCTGAAGCAAATACAAGCAGACCTTAAAAAAAGAAAATCAAAGTTTCAATGAATCACAGAATAACAGTTCCAAAACCCATTGGAAAGTTCCCTCCACAAATGCAGCATTAATGGGAGTGTTAACTTACCATTTAGGTCTGCTTGTGGATTTTACCATTGGAGCCATTCCATCACGATAGAGGCTTTTTGTTTTACTGAAGTTGACAATGTTGAAAATGACTCTCTGAAAGGCATAAGAGGAAACCTCAGTTGTACTGTGAAGCATATTGCACACAGGCTTCTAACATTACATCTGATGGCAAAATCAGACCATTTTTTCAAACATAAATGGTGACGCAGTCAGTCTAAAAACCCCAGTAGGGGATATGAAAAGGCTTGCACAGATGCACCTAATTTACCCAGACTAAATCAACACACTAAAGTAGCCTACAAATAAGTGTACTAGGTATGTTTGCCAACCCCCAGATGGTGGCTGGAGATCTCCAGCTATTACAACTGATCTCCAGGTGACAGAGATAATTTCACCTGGAGAAAATGGCCAACTGAGACAGCAGACCTGCTTGACCATTGGAAGCCTCCACTCCATTTCTTGTGTGGGGTGAGGGGAAAGTGCTAGAGGACTCTAGTCCTTTGTCTCTTAGCTTCAGGGTCAAGCCTTGGGCTAGGTAGAGATCAGCCAACTGAGAAAGAAGACCTCCTTGACCATCAGAAGCCTCCACTCCATTTCTTCTTTAGGTATTATTGTGTGTATATTGCTAGCCTCAGTGGGTCTTTATGGGATTATATCCCACTGAAGTCCCTCCCTTTCCCAAAACACACCTCCTCAGACTCTGCCCCGAAAATCTCCAGGTATTTCCCAACCCAGATCTGGCAACCCTAACACTAAGCCTCAGGGTCCCAATATGGTTCTGTAAAGGAACCTAGATTTGACTGGATCAGGGGTGGGCAAACTGTGGCTCGGGAGCCACATGCGGCTCTTTCACACACATTGTGTGGCTCCTGGCAGGGTGGCTGGGGAAGCTAAATATTATTAGCAAACAAATATCATTGGACAAATAAATATCATTGTCAATATCTGCGTTTACCGCTTTTGTTATTATTTTTGGCAGTCTCATTTAATGTTAATAAAAAGCAAATCTGCATATTTCCCAGTAAAAACGTGTAATATTTGTTCATGTCGTGTGGCTCTCAAACATCTGACATTTATTCTATGTGGCTCTTACATTAAGCAAGTTTGGCCACCCCTGGGCTAAGACAAAGCCTTTAGCTGATATCTTGGCAGCACGGAGGGCTGTACCTAGGTTTCTCCAGTTATAATCTGACAATAGCCACTAAACTACATTGGTTCTATTGCCAGCTATATTCTATTGGTAACAATTCCACAGCAGGAGAATAAATGTTGGAAAAACAAAGGTATAGGAAAGGAAAAGAGGAGTGTGACCATAATTGCAAAAACAGAACATTTATTATTTCTAAACCTCTTGTGCATTCTTAATCAGAAACAAGATACAAAAGAAAGCTCATGAGAGTATGTTCTGAGGCCACCACAGAAGCAAAACAACTAGTGTGGGGGTCAGCCCTTCCCACCTAATTAGGCCCCATAGACTGTGACAAAAACAGTGAGATATCCCAATTAAAAACCAAGATGACAACACAGGTATCAAACATATGGAATGAATTTAACAACTGGTTAAAGGTTCTGAGCAAGTAGTAATTAATGGGGAATACCTTATTACTATTAAGAATGTAAGCAATTGCTTATTCTCTAATAACAGCTGGTAAGTAGTGGTACCTTTAAGACAGGACTTGGACGGCAGAATATGATAGCCCCTCAACTCTGCAGTGGTCCCCAAATGCAGCAAGTTGTAATCAGCATATGGAAGTGTTAGCCTGATGGGACGGTTGCATTATTAGGAAATCATTAGCATTTTATATTTACCTGTGCAGAGAGAGTTGGTGTGTTCCTGCTGGAGAAACAAGATGAGTTTATAGGGAACTGGGGGGGGGGTGGATTAGGAGCCATGTCAAAGCATGGTGAGAGAGAGAGAGAGAGAGTGATGCAAAGAGAGAGCAGGCGATGTAAGAGAGAACTATGGTGCTGGTAACTTTCCTTTATTCAGGGGGTGGGAGAGGTTTCTGGGGGCAGGCTTAGCCAGATGCCTGTCTTGAGACCACCCCTTAGAGAGTCCACCCACTAGCTCTTGTCCAGTGGAAGAGAGGCTAGGAGGAGTGGTCAGCATTTGATTCTACCTGATGGTCAGAGAGATACCCAGGGCTGGAAGCTGACATCATCGGCTAGGAGCATTGTCTTTTAGATGAAGGTAGGGCCTTTGGCAGCCAAAACTGGTTCTTCCAGGAAATGTCCTGCTGTGTTCGCATCTCTGTGAGAAAATCCTTTGCCGTACTAAATGGGAGGATGTTGTAGGAGGGGAGGGGTTTTGGCCTGCTACGTGTAGAGAGTGCACACTGTGATGGTGTCTTGTGAAGACAAGTCTCTGGTTAAAATGCCAAGATGGCTATTTCCTGTGTAAGTCTCTTTGTGTTGGGAGAAACCTCCTGGCCTGGAGGTGGCAACCTCAGAAAATGGTACTTTAAACCTCTGCTGGAAGCGTTTGGAGTCATTTTCCCTCTGGTTACCCCGTCCAAGAGTCCATCCCACACAGTCAGCAAAATAGTTCACTCATTTACTCTTATAGATCCCTATAAAAGTTTAGAAAGCATCGTGCTGGCTTACAATTCCCCCCTGCGTGACTTGAGACGGGAGGCAAATGGTCACGCATAAAAGTAGCTGGAACGGCGATGTTCTTGGCTGCGATGCACGTCTCTGGGTCACCCTGGAGGTATCTCTGACCATCCTAGCCAGAATGGACCAAAAAAAAAAAACTAACCTAAGCTATTAAGAACCCAAATTACCAGCAAGGCACACCATCAGATCTGGGCAGGCAAATATAACTTGGAAAAGAGAGATTAATACTTCTGGTCTCCCAATAGTGCAAGGAATTAATAGCATTTGTGTAGGATTACAGCTATATGAAAATTCAAGGTAACTACAAAATAAGGGGCGCGCTCATATGCACCCATTTGCGACACAAGAAGGACAATTCCCTGCCGGCGCAAAGTGGCATGATCACACAAGCACATCTGGGAAGCGTCCTGCAGCCGTTGTCAAAGTGTCGCAAACCACTTTGAGCCGGTGGGGAATCGGCTTATTTAGCTACCAGTGAAAAGCCAGTCTCAAATGGTTTGCGACGGCCCAGAACTGACCTTTCCTGGTGTGATCACACCAGCGCAAACAAGTGGCATTGGGGAGCGGGCTTTTGGGGGGTTTTCCCCCTCCCATCCCGGTATGCACATCATTGGATGACCCCAAGGGTGGAGAAGCAAGTCATCAATCCCTAGTAGAAGCAGATAAGCGCACTGAAAATGGCCGGGAAAAAAAACCCAACTCGCCTGCGGCTGCGTGTGATCACGCAGCGGCGGTTTGCCCTCACAGGACCTGTGAGATCTCGCAAAAGCGGTGCAAATTGCACTGGCACAAATTTGTGTCACTTCCCGTCTGGCTTATCTCATTCGTGTGGACGGGGCCAAGATTTCATGAAAGTGTCAAAAATAGAATACAATCATTTTAAACATTGGCATTCTTACATAATAATAATAAAAAGTAAAAGTTACATTTTACACAAGTTGACTTTTGCACTTCCCTTCTACGCTTTCTATCTTGAGGTACCTTGAAGCTGTTGGCTAAAATTTTCTGAGAGGGAAGGGAGATATACTTTACAAAATGTCTAATTCTTATAAGGCACAAACTGTTAGTTTTCAGATCTTCAGGAGAGTGGCGTCCTGCCTCTCTCCAGTGCATGACAACTTTGGAAAGGCTCCTCACTTCTTGGGCATTTGCATAGTGGAAAGGGGGGGATCCTGGGTATATAAATTTCAAAATAAATAAAGTTACTTATAAGCTCATCAAGGTAGGTGGTAAAAGAGAGGGGGGGAAATGACACAATGAAAAGAAGATGTCAAAAACTGTGTATGCATTTAATTGAGATCCTGTGTGTATGTATATGAAGGGCTAGTGTATAAGGAGAAACACAAACATGGTGCTCTTACTGAAAGCTGATTATGAGATACCAATCCTAAATCAAAGGCAATATCTATCCAAACTAGAATGCAAAAGGACACATACACTAGAACATAATTCAAAAACACTATTGATCAATCACACCAGTAACTTAAAGTAATTTGTTAACCATAAAAGAATTACAGAAAGGAAAGCAAAATGATTAATGCATATGAAATCAAATGGCTAGTTAGATACTAGTATGTAACTGCTTGAGATGCATTGATGATGCATGTGTGCAGAGGCTGAATACATCATTAGAATACATGGGACATCATGAATGAATGAAGGTATATCATCAGACAAATCATGTTAGTAAGTATGGGCAATTCATACTTGCAACAAGGCACAACTTAGTTTCAATCAGGCAGGGGCAGTCCCTGTCTGTCACAGAACAACAGGAGTACACATGATGTTGAGGTCCCTCCCCCAAGAGTCCATGGAGGTAGAAAACATCCTTTTTCCTCCCACCTGGAAGTCCATTGTACAGTCCATGGGGTCCTATATGTATATGCAAAACTTCTGAGAACTTGAAGAGCAAAATGGGGCAGCAGAAATATATATATGAGAACAAATCAAATGCAATCTCCTTAGCATACACAGAAGGTAAACACTCCTAATGATTAGTAGCACATACTAGATCATAGAAAATACAGACAAAAGCATTACTGCAACACAGAATTGAAGGATTGAGATATGACACCCAATCATCCATTAGAACACAATGCAATGTACAGTGTCCCTCCCCCCCCCCCATGTATCAAGATTGACATTTTGCAAGACATGTGAGCACATTTAATAGAGTGTCTCCGGAGACAAAACACTTGAACTCAGAAACAGGAAAGAAAGCTTTTCAAAATTTAAATTGTATTGCCATGGCTTATAAGGTTGTAGGAAAAGTTGGGCACCTCAAAGAAACAAATAAAAAATAAAATAAATGCCGGCTTGTGGGCATGGGTTAGACTCCCCCCAAAAATAAAAAGTCAAAGAATGTAAAAAGACAAAATAGCAACAAAACTTTATCAGAAAATCTGACTTCTCCCATGTGGTGGGAGAAGGAATAAAAAACAAAAATAAAACCAACAGAAATCTGAAAGCAATAAATGATTAGTACACATAAAAATATATATAGTGTTTGGGGGAAGAGAAAGAGAGCAAGAGAAAGGCAGAAGACAGCTCAAAAGAGGCACTTCATTGGAAACTTATGATAAGAGGGAAGAGGTTTCAGGGGTCTTGGTTTCCAGCTCCAAGCATTTGGAGGCCAGGTACTGAACAATGTGGGTGAGGGTTTCCAGTCTGTGGACTTTGAGATTTCACCCAGCACCCTAATTCAATTAAAGCAATGCTTAAAAAGATTTGGAGTCTCACAGTAAGCACTAAGGCCATAAAAGCCATCGCATTTGAACGCCAACCTAGAAGCAAAGCCCTTCATTTAATGACCAAATTAAAATAATTTCTCTTACAGAAAACGTGACCAAATTAAAATAATTTCTCGTACAGAAAACATGATTTTACTATATGAGAGCCTTTCTTGGCTAAGTCCTCAGGCCCAGTGATTAAAGGGTTTAATACCAAAGAGAAAGCTCTCAGGTTTGAATATCTTTAGGGGTGGACCTTGTTTGAAAAGGCCCCCCTCCAGTTGCTTTAGTGCTGCTGGACTGTTCCTGCAAGGGAAACACAGTTAAGCTTGGAGAAAAACCCCCCAAGAAAACCTTCTGTAGACACCTTCTACATTCTCTCAACCCTTCTATCACCTTCTAAGACTTTCCACACAATCCTTCTCAAACCTTCTACAAAAATCTTCTACATTGTACCACCCCCCCTTGTTTCTTTCATGACCAAGAGGGAGGAAAGAAACATATTTAAAGACCTACTTGCGCATGTACAGAGTGTAAATGAAACAAAGATAGAAGAATACAGCCTGAGTGACAGAGGCATAATTGTACCAAGCATCTGGAATATAAACTGTATGGAAAATCCAAGACATAGAACAAAGCCTTGATAGGGCTCAGAGAATTCTTAAAGATTAAGAAGTCAGTCAAAAAGATCACAACATAAGAAAAAAAGCATTGTCTCTGGCACAAGCTGTGTGCCAGCAAACAGTTTCCTGAGCATGAATAGAGTTTCCTAGCAGAAACCAGGCTGAGCTAGAACAGAAGAATGGATTTGCTGCCAGGCTTAAACATTTTATAAGGATATGAGAAATATAAATGATAAACACTTCATATGAAAAGCCAAGTCATAGCAAGATGGCTAAAATGATGGTATAAACATTCTATGACTGCTATAGTATCTCAAGACTAAGGAAAACTAACAAAGAGTGAGCTAGCAGGGACCCACTTCTGTGAGATGAGAAAGAAATCTAAAAAAACCTTATACTATATAGGACAAAGCTTGAGAGTGAGAGGCAGTAACACATTTAAGGAAATAGAAACAGTATCTCTGTTGACTATACCCTGTGAGGTAGGAGTGGCTGAGAGAGTTGTCTTGAGGACTGCTCTTGAAAGAACAGCTCTGAAAGAACTTGTGACTGACCCAAGGTCACACCAGCAGCTGCATGTGGCAGAGTGGGGAATCAAACCCGGTTCTCCCAGATGAGAGTCCATACACTCAACCACTACACCATACTGGCTCTCCTAGAGATTCCTGAGATGTGATGTACTAAAAAAAATGTTAGAAGGAAAGCATGCCAAGGATGTAATCTTCTGTGTTACAAAGAAAGATTTCAAGTAAAAGCAAAGTTACCAAAAACTTCAAAATTCTAGAAACATCATTCTTGTTCTTAAGGAATTAAAGCCATGAAAATTGCAACAACAAAAAGAACTTTTAACTTCCAAGCAAAGATCTTTTGTCCTTTGGCAGAGGGACAACTCTAGAGCAATTTGCCCAAAAGGGAATTGAAACCTAGTTTAAAAGGGGAGGGAAGGGAACCTTCCTCTCAAAGCATTCTACAGCAAAGTTCCATCAAAAAGGATAGGGTTGCCAACTCCAGTCCAGGAGACTCCTGTAGATTAGGAGATGCAATTTAGGAAGAACAGTGCATAAAATTGCATAAAATTAATATTGCATAAAATCAGCCCTTCTCCAGAAAAACTGACTTTAGTATTCTGGAGAAAGGCTGTAGCTTTGGGGGATCTCCAGGGCCCACCTGGAGATTGACATTCTTGCAACATTCTTAGCCAAAAAGGAAGGGAAAAACTTCAAATATTCACTACCCACCCCCTCCCTATTGCCTTTGGGTTGGGGATGAAGAAGAAGAGATAGAAAAGGGGGGGGGACTTTTGTCTCTAGTTGCAGAGGGAAATGACTCTTAATAGAAGAGGGAGGGAGAACCATGACAACCCCCCTTTCCACCATAGAGCTGTCAGCTCTTCGATAATGCAAATTTCACAAAAGGGGAAACGATGGGGGAGGAGAGGAGGTTCAGAATTTCACTACTGTTAACAGCTGTAGGTAAGGTTGGAATGGGCTCAACATCTTTTTTTTTTTTTCAGAGGCAGCTAGAAGGAGAGTCTGCTTGGGATTTGCCAAGCAGTGCTGCATCACTGTTCCGAAAGCTGGAGGTTCTACTTTGTATTAAAAATGGAGGTTTTGCTGCTTCTTGCAGACATGAGAAACTAACTCACTGCTGGGGCTCAAAAGTTTGAAAATGCCCCACTTAGAAAAAAAAAACCCTACGTTTTTGTGTCCCTCAGTTACTCCTGACCTGTGGGTCATAAAAATTCAAAAAAAAAGATTTCAAAGGAAAATGTGTCTTTTTTATTCTAAAGCCTACAAGTGGCAGCTGTTAAAGGCTTGTTATTAAGACACAAAACAAAGACAACATCTTGAACCTACAGAGGTTTCAGATGGAAATCAGGAGGTTCTGTGGGGGGGGAAGAGGTTTCAGATGGAGGAAGGTTCTGTGGGGGGAGGGGAGAGGGAGGTTTCTCCTTCCCCAACAGTTCAATGGAAACTATAGCTGCTGTAGGCTATAATTTTGGGAAGTCTCCAGTTCTTACCTGGAGATTGGTATCTCTATAGATTATTAGGAGTTTACAAAAAGGAGGGTTAGGCTTATTTTCAAAAATAAAAGTTACATTTCTGATCTCATGCTTTTACTGCTGTGAATTCTGCCCATTTAGGTTTGGGAAGGGGGAAATAATTGCTCCATTTCTTTTTGGGCTGCTAAAGTTTCCTGATTAAGCAAGTTTTAAATTGTCAGTCTTTTGGCTATTTTAAATATAACTCAAATGGGATCCAGTTCTCTTCCAAAGGTAGTTGGGAAGAGACTGGAATTTGTAGGGTTCTATATTTTAAAAGGTAAGAACAGAGGTACCGATTTTCCTCAATTTCTCTCAGTTACGGCAGTAATTACAGAGGGATTATTTCTGATATTACTTCTATAGTATACTTCATTTCTCTGGCATTTAAGCTTGGTTTGGAAAGTTTGGTAACATAGCTGTGCTGTTTTATAGCCCTGAATCTAAGTTCTTTCTGGGGGCATGTGTTCTACAGCTAAGGTTGTTCACTCATATTAAAGTTACAAAAGTTGGACTTGTTGGTCTTGAGCTCTGTTTAAGGTTGCCAGGTCCAGGCAGGAGATTCCTGGAGATTCAGGCTGAGGTTTGAAGAAGGATGGAGACTCCAGTGGGGCAGAAACCATAAGTCTTCCCTCCTCCCACAAACACTCACTTTCTACAGAGGAACTAGACTCTGTAGTCTGGAGATTTGCTATAACTCCAGAGGAGCTCCAGGTCTCGCCTGGAGACTGACATTGCCAAGAAAGATGCTATTCTCTGGGCAGTAGTCTCTTGGGGATTAACACTATTCCCTCCACGTTTTACTTACAAAGGATTAAAAGGAGAGCTCTTGCGTCCTAAGGGAGAGACTTGTGCATTTATATCAGGAAAGCTAAGGGATTTTTCCTAAGGTCCTGTGTTCAGTCCATTCCTCACCCATTCCTTGCCTAGTTTCTTTTCCTGGGGTTGGAATGGGGGGGTGGAGAGATTTTATTTTGCTGCAGCCATCGTGGCTGTACTTAATGCCTGCTTCTGTTCCAACTACTGGGAGTTGGCTGGGCTCTCCCAGGAATTTTAGTGAAGCATTCTAGTGCTCTAATGTAACAAAAGCTACAGGATTTTCACTATTCTGGTCAAGATTACAGGGATTTTAGGGATTTTTTTCTTTTCTTTTCTATTCTTTTATTATGGGAATTCTAGCAGTGTCTCACAGGGTGCAAATGCAGTTAGGGTCTTGAGCTGCTGTTTTCGAGGGGAACTTGATCGCAGCATGGCAAGATTGGTGACTTATTCCTGTCTGATGCGTTTTTCTTTCCATTTCCTTTAGACAGCACTTTTAGAAGGCTGCCAACCTCTGCCTTCCTTGCAGGGTACATTTTCACTTGCTTAGTTCAGTTCCTAACTAAAAGAGAATACTACTTTACTCTCTTTAGTTATCACCCAAAAAGGGGGCCCTAAGGACTCCTTTATTTTACACAATAAGCCTATTTTTCTGTGCAGCACTAGGCTCATATACGGCTCCTAAGGGATCAGGTCCTTTGAAGGCACCTTCAGCCCATGGAGGTGCTCCTTTTCTTAGAAGGCACCTTTCCAGTTTCGGGGTCGCAGTTTTCTTAGTGCGGTACATCTTTTCTTTTCCCTACTTAAGTTCAGTTCCTTGCTCAGAGAGGAAAGTGATCCTTCACTCTCCGGAGATGTTCTGTTTCACTAGGGGACCTTATGAACTCTTCCTCCATTTTGTATCAAACAAAGGAAGAGGCCCTTCACCAGTCCCGGGTCACCGAGCGAGGGTCCCAGGAACTATTCTGCTTTTCAACAAACAGACGAGAACACGGGGCCACAAGTACTTCTCCGCTTTGCAACAAGCAAGAGAAGGTCACTTGCACTTCTTTCGATCTACTGATCGAGAGGAGGAAAGACAAAGAAAATGGGGGGGGGGAGAGGGTGCTACACGGCGCTCTCAGAGCACTGTTGCATCACAGGAGGCTCTCAGGTTTTCGGCTGAGTTGATCAGGCTCATGCTCAGGGGGTCACCTACTAAACCTTGAGGTATTTTCCAGGCTCCTTCCATCCGTAACTGGGACCCCTCAATAGACCCAGGAGAGTTTTTGACCACAAAGGGCTCGATTGACTCTCAACCAGAAGATTTTAAGAACCGCCGGTTCTCCCAATGGATAATCTTCAAACCAAAGGTTTTGGAGTCTCACGCTCTATCTGGATCACCCCCAACCAATGATAGCAAGAAGAAAAATGGGAGTGCGGGCTGGCCTCACCAAGCCCTGTGATCACTGTTCAAAGTCCAGAACCCTATGATCCACTCAAAAGTGATACGCCCTTCCCAGGCACGGCGTGCAATTTAGTGCGGCACTCCAAAATGGCTAAAGCCACCCAAAAGGAAGAGACCCTATTTCTAGGCGCCTCCCTTAAACATCAGATCCTTGGATCTGAGGAGCAAACTTATGTTACAAGAGGACAGGCAGGGGAAAAGCTGCCCATAATAGATTGCTGGCTAGAGCCTCCATGTCTGAGTGGCCGAACACACGTGTGCACTAGCATGCATTCAGGTGCTCAGGGTGCTGCCTGCATTTCCACCAATCTGTTAGCCTGACTGCTCTTTTATGTTATTAATATTTGGGGAATATTAGCTCTTAATAATCAGCAGTAGGCATTAAAGATCTGCACCTGTTTATACAAAGATTGCTGCCTCCTCCAGACAAACCAAGGAATTGACAAGGAGACTGTTATCAGTATAAAAAGGTTTTCTTTTACTTAAAGAATAAAAGGTAGCTTATTCAAGTGTTACAGAAACGTTCACACATTCATACAGTTCTAGGAAGTCAGATAGAATTAAAGGGACGGTTGCATTACAGAAGATGCCAGTGTCTTCTCACTGCCTGAGGAGTCCAGCCAGCTACGTATACTTTGGGTGGTCAAGCAAGCAAGCTCTGGTCAACAGAAGTAAGCTAGACTAGCTGCACATCCTGGAGTGGATGTGAAGATGGAATCAAGCCACTCAGAGGGAATGCCACTGATCTCCTCAGCCATATCCTCAACCTGGAATTTGGAACCCTCACCTAATATATGCAGAATTCCTCTCATTCATAAAATTTCTTCCAGCACTAGTAAACAATAAAAAGGCTTATAGAATCATAGAATCATAGAGTTGGAAGGGGCCATACAGACCGTCTAGTCCAACCCCCTGCCCAAAGCAGGACCAGCCTAAAGAATCTCTATCAAAGCCCATCTCTTTAGGTACTGGTTCATTGCTGACTGAAAAGTGGCAGTCCTCAAACAGAGAAGCTTCAAGGGGAGATTACAATGTGAAACTGCTGAATCTGAGGTTATTCACAGGTTCAGAACAATGGACTCTCAGGGCTGAATAGGGATATAGGACTCTTATTTACAGTTGCTAATTTTCTGCCCCCAAGTATTTCCCCTCAGTTCTAATCAAGCTGATTACAGTGTGCATTGTACCTCTATATCCTGGCTTCATTCTTTGCAATACCCCTCCCACCTTCTGATTGTGATATAAGGACTCAGGTCTCCATTCCAACTTGTATCTGATGAAGGGAGCTTTGACTCTTGAAAGCTCATAACCCAAAAATCTTGTTAGTTTCTAAGGTGCTACTGGACTTGAATCTAGCTGCTCTACTGCAGACCAACACAGCTATCCTCTGAAACTCAACTCAGTTCATATTCCTATAAAGAATTCTCCTCTTCTCTGCCTTTGCTTCCATTCCTTTACCTCAGCCACTTAGCCCCAGCCCTAGCCATTTCCTTTCTATTTCTTGACAGCTTCAGCCACACAGAGACCTCACTGCCTGCACCCACTTGCCTCCTCCAAGCAGCCTCCTGCCTTCCCTCCCTTGCACCAGTTGCCTGCAGGCCTGATAAGATCCCTGGATGGGCTGGTTCCTGCCCCCGGGCCTTATGTTTGACACCCCTGCTTTAAAGTATAACTTACTGCACATCTCTCCTACACATACATAGGGTTGCCAACTTCCAAGTAGGGCCTGGATTTCTCCCTGAATTACAACTGATCTCTGGACCATGGGAAATGGCTGCTTCAGAGGGTAGATCCTGGTATCACATCCCCGCTGAGCTCCCTCCCCTCCCCAAACTCCACCTTGCCCAGACATTGCCCTCAGACCTCCAGGAATTTCTCAAGATGGAATTGGCAACCCTAATGATATGTGGTTATTGTATTCTATGACAGATTATGTCACAGATCATACCATTAGTCCATTTTCTTGAATGTGGGAGGGTTTCAATTAGCCATCTCTAATGTGGGAGAACTGGGCTTAAAACTAAGGCCTCATGGATGCTAAACCTGTGTTCTTGCCTTCTCGATAGCACTTTCATTCCAGATGTATATAGTAATCCCCAGAAGCCCAGGTTGTGAAACTAAACACAGCACAGTGTAGCCCTCTCATCTGCCACAGTGAGCTCAGATAATTGCTTTGTTCATTGGGTGTTTGGAGCTTAAATCTTGGCTGTCTGCCTTTTACTTGTTGATGGTCAGGCATTCCAAAGGTAGATTTTCCCTTAATGACATGTTTCCTCATGGTCGGAGGGACATTCTGTACCAAATCAACAAAGCCAGGGCCTGGAACTTACTTGAGTCCTGTTTGCAGTGCCGTGGGGAGCGGGAGAGCAAGGGTGGCCATTCCAGCCTCTGCTGGGCAGAGGAGGTGGGTGGCAGTGAGCGTGGGAAGCTGGGGCCCACCCAACCCAATGCCAGCCCTATTTAGGACACCACACTGCCCCTGCTCGCCACCCTTCTGGCATTGGGCGACTTGGCTTGACTGGGTTCCTGCTGCTCCCAATCAATTTTCCCTCTAAGCTCCACAGTGTTGTGAGCAAAAATTCTGCCCTGTGAGCAAAAAAGATAGTAGCATTAAATTTGTGAGTGAGTCTACAGTTCACTTTTGTGTAAATTTGTTTTTTAGATTATTTTCGTAACCTGGTAAAAATCTCAGAATGAACTATTTTAAACTATATTTAAACTATATCTTAAAAATAATTTAAGCATTATAAGAGAAAACAGAATCAAGTCAAATTTCATTACAGAAAATGTCCTGTACAGGGGTAGACCAGGCCTCTGGAGAACAGGTCTTCCCTCCACTTTCCACTATATTGGTAGATGTGGCCTCTAGACAGGGCCATAGCCAGTGGTGGGGCTTTAGGGGCTGAGCCCCCTATTGGATCTTCAGAGCCCCACACCCCAGTCTCCCCTTTTATTCTCCAAAACTTTACTTTTGGTTTGAATAGTTCCATTGCACGATGGCGGCCCTCCACCAGCATCACTGATTTCTTCCTTGAACTTTGATTCCTTCCAGAAACTAGGTGAGATGGAGGAAAGTGCAATGGAGCTTTGAAGGAGGAAGGGGGAGCAGAGCAGAAGGCTGGGAGGGAGATTGGGAGGGAGGCTGGTGAGCCTGAAGGGAAGCAGAGCCTAAAAGGCTTAGCAAAGGGAGGGAGGAGCTGGGGCTTGGTGAAAGGCAGAGGGGACTGTGCCCGGGGTGCAGACCTACCCACCTGCCATCCACCCAGAGTCATGTAATCCTCAGATGCCCCCCCCCAAAGGCAGGTGGGGCCAGCTTCCTGGATGGGGCTGGGAAGCATGTCTCTGGGGCTGGACAGGGAAAGACGGCAAGTGGACAAATGGACAGTGGAGCTGCTGCTACATGAGTGGTACCAGTGGGAGACAGGGAGACACATGCCCCAGGTGCATTAATTTAATTTATTTAGTGCCCCCTGGTACCCCAGACCCCTTCCATGAAAAAAAAATCCAAGCTATGGGGCTGCGTCTGGAGAACAGGTCTACCTGCCCCAGTCCACTCTATTGGTAGATCTGGCCTTGGACAGTTGCCCTGTGCTGACCCTTAGAAAACATACCAGCACGGGGGGGGGGGGGCTTTTGCAGTCTATTTTTTACTGAAATATGACAACCAGCAATACAAGTCAAGTATAACAGGTGAAACGATCACTGTCAGAACCCTGCCTAACCTAACAAACAGGAAGTTGCTTAAATGTTATCAACCTGGCCAAAATACTTATTTATTCAAATATTTATATCCCACTTTTCCCTGTGACTCCAGGCAGCTTACAAATCATACTTAAAAAGCATAATAGGGGCATGCAAAAAATTTGACTGATCCCAGCTTCATTATAGTCTATGGGGATTATTATAGTCAATGGGCCCCATAGGCTATAATGGAGAAACAATCTGGAGATATCTGAGGCTCTAGAGGGGCTGGTTTTTTGAGGTCAAGGCGCCAAATTTGCCGCATAGTTCCTGGTGTCTCTTCTCAAAGCCCCTTCCAAGTTTCAAAAAGATTGGACCAGGGGGTCCAATTCTGTGGGCCCCATAAGGAGGTGCTCCCGCTCTCCATTGTTTCCAGTGGAGGGAAAATGTCTTCTCAGTTCACTTGTGAGTTCATGCAAAAATTCCTGAGCTGCCAGCTAAAATTTTGTGCACGAGCACCCCCTAGCACAGCTTAGAGGAAACTTTGCTCCCTTAATTGAGTACAAATTGAAAAGGACAAATTATATGAACAGATGTAATTCCAATGTTAATCTAGGATCATACAGCCAAGAGTCATACACCACTTTTCACAAAAAGTGTCACTGCCTTTGCTTAAACTTAACAGTAAAGATACGATGGATAACAGCCACAATAACACTTACTAAGAAAGACTCACAGAAAACTGTATGAAGTGCACTTAAATACTCATATTATACAATATACACTATTCTACTACATCATGGTAATCACGATTCCTAACCCACCTTTGCACCATTAGGCTGTGCTGTAAACCAATTAACTGTGCTCTAAACCAGTCTTGGTCTCATTTTCTCCCTGATAAATCAGTTAATTGTATTGTGCCATGCCTTCAGATTAACTTCAGGAATTACAACAAGAAGGTTGGGGGGTGGAGTTAAGTAAATCGAGAGCTCTCACCTGGATAGCCTTGGCTAGCCCGATCTCATCTGATTTTGGAATCTGATGTGTTCTGAATGCCTGTTTTTCTGTCCTGCCCCATTGAAAGAGTTGCTCTTTGCAGACTGTTGTGAGTAGAATGGGGGAATATGAATCTCCATCTTAGGGTGCTGGAGTATACTAGTTGTAGGATTCATACTGGTTCGGTCACAGTGGTTCACACTACTGAGGAATCACATTGCCTTCATATCTGTTGAGTTTTGCTTATGTGTAGGTGCCAGAGCATGGTGATGTCATGGAGAGAGGGACTCGGGTGAGATTAACCCCCTCCTCTAGCAACATCTGAGACTTGCCAACCAGTAACAACCAGCTAAAAATCACATCCTGGAGACCCTGACCCCACAGCAGACAGACTTGGAGGAGCCAGGACCTGACACTGTAGTTGGCAGGTATTGACAGTTTTGCCATGAGCCATGGAGACATTGCTAGGTTCACTGTCTTGTTTAAAGAGACATCAGCTTTTCCAACTACTGAAAATGCAGAGGGTCTTAGATAAGGTGTGCTGGTGATGCCCGCATTGAGGGCCTCCAAGAGAACACAACAATAGGATGGTTCTGGCCATTAAACAATGTATTTAGATATTTAAAATAGTGCTATGCAAGACGTTTCAACCCCTTGGTTTCACAGTACAGTCAGCAATGAGCTGCAGTCTTTCCAGCAAGCAATGCATCTGAAATCCTTTCCAAAAGTGATTAATATCAGCAAACTATGCCACTGGATTAATGGAGCATAGAAACCTGAGGCATTAAAATAGGAAGCTATGAAACATTCTCAGTACAAGTTACAATTTGCTTGTTTGTGAAGTGTGTAAAAATGTAATAACTTCAATACATACTCCTTAACCAGAAAAAATATGCAGCTTGCACACTAACATATCCTAAAAATCTTTTGAACCAGAAAGTGAAATGAAAGTTTGTGATACAATGTACAAACACTTGCTGAACAATTAAAATACATAGCTGGTCTACTGAGGTTGGTTTTTCTACTGGCTCCCTTGAACAGCTTTTTATTTTACTCCACCTTTATTTATTTTATATATTGCTTTATTGTATAACTAAGGCCCATTATGGAAATAAATACAACGGGCTCTAGAAAGAGGCTGTGGGAGAGTGCTTCGGCCTTGGGCACTCAGCATCAATTTGCTGTGGCAACCTCAGCAGGGTATAATGACACAGAGTCCACCATTTTCTCCAGAGGAATTGATCTCTGCTACCTGAAGAGCAGTTGTAATTTTGAGTGATCTCTAGGTAAGATTCTATCCTTGCCACCTTCTATTGCCTCATCAGTAATATGTCTAGAGATGGGCTTACCAAAGATTTCAGCCTTGATTTGGAAAGCTGTAGTTAACTACAAATATAGACTGCTAACCGCTGACAACCTTCCAACCCTCACCATTTTATCAGTATAGGATCGCTGCTGGCAGAGATGGCATAATGCTGTAGACATCAAATTTAAGCAACCGGGCATACACCAAACAGAAAAATTAACATCTAAAACTAGAGCGAAGCTCATCATAAAGTTACTGGAATGTGATTGGAATGCACTTCAAATGGACACCATGCGAAAATATTCACCACTCCAGGGATCAAATACCCCACCAAATGTGACATACCATATTATCTGTATTTATTTATATTTGCATTTCTATCTCACCCTCCCCACCATTTGGCGGGCTCAGGGTGGCTAAATGCATAATAAATATACATTAAAATTCCAAATACACAGATGAAGGGCCACTTTCAAGGTGTTCCAGCAAACCAATGCTGCCCATTAGCAGTTATAGATTTTCTTGCTTACATATTCTTTCACTGTCAAAAACATACAGCTGAGAGAGGAATATTCTTGGGAAAATGGCTATTGAAATTCTCACCCTTTTCTTTTTTTCATTTTTAAAGCAATTTTATTGAAGAAAGAATTTTATAATTACACTACACCGCTAAAATCAGTTAATAAAATAAACAAACAAAACTTCACATGCATGCTTTATCTTCGAATCTTCTCTTTCCTCTTCTTTCTTCTCCCAAACTTACTACTGAATAATATTATTTAAGTTTTCAAACGATCTTAGTTCATTATAGCAATTTACAGCATACTATCAGATCGATCTTGAACTAAATTATAATTTATGATTAACCTCTGTCCTTGGAGGCCTCAAAGGTCAGGAGGGTAGGAACCCTCCTTCTGGGGACCAATTGGTCCTGGGGGAGACATACCCAGAGCTTCGCCACAGTCCCACCACTCATTAGCATAGTACAAAAATTATTCAATATTACCCAAAACCTCAATGTCTATGTTGAGTCTACACTCTCTTCAAAACCTTTATGGTCTTCTGGAGTACAGACCCAAGTTGTTTTAGCTGACACAAGAGGTGAACGCTCTTTCCTCTTGCCAGCTCTGTTTTCTTGGGAATCAGATGGGGAAAGATTTAAAGCAGCCAGCATTATTTCACCTGAGACAGAGTCATGAGCAAGATAGGAAGTGGAGCCCTGTTGAACACATAGCTTGCCTGTACAGAGCCATTGGTACTTGATTCCTAAATCCCGCAGTTTGGCTATGATGCTCTTAAGATCTCTTCTTATCTTTAAAAATTCCAGGGGGAGATCTGGAAACACTTGTATCTTCATGCCTTGAAAGTCCAGGCCACTCCTTGCTCTGGCCTCCGATAGGATTTTCTGTCACGTCTGAAAGTCTTTAAATTCTACTAATATATCTCTGGTATATGATGGGGAGATGGATTCCTCACATACCTTCCCAAAGCAATAAGCTTTCTGTGGCAAGGGTGTGACACCAGCTTCCAGTCTTAGAGTGCATATCAGCCAAATTGCCACAAATACAGTTAATTCTGTTCCCTCTTCAGCATTTGCTTTAAACTCTCTGAACTTCAAAGAGACAAGATGAGCTCCCTAGTCTAAGTGTCTATAGTTCTCGCAGGTACTTGTCTTTCAAGCTCTGTAATTTTCTGGAGAGCCCCCTCAGCTTTTTGATTTGTCTGCTTTTGGAGGTCTTCCAGCTCATCCATTCGTTGAAATGCTGGTTTTAATATTTGTGTGATATCTTTTCTCAGTTCCTGGTGTTGTTTAATTAATGCCTGTGTCAGGAAATTTGCAGTGAGTGGGCTCTCTGCAGTCAATAGTTTACCCCTCCTCAGTGCAGCTGACGAGGTGGAGGGAGCGTCTGTAGTTGAAAAAAAAAACTCTGTTAAATGGAGCCCAATTTCTTGTTTCTGTTTTCCCTTCTTGCTTCCTTTTGGTGCCATTATTCAAAATGTGTGTGTTTGTTTTAAGCAGGGTAAAAATGACCAAGTTTAAGCAGGCAGGCAGTAAGCTCTGAGTACTAGCTGCTGACCCAGAAATTGGTTGCAGCCACTTCCCCCAAAACTCTCACCCTTTTCAGAAGCTACAAGGCTGACTCCTGTTGAGTAGGTTGTGCCAAAATTGCATAACAGATGTGGCACAATTCTCCTATAGTGTATTCTTAAATGTTTACAATCTTTTAAATTTTTATGATGTATGGCCTATGGGCTTTTAAAACCAAATAAACTGAGCTGAAAAAGTGATATCCAGCCCCCTCTGGCTGGAGAAAATGGCTGGTTTGGAGGATGGAGTCTATGGCATTGTACCTGTCTGAGGTCCCCCCCCCCCCCAAACTTTGGCGAATATTCTTCCACAGTTTGTAAATACAGCATAGGTAAGATCTCTCACTGGATCAACATTTGCATATTCAGCAGTATAAAACCTTCAATTACACAGAATTGTTCATATTCTGAATTACTCTAATGTATGCATAGTGTTGTATCCATCCAGTGATATAAAATGAGTTCTGCAAAGTGGACTGTGCTTTTTTCATAATTACAATCAATAATGGAAGATTAAGATCTGGGATGAACTGGAATGCAAGGTGATCTTGGAGTAGCTGCACCCAGGTATCTACTCAAGAATACATAATGTGGAATAGCTACTGCATAAAACTCTACTATACTAAACTATCTGACAAAGTGCTTAAGGAGTGAATGTTTCCTGTCTTTGGGTATGCAATCCCTGACTTACCAGTGTCCTCCAAGACAGATCCATGATTCACCCTGCTATATACTACATTATCATTCGGCATCTAGTCATGCCAGCCACATGACCATGGAAATGTCTTCGGACAGCGCAGGCTCTTCAGCTTGGAAACAGAGATGAGCGCTGCATCCCTAGAGTCGTATTCAACTGGCTTTTGAGCAAGGGAAACCTTTACCTTTACCTAGGGATATGCAGGAACTGAGAAGCTCCATTTTCCAGTTGTTGCTGCAAACTTCCTATTTAACAGAGAGAAAATGCTCCAAGGAAAAAGTGATATCCCCATTGACACTATTAGTATGATTATCTTGGCATAATTTAGCTAAAACTATTTACCTAACATTATGTTTTTTTTCCTTCTACGTGTATTTAAAATTTAGGGGGAGCTAAATTTATTTTGGATTTGGCTGCATGCACACCCAAGTAAACTGGTGTGTGGTTTAAAAGGTTTGTTTAAGTTGACTATAACAATCATCACAATCAACAGCACTCCTCAGTAGTATTTTAGATAACTAACGCTCAACTGGCAGTGAGCCAGGTGCATTTACTTTCTGTATGACATACAGAATTCATTATGAATTTTGGCTGGTTCGTGAACTGAAGTTCACGGCAGGTCAACCGGCACAAACTTTCCACGAACTTTCAAGCAGTTTATGGAAGTACACACTGGTTTGTGAATGGACACATTTCCAGACAGATTGTCTCAACTCAAACAAAATGTTTACCAAACTTCAAAGCAATTGGGGGGGGGGGATTTTCCAGCCTTGGAAACACTCTTTATCAGTTTCAAATTAGTCTTGTCAGTTTCAAGAGGGTTTCCCCCCCCCCCCCCTTTACCAGGGTTCCTCTGTGTTCTCTTCCCATTTTTTTGCACAGAGCTTGCAAAATCCCCTTCTTGCTTGGATTTGTTGTGATTCTGTGCTTTGAGAGCAGTCCTTTTAAGCTTGTGATGCCAGTGGCACTGGGATCTGCTGAACATTCTGCATGTTGTAACTGGTTGTGCTGGGCTTGCAAATGTTGCAAGTCTCACACAAATATTGTACCTGTGGTGTTATTGCTGTTGGTATCCTTCAGGGTTTGAAGCACCAAGGTTTGGGCAAAGATTCATCAGAGGGAGATAATAATACTTAGCATTTGTGCCATGCTTCCTGGATATTCAAAGTGAAATGTGTATTAATAGAATTTACATATAACAATCTTAATGATCTGGTAGTTTGTACACTTGTCATATTGTCATATGGCCATTGTTAGCTCTAGAACAAGACATAGCGACTGATGTACAAGATGCTTAGTTGCTGTTCATATTAAAGCTATTTGAAGCCATTCCTTTTACTGTTAGTCTTTATCTGTACACACAGAAATATTAAAAGATGTAGATTAATAAGAGCAGCCAGTAACCAATACCTTATGTTGCCTTGGGTGATTGTGCAACTAAATCACAAACTGTAATTCTTAAACATGTTTCCCAAGAAAGGTTACAGCTTGTACTGCAGTTTTTAGTGTAACACAACTAATAGTTTTAATTAAGTTTTTTCCCCTTCACAAAGCATGTGACTGTGAATTTAAATATTTTTGGGTTCTAGTCCTCCATCACCAGTTAACGGATATTTAAAACCTTGTCAGGGCAAAAAAGGGTATTGTCACCTATGGAGGGAACCTATTGAGCCCTGGTTTGATTTGTTAATCAGAAGCACCTATACTTTGTTATGTGGAAGTTGTCAAACCATAGCATACATACAGAAACCTGGACTTTCCATTAAAAATGGTTTTAAAAGAAGCAAAAAGAAGGGCTAAATAACAAAAACAAAATGAGATGGAGAAAATATAGCTGTATTCACACCACTACATTATAACTTCTTCTGCATAGATTGCATAAAGTAATACATATTTCAGATAGGTTTTTTCTGTACATTCTGATGCATAATTAGCAATGGAAATAGGTATTATGTTGTGACAGTAAATATAAAATAGGTGATATAAAATAGCATGGTAGAAAACCAAACAGGCCAAGAAAAAAAAAGCCCCCCTGAATGCTGAATTCCCCTAAAATATATTCTGTTGACAGATCTTTGTGACATGGCATTTTAAGCATAAGTCCTGCATTAAACTTTTCTGTTTCAACATAATTAAACAAGCAGTCCATGTTTAGGCAGCCATGTTCTTTTCAATCACTATTATGGCTGCAGGTGGATAGTAACAGCTGGCTGCTTTAGACTTTACTTGCAAAATCTGCTGATATCTTACATCCTCAAGAGGAAGCAGCTGAGACTGATTCAACTTTCCATTCTTGGTGATAATTATTATTATACAGTGGGAAGAAAGCACTGTGAAGTTTGATAAGAAACTGCCTCTAATTTAAAAATGTTAATGCTGCCACTAAAATGTATGCACGGTAGGGTCTCAGGATTCATCACCCATGGGATGAAAATTCGGTCCCATAAATGTTGTGTGGAGAGAGAAAAAGTTTCATCATAGGCAGGCTGTGTTGATGGCACAGTGGGAAGTACAACCAGCCACACCAGAACAAAAGTGGCTCTGCCTGGATTAGTGAGGACAAGCCTCTGTTCTCCCCATAGAATATATAAAAACTAAGCAGAGTACTGGCAGAGAGGGCTGGGTGGAAGGCATGTTGCCAGAGAGAAACAAGCCATAGGATAATCCACAGCCCCCCTAACTGCTGTGTGCCAGAGGAAGGGAGGGAGGGAGGGAGGGACTAAGCCACATCAGCCCATCTCAGTACAGATACAATCCTCCTGAGGATCAGAGCTGCAATAAGACAGAAGGATCCTTGGCATGAAAATAGCCAGGCAACTCTTGCTATCTAGTGTGATGATGTGACATTTCATCTCAGGTATGGGGGGGATGACGAAAACCTGAATTGAAGTCCAAGACCATGAGAGTCAAAGCTTGGCATGACTTGTGTATGTGACATACACCACCAAAGCCCGATAAGCCTTCAAGTTCCCTTGGCCTTGGGAATGGAGGGGTTTGAGAGTGCCCAGTGGGCTTAGTCCTAAGTGCACTGACCAATTCCCCAGAGGCAGTGACTATGACAGTTATTTTCCACCATCATAGTACTACTATAGTTACACAATCTGTTTTTTATGCAATCATTATAGTTTTATTCTGCATATAACATGGCACACCAAACAGTGCACTACTGCAATATACAGATTATGCAGAAGTACCACAAAGCCAACAGCAAACTTGTTCACCAAAACAAGGTTCTCACTGCAGTGTTTATTATAACAATTTAGTGTAATAAACACTGGAAACCATATTGCTTTGTACTTAATTGTTATGATGATTGGCTGAGTGACGGAACTGCAGTTTCCACTGATGCTTGCTCACCAACAAATTATTCTAATCTGTTCATGGTATGTTATAAGCATGTTGTAGTGTTTAGAGTGTTGGGCCAGGATCTGGGAGAACTGGGTTGAAAACCCCACTCTGCCATGGAAGTATGCTGAATGACCTTGGGCCAGTCACATATCAGCCTAACGTACCTCATAGGGTTGTTGTGAGGGTAAAATGGAGGGGAGGAGAATTATGCTTGGAAACCCTACTGGGAAGAAAGGTGTGGTTTTAATGAAGTAAAATAAAATAAATAATACATAAACTGGAAAGGGAATGAGACGGCTTCTGCTACAGTGCCTGTTATCAGTATATTCACATGTTCAGCGCATAGAATCATATCTAATGTTTCTCAGGCTTTTGGCTAAGATTATATTTAATGTTCCAGAATTAAGATTGCTGGGAAAAACATCAACAACCTTAGATATGCAGACAATACCACTCTAATGGCAGAAAGTGAAGAGGACCTCAAGAACCTCTTGCTAAGGGTAAAAGAGGAGAGCGCAAAAGTTGGTTTCAAACTCAACATCAAAAAAATCAAGATCATGGCATCTGGCCCCATCACTCCTTGGCAAATAGAAGGGGAAGTTGTGAAGCAGTGACAGACTTCACCTTCCTTGGATCCAAGATCACTGCAGATGGAGACTGCAGCCATGAAATTAAAAGACATCTGCTCCTTGGGAGAAAAGCCATGGCAAACCTAGATAGTATAACAAAAAGTAGAGACATCACCCTGCCAACAAAAGTCCGTATGGTCAAAGCCATGGTATTCCCAGTAGTGATGTATGGTTGTGAGAGTTGGACTATAAGGAAGGCTGAGTGCCAAAGAATAGATTCTTTTGAATTATGGTGCTGGAGAAGACTCTTGAGAGTCCCTTGGACTGCAAGGAGATCAAATCAGTCAATCCTACAAGAAATCAACCCTGACTATTCCCTGGAAGGCCAGATACTAAAGCTGAAGCTCAAATACTTTGGCCACCAAATGAGAAGGGAGCACTCACTGGAGAAGACCCTGTTGCTGGGAAAGACTGAAGGTCAAAGAAGAAGGGGACAGCAAAGGATGACATGGTTAGACAGTATTATCGACGCAACAAACATTAAATTAAGCAAACTCTGGAACACGACAGAAGACAGGAGGGCCTGGCGTGATGTGGTCCATAGGGTCGCAAAGAGTCAGACTCGACTGTGCGACTGAACAACAAATACTTAATGTTGAACCTGGACCTAAGGTGCAGCTCAAAAATTCTTCACACTGTATAGCTAATGTGTGTGTGTGGGGGGGGGATTTTTCAACAAACCTGGAGGAATGCCCAGGCTTGAGGAGGATTTAGAAGTCCTTAAACTCCACCATCTTGGAAACTGTCTAGTAATCCCCATGATGCATTGACAGATCTGGTGGTGGGTCATGGAGAGCACTGCCTGGAGTAGTTGTCATCTGCAGGAGGGAAAGAAGTCGTCTGCCAGGGACAGCAGATGCTGAGTGCCTAGTACTGGCAGTGTTTGGGTTGGGTTGGCAGCCAGGTGACTGTGAGCTTCCCCTCCACCTCAGATGCTGCTGCCACTTAGCACTCACCATCTTCTTTCAACAGCAGGCTTTTTCTTTCTCTCTTAGCAGTGGTGGCAGCAGAGCAGATAGTAAGGAGTAGGAATAGGAAAGAGAGGGCCGAAGAAGGGCAAGGGGAAGAAAGTGGACTATGGAAAGAAGAATGAGGTAAGTGGTTAGCCCAGAGAGTGGCAGATGTGCAAGGCAAGGGGGAGGGGGAGTGAGGTGACTGCAAACCTACAGGGGGGCAGAAGAAGCAAGGGAAACAGATGGGATTCCGTTCCATGATCCTCACACCGCTTGTTATGACCTTTTTGTTTGCAAGTGCAAGCAAGTAGGTGGCCAGGCAAGGAGTGCCAGAGAGGTAACATAGCTAGGAGAGCCAGGGAGGAGGAAGAGAAAGAGGAGGAGGCAAGGGGGGGAAGGGAAGTAAGAAAAGCAATTGGGGCAAAAAAGGAGGGAAAGTGCCTGGAAGGGGGCAGGAGAAGTGAGAGAAAGGGATGAGATTCCCTACACACACACACAGGTCTCATAAACCTCCCACTTGTTATATATATATATATATTGTCTGCGTATACTATATGACACAATTTGGCCTATGAGCCTAGGCAGTTGTTTTTAATTAATCCTCATATTTTGTTATTACAACATTTCAGTGTTGCAATAGTGGACAATAGGCCCATTGAGGTGCTTAGCAGCATGCTATAGTTGCTTCCCCATCTCATCCTTTAATGCCTCCCCCTTACTGTCCACATCTTTTTTTTTTTTTTAATATTTTTATTGGAACAAGTGACAATACAAAAAGTATACAGTGTACAATTCCAATATAAGAAATAACAGGTGTGGATTTTAAAACTTTGTTATATATATGCAACAACTAAGTACAATATAGAAAAAAATTTTAAGCGGAGAACTGCTTGGTTTTAACTTATAATAATGGTATTTACTAATGAAGAAAAATCATCTTTGTCCGATAAATATTGAAGAAAAGGAAACCAAATTGCCACAAAATTAGACTGGTAATTTTCATTCGATTTTTGTAGCAAAGATTCAGTAATCTTATTTAAAACACATAATTCTCCAACTTTTAATATCCAATTAGTTACTGAAATTGGTGATAAACTTTTCCAAGTTTTAGCTATAATCATCCTGGCTGCTGCGCATAAATATTCCAATAAAGTTTTGGTGCCTGCTGAACAATCTATTTTAGGCCATATGTTAAGAATCAAAATTTTTGGATCTAGAGGCAATGAATACAAAGTTATATCATGTATTATTGGTATAAGCTCCTTCCAAAATTGTTGAATATTTTTACATTGCCACCAAACATGCCAATATGTCCCCTCCTCATTGCAATTCCTCCAACACTTACTAGAAGCTGTTTTATTAATACGATATATAGCTTTTGGCGTTAAATACCACCTTGAAAAGGTTTTAAACAATTGGCTTCGAATCAAAATATTTTTAGATGTTGCTGAAAATGAAGACCAACTTTGTGACCATTCATCCTTAGAAATGGAAACAAAATTATCTTTAGCCCACTGAGATACAAAGGTCGGTGACTGGGTGTATACCACCTGTAAAAGGATTTGATATATCTTAGAAATGTACCCTTTCTGACCTATTATACTTAATTGTAGCAACTGTTCAAAGGATGTATTAGGTCTTAACATACCTTCCTTAAAAGGAGAAGAGTTTAAAAGGTTATTCAATTGAAAATATAGATACCATGGCAACTTTGTCTTTAAAAGTAATTCCAATTGATTTTTAGGTAATAACACTCCTTTTTTAGTTATATCTATTAATCAAATTAGGTTCTTATCGCGAAAAATTTTAAAATTATTTTTTCCTTTCGCAGGTGGAAACCACTGTTGATCTATAAAAACTGCCAAAGGTGAAGGCCATGGCACAAGAGTTTTACAGTACCTTTCCCAAACTAATAAAGTATTCCACAAAAAGGGATTGTTTCGTGCTTCATTATAAGCAGTTGGAGTCATTTGCCAAAAAATGGAGTAAAGTTCTTGGGGATGTACATAAGACTGTTCAATTAAGCACCAATCTGGAGCAGAACTAAGAGATATCATTTTAATTGCATTAGATAGTTGAGAAGCATCATGATATAATAATAAGTTAGGATATGCCATGCCCCCAGCTTTATAAGCTCTACATAATGTTGTGAAAGATACTCTGGATTTTTTATAGTTCCAAACAAAATTATTCAGCATACTTTGCCATTGCTTAATAACTTTAAGAGGATAAGAAGTAGGAAGTGTTCTAAATAAAAATATAAATTTTGGCAGTATATAAACTTTCACTATATCCATCCTTTCCAACCATGACAAATTAAGTTTGCTCCACTTGTGTAACTGTGATTTAACCAAACTTTGTAAACTACTAAAATTTTCCTTAAAAAGCCTGTCCAAATTCAATGGGATTTGTATGCCCAAGTGTCTCCAGTTACGTTTAACCCATTTAAATGTAAATGTCTTTCTAATTTCCAAACTCAACGTGCTGTGGACAAAAATAGGATAAAGCCCTGACTTTGCCTGATTAATTTTTAAGCCAGAAATCTTCGCAAACTGGTCCAATTCTCGCAAAATAAACTTCAAGGATCTCATGGGATCAGTCACGTACAACACTGTGTCATCAGCGAACATACTAAGTTTGTACGTATGTGTTGTCATATCTATACCTTGAATTAGTTTATTATCTCTGATGGCTATTGCCAGGGGCTCTAAACATAAAGCAAATAGTATAGGGGACAAGGGACACCCCTGTCTTGTTCCCCGTGTAGGGCAAAGCATAGAAGAATTAAAACCATTAACTCTCAAAAAGGTTTGAGGTGACTTATATAAGGTAGAAATACTTTTACAAAAGCCAGAGCCAAACTTCATATATTCTAAAATTTGGTGTAAAAAAGTTGGTTCTACAGAATCAAAAGCTTTGTGAATGTCTAATGATAGCAATACAGAAGGGATTTTATGAGTTTTACAATAATGAATTACATTAAGTGACTTTCTAATATTATCTGCCATATTCCTAGAAGGAATAAATCCCGTTTGATCAGGGCTGATATAATCATGAATAATTTTACCTAATCTATTTGCCAATATGGCAGAAAAAAATTTTGTACCCTGATTGAGTAAACTAATAGGACGATATGAACCTGGATCGGTTTTATCTTTATCTGGTTTTGGAAGCAAGATTACTATAGCTTCATTCCAAGTTTGAGGCATTATTCCCTTTTCTAGGATATCATTACAAACCTGTGTTAATGGGTCTACTAGAAGATGTCTGAATGCTTTGTAAAATTCGCCTGTAAATCCGTCACTCCCTGGAGATTTATAATTTTTCAATTTTTTAATTGTAGCCTCTACTTCCTATTTAGTAATAGGTGAGTCCAAAAACTCCCTGTGGGCCTGTTTAAGCTGTGGTAATTTAATATTATGTAATAAAAAATTATTGATCTCATTTAGATCAGGAAATGTTGTTTGGTATAAGTTTTTATAAAATTGCCAAAATATTTTAGTTATTTGTTCTGGATTAGTACTAATATTGCCTTTAGAATCTCTAAGAGCTGATATAAAAGCACATGAGGTTCTAGACTTCACCCTGCGCATTAATAGTCATAAATATTGAGGGGAGCGTATCCATTTTTTTTGTTGGAAACGCAGAATTTGATGCTTGATTTGGGAAAGCTCTAGTTTTTCCAAATTTTGTCTTTCTAATTGTAACTTTTGATACACTTTTTGACTTGTTGTTTTTTTATGTAAATCTTCCAATTCCCTTATTTTTTGAAGTAAGTCTAAACGTAATACATTTTTTTGCTTCCTGTTATATGCTGCAAATGAAATAAAATGACCCCTTAACACAGCCTTAAGAGCATCCCACACTACCTGAGTTGAAGTGCCCACGTCAGAGTTTTCCAAAAAATATTGCTTTATTATTGTTTCTATTTCATTTTTAATATGATCATTTAAAAGTAATGATGCATCCAGCTTCCATTGATATTTTTGCCTAGCTAAAGGTGTCCACTGTAAATTGACCTCCACCCATGCGTGATCTGAGTATACTTTTTGACCTATTTGCGATTCTGGCTTCATTGAACTTAAATCTAAAGATAATAATATAAAATCTATTCTAGTATGTACCCGATGATATGCTGAAAAGTAGGTATAATCTCTGGCTGACGGATTGCATTGTCTCCATGTATCCATGAAATTAAACTTATGGAGTAAAGCTTCTAGACCAGTTTTAGTATTTTTAGTATTACTAACCCTGCTTGTGGATTTATCCCACCTTCTATCCACTATATAATTAAGATCTGCTCCAATAACTGTTGATCCAAAAGAAAACAACTTCAATTTTTCAAATACCTCTTCTATAAATTCAAGTTGTCCTATATTTGGGGCATACAAAGAGGCAATTGTAACAGGTTTCTCATTTAAATACCCAGAAACAAATATAAAACGACCCCTTGGGTCTTTCTGAATAGAATTCAATTTAAAATTTACCCTACAAGAGATTAAAATTGCAGTTCCTCTTGATTTAGAGTTACCTGCAGCATGGAACTGGTGAGGAAATTTAAGTGTCTTAAAAATTAAACTAGTATCCTTTCTCAAATGGGTCTCTTGAAGACACAATATGTCAGGTTGAAGTTTTAACATAGCTGATTGAATGCGCTTTCTCTTAATAATATTATTTATGCCTCTAACATTATAAGAAATTAACTTTACATTAGCCATCCTTTAAAATATTCAAATAAACTTGATAATATTAAATAACACTCACTCAGCTTAACTTCAGCTCTAATTGAACTTGTAGACACAACATTAATTTTATATACTACTATAACCAGATTAACAATACTACTTACTATATATAATATTAAAGATTTTTTAAACCATTTATACTCATGAACCTTCCAAATTGGAAAATAAAACAAATTTCTAAGACTAATAAAATAGTCACAAAAGAAACAAAACCAAGCCCTTAGTTGTCCTAATATTAATTGCCACACCAAAAAACAAAAAAAACAAAAAAATAAAAAAATATAGGGAAGATTAACCATACTGGAAGCAGAAGTCTTACCTTCTCCACTAAAAACTTCCCAAAACAACAGTAGGGTTGCAACCAGCAAACCCAATATCAAAAACTGAAACATAAGGGGCAATGTCCGTAGAACTCCTTTACCCCTTCCCTCATCAATGTAATCATATCTATTTTGCTGCCCAAACGTATATATTAAATATAATTATGTTAAACAAAAATATTTATCGCCATATTTTGCACTAAGATTTAATACAATAAGCTAGGCTCTGCACTAGTAACTTTATATCAAATAAGAAAAAAGAACCAATGAAAAGTTCAAATACTTAGTAACGAATCGGGATTTTAGACCATCTGGGAGGTGAGATTTGAAAGTCCAATTTTCTTTTTGTAGGTTTCTTTTCGGTAGAATCTGAATTCGGTTCCAAGTTCATCTGCTGTAGAAGTAAATGACCGCTGTCTAGATCGTGTGCAATATAAGAAGATCCTTGATGACGTACATTTAGGGAACCAGACGGTAACCATCTATAACGAATATCAGCTTCTCGCAGCTTGGAAGTGATCGGTTTTAATGCAGCTCTTATTATAAGATGTTCTCTGGGTAAATCTGGAAAAACTAAAATTTGCTGGGAGTTATATTTTAGAGAGCCCTCTTGCTGTGCCAAACGCTTAATGGTGGAAACTGTAAGTGCATCTTGAAATTCCACCAAGATATCCCTTGGGCGTCTCTGAGGAGAAGGAGGCAAAGGCCCCACGCGATAAGCCCGTAGAACTAGCGGAGAAATATGCTCGTCAGGGCTTAAAACTTTTGTAAGCCATTGTGCCATAAATATAGCGACTTCCGTTGTGCCCTCATCCTTCTCCGCTATGCCTCTAAATTTCAGGGAATTTTGTTTAAGTTTAGATTCCAAAAATAAAATCTTTTCTGTAGCCCAGTCATCTTTTTTCTGTAAATGTTGAACATCACTCTGAATGGCTGTGCTCATTTCCATTGCTTCGTTTGCAGTTTGAGCTACTTGCTGAAGCGTTTTTGTAATCGTATTAAGCTGATCCTCTATAGGCTTTAACTTGCTGTCAATATGGCCCAAAATATCACTCTTGAGAGACTTTATAATTTCAACAAGGCTTTCTTCATGTGGCTGCGAAGCTAAAGCTTCCATGTCCTCAGTAGCGGTCGCCATTTTGGAATTAGATTTTGCTGACGGAGCTGCAGCTCCCGGGACCGAAACCTTGTCTAAAAAGGGCTCTAAGTTCGATTTTTGCAGAGTCTTAGTTAGCTTTTTAACTCCGGTGCGTTTTTCCATACCTTTGGTCGTTAGGCGAAGAAAACACAGGCAGCTATCTTGCGTGATGAGGGAACAGGGACCGGAGCCTCACGGAAGCGCGTCCGCCATCGCTGTAGCCGACGCCACACCCCTTACTGTCCACATCTGACTAATGCAAATAGATGCAGTGTGGGAGGTAACACTATGATATTGCATCTGATCCTATCCATGTAGAATTAGGGTAACAGCTTTTCTTAAAATGGGATCTGTGGACCCTGGAGTTCTTGTAATGACAGAGTGTGAGCCCCATCCAGGTTTGGAGTCAGTATTGTCTACTTAGACTGGCAGCAGCCCTTCAGTCTCTTGGGAACTTTCATATCACCTACTATGGGATCCTTTCAACTGGAGATGATTTTCACCCTGTATGCCATGTACAGATAATTAAAATATTTTTCTTAAATCTGCTCTCCAAGTGTAACTGATAAAGGCTTGACTATACTGCTTTGAGGATGTGAGACGATGGAGGCCTCTATAAGGCATGTATAGAGTGCCATACACACTTTGAAAAGGGGCTGTCTGGTGCATGGCATGTGCTAGCTTTAAAAGAGAGAGGTGCTTGGAAATCCATGAACATTTTTCTAATCAAAATGGGAGTCCTCAGATTGTAAAAGTTTGAGAACCACCAGGCTATAACACTAGTGCTTTCCAGACATTTAATGAGTGAATACACTAGGAGGAAGAAATAGGGTTATGGTGATAATCTCTGATCTACGTGCATTTATTAGAATATACAAATAAAACCCAGGTAGTAATGCTATACGTTATTGAGAACCCAGGGAGACCTATGCATGCACTTGTATGCATGTAAGCACTACCTGTATGTTCCTAAGAAAACACATGGCTCAGGTTAGAGATTAGTGCCTTGACTCTTTTCCCACCCTTGACCCTGTTCCCATTCACTCTATCCTTGCTGAATGTCAAAAATAGGCTTTTGACTCTAGATCCCCTTGTTTTAATTTCTCCACAGATTGTACAATTCAGAAGGGACCTTCTGTACAATGATGAACTGCACATCAGTTGCGTGGCATCCAAACATAGAAATTTTACAAACACTAAAGCCCTGACCTGGGTGGCCCAGACTAGCCCAGTCTTGTCAAATCTCAGTAGCTAAGCAGGGTGGGACCTGGTCAGTATTTGGATGGTGAGACCACCAAGTAAGTTCAGAGTCACTAATGCAGAGGGTGGCAATGGCAAACTGCCTTTGAATGTCTCTTACCTTGAAAACTGTACAGGGTTGCCATAAGTCAGCTGTGACCTGACAGCACTTTCCACCACCACCAGGAATACTAAAACTGTTTCTTCAGTTCCTGTGTATATGCCTAAGACCACTTTATGCACCTGACAAAGTGGACCAAAAAAAAAAAAGCTTCTGTCACAGTAAATATGTTAGTTTCTAAACTGCTGCAAGATTCCTTGTTACATGGGTATTGGAAAACTGAACATTACACAGAAGTGTAATTTTGAAGAAAGGAGGAAGGAAGACTCGAGATACATAAGGAAAGAACAAAATTTACACTATACTGCTGAGTGTAGAAAAAAGAGATGGTCTAGAAAAGCAAATTAGCTAAATGAATGATAGCACCACAAGGATAATCTTTCTGGGGGGGAAATAATTAAATCCTTCTTTCTAGTGCTAGATGGGAAGACTTTTGGTGATGTTTTATTGCAGTTCAAATGGTTTTTATTAGGGATGGCCACAAACTGGATCATGAACTAAAGTTTGTGATGAATTTTGGCCAGTTTGTGGCTTGTGAAGTTCATGGCAGGTCAACCGGCACGAACTTTTCATGAACTTTCAAACTGTTTATGGTGTTTTGTGCCAATTAATGAACAGATACATTTCCAGAAAGACAGTCTCCACGCAATCTAAATCTTTACCTAACTTCAAAGCAACACAGGGACAGAACTTGGAGGACATATAGAGGAGCATTCAGGGGAGGTTCCCTGTGACTTTGGTGTCTCTAGCTTGCACAGGATCCATTCTATATACTCCTGAACCTGTTCCTGTCAAAATGATTGCCTGTCATTTCCCCAGAAAGCACTTTCCTGGGGGCACCTTTTTTAGGGGGCCATCTCTCAGACTTCCTAAATCCAATCCTTACCAAACATGGAGGGAAGGTAGAGGAGAGTCAGCCAGAGATTCCCTGTGAGTTTGGTGTCTCTAACATGATGGGGGGGGGCATTTTACTAAATCACAAACCTCACGAATGGAACCCCTTTATTTGGCAGCTAAAAGTTTGTGACAGTTCATGGTTTGCAAACTGAGCATGCCACGAACCGCAAACTGAACTGCATTTTTTCAGTTCATGCCGATCCCTAGTTTTTATTGTCATAAGGTTAACCATAACCTTCCCATTATATCACAGGCTTCTCCTAATCTTCTTTCATGTTGCAGAATAGTACTAAAATGCAGTACGTAATTTCAAATTTAATATCCTTTGATGATGAGAACAGTGAAACAATACATGCTCTGTCGACACATAACATTAATACCCCAATATCAGAAAACTAGTTGCAGATATATGATTAACAAAATCCCCTAAATTTCCCATAATTGTGGTTTAATCAATAATATTGGTGCATGATATATTATGCAAGTTTGAAAAATATCTGATCCTGTAAAGGACACTTATGGATGTACAGGTGTTGGCATCTGGATGCATATATATAACTTTGGTCAGAAAACTAATATTACTACAGCCCAGCTGATGAGTGGAAGAACAGACAGGGGACAGCTTCCTGTTCCTTCTGGACAGCTAAATGACACTGGCAGCAATTATCCAACTGGGACTTTGCACATGAAGCCAGCTGACAGATTGGGCCAGGGCCATAGCCAGCGGAGGGAAGTTGGGGGTGATGCCCCCTCCCAATTCTGCAATGCCCCCCACCCAAATCTTCCCCTGTAAGTTAGAAATTTTCCTTTAGCCGTGCCACATTGGCTTGAAGTGCAATTAACCATCCTTCTCCATCCCTCCCTAGCCCACAGCAAGTGACTCATTGCCCTGGCACTTACAAACACCTACTCCCCTCAATCATCCTCCTCTCCTTCCACCGCTGCTACTACTGCGGCCCCCACCTCAGTGTCTACCATGCTCACTGCCCTTGGCACTTACAAACACGGCCACCCCCAAACAATGCTGGCAGGGGAGGGGCTTGTGGCTGGTGTCATGTGACACCATAACACATGACATCGGTGGGTCACTCTACCCTGCCTGCCTGCCTCCTCCAGGCCGAGCCAGGCAGTCAGATGCTGAGGCAGGTGCAGCAGGACTTGGGAACTAGCATTGTTTGGGGGCAGGCATGTTTTTAAGTGCCAAGGGCAGCAAGCAGGTCATTTGGAGGGAAGTATGCGGTGTTGAACGCCGGGTGTTCCATTGGGAAGAGTCATTCCTTTTTGCTCTGGCAGCTTTCTCCTCTGCCTCCTCCTTCTCCAGTTTCTCCCTCCCCTTCCCACTTTGGTTGCAGGAGCTGGCTTCTCTTGGGATGTTAATTAAATTAGTGTTAATTAAAACAGGAAGGATTTATCAGAGCTAGGGCCAGCAGCAAGCACTGGGTGACTTGCTACCATGTGACTTGCATGACCAGGAACAAGGTTCAAATCTTTACTCTGCCCTGAAGCTCACTGAGTGACCTTGGGCGAGTCACACATCTGCAGCCAAACCTACCTCACAGGATTGCTGAGAGAAAAAAATGGAAGAGAGGAGAATACTGTAAGCTACTTTGGATCCCCATTGTAGAGATAAATGAGGCAAATAATAATTACAACTGAACTTGGGGAGCGTATAAAAAGTCAGTGTGAGTGGGGAAGAACATAGGAAACAGGAGAGGCTGAGGATATGGAGGCTTTCAGGAGGAGAGAAGAAGAAAATAGTGTGAAAAGGAGGATATGGGGAAAGTAAGGGGACCTCTGCAAGTCCTTGTGGGTTCCCCACCATGTAACTGGCCTCAACCCAGCAGCCAGCACCACAGAACTGGACCACAGTTTTCCCAGGTAGAAGCTGCTGGGGAGGGAAGAAGGGAAAGCTGGAGATGGGGGTAGATAAATGCAGGATGGTTCATGGATGGAAAGGAAAGAAGGAAGCAGGAAAAGGGGAGAGGCTGTAGAGGTTTTCAGGAAAGGAACAGAGGAACTAGTATGGGGGAAAATAAGTTATATCCTACAAGTCTTTGCAGGTCCCCACTTGTATAAAACTAAAGGTTAAATTGTCACTTTTATTTTTTAAATTGTGTGAAAAAACCATTAGAATTCATCATATTTAAATTTAACAATAGTTAATTTCAGTTTATATATTCAAGGTTTCAGTTTTTTAAAAAACCTACTACTATTGATTTGACAAAAGATCATGCTTTCTAAAGAACTGACTGTATTTGTGAATAGAATGGACAGATTTGACCTAAGGTTCCATCTGTCAATTGACCTTAATGTACTGAAATAGCAAAGGCATCCTCATGCTATTTCTCAATATGCCCATGTAGTGTTAAATTCTAGCAGTGTCACCTCACATCCACAACTATGGCTTTTAAATATATTTGAAAATATTTTGTTGCATTTTTTAAAATCAAAACTAATTAATTGAACTATACATAAGCTAAAATATTTAACTAAACACCTTGAAATTTCTCAGTTTTATCATTTGCACATGCCATATGAATCCTATTAGAAAACAAGCACTGCACTCAAACGCAAACAAAACAAATATATAGATATAACTACTGGTATATTTTAACAATTCAATAAACCATTATCACAACTCATGTCATTATCACTCTATTTTACAGACATCAATGAAACTTATTAACAGCAGCTATTAAAGCCAAAAATATGAATAACACAGCTGAATCCAGCTAAATCCAACGAAGACTCCGATTGTATTCTTCGTTTCGATAAATCTTTGTCAGAAGACTTAAAAATGAAAAGCACCATTAATGAACATTTAAACACACACAAAAATATATATGAAAAATTACAAAAATTACATAAATTTACAAACATACCTTATATTAGATTCATAGAGTACTACATGTTAATTTCACTAGTTTCACTGAGATGAGGAAACTCCATATTTATGTAATAAGCATAACTAATACTGAGCAGAAATTGCTTCATCTTATTATTTTAATAGAATAGAACAAAAAACCAAAGAACAGTGGGTCAGAGAGCACATAATTCATTGCAAAGTCACATATACTGCCCAGATACTAAATGCAAAATGCTTACCATTAACAAGAAAAAAGTGAAGATGGGCTACTGATCCTACAACGGAACTACTCTCATGTGGCCAGAATGCCTTAAGGAAAGCCTGAAAGGAGTGGTTAATATAGCAGCAACTGAGCCTCACAATTTTAAAGGGGGACAACCCAAAAAGGCAAAGGAATTGAATATATTTTCTTTATATATTTTTATAAATTTTTATAACTCCAACACTGCATATACATTTCCCTGTCTTCACCCCTGGGATGACCTTTCACAATAAGAATTGTCAGTGCCTTATTTATAATGGCAGATCTCAAATTTGATTCTGGCAGGTTTTGATCACTTGATGGCCTAAAAGCTTTCAAACACAGAAGAATCTGATGCATTTTTGGCATCCTGTAGTATGTTTAAACCTCAAAAGCAATGTTTAGTCCCAGAAGTGAATTACTGAAGTGCTGTAAACAAAACACAAATGTTACAAAATGATGAACATCTCATAAAAATCTTTGTCAAATGCATGACAGCCCCACATTGCCTGAAAGGCATCTGAATCAAACGTACATTCTGCAAATAAAATTCTAGTTTACAAGCAAAACTAAAAACAAGAGAAACTATCAATAATGTACATAATTTGTCTATGAAATATACACAAAAATGCACAAAAACATCAATGATCAAACATAAATGGTATATATTTTTTATTATTCTCTTACAGTAGAAATTGAGAAACATACTCATGGGTCATCCTATATATATAAAATCCAAGCCGTGCTGGTGATGACTCACCTACTCTCCCATTGGCCACTGGGGAAGCTGCCTTGGTGTCCCATTAGCCCGTCCCACCAGCTCCTCCATTCTTACACCTCCATTTTGTCACATTGCACCTTGGAACTTGTAGTTCTCAGCTGGCCATAGTGCAACTATAACAAAGGGAATTAGGACTACAACTCCCAAGTTGGGAGTCCCAAGAGACCATGGGGCATTAGCAGGGAGTTTATTTATTTGTTATATTTATAGGCTGCTCTCCCCGCAAGCAGGCTCAGAGTCGCTCACAAAGCTTGGTCGATGTGCCAAGGTTCCAATAAAACATTTAAAATAAATTAAAACATCAACAATCAGCAGTCAACAGTGAACAATTTCCAATTAAAGTGCTCGTAGTGGTTGACAATACAAGATGGCATCTATGTACTCAGCAGTCTTCCATTCTGCAGATGGTATTGCTTGCTCACAGTGGCCATTGATGGTAGTGGGGGGGGGGGGGGGCGGTAGCTCCTAGTTGAAAGCCTGGTGGAAGAGCTCCATCTTGCAGGCCCTGTGGAACTGCATAAGGTCCCGCAGGGCCCTGATCTCCTCCGGGAGCCCATTCCACCAGTAAGGAGCCACCACCGAAAAAGCCCTGGCTCTGATGGCAATGAGCCTAGCCTCCCTGGGGCCTGGGATTACCAGGCCATGTTGTGCCTGACCGTAGTGCCCTCTGGGGTATATATGGGGAAATGCGGTCCTTCAGGTAAGTTGGACCCTGGCCATTTAGGGCTTTAAAGGTAAGTACCAGCACCTTGAAGCGAATTCAGTATGCTATCGGCAGCCAGTTCAGTGCCTTCAGTGCCGGCCGGATGTGCTCCCATCTAGGGAGACACATCAGTAGCCTAGCTGCGGCATTCTGCACCAGCTGCAGCTTCTGGATTTGCGACAAGGGCAGTCCCATGTAGAGAGTGTTACAATAGTCTAATCTCAAGGTGACCATTGCATGGATCATTGAAGCCAGGTAGTTGCAATCAAGGAAGGGAGCCAACTGCCGAACCAGCTGAAGATGGTAAAAGGCCAACTTAGCCGTGGCTGCTACCTGGGCCTCCATTGCTAAGGAGGGTTCCAGGAGCATTCCCAAACTCCTAGCCACCAGTGCAGGCACCAGTGGCGCCCTGTTGAAGGTTGGGAGTGGGAGCCCAAACCCTGACCGCCCCAACTCAGGCACAGGACCTCTGTCTTCACCGGATTTAGTTTCAGCCAACTCAGCCTGAACCAACCAGCCACAGCGTGCAATGCCCAGTCAACATGGAGAAAATGACTGCTTTGGAGGGTTAGCTCTATGACATTATACCTCACTGAATTCCTTCAACAAACTGGCCCTCTCCTTAGTATTATCAACCTCCAGGCAGCACCTGGAGATCTCCAAGATCAGTTCTCCTGGAGAAATGGCTGCTTTGGGCAGTGGACTCTATGGCATTGTACCGTGCTGAGGTCCCTCCCCACCTCAAACCCCACCCTCCCCAGGTTCTACCCCTCAAATCTACAGGCATTTCCCAGCCCAGAGTTGCCAACCCTGTGTCTTGCTACAAAACCACTTTCCAGACCCTTGAAACCCAGAAAACATGGCATAGGAGTTGTTTTTCTACCTTAGCTGCCACTGTATAGCCCCAAATCAACATAAATCAGGGGTGGAGGGAACCATACCAGTTACAATGGGGCTCTCCTCCCATACTACCCACTTGGGGCAGCAAAATGACTTGAGACAGCCCTGCCTTATAGCTAAGCAGAAGGAAATAAATATGGCTTGCCTCCCTCTATTTTCCCCTTCCCTCCACTGCCCCACCAGCCACAGCTGAGACACTCACCTGGAGCCTCTTTCTAGAGCCTGTTGTATTTCTTCCCACAATGAGCCTTACTCCTAGTATTAGCATATAATATGAGGTCACCTAGAATGACAGATGCTTTTACAAGTCTGCTCCCACAAGTCTGCTTCCACAAGAGCCAGTTTGGTGTAGTAGTTAAGTGTGTGGGCTCTAATCTGGGAGAACCAGGTTTGATTCCCCACTCCTCCACTTGCAATTGCTGGATGACCTTGGGCAAGCCATAGTTCTGTCAGAGCTGTTCTCTCAAGGACAGTTCTGAAAAGAGCTCTCTCAACCCCACCTACCTCACAGGGTGTCTGTTGTGGGGAGGGGAAGGGAAAGGAGTTTGTAAGCCACTCCAAGTGAAGGGCAGGGTATAAATTCAACCTCCTCCTCTTCTTCTTCTACTTGCTTTTTGATTTTTTTGCATTGGCATTAAGTTTGTTCAAATGTTACTATTCTTTTTCTCATAAAAAGCTATACCCATAAGTTCTGCTAGTGTGAGAGGGATAATATTCCTAACTAAGTGTGCAAATGCTATTTCTTATTGTACTTTGTACTGGGCTGAGAAAAATGTTCTCTAGCGAATAATTTCAGCAGCATGAAAAATATGTGCAGTAGAGTTTACCAAAAAACTCACCTACAGCTTACTTTTTTCAACCTGTTAACTGGTCTTCTCGCCTGACTGGCTGTAGCTGTGAAACCATTACAAGGTTCAAAATTGCCTTTCTTTCCAGTAACAGTAAGGTTGTCATGTAGGAAATTAGATTTCTCAACATAATGCCAATCATGTATCTAAAGCTAGTTCAAAGGAACAACAACAAAACAACAACAACAACAGATGGATAGATACAATAACATTGCATCATGATTCTGTTTTGTTCTCGACACCATTTTTCCCGACACTGCTGGTTATCTAGTAGCTGATCATGTTCCTGTTCTGGTTGCTTCATAGAAGGTCCTGCTTTCAGTAGCACATCAGGCCTTGGCTCTGGTTGTCCAACAGAAAAGCCTGTGTGTCCTGTAGCCCATTTTTCACCAAAGATCCAGGAACACCAATCTCTGATGTTGTTCTAGTTAACCCAGGCATCTACCAAGCTGGTATAGATTTCGAATTCGATTTTCTCACCATATTGAATCGTGGTTTGGGATATATTTAGTCTGACTCCTTAGAAGAAGCCTGTCTACCATGGGAGGCCCTGCCAGCAGCTACGCCAATGATAGCATAGCCCTCTGTGTCACTGGAGCACACAAGTTCCACCAACACAGCAGGATAGCATCCCATGGGGATAACACCCCCAAGAAAAGCAAAGGGAAAAAAGTGAAGCTTCTAGTATAAGTGTACAAGGCAGACTTATTCAAGATTACAGAAATCAAAGAAGATAGGGTTGCCAGGTCTTACCTGGCTTGTGGTGGTGGGGTCCTGGTCCCTCTCCGAGACTTCTTCACATGCACCGTGATGACATCACCCGGAAGTGACGTCATCGCATCGGGCATGGGGGGGCACTGTCATTTGAGGGAAAACCATAGAGTTTCCCCTCAAATGCTAAAGTGTCCCCCTGCAACGTGCCCCAGTGTGATGACGTCACCTCCGAGTGACATCATCACGCTGGGCATGTTGCCACTATGCCGGCACCTTTGGGGTGGGGTTCCCCCTGGTGGCTGGATCCGGGTGGACGGGTAAGGGGCCCATCGGGTGGACAAACCCCTGCCCCCTGAGGGACCTGGCAACCCTAAAAGAAGATTACAAGAAGATTGAAATCAAAACTCACTTCGACAACTGAAAGGAAATGAACTTGTGTGGGCAGTGTGGGCAATGTTTGAAAATAGAGAACAAAGTTAGTGGTGAAAATACCTGGAAGTGGCTCCAAAATGGCTGTTTGAAGAAAGAAATGGAAGGATTCATCCTAGCTGCACAAGAGCAGGCACTCAAAACAAATTGTATGAAAGGCAGGATTCAGAAGACCAGTGATAACAGCAAATGTCGACTTTGCAAGACAAAGGATGAAAGAGTCAATCACATGGTCAATGCCTGCAGTAAAATTGCTCATACATAGTCAGGGGCCTATATACCTTTCCCCACATGTTCTTCAGAGAGCACTACGGTCAGGGTCCCAAAATTGTTTGGCCCTTCTGGGCCCCAGAGAAGCCAGTCTGGCTGCAATGAAGACCAGGGCCTTCTCAGCGATGGCTCCATACTGATAGAATGAGCTCCCAGAAGCAGGGGTGTTGAGTTGTCCATTTCCCAGGGGGGTGGGGGCTCCTGTGTGCACGCAAAGCACGCACGTACCCCAGGACAATGTCCCCACGGCCACCTCTCCCCGCCACCTGGTCACTCCTCCCTCCCCCTCCCTCCTGGGTGAATGCCCAGCGTGATGGTGTCACCCAGAAGTGATGCCATCATGCTGGGGACGTTGCCAAGGTGACGCTCTGGCAATCACCCTGAAGCTCTATGGTGCCATAGAGTTTCTGGGCGGTTGCCAGAGCATTGCCCCGGCAATGTGCCCAGTGTGATGGTGTCATTTCCGGGTGACGCCATAACGCTGGGCATTCATCCAGGAGGGAGGGGGAGGGAGGAGTGACCAGGCAATGGAGAGAGGCGGTGGTGGCGGGGGGCCGGCGGGTCAGCCGGCCTGCCGGCCTGGGAAGGAAGGGGGCCTGAAAAGGGCCTGAAAGGCGTAGTGGTGGCAGCAATGACGGGCGGCCCGGCAGGTGCTCCGTTTTGCCGGGGGGGCTCAGTTCCCACCGGGAAATTTCAGGGGAGGCCTGAGCCCCCCCATAGTTGACGCCTATGCCCAGAAGATATCAGGACCCTGCATGACCTTCTACAGTTCCACAGAGCCTGTAAGATGGAGCTCTTCCACCATGCCTTAGATTAGTGAGCCACACTTAACAAACTGAGGCCCTGGCTGCAATACTAATACCACCACTTACAGCCTGTGCTCTGCTGAAAAGATCCAGACTAAGATGTCAGCCAACTGTACATTTATGCTGATGCTGCTAACACCTCACCATTGTCATATGATCAGCACTAGCACTTGATATAGTGTTTTTATATTTATTTTATTCAATTTTCTGTTTTATCTGTTTAATGAAATTCTATGTAAGCTGCCCTGAACCTGCTTTGGCAGGGAGGGTGGGATATTAAATAAATAAATGAATGAATGAATGAATAAATAAATAAATAAGCATCACAATAGAATTGCAGCTATGTTGTACTGGAATCTTTGCAAGAAGTATAGCTTACCATCAGCCAAAATTTCATGGTAGCGGAAGCCAGAAAAGATTACGGAGAATGATAAAATAAAGATTCTTTGGGACTTCCAAACATAGGTGTAGACTACAGGGGGGGGGCTTGGGGGCTCGGGCCACCTCTGAAATTTCCCGGGGGGGCTAAGCCCCCCCGGCAAAACTCAGTGCCCACCGGGCTGGCCAGCTGGCCACCCACCATTGCTGCTGCCACGCCTTTCAGGCCCCCTTCGCAGGCCAGCCAGCAGGCCCACCAGCCAGTTAGCCGCCGGCACCGCCTCCTCTCCCCCCTGCCTGGCCACTTCTCCCTCCCCCTCCCTTCTGGGCGAATGCCCAGCGTGATGGCGTCACCTGGAAGTGATGCCATCACGTTGGGCACATTGCCGGGGCAACGCTCTAGCAATCGCCCCAAAACTCTATGGCACCATAGAGTTTCAGGGCGATTGCTAGAGCATCACCCCAGCAACGTGCCCAGCATGATGGCGTCACTTCCGGGTGATGCAATCACGCTGGCCACTCGCCTAGATGGCCCCCGGAAGGAGGGAGGGGTGGATGGAGGCTCCGGTGGCAGTGGGGACATGGTCCCAGCATGCGCGCAAAACGTGCGCACACAGGTAAGAGCCCCCCCCCCAGGGAATTAATAAGTCTACGCCCCTGCTTCCAAGTACAAACAGATAAACACCTGGGCCATAATATCTACCTCTAATATCACAATTGTAGCGGGGGAATGAGAAACAGGGTTTGGGATCATTCACTGCAATTCCAGGAGACAGCAGAATAGGAAAGAAAGAACAGGAGATCACAAAAAAACAAGACCTACAAATAGAGTTAGAACATCTCTGGGATGAGAAGGTGACCATCATGGCAATTGTCAATGGAACCCTTGGAGCAGTGCCTAGAAGTCTCAAGAAACACCTGGACATTCTGGGCAGTGAGCAAATAAAACCAGTTCAGCTACAGAGGACAGTGTTGCTTGGAACAGCAAGAATCCTGTGAAGATACGTCTGTAATTTCCAACAACTTGGCTAGATCTCAAATTGCAGAACACCAACTACCAGTCAAATATCTAACTGTGACAACTGACAGACAGACAGAGAATAAGCAATGTTTATTCAGGAAGCTCTACCCCCTATATCTCTTTTCCACTATGACACTTCTTCAAGAGAGATTTTGCATTATAGCCTGTTATACAACTTCCCTGTATTCCATCCTTGAAATGCAGAGTGTTATTCTGAATATGCTCACTAAATTTCATTCCAACACCTGACTCTAAAGGAGATATTACACTGTATTTTATACCTGTCTTCTCCCTCTTTAAAACTGGTGACAGGTTTGGGCTGAAGAATTGTATTTAAAATGCAGAATGTTCAACTAAAATTGGCTCCCCAAAGCAGCTCACAGGAACAAAAAATAAATGCAATCAAAATTCAATACTCATTTTCTGTGGGAAGGAGATCCTTAGCTGTAACTGGTTCCAGGTGTTAAGGAAAGGTTGCTTCCTACCTTTCTCTGATAGCTTGATCAAATGTCAGTCTCAACACAAACATTAACTTTATTTATCTATTTATTCATTAAAATATTTATATGCCTGCTTTTTTCTGTAGCATCTCAGGATCCAAAGCAGGTAATAACAGAATAAAAATAATCTGATTAAAAAAATGTTAAAACAACAGATTTATAACCCAACCTAAAAACACAGTCCAGGAGTCCATTGAAAATGTTTTAGCAAGGTTCTGAGGGATTCTAATCCTTGAATGAGGATAGTTTGGGTATTATTTGCGTTTAGAACTGTACAGGGTGGATGTTGTGGACAGTGCCTGCTTTTGGCAGGACTACAAAGAATATGCCTGTGGATGAGAGGACATTTTGGACAGAGATGTTGAGCAGTTAAAATACAGAAACGTGGTATTTAAAATCTTAGAAGCAGGGGGGAAGATAAGAGTCAAGCCAGGCTGACCCCTTCCTGGGGGAGAAGAATCAGTATAAATATTGAGTAATCATCTTTAGGGGCAGAATTAGAAACATGACTGGGAGAGTTATCTGAGATAAGATGGAAATAGCAGGATGTTCACATAGTTAGAAAAGCTTAAGGGTAGGAAATCTGTCAATGATAGAGAAGGTTCATCTACCCTCAAGAAGAATGGACTACAATTCAGCTGTTATAATTTTATTTTATTTACTTCATTTATAACCCCCTGTCTTCCAATGGAAACCTAAGCAGCTTTCATTGTTCTCCTCTCCTCCTTTTTATCTTTGCAACAACCCTGTGAGGTAGATCAGGCTCACAGGGGGAGACAGGCCCAAGGCCACTAAGCAAGGTTTCATGGTACACTGGGGATTTGAACCTGGGTCTCCCAGATCCAAGTCCAGCACTCTAATGGCTGTACAACACTAACTAAGCCTGAGCTGTCTGGTGACAGACAGATGTTGTGGCTGTCCTGGGAACCTCATTAGGAACACTTTGAAGTTACTTATTCTCTTATGGTCTAAATTGATGAGTTTATGCCATGTTCCTGTTGTTTTAATCTATACTAGTAGTGTCCATCTCTTTCTACTGTTGCTCTGCAATTAACATGGGAGCACAATAGTCTCCCTATTTTGCCTCCAGTATTACTGTATAGTATTAGTACTTTCAATATAGTCAGTTTACATTCTTTTTCATTTACAGAACTGTGTTGAAATTCTGACTTTCCATAAAGTCTATTCAATGTTCCAACAACATGGTTTCCAGATTGAAGGAAAGGAATGCTTGCCTTCTCTCTGGCCCCCTGGCATTAATCCAGGAAAAAAGCGCCAGCTTGAACCAGCAACGCCATATCTGAGTCATGGTACCAAAAAGTAGGGGAATTTTAGGGGCCCAGGCCTCTACCAGAGATCCCCACCCCATTAGGGTTCTTTTCTGTGGGTGGGTGGAGTCTGGCCAGGGAACTCAGGCCTCTAGAGGGAGAGAAACACAGAGAGAACAGTTGTCATGAACTTAAAACATTTATTCTTCAAACCATGCACAAGTAAATTTAATAGTATATATTCAATACCAACACCCAATAGCATATAGAAAATCCCAGTACCTGAAAGGATAGTGTACACTTCAAAAAGAACAAGGAATTCCTGGACTCTGGACCAAGATGATGGATTTAATTTCAGCTGGCTCTGTTTCAACCAACCAACCAACCACAGCCTTCAGACCCTTGGCCAGAATATCTGGGGCAGTTGGTCAGATACAGCTGGGTGTCTGCATACTGGTGACAACCCAGCCTGAAACTCTGTACCAGTTGGGCAAGGGGGCACCATATAGATGTTAATATTGGGGAGAGGATTGCCCCTTGGGGAACATCACATACCAATGGTTATTGTGGTGAGACCCTCTACTCTAGTGCCATCCTCTGCCCCTGACCCTGGAGAAATGTGACAAACCATTTCAAGGCTGTACCATGGACCCCCACATCGGCGAAGTGGTGGGTCAACAGAGCAAAATCAACCATGTCAAATGCCATTGTCAGATCAAGTAATAACAGCAGCACTGACCCACCTCAATGCAGCTGTCTATGGAGATGGTCTGTGAAGGTGACCAACACCATCTCCATCCCATAGCTGGGGAGGAAGCAGGATTGGAATGGGTCTAGAGCCAAAGTGTCTTCCAGAAAAGCCTGGAGCTGTTCTGCTGCCACTCTCTCAACTACCTTGGCCAGTAATGATAAATTTAATTCTGGGCAGTAATTAGACGGATTGTTAGAATCCAAGGATGGTTTCTTTAAGAGCAACCTCACCACTGCCTCCTTTAATCTCCCTGGGAAGACACCAATAGTCAGGGACAGATTTACAATGTCCACCAGGGGGGCATATTCTGTCACCACTGGCTTTCACCAGCCATGATGGACATGGGTCTAAGAGGCAGGTGCTAGGCTTCTAACAGTCAGCCTTTTGATAGTGACTAGATCTGTGCACAGGCAAGACCAATCTTTCTACAAGCCTGAAAAGGGCCCCAGGTTTGCAGGAAAATGTCAAAAAAAAATTTTTAATTACATTGTTTCTTTTAAAATCCAAAAATGTTAAAAGGAGCGCCTTCAGCTCCTTTTAGATCTCTTTTTAGATCCTCTAGATTTCATTTGTAGCACACAGCAGCTTTTACTGGCTCTGGTTAGTATTCCACATAGAGCACTTCCTCAAATGGCATTATTCAGCCATAGTTAACCATTCACTAATTACATCCAGGGTGGATTACTGCAGTGCACTCTACTTGGGACTAAAGGACCCCTTTCTTCTGTATGACACTGCCTGCCAGATCTTCATCAGAGGTCTTGCTCTTCCTTCTCCTGCTGTCTGAGGCAAGGTAGATAAGCATAAGAGACAAGATCTTCTTTGTTCTGGTGCCCAGTAGGGATGCTCAAACACTAACTGGCTCAGCTCATTTCTTGCCTGCTGATCATGAGCCAGTCTTTCAATAGGCTGCTCATCAGGAAGGCCTCCCCCATCAACTGCTACTACCATCACAATTCAGCAGGTTCCCTTGCACTTAGTCTTCCACCGCCAACTCTCATTGCTCACCATTCAGCAGCTGCTCAAGGCCAACCTTGGCAAGTCAAGGAGATTTCAAGGCCCAGTCTTTGAGCACAATGTACTTGCCTGCTAAAACAGCAAACTATGACATTTACAGCATCCTTAGTGCCCCTTCCTGTTGGTGTGGTTACAGAGATCAGGCTTAAAGCATTCAAAATATAAGGAAGTTTAATAAAATGAAGACACATGATCTGTTCGAGCATTTGGGCTGAGCAATGGTACAAAGAAAAGTTGAAAACATGCAGTCCCCTTTCCCTACACTTGGTACTTATCCTAAATGATGTTTAACTGGGAGGGCTACCTAGATCATACTGCTTTTTTCCCATACAGAGGAAGAGAAAACTTTCTAGCTATTTAGCTAGCTCCATCTCTGTCCCTTTATGTGCAACATTCTAGGAAGGTGTGATATAGTAAACCATTGCCCCACGTTGGCCAGAGCCATTAGTAAGCAAGCATGTAAGAACTCTGTGCTTGGCCTTGATGATTCAACCCCTTTTTCCTTCCAGCTATGAGTTTGCAGCCAGGTTTCAATTCATAAACAGAATGTAGCCCCAACGGATGAATTACTGGGGTGAATTCTAGGGTGAAGGGCCTTTCTTTCCATCTTTAAATAAAAAGGAATGTTGGTTCAGAAGGCTTCTGGGAAGTTGTTTTGTGTGGTGCTACTAGTTTTGTGGTATTTACTATATTAGATTACAGGAACTGTTTTTAGGAAGTGATACTGCAGGGTTTTTTTTCTTTTGTGATTATTTTTACTGCTATTTATCAGGAATTAGATTATATTTTTATTTTATTGTGGGTCAACTTGAGGGCCTTTTGGAAGACCAAAGTGAGATAAATATATAAAATTTACATAGTTCTAAAAGTGTAGCTTAAGGAAGAAATTATTCCCATGTTCTTGATTTTCTTCTGAACAGATGCATGCTCGAGAGGAAAACCGAGCAAAAAACCCCAGTAGTGGCATTACTGTACATAAGAGATTTTAATGTTAGCACTTACATCGAATGGGATTGGCTCAATGCAGTTAGATTTTCCATTTTTATAAATCCCATGGCTCCTCTAAGGTTACAACAGATGCTACAAAATACTGATTCTATGCCTCTGTATAATAGGTATCATTTGTTATTTGGGCGACAGAGAAGAAAAAATAAAATGGTATGGATGAATAGCTTGATGCAATAATATTTTTATAAGGGCTATAACTGTGTTAATATACAAATTAGTGCTGGTGTAATACTTTCATTGGGTGGTTAAGAGTTCTGAATATGCCTGCTTCTTGTGACATTTTATTATGAGGGCAAATTAGTAGCCAAACTGAATCTTAATAAGTACTATACTTGTAATTTCTGCTTTCATCAAATAAATATATACAACAGGGAAGTAAGAATAAATTTGAAAAGGAGTCAATAGAGATTTGGACATAAAGCTAGGCATGAAATAAGGCATAGAGCTTCTTACATTGTGTAATTTTGGATATATACATATACAATATACTACAACATTCTCCCTATGTTAATGAAATCACTGAAATGAGCAATTACCTTATTTTTTGCTCCATAAGACGCACCTGACCGTAAGACGCACCTAGTTTTTAGAGGAGGAAAACGGGAAAAAAATATTCTGAACCAAATAGTGTAATAATTTTTTTAATAAACTGTAACAGAATAACATTGGAACCATGTAAAGTGAACAGCAGTTAACAGTGGCATTAAGAACTATTATTACTGTCATTAACAAATGGAGAGACTTAAAGATTTGAGTACTCTAGTTTTCTGGAAACCCCAAGAACTCATCATCGCTAGAGTCAGAATTTATGAAGCTCATTTGCTCACAATCACTGACATCACTTTCTTCGCTGTCTTCATATAAGATACCGTCTTCACTTCCATCTAAGTCATTGCTAATGCCACATTTTTTGAATGACTGTACAACGATCTCCTCCTTTACTGAGTCCCATGATGTTTTCACCCATTCACAAACTTGAGTGATGGTGGGCCTCTTCATTCGTCCAGTAGATGTCAGATCATGATTACCAGCAGCCATCCATTTGTTCCACTCTTCTCTCATTAAGACCTTAAATGGCTTATTGATGGAAACATCAAGAGGTTGCAACTGGCTAGTAAGACCTCTGGGAATTACAGCTAGATGAGTCTTCACTTCTTTGAAGCACTTTTTTGTTGGTTCACTAATATGTGCGCTAAACTGGTCAAGCACTAATAAGGCAGGTTTTTTCAGAAGTCCTCCAGGACGTTTGGACCACACCTTTTCAACCCATATTCTCATTCCATTTTCATCCATCCATCCTTTCTCGTGTACATGTACAACAACTCCTCGCAGAATCACTTCTTTTGGAAATGTTTTCCTTTTGAAAATCAACATGGGTGGCAATTTGGTGCCATCGGCACAGCAGGACAACACAGCTGTGTAATGGGTCTTCTCATGCCCTGAAGTTTTTAGAGTGATAGTTTTGGCACCCTTCAGATCTACAGTCCTATTAGATGGTACATCAAAGGTTAGCGGGGCTTCATCCATATTCCCAATTTGGCCAATTTCAAAGCCATTTTTCTTCCTAGCATCAATAACAAATTTATGAAAGGACAGAATTTTAGATTCATATTCTTTTGGCATTTTTTGTGCAATTCTAGTTTTGGTCCGCATAGCAAGACCACATTGCCACATAAATCTGTAGCACTATGATGGTGATCCTGTAAAATCCTGAATGCTTTTCTCTATAGAAATCCGTTTCGCTTCAAATATGATCACTTTTGTCGAAACAGAGAAGCCATTATTCCGCTGACATATAATCCATTCTTTCATGTCCACCTCCAACTGTGGCCACTTTGCAACATGCCCACGAAAAGTGTGCTTACTTTTATCTGCTTTTTGCAGTTGATCCTCCTGTTTCCTCCACTCTCTAATCATTTTTTCAGTTGGAGGAGGTCCCAAATGTCTCTCCACTGCTCTGTTTCCATGCTTCTTAGCATATTTTACTACCTCTAGTTTAAAAGGAATTTTATATGCTAACCTTTTCTGCTTTATCATCTTTGCAAGGGTAGAGTGAGGTACTGTAGTATTTTTCTGTAAGAAATGAAGGAACTGTCAGTATCATTTCTTCAATGTTTACCATTGAGCACTAATCATTTGCGTTGTCACTAAGCGCTGAACATTTGCATTACCACTGAGCGCTGACCATTTGCGTTGTCACTCACCGCTGGCCTGCGCATTATCACTGACCACTAACCTGCACTGAGCATGATCTTAAATCAATGAGCCATATTAAACAACAATCAGCCATATTAAAATTTATAACATATTTAAGACCTAAAAACAAACACAAAAATGGACTTTGTGCATCATGTGTACAGTATAAATTAATAATTGATTCCAGTGACCTAACTTTGTACATCATAATTATGGTAATACTGACCATTAAAGTTTAATATGGCAGGTGTTTTATCATATATTTAATGCTCAAAGTGGAACATCATATGTATGGGGTAAATCAAGATTTAATGAGTGATAACATTTTTTAAAATGAATTGTGCCCCCTGCAGCCAGCATTCATAGTACCACAGAGAGAAGGGCCCGGACGAGGGCTGTTGGCCTTGGCCGGCGGTGGAGACCTCGTGCTGGCTGGCCCCATTGGCTCTCTCTGGGAAAAAGCACACACACCCTGCGGAAACATGCACAGGCCAGCCATGACCCCCCCTTCCCAAGCGCCGCCGTTCGAGGCCCCCGCAGCCCCTCCACCAGGTCCCGGCAGCCAGCTGGGCCCCAGCCCCCAGGGCTGTCAGGACGGTCGCTGGACAGCTGAAGCCATGCTCTGCAGCTGGAGGCCCAGGGCCAAGGGCAGGGAGCTTAATGGTACTGGGGTGAACTGGTGTGGTTAGTCCAGTCACCATTAGTTAGCAGAGAGACAGGCTAGAGTACTAACTTGCTAGCTAAAGGATGGGTGCAGAAGGGGAGAGGTCCATCTGCCTCATGGTGCCAAGAGAGAAGGGCCTGTGCAGGGAGAGAGGTGGCTTCAAGACCACGACACGAAGGGAAGGAGGGGAGGGGAGAAGGCAATCCCCCTCTCAAAGTGTCCCCAGTGGCCGCAGAGTGAAGACTGGAAGAAAGGCCAGCGTGACTCTCTGGCTGTCTCGCCTTCCTTACCGCTCAGGGCAGGGGAGATGGGCATCTGGGATGGCCAGCAAATGGCTCCACAGACCTGCTCTCGGGGATTCCACTCCGGGGCCTGTCATTCCATTCCCAGAACTCTCCTGCTACCCCCAGGGGATGTCATTCCACTCTCGTGGTCTCTTGTTCTAGTCCTGCTACCCCCAGTGTCTGTCATTCCACTCTGTGGTCTCTCATTCTAGTCACAGAATACTCCTGCTGCCCCAGTGGCTGTCATTCCACTCCATGGTCTCTCATTCCAGTCCCAGAACTCTCCTGCTACCCCCAGGCCCTGTCATTCCAAGCTGGGGCCTGTCATTCCATTCCTAGAATACTCCTGCTGCCCCCAGGGGATGTCATTCCACTCTCGTGGTCTAGTCACAGAACTCTCCTGCTACCCCCAGTGTCTGTCATTCCACTCTGTGGGCCTGTCATTCCAAGCTGGGGCCTGTAATTCCAGTCCCAGAGTAGTCTATATGGGCCCAGAGACCCTAATGGAAAATCCATTCCACATTTTCTTTGCAGCTCTACTTGTACTGTAATGCATTTCAGTGGAGCCCATGCAAATCAATTGGCATTCCTGGCTCCCATTATTTCCAATGGGCCTTCAAGTGTTTCCCATTGTTTCCAATGGGCAATCCTGTCCTTCTTTTTAGTACATCCTTTAGTTTTCAATGGGCAATTCTACACAGCTTAAAAAAAAAAAAAAGCTCCGAGACCAAATGGCTTTTGGGTAGAGGACTCTGAACCCCCCCCCACACACACACACACTCTGTAGGAAAGCTACTGTTCTAGGGGATGGTCTGGTCGCTGCTCCATCCCCGCTGCTGATGGCAGAACTACTCAACGCATACATGTCGCACGAGCCGCTGGAACTGGCCTCACTGTCGTCTGACTCGCTGGCTGCACCTTGTGTCGCCACCTCGTCCACGCCTGCCCCAGGCAGCCAGGGCCTCAGATTTGGCACAGGAGGGGAAAGTTAAGTCACCACTCCCACTCCCTAGTGCCTCCTGATGGGATTCATTCCTCTCTCTCTCTGGGTCACCTTTCATCCACACTCAGGCCTCTCCTCCTCGGCCCCTTGTGGCTGCCATTCTTTTATGCTTCCACCTCCCGTCACCTCCCATCACCTCCCCCTGGCTTCCTCTACTCCCCTGTTCCCCGCTCCCCTTCATAGCTGTAGATGCTGACTTCTGAGGGCTACTTCCGGGTCAGCCCTGCCCTTCCTCCCCTATGGCTGGGTGTGCTGCCCGGGTCTGTGTCCTGGCGGTTTGCCCTGCACCTGGTCTTTCTTCTCCCCTGGCCTTGCTGACAATGCCCAGGTCTGCAGCTGCCAATGCTGGCCCTCCCTGGGCCTTCACTGCGTGTCAGCGCGCCAGCGAGGCGCAGCTTGGCGACTCCTCCCCCTCCCTAGTTTCCTTGGCTGTTGCAGCCGTGGAGCACCTCGCCCCGACTGCCGCGGCATTCCTGGGGACCTCCCTGCCAACCCCCTGAATGGGGACCGGAGCTGACTCCTCACTGCCCCTGCCAAGGGCAGATGGTAAGCCAAGTCCCCCTTCCCCCTCCTCTTCTTTACGGGAGCCGGTAGGGTCGGGGGTTGGGGCGGGGTGTGTCGTGGTGCCAGGCAGCTGGTTGTCAGGGTCTCCTGGGCCCACAATAGTCCCGCCATCGGGACAATACATAAAGAAAAAAGGGGACAATGTTCATGGTTTGCATGTACATTCACGATAACTTCTGAACATGGCTAAGAGTTTCAGGGTGCCTCCTAGGTCCTAGTCTCTGCTCTCCACTTGCAGTCTGTAGTTGAACAGTCCATGCTCCCCCCCCCCCCCCCGTCTTTGAGGGCTGGCATGTGAGACAGTTGCTTCTTAAGCTCCCTTGAATTCAATAATCGATGCCACCACCCCCCGCGTTCCATTGCAGACAGGTCACCTGACCCACGATCGCAGGCCGTTAGTGACAAACAGGAAAGACTCTTCAATTCCTTACAAGGGCATCAGCCTCTCCTCTCCCGCTCGCGCCCCCCACCCCACTCTTCTGGCCCCGCCCAGTTCTTTGGAATGCGGTGAGTGCACGATGGGACCGTACCAGCTCAGCCACAGGAGAGGGAAGAGACGGACTAAACCAATAATCCAAATCTTTTCTGGACGCAGCAGCATTAGGATCTTTAAAAAGGAGGGAAGAGTGTGTGTGGTTCGGCCTGGTCCCTTACACCACTTCCTGTGCCCGACTCACTGCTCTCCCTGCAGAAGCTCCAGTTCCATTCTTTCCTCCCCCCCAATCCTGTGCGACTTTGACGATAGTTCATCCCGGTGTTGTGCTCTCCGGAAGTGTCGAGCCTGTTCGAGTCCTTCCCGTTCCTGCCGGTGGGTCTTGCTAGGGTCATCTGATCTTGCTGCTGGTTTTCTCCCGTTGCTGCTCAAGGTGAAACCAGGAGGCATCTCGCTTGGCAGGCAGCCCATTCGAGGGAATGTGGGGGGGGAGGGGGAGTTCTTCCGGGCCGGCGGCCATGCCGTGGCCCGGGAAAGGTGAGCGGGGGGGGGGGTTTCTCCCCAGGCAGTATTCGCTTTATAAGGCGCACACACTCCCCCCCAACTTTTTTGGGGAGCAAAAGTGAGTCTTATGGAGCAAAAAATACGGTATGACCTATATTAGAGGCCACTTGAAATGCACTCCTGTGATGGAGGGTGAGCAAAGATAACATACAAGAACTGTTCACCAACTTGAATTGGTTGGATCATATGCTTTCATCTCATTGGTGCATATTTGTGGTGTTGCTGTCAGGACGCTTTCCCAGTAGCTACCCATGTGAGACGCATTCTCATGGTTAACAAACACCTTTATGAAATGTTATAATAGCAGTCCAGCCTTTAGGGTCTAGATCCTGCTTAACAAAACCTGCCACCACCAAGACATTTAAGTATATTAATTGGCTATTTTAGGTCAGCCAATAATTCTCAATATAAATGTAGTCTGTGTACATGAGATAGAGGAAAGGATCCCACCACCCCCTTTTCTCCTTTGAGTTGTTGTTGTTGTTTTTGTAAATATACAACTCCTCACTTGGAGAATATATGAACAATTCTGGCATGGCACTATCGGGTGAGAGTTCAGAGGTATAGGCTCCCTATCCTCATAAGAAGACTGGATATAGTCAAAAGCCAGATTGCCTTAAGATGTGGCTTCCTTTTGAGGCTCCAGTGGGAGTTCTGAATTGATCAGAGGACAGACATGGATATCTGTATGACTGGAACCAAGGAAATCATATGGATCCCAGCCCTGCTCCTTATAGTCAAACTAACGGTCTTGGCAAGGAGATCAAAATGATGCAAGATCTGACTGACATAACGGATCCAAACAGCAGCTGGATATATATGGCTGCTGACAAGGGATAGGCAGGTATGACTCCACTATCTTGCCTTCTAACATGGAATAAGTTAAACACAGGACATGGCCTGAAAGGGAGGCTCTTCTTATAATGGAGACCATCTCTTTGTTTGATTCAAGAGTTTTTGAGGAGCCGAGTCTTTTCGGGAGGAAGGTGTCAGTGTGGAAGATGACTTAGTCGACTTGGAGGACTTGTCCAAGTGTTTATATTTGTGCTGAGCCTTATTCGGTGGTTGTTCCAAGAAGAACATAAGAGAAGCCAATTTTGGATCAGGCCAATGGCCCATCCAGTCCAACACTGTCACACAGTGGCCAAAAATACTAGGTGCCATCAGGAGGTCCACCAGTGGGGCCAGGACACTAGAAGCCCTCCCACTGTTGCCCTCCCCCCAAGCACTAAGAATACAGAGCATCACTTGACCTGGAATGAGACTTCCTATCTATACCTTGTGGCTAATAGCCACTGATGGACCTCTGCCACATACGTTTATCCAATACCCTCTTGAATCCGTCCATGCTTGTAGCTGCCACCACTTCTTGTGGCAGTGAATTCCACGTGTTAATCACTCTTTGGTTGAAGAAATACTTCCTTTTATCTGTTCTAACCTGACTGCTCAACAATGTCATGGAGTGCCCACGAGTTCTTGTATTGTGAGAAAGGGAGAAAAGTACTTCTTTCTCTACCTGCTCTATCCCATGCATAATCTTGTAAACCTCTATCATGTCACCCCTCAGTCATTGTTTCTCCAAGCTAAAGGGCCCCAAGCGTTTTACCTTTCTTCATAGGGAACGTGTTTCAACCCTTTTATCATTCTAGTTGCCCTCTTCTGCACTCCAGAGACACTGGAGTGGAAGCAAGGGCCTTGCTCAGGTCTTGGATGGAACTGAGGTAGTCAGGTTCAGTCTTGGAACTGTTGGAACAGAAGTTGATCGGATTCACCTTTCAGGAGTAGGCATCAGCATTGTGCTTGGACCCTTTTCCAGAGTGGTACCAGGCAGAACTTTTTTCCTACAGAGTCTCTTTTAGGCAAGAAGCTCTACTGTGCCTTCCTTTAGGCACGGACAGCCAGCATACTTAGCCATGCAAGATGCCATGCTCTTCTTCAGTACACAGCAAACATATAACAGTCCCCTATGTGGGGAATTTTGGACCCACACTACACACATTTTTTAAAAAAATAGAGCTTTGTGTGCCATTGCTCAGGTGTTAAACTCTACTGAGGTAATATCGAGGTAGAAATGCTGTTGAATAGAAGTTTAATTCTGAAGAATAGCAATGAATCTTTGATAAGTGAATCTTTCTCTGTGGTGCAAAAGAGGGAATTAAGGAAAGGACATGCTGAAAAAAGGTGGGAAAACAGCATGTTGGGGGGAGAGTGCCCTCAGGCATTTTTGAGCTTCAAAAAGCTCTCTGTGGTAGGCCTGCATGTGCACAGTATCTACGTGGGACTGCATGGGTACCATGACAATGAAGCCTATGGCTAAAGAGCGTAGCACTTTCCTATTCTGCACAACCACCCAGGGGCGTCAAGTTTTCAAAATCCAGGGGGGGGAGCTCGTCTGTGTCCGTGCACGAAGTGCATGCGCCCGCCGGGACCATGTTCCCGCCACTGCCTCTCCCCCCCCTGGCCTGACCTCTCCTGCTTCTGTCCCTCCCTCTGTCTGACCAGGGGTGGCGGCGGCCCTAGGAAGGGCCCAGGGAGGCGCGGCGGAGGGTGTACTGTTTCCCCGGGGGGGGGCTCAGTCCCCCCCAGGAAATTTCGGGGGTGGCTCAAGCCCTCAAGCCCCCCCGTAGTTGACACCTATGGAACCACCAGCATCTTAGTGGTATTGGATAGGTAGTCAGGCATGGTGAATTCCACAGTATAACCTCTAACTGTATCTGCCCCAAGCTGACCTATCAAAAACATTGTAATTATTTGTCCCTGAAATATATGACGATTTTAAATAGAAATAAGGATCAGAAGATGTGGTTTGAATAGCCAAAGTGCAAGTGATTGATGTATCTTGGTATTTTGTTGTTCCCAATAATGTTTTGTGCTCTCAGTGCCAATAAAGGTTTGTCATGTCGTAATAGAAATAAGGGATATAACTTTATTTAACAGAGTGCATTTTAATCCTTACCTTACTTTTATCTCCACAATGCCTCAGCTAAAGGCATTGTTCTCATTTCATAAGCCTGTTTTATCATTGCATAATACACTACAACTAGAGCTATAAATGCCATCTGTGATAACAATGGCTGATACGTGATAGTTTACCTTTAATTGGTAGACCAATCAAATCTTTAGTTGATAAATTGGTGGAACTAATTTTAATCAAGTTAAGATTACACTTGTTTGCTTCTTTAGGCTATGAGTTCTAGTGTGGTTCTGTAACAGGGAGTGAAAAATTAGTGTTAGCTTTCCCTTCTAACAATGAATAGTAGATTTTGTAACATGACCATTATTTAAATGTAACATGAATATTATTTAAATTTAATTGAAAAATTAGGTGGTTAAAGGAGATAATCACCTAAAATTTGTTCAGTAATTGACAACGCTGGTAAAAGAATGTGCTTCCCCTGACATATATGGCATCCCAGCATGCCCCAGAGCAAAAGAGGCATTACAGAAATTTTAGCATAGTAGAGCAGGTAAAGTGCAGAGGAAAGGGCGGGGGTGCACAAATGTGATCAGCCTCTTCAAGCCGGTCCCACTTTGTCATCAAAAAGTCAATTCACTCAGCTTACCAGCATTCAATTCTCAATAACATTTTGTTCTGGGTCTCTGTCAAGCTATTCTAGGCTGTGAAATTGTCAGGAATGATGGATGACTATCTCCCTTCTGCTATCTTTTTTGCTTGTTCCTTAGAGATTTGCAGCTGCTGACTGCAAGACTCTTTCCTTTCTTTCTTTTTTATATAACATGCCAAACGAACAACAGTAATTACTAGAAAGCCTACACTACAATTATTTTAGCACATAAGTTTATATCGACATCTGTAAGAGACAGAACATTCAAGATTGATTAGCAGTGATAGTTTCCTGCTTTTATACTCAAGTTCAACCAGTTATTTATCTGTATGTAATTTTCACATAATATATCACCTTTTAATTTCCCTTTTTTTAGTCTATACATTCCATCACTTTCTGACAATATATAATGCTTAAATGCAGCTTTCATCCTATGATCAATTAGTTGCGTAGTATTTGTGGAAAAGATAACATCAGAAATGAGATGCAGTATTTGACAGAAAGAAGCAAACATAATGCATGCCTCCCTAAAATCTTAATCTTTCCTAGATAAGTCCTGTCCTAGTATGCAATGCCTGTGTGCTGCCTTGGTGTGATATTAAGATACATTTTACACAGAACATTGACTCACAACTCAGTTCTAAGCCCCATATGTTGGCACATTACTAGTGATGGTACTGCATAGCTAGTCAGAATCCTGTGCTCTAGAAATGCCAAACAAGGCTCAACTCGAAGAAGCAGAGACCATAGCAACTGCAGTAGAATCTACAGCAACATCACTGTCAGTCACCAGTCATGGAATAGCATGCCAGTGAGGGCTCCAACCAAATAAAGAAGAAGCAGTACCAACAGTGCACATCTCCTCTCAGTGCCTCTATTCACACAAACGAAGATGAAATGAAGCACAGCATAGTCTACTGCATGGAAAACTTTGGCATGCCCCATAGGAGTCCTATAACTACCATACTCCTCAGAAATGGGGGCTGCTTATGCAAATGCAACTTTTTGACAGGCCACACAATGAATGAAACATGACTTCTCCAACCATGATCTAACAGAAACCTCCAAAGAAAACAAATGGTCTCTCTTCCAAGCAGTGTGCAGGTCCTATGCGGGGGGTGAGGGGCTGCCCAGAGAAGCAACTTTTTGTAGTGCAAGCCAAGGAGGAGATTAGACACTACAAGATTCCTGTCACCTCCTCAATAGCTCACTGGGAAAAAGCACTCTTGTAGGAATCTCTATTTGGGCTGGGATACAAAAAGGAGTCTTTCAGGGCTTCAGAGATGCCACTCTTATTATTCAAGGAAGTTTTGGAAATGGTCTCTAACACAATAAAAAGGGAAGATTTGATATATGTGTTAAAATACTTGCATGCCCATTTGAATCACAGCAATACTAACTGTGCATACCAAATAACAAGCTTGTTGCTTTAATTTTCAGCCCTGTGCAGTTATAATCATAAACGGAGGTTTTACACAGTAGTATGGCAGCCCCTGGGTTTGCCTGCAATTCATGTATACGTCTAATTGGAAGATACTGCATACTCATCACAAAAATAAGGATTTATGTCATATTATGTAAAGACTAATTTTCTCACTTAGAGAAAAAATTAAACAAAATTCAATCAAACATTCATTTACCATTAATGCATTCATAAATTATCTAACACTATGGTAATCCTTTTTGTGTAAGCATGTAAATACAACTCAATTCTTTCCTTTCCCCCCCTCCCATTACAATAGAGGCTCATAATCATTCTCATGATATTACAGTATCACTATGACAACAATCATACTGTTTTAAGGGTGCTTAAGAATGAAAATGATCTTATGCATGCAAGTCTGCAAAATTATTGTTGCAAATGAAGGGTGAGCAACAAAGAACTATATACACACATGTTCCTGGAGATTCACACAAAGGTCATAACTAAAAGCTAACAAACTGACGAAGTTTGTTCATAGTACATTTTTGGCTTGGAATGTGGAACCCAGTTGGGTGCTTAGCTCCATTGGAGGGGGAGGTATTTGTGAATTTCCTGCATTGTGCAGGGGGTTGGAGTAGATGATCCTGGAGGTCCCTTCCAACTCTATGACTCTAGGGTGACAAAACTTGCTCAACGCTGGTTAAATGGGGAGTGGATCTGTGGAATGCTGAGTATAAGAAGTGATGGCTGTAAGAAGTTGTTTTGATTGCTATTTAGCTGGGTGGTCTCTAATTATAACATTGAATGCTGAATATAGCCATGTCAGCTTTTCAATTTTGATAAGGATCTTTGCTTTAAAAAAATGCTAAAATTATTTCACCCACTCAGAGCCTATGGCATAACATATCTATACATGCAAATAAAGAGACAGATAAGTGAGAAATAGTAGATAAACTTTCCATCTTGCTGTCATTTCTACAGTAACCAATAATCTCACATCTTCAACATACCCCTAAAGTCAGGGTTGTTTTTTTTCCTTTTCTTTTTTGGAAAAAGAGGTAGCGGAACTCTCAAGAGGGAAATGAATTTTTCAATCTGTATACTGAAAACTCATGAACTTTTAAACATTTTTAAAAGAATTTTGTCAAAAGAGATTTTGGAACTCTGTACTGCCGCATTTACCCAGAAAAAAAAGCCCTGCTTAAAGTAAAAAAAAGGTGTTATAAATGATCTGAATGTTAGCTGATAAAAAATATATCTGCCTTAAAGTAGCTAAATAATTTATCACTGTTTCCACAGTATTTTCTGTAACATGTCTTCTCATCTAGACTTTGTGGTAACAAAGATGTCACTTGAAGCTTGTAGTTTGAATCAAGTGATATGTTTCTGGCTCAAGTTAAGCCTTAACTCATCTAGACTAACCCCCTTAATTCTTATGGATAGCCTCTGTTCAGGTTAGGTGGATGTAATGTCTGTAATGGGACGGCCACGCATGTGGCAGGGGTTGAGCCTGAGCTTCGGTTCGGGGAACAATAGCTGGACTGGATCGTAATATTCCCCCTATGGGATGCAGAGGATTTTTAAATGGTCCTATGACATGCAAACACGGGAAAGTTAACCTATCTCCCAGATTGGGCAAGGTCGGGGGTGTGGCTTCACTGTGGCCGAGGACAGACTGCCGATCCGCCCCGGGACAGACGCGGGGCCAAAAGCCCCGTGCGAAAAGCAGCCCGGCGCAGCCCGTTCCCACGGACTGCGCTGTCCCAGGGCGGAGGCGGGGCGGAGGCGCGCTGGCGCGGGGGCGTCCAGACTTCCGCCCCCGCTTCTGGCGTGCTGCCGACGCGTCCAGACTGCCGCGAAGTGGCAGGGACGCGCGGCTCTCCAGCCGGAGACCTGTTAGAAGTGGTCTCCGGCTGAAGCGGATGGACGGCGCCTCGCGGACGGGTGAGTCCGCGCCGACGCCGGAGGACAGATGCGGCAATGTGAACACCCCCTCTGCCTCCGCTTTAGAAGCGGAGGCAGAGCGGGGCACATTGCCAGTCTGTCCTCGGCCTGTGTATATAAACGGGCCTCCGACCTCCGTTTTATCATGTCATCTGATTCCTGCAATAAACTACATGTGCTGATTTCACCGGACATGCGACTCCGACTCCTGTACTTTACAGTGGATGTGGTTGAAAATAAAATACAACCACTCAGCTTTTCCACCTTAGCAATATGCCATCTTGGGTTCTTTGGAGCCAAAGAAATACTCAAATAAGGAATCTGGGATATGGCTTTTCAACCTGATAGAGCTCCAGCACATCTCTATCAAGCAGTAGTGAATCATAGCCAAAACTTTGTGCTGGTGAACTATCTTTAAATTTTAGAATTCCCCAAATATGGCAGAGCTTTCACTCTAGCCCATTTTAACTGCCTGCCCTCAGCACTATTGGAACACATTCTCTACCTTAACATCTGTTTTCCTGCCAATTGAACACAGTTGAAACAGTGGAACATGTTACTATATTGTCCATTTTATAAGGACATTCATTCCACTTATCTTACCCTATTCTATCCAAGTGCCCTGGAAGATCTGAAAAATTCTATCTAAACCTCCTCCTTGCAAACCGCTCCAAAGTGACCACCTCTAAACTAGCCAAATTCTGTACTAAATCTCTTTCCATAAGAAAGCAGATATTCCAAACTTTTAAATAACTTTTATGTATAATTAATTACAGCACAATAAGGTTACAAATCTTAATCTCTGTAGGTCAATTTACAGTTATATGTAAACTGCGCTTTTTTGTTGACTGATCTACTGATCGTAGTAAATGTTGATTGATTGATTAAAAATGTTTTGTTTCCTGTATGCACCACATTTTGTTTTTCTAAAATAACTCTGTTGTTTTATAGTGGGGTTTGTTTTGTTTTTTGTTTTTGCTTTTTGCTTTCTCATAGGTTATTCAAAATCTCTGCACAAACAAAAATCTCCTGCTATCAGTACATTAGTCTTTATTTAATACTGAGTTTGGAAACTGTTTAAACTAATGAAAAAATATATAGAAAGAAAAGGATGCTACCATGGCAGCTTTCAGTGCAAGAATGAAATCTGATTGGCCATGATTTTTTTTAAAAAACACCAACCCTCAGTTATAACAGTGAAAACATGTGGGCCAGCAATCTCTTGAACAATGTGTTAAAAAGCAATAAATTATTTTGCTATTCAATATGACTTTTAGCATATAATCTCAAAGCACGCTCAAATTTGTGTGCAGATAAACAGGTTTTTTTAGCCCATAAAGTAGAGAAATAGCAGAGGACAAGATAAACAGAAGATCAACCAAACATAGGTCTCCAAAGGATAAGAGGCTACAATTAAGTAATAAAATAACACTATGAGGTTTATCTTTCTTTTGGTTATAAATGCATCTGTATAATTTAATAATGGAAAACAATATCAAAATAAAACACATTAAATAGGCTTCATATTTATGGGGCTGGAGGTTTGTACTTTTCTTCACTAACAGAGCAATAATTAAGAGAAAACATTTGAAACACCTACTTCAAATGCTGCAGACATTTAATATAGTGCAGAATAACAGAATTTTGCAAGGATGTCAGCTCCATCTAAAATCATAATTATTGTGTACAACTTTCTCCTGATGGGTTTTCCAGCAGAAATTATTGCATTTCTTCATGCTCCTTTTATTAAGAAGTATTATAGATAACCATAACATGTAATTTGACAAACAAAAATGTCCACTTTTCTAACCTTACAGATTTTACTTTTCCCTGACAAAATTCATCAGTCTGCCCAGAAACAAAACCATCCAAATATTTATTTATTTATTTAGTTGGTTATTATGGAAAAAACATAGAAGTTTTACATTATCTTTAATCTAAGCAGTTGTTAATGCACCAACATGTGAAAACTTAATTACACTGGATGTAATTTTTAAAAATGTCTGACTCCAATGAAGTCACAAACAAAAATGTCCATCATGATGATGAATGTTGACACTACCACAGCTACTAGAAATGCAACATCTGAAGCATAAACTCTTCATACAAAATATTTATTATGGATTCAAAATATGTTCTGCTAAACTTTCATGTACCCTGACCTGAATAGCCCAGGCCAGCCTGATCTTGTCAGATCTCGGAAGCTAAGCAGGATCGGCTCTGGTTAGTATTTATGGGAGAACACCAAGGAAGTCTAGGGTTGCTATGCAGAGGTAGGCAATGGCAAACCACCTCTGTTAGTCTCTTGCCTTGAAAACCCTCCATAAGTCGGCTGTGATTTGACAGCACTTCACACACACAACACCCCTCTTCATGTACATAATTATACTTATACTCAGCATCAAAATTATCTGTGGATTGCTCTCATGGAGGTGTCAGATGATACAAGAAGTTCCTCAATGTGAACATGGCCTCACTGAGAGTTAAACAATTTACCTGAACACTCCTGAAAAAATATAAAGAATGCCATAGTGTGTGAACTAGCACAGATGTATATAAGCCAAAATCTTGGAGGCCCAATTCCCATTTTTTCTGCAATTTACAGTACAGAGTGCCAGAGAATTTTAAAATGTGAATTGTAAATACCTGCTATTACCTTAGCTTTTTTGGAATAGGGGCTTATATATAATTATATTCACCTTGTATCTAGGGGTGCCAGCCTCCAGGTGGGACCTGGGGATCCCTCTGGAATTACAGCTTGTCTCCAGACTACAGAACAGTTCCCCTGGAGAAAATGGATGCTTTGGAGGGTGGATTCCATGGCACTGTACCCCACTGAAGTCCCTGTCCTCCCCAGGCTCCATTCCCAAATCTTCAGTAGTTTCCCAACATGGATCTGGCAACCCTACATTCCCATCCCTGGCTGGTGGCCAGGGGGACCTGGCAACCCTAGTTGTACTCTGCATAGTATCATGGATAAGGCCAGAAATACCGGGGAACAGTTGCTGGGGGAAAAGATCATGGACCAGAAAAGAGACCCAGAAAAGAGAGACCCAGAAAAGAATAACCTTGGAGAGGGGCAACAAACAAAAAGTACCACAATTATATGGCCTTGTGTAGATTAGAAGCTGTTTAATCCATATTAATAGATACTACTTGTTGAGGCAATGCAGAAGTATCTGAGAATAGCAAGAATGTCCAGCTTCACAGAAGTGAAGATGTAGGTCAAAGATGAGGTATATTGGTTGAGGGCCAACATATATTCATATGTAAGAGAAATTTGTAATCACTATCCTTAAATAGACTTTGTTAAGATAAAAAAGTAACAATTTTTATATATTTCAGCTATAGAAGTTATAATTAGCTCCCTTATCAAGTAGAACAATTTAGCTATTGTTGGGAGATTATTTTAAACCCTATAAATATAGGAAGTGGAATTGATTAGAAGCTTCTTCTCAGAAGAGGCTCCTTGCTTGTGACCTGGTTATCTTTCGGGTAAGAAGCAAAGTTTGATGTAGTGGTTTGATGTAGTGGTTAAGAGGCAGTTTGGTGTAGTGGTTAAGAGTGGTGGACTCGAATCTGGAGAACCGGGTTTGATTCCCCACTCCTTCACATGCAGCCAGCTGGGTGACCTTGGGTCAGTCACAATTCTCTCAAAGCTGTTCTCTCAAGAGCAGTTCTCTCAGAGCTCTCACGGCCCCACCTGTTAGCCAAATTGCTTTAATTTATTAATAAATCTGGGGAATTATGAGTATTAAATGGCAATAAGCATTAAATATAGGATCAGAACCTGTGTATACAGGAGTTTGATTTCCCGGTCCCCAGGAATAGATGCTGAGGCTAGATTACTAAAGCAGTGATTTCTTTACTGAAGGATTCTCACATATAGAGACATAAAATCAAGCACACACATACAATACAGGACTAAGAATTCAGAGAGAAAAGTACAGAGACGTTTGTATTAGCAGGAAGTATCACTGGTGAGGTGCTACTTTACCTGTCCAGTGAGGCGAGTTGACTCTGCAGTGAAAAAGGGATAAAATGAGGGAAGGGGTCATAAGTTGACCAGCAACACACATGGAGAAGTCCCTAACTGCACAAGGAATGGAACCAGAAAGATAGGGTGGGGTTAGGAAAGGTAAAAGCAAGAGAGAGAGAGCAATGGCTGGATGCTGTCTTTTTATACCTGAATTGTCACTTGAGGCAGTTGCCTATAGTCATATGGTCCCCAGGAAATATTAACTAAAAACTTAAAACTATGAATAGGGCAGAAAAAGGGATTGATGGCTGGGCAATTGTGGTTGGCTAGGAGTGACCCCTCTTAGAAGAATGGGAAAGACAAAGAGGAAAGGAAGAGAATTATTCAGGTTGCAGGACTGATGCTTTGGATTAACAATCAGATGCTTGACAGCTGCATTATCTTGATGGTCATCAGAAAGAGTTATTGGCTTGCTGCTGTTGTTATCCTTTTGTTTTAATCTGGAGATAAATGCTTGCTTCTTTTGGTGATGTTAATAAGTGGAGTTGGGAGGGAATGTCTGTGTGATAGAGAAGGGAGCTATTCATGGTGTCTGTGCAGGAACTTCTTGTCCTCTTTGCAGAGCATGGCTTCCCTCTGTGATCTGCTATTGTTTTTGTGTATATGGAAGTCAGGTCTGCATTCTGCTGCTGGAGATGTAAGAACAAGAGGCTTCTTGTAGTCCAGGAGTCCATGTCTGGTTTTGGGATGCTGCTTAGGCACAAGACTTCCCTTAGCTAAAGTGTATCCAGTCCAGTATAAAGGCACTATCTTTGGGCTACAGCATTGTCCATTGCCCTGACACACTTTCTTTACAGTTCAGCAAGGCAGTCATATTTAAGAGTCTGTATTAATGCCATTTGAAGCAGCTGCTTGGCAACACACCTACCTCATAGGTGGGGAGAGTGAAGGAAAGGAGACTGTAAGCTGCTCTGAGACTCTGAGTGAAGGGCGGGATATAAATCCCACTTTTCTTCTTTTTCAAAGGTTCTCTAATAGTATCACCTGTGTACCAGACCCATAATGACTCTTAAACAACGTTGAGATATAACTCTTGCCAGGAATTAAATGATCTAATATAGAAAGTTTTAAGTATTGAGCAGGAGGCGATGAATTCAAACAAACAGGCTTTTATTCAGTGACATTGTTCAGCTCAAAAGACAGCTCTATGAGAGCAGCACTTTCATTTATACTGTTCCAACACATAACTTTCAACAATGTAACTATATACAAGCAATACTATTTGACCCAAGCAGGGCTCAGTGATTGGGTATCTAGATTGGCTTCAGGACCAATGGGAGTCTTTATTAATCATCCAATAGGAATTGGAGCTTTAGGATACCAGAGCCCTTTTCAAGCTATTATTGCTTCATATTCTAAACAAACACAACAGAAAAGCTAACTGGACACCTAGGGTTTCCTGAATGCACACCTCTATCTGAATCCAATCTGACCATAGTCATCCAGAACAATAGGTAATGTCTAATCCTTGTGAAAAACTATGGGTACTACAGTACAAAATGCAAGAAAAAATATTTTTAAATCATGTTTGCATTTGTGTTAGGTTGGTGGAATTTCAATTAGTGTTAAATCTCCTGCTGATAATGTACAGAGTTGTTTTAAAATACCAAATAGGAAAACAAACAGAATCTCCAAGTACTGTTCTGTGATCATATATACTATAACAGTAAATGGGTTCATCTTTTAAAACTATGTATTTAAACACACAGGTATACAACACTGGGAGATATGAGCCTGATATCTCTAACTGCTTTGCCAAATGGAAGATGTCTGCACATATAAATATCTTCATTTTGACTGTTTATTATATTTGTAACCCAGAGAACAGTAAGCACAGGAAGTCTGTAATTTGTATTTGGTTTTTCAGAATACGGAGGGGTAGTTGAGGCTGTTGCATCTATCAATAACCCCCAAAGATCTGGGAATCCTTGGCGTGAATAAAGAAAATAATGACAGTGATTGCATTGCTAACCACCATCTCCTGACATTTCCCACACTCTTGGAATTATAGCTTCATCATTTAGAGGTACAAAACAGAGAGCCATTTAGTCTCTAAATAGGGCTGCCAAGTCACGCCAGGAGGCGGGGAATCCCCCGCTACAGGGGTCTCCAATCTGCCGGCCCGGATTTGGCCAGTGGGGGGAACCCCACCTCCGAAGTAATCTGATCAGGATGACTGCCCCAGTGTGATGATGTCACCCAGAAGTGACATCATCACGCTGGGCACGTTGCCAAGGTGACACTCTAGCAATCGCCCCAAAAACTCTATGGGCCCAGCGTGATTACGTCACTTCTGGGTGACGTCATTGCAGCACGCGTGCTTCACGTGCGTGCCAGGGAGCTCCCGGGAGCAAGAGGACTCCCCCCACCGCTAGAATGTGAGTACTTGGCAACCCTATCTCTAAAGCAGGGGTGTCAAACATGCAGCCCAGGGGCTGGATCAGGCCCCTGGAGGGCTTCTATCAGGCTCACAATGAAACTGGCTGTGTTCTGCTTCTTCTTCCAATTCTGCTGCTGCTGCATCATTGTAGGTTTGCAGCTTACAGATACACATCTGAGCAGCATACTCAAGAGTGCAGCAGCACACACATTTTGAAGCAATAATTCAGAGCAAGAGGTGTCAGTTCTTAGACACTGTTACATAATAAAAAAATATTGCAAGAATGCTAATGTTTTAAGCATATTTTTATTTTAAGGGGAAAAAAACACCTTATAAAGTTTATATCTCTGCTACCTAGCATTACATTTTATGACACACATGGTCCAGTCCAACAAGGTCTCATTTATGTCAGATACCGCTCTCCTAACGAATTAGTTCGACACCCCTGCTCTAAAGGTTCTAGGCCTAGATATAATGGCCATGTTCATCCCATCATGAGGGATCACTGTGCCTACAATTAACATAAGTTATTCCATATGAATCTACACTCAAGAATTCTGCTCATGAGGAGTGTCAGCTTTAATGGAAATGGCCATGCAAAGCAAAAATCAGCGCTCACGGTCCTTATAAGGATAACAATGCTTTGGCTTTTGTTGTACTCTAATAATTTATTTCTGCTTCCCTTTTGGAACACACATCGAATAACCATTTAAAATCAGTACAGAATGAAAGAATGTTTTTACCAAAAATCCTTGAAATAGCGTGCATTGAAAGAAAATACTGCAATTATACTTTGGGCCAAGGACTTTCTTTTCTGATTGTCTCTTGATCTTCACAGGAGGGAGACCTCATCTCTATGAAGAAATGTCCAACACCTACTGGCCAGATACCACTCATGCTAAAACAAAATTAAAACGTTCTCTGTCAGTTATAGAACTCTAGGAAGAGGAAAATAGAAGGATACAGTGTCACATTATAGACTAATATAATTTATTCTAGCATAAGCTTTCATGAGTCAGAACTCACTTTGTCAGATGCATGAACTCCCCCTGCCTCCGCACCAATAAGGGCAATGAATTTATATCAACAAACTGAAAGACAGTGGGAGGGAATATTACTGTGGGGTTTTGTGGGTTGGTGCTCCCTGTAGCACCTCACCGCAGAGAGGTAAGGAGATTAGAAAGCACCCTGGGTCTTCCTCCTCTCTTCCTCAGTCCTCTTCTATAAACTACAGTGGAGCAGTTGAGTTTGTCCTCTTTGACTACTGTCCTGACCTGTTATGAAGCCAGCAATAAGAGTGGGCATTCCACAGCAGTATGAGCTGACCCTGCAAGAAGTTGAGAGAGGGAGGGGCTATGACTTCTGATGAACCTTTGTTCCATCTCCAGTCTATCTCCTATATCCAGTCAGCCTGGCTCTCACACAGGTGTTTCATGGTATCCTAAAGGGTAGGCTTCCCAACCTCCAGGTAATGGCTGGAGATCTCCTAGGATCATAACTGATCTCCAGGCAACTGAGATCAGTTCCCCTGGAGAAAATGGCTGTTTTGGAAGGTGGACGCTATGGCATTACACCCCACTGAAGTACCTTCCGTCTCCAAACCCTTCCCTCTTCAGGTTTCACCCCAAAATCTCTAAATGTTTCCCAGTCCAGAGCTGGAAACCATAGGTGTCAACTATGGGGGGGCTCGAGGGCTCGGGCCACCCCTGAAATTTCCCAGGGGGGACTGAGCCCCCCTGGTGAAAAGGAGTGCCCGCCCGCCCCTCCCCACCTTCCAGGCCCCTTCCTAGGCCCGCCCGCCTGCTGCCGCCACTGCAAGAACCGCTCTCCCCCCCGGCTCTCCTGCACCCTCTCTCCCTCTGTTTGGGCTCCCCTCCCTGGAGGTGGCAGCTGCGGGCGAATTCCTGGTGAGCTGTTCCAATAGGGCGGGTGGGCTCCACGAATCCCAAGCGCGGCGGGGGGGCTTTGCAAAGAATTCCCCCGGGAGCAAGGGGGTGGGGCTGCGGCTCAGCCGGCGGAGAGGGGGCGTCCATGAGCCTTGGGAGGACGGGTGGGGCTTCCTCTTCTCCCCTGGGGAGGGCACGGGGGCAGCGCCTTCCGGGGGCTGCTTGGACTTGCCGCACTGGCCCTTGGGCTGGAGCGTGCCTGGCGTGGGGAGCCCGCAGCAGCCAGGTAGGTGCCCGGCCCGGATCTCGCCCACTTTGCCTCGCCTCTGGGGCGGTCTCGGCCGAGTGGCTGTTGCTGGTGGTGGGTCCCGCCAAGGTTTCCAGAGTGCAGGAGAGGCCCGCCAGTGGCAGCTCCCTGCTCTCCTTGCCCGACTTCTGATCCAGGCCGTGCTCCTCCGGCCCTCCGGCGCCGCCTTCTTCCCCTGGGGGCTCTAGGGGCGGCCCTCCCCGGGGCTGGGGCTGTGTAGCCGGCCTGCTTGTGCAGGAGACAGTGGAGGAGCACCTGGGTGAACCGCGGCGGCGGCAGCAACATCGTCCCAGCGTGCGCGTGCTTTGCGCACGCACAAGACCCCTCCCAGAAAATCAAAAAGTCTACACCCCTGCTGGAAACCCCAATAAAGGGTGCCCATGCCCATGCCAGCTTTACTGCTATTTCTGCGTTGAGGCTGCAGCAAGGGGCCTGTACTACTCTTGGCCTTAGGCATGAGCTGCAGGGCTGACAACAGGTGTGGACTCATGATGACAAGCCAGTTGGACAGCCAGTCCCTCTCCCATACACCCTCAGAAGCCAGTATGTGTAGGAACAGAACCCATCTTTTGACAGTTACAAAGAGAACCAAAACAAGATCTAATCAATCAACAAGTAATCAGTTCACTCAACCACAGATGAGATCACTCCCACCGATAAGCAAAGTAAGTTTAACATTAAACATCTAGGAATGTCTAGGAAAGTACAGAATGAAATAAAACAAGTAGATCCAAAATGGACTAATTAACATGTTTAAGGGGGTATGATATGAAAAATACTAGAATCTAAAATAAGTACGAAAATCCAAAGTCCTTTAAAGACCTGCTGGGGTCAGGGTGTGTGGGGAGGAGTCTTGAATTTATCAATGAACTCTAATTTAGAAATTTCACATTGCTCTAAATCAGTCATGAAAATGTTAACATAGGTGATCCATATTTATGTAAAGGTTAGTAGCAAGATGTTCTGTTGCTGATCTAAAAGTTCTGTTCCCCTACAAAAGAACTTCAAAGGGAGAATGCAATGTAAAATTGCTGTATTAAAATTCATTAATAAATTCAAGACTATTTTCCCTCTAGGCCATAACTTTGAATTTCTCACTCACTATCTTGCATATCCTACCAGTTACAGTTGTTAATTAGTTGGCTATACCTCTAAAACTTCCTTTTTGATCTAATCTTGTTTAATTCAACACTTTTCTAAATCAGTTTTTATGTTAATCTTCTTTTGCCTAACAATCAACAGTTGGGAGTAATCCTTACCTACTCTGAGTGAAATGACTGTTCTTTAATTGGATCTTGTTTTAACCTCAGCCTCTTTTGGTAAATCACTGGAAAAGCTGAAGGAAGCAGGAAAAGAGGAAGACCCAACATGAGTTGGATAGACTCACTAAAGGAAGCCACAGCTTACAGTTTGCAAGACCTGAACACTTAAATTCTCTCTCTCTCTCTCTCTCTCTCTCTCTCTCTCTCTCTCACACACACACACACACACATTTGATAACATATTCTCAGCCCCTTTATGTTGTTCATGTGAATGTTCATGTGAATATGTCAGCATAATGGAGTTACACTTCATGCATCTGATGAAATGAGGTCTGACACAAAAATTTATGCTGAGGAAAAAATATGTTATTCTCTAGGTAACACTGGACTCATTTTATTTTGGTTCTATAGACTAGTACATAATTCTCTGGAATTATAGGAAGAGGAGGCAATTGACTGTACAGGTGCAATTAACTGAGAAGACATAAATGGTTCTCAGTACACATTTGGCAATTTCTCCTGGAAACATTAGATATTCCTTCAGAATTTTCATTTTGTAATTATAAATGTAATGCAAATAGAAGACTCTGACAGAACAGTGAAATCAGAATCCTTAATTTCATTGGTTATATAGTTCTAGAGCAGGGCTGGCCAAACTTGCTTAATGTAATAGCCACACAGAATAAATGTCAGATGCTTGAGAGCCACAAGACATGGACAAATATTACACACATGTTTTTATTGGAAAATATGCAAATTTGCTTTTTGTTTAAATGAGATTTCCAAAAATAAAAACAAAAAGGCACAAAACAGATATTGATGATTTATTTGTCCAATGATATTTATTTGTTTGCTAATGATATTTATTTGTCTAGAGAGAGAGAAGGAGAGGTGGAAAGAAAGAGACAAACAAAGGAAGCAAATACATGGGGAGGGAGGGGGAAGGAAGGAAGGCAGGGAGAGAGAGAGAGAGAAAAGAAAAGGGAGAAAGAAAAAAGGTGGAAAGAAAGCAAATAGGGGAGGGAGGGAGAGGTGGAAAGAAAGCAACTTTAAATGTGTCCTTTAAGCTCCCCCCCCCATGCCCCCACACCAGCTGACTTGGCTTGGAGAAGGGATTTAAAGAGACAAATACTTTCTCCAAGCTGGTGGGGGGGAGGGCTTTAAGAACACATTTAAAGTTAAAGTTGTATTCTTTCTGTGCCCCCCCCCCGCCTACCAAGGGATGGGAACACTGGCTGGGGAAGGGAAGACTGATTGGGGAGGCATGCTTCCCCTTTACTTCCCCAACTGCCTGTCGGGAACCCTGGGAGCCACACAATATGTGTGAAAGAGCCGCATGTGGCTCCCGAGCTGCAGTTTGGCCACTCCTGTTCTAGAGCTATTGGACTGAATGGGTTTAAGCCTGGAAACCTGAATGCAAAGTTAAAGCTATGGCTTGTACTCGCAAATAACCCCTGGAAAAAAACACAGGAATCTATACATTCCAAAAAAATGTTCATTTGTAAGGTGCTATGAATAATCATGGTAACATATACCGTATTTTTCGCACTATAGCACGCACCTGACCATAAGACGCAGGGGGAGGATCGCACCCTCCGCACTGGTCAGGAGGCCTCAGCCGGCAGTGGCAGCGCAGTAGCGGCGGCCTCGCGCGTTGGCAACAGCAGCAGCGGCCTCGCGCGAGCTGCCAGTGGCGGCCTGGCGGCGGCGACCTCACATCAGCAACATCAGTAACATCAGCGCCGGCAACGGCGGCCTTGCGCGAGCCGCCAGCAGCAGTGGCAGCCCAGTGGCGACCTCGCGGCGGCAATGGCAGCCTCGTGCGAGGCGGCAGCGGCGGCCCAGTGGTAACCTCGCAGCAGCCTCGCGCAAGCTGGCAATGGCAGCAACGACAACAGCGGCAGCAGCGGCCCAGCAGCGGCCTCGCGCGAGCCGGCAACGGCAGCCTCGCGGCAGCAACAGCAACAGTGGCAACGGCAGCGGTGGCCCAGCAGCGGCCTCTCGCGAGACAGCAGCGGCGGCAGTGGCCTCGCGCGAGACAGCAGCGGCCTGGCGGCGGCGGCCTTCCACAAGCGGACAGCGGCGACCTCGCGGCAGCAAGGTGAGCCTTGTGCCCAGTATTCGCACCATAAGGCGCACGTACTTTTCTCCCCACTTTTTTGGGGAGAAAAAGTGCGTCTTATGGTCCGAAAAATACGGTAAATAAACAACTAAAACTAATTAGAGAGAAGAGGGCAAAAGTCCATTTTCTACTGGATTCATATTACAGCTTTCTATCAAGAAGAAAGCTTCTCAATAATTTCTGAACTACAATTACACAAAAAAACTCAGTCATGTTTCTCAATGCAAAAATCAAACCTTTTAGAAGTACTGTTGAAATGCTTCTAAGTTGAAAGACTGTCACTTCCTTCTTGAAGTGATACTAAGAAATGGCAATGCTTTTAAAACACTTCTAAAATGAAAACAAAATTAAAATTGCTACTATATACTATTCTTTATGGAGTGTTTTCTTTCAAATTAAAGAGCAACAAGAAAACTGAGACTGAAAGCAGTCTTTGTTGCCATAGATACTGGGCAGGTGTGTCATTTTCAGCCATAAACATAAATTCAAGTTTTTTCTATACAAAGGAACCTGAATAACAGAAGATCTGCAGAAAAACAGGGGCAAGAAAAGAAAGACTGAGCTAGTTCACATCTCAGGTTTATCATAATTCAGGTGTGGCCAAACTTGCTTAACGTAAGAGCCACACAGAATAAATGTCAGGTATTTCAGAGCCACAAGACATGAACAAATATCACACAAACATTTTCATTGAAAAATATGCAAATTTGCTTTTTACTAACATTAAATAAGACTACCCAAAATAAAAACAAAAGGGGGGGAAACTGATATTGACAATGATATTTATTTGTTCAATTATATTTATTTGTTTGCTAATGATATTTATGTGTCTAAGAGAGAGGTGGAAAGAAAGAATGAAAGAAGTGGAAAGAAAGAGAGAGAGAAAGCAAATAGATGGGAGAGGGAGTGGGAGAGATGGAGAGAGAGAGAGAGAGAGAGAGAGAAAGAAAGAAGATGGGGAGCCTCCCAGGAGCTGCACAATATGTGTGAAAGAGCTGCATATGGCTCCTGAGCCACAATTTGGCCACCCCTGTCATAGCTGATTTTTCAGCATTTACTGGGTTGTGATCTGTCCAGTCTGTTCACCCTCCATTCCACCATCTTTTGCAAAGATAGCAACTCTAAATCCTTTTGCAATGAGTGAACATATGAAAGTCTTTCTTTTTAAGAGCAGTGACTTCAATGTACAGAAGTTGAGAAATATTAATTTCCCCATGGAGACAGGTGAGAAGAATACTGCTGGCTGGGGAAGGAAGAAGGAGGGCAGAGAGGATGCCTTGCAGTTAGTAAGCAGCTGTAAAGAAAAGACTGAGAAACTGTTTAAAATCCATTTCAGAAGAATTTAGTGTATATTAATGATGCATTCCATGAAAACAGCAGGATGTCAAATTTTACTGTATCAGCAAAATTGTATCACACTACTATCAACTTTTATGAATAGAATAGAGATAAAAACATCACTTTAAGAATAGCAATTTGCCCCACTTCAGTGATATTTATCCTCCGCTCATTGGAGGACAGCTAAAATAATTTCTAAAACTGGTACATCTATCCATTTGGCAAAGCAACTACAGTCTCTCTCTGGGAATTAAATAAACACTGCTTACTCAGCCATAATATGTACAGAAAAGTAATTGTACCCAGCTTGAATGTTCATAATCAGTAGGGGTCCAAATGTACAAGTTCTAACATCTGTATTCAGTCCTAGAATACATTCCACCTCAAATGTGGATAGCAGCACATACTGGAGAGCAATAGTGTCCTCTCTAATACTACACACAATTCAATCTTAAGCAGAGTTACACTTTTCTATGCCCACTGACTTCATCACTCACCCCTGAAAAGCCCTCTTGCAGCAGCTGAGGCTAGGAACTCATGTACTGCTTCCAAGCCTGACTTAAGAAAGAAGGGTGTACAATACTGAGATGTCAGTGGCAACACTGAAATAAGAGTCTATAAAAAGAAAAGTTAGACTGATAGTAAGACATAAGAACATAAGAGATGGCTCATCCAGTCCAATACTCTGTCACACAGTGGCCAAAAATACCAGGTGCCATCAGGAGGTCCACCACTGGGGCCAGGACACTAGAAGCCCTCCCACTGTTGCCCCCCCCCCCGAGCACCGAGAATACAGTGCATCACTTGCCCCACATTGAGTGATCCTATCTATACCTTATGGCTAATAGCCACTGATGGAACTCTGCTCCATATGTTTATCCAATCCCCTCTTGAAGCCATCCATGCTTGTAGCCACCACCACCTCCTGTGGCAGTGAATTCCATGTGTTAATCACTCTTTGGGTGAAGAACTTCCTTTAATCTGTTCTAACCCAACTGCTCAGCAATTTCATTGAGTGCCCACAAGTTCTTGTATTGTGAGAAAGAGAAAAAAGTACTTCTTTCTCTACCTGCTCTATCCCATGCATAATCTTGTAAGCCTCTAACATGTCACCCTTCAGTCGTCGTTTCTCCAAGCTAAAGAGCCCCAAGCACTTTAACCTTTCTTCATAGGGAAAGTGTTTCAACCCTTTTATCATTCTAGTTGTACTTTTCTGCACTTTTTCCAATGCACCATTCAGATTCCTTATATATATTTGACAAGGATGTGAATAGCCCAAGCTAGCCCAATCTCATCAGAACTCTGAAGCTAAGTAGGGTTGGCCCTAGTTAGTATTTGGATGGGAGATTGCTAAAGAAGTCCAGGGTCACAACACAGAAACAGGTGATGGCAAACCACCTCTATAAGTCTCTTGCCTTCAAAACCTTATGGAGTCTCCATAAGTCAGCTGTGAATTGATGACACTTTCCACCACTACTACTATCATTCTTTTGACAATGTCATTTCCTACAACAAAATGTTTGTTACCCTATATTCATTGAATGAAGCACTCATTAATATATTCCATCTAAAATGCAAGTTACATTATTCATCTGTTCCTTCCTAAATACTGCTCAAACAAGTTGGCTAACCAATTTGATGAAGCTTTGTTATACTTAGTAAAACGAATTGTCTGTGCCATTTGTTGTATTCTTATTATTTTACAGCCACAGCTTGCAGAGACTTTGGGATGCAAAAGGCCCTTTCTGATTGGCTACAAATAAAGACTCTCATTGGTCCTTAAGCCACTCTAGGTAACCAATTGCTGAACCTCGCTTAGGTCCAATAGGATAGTTTGTATATAGTTACATTGTTGGAAGTTATGAGTTGGAAACAGTATAAATTAAGGTGCCGCTCTCATAGAGCTGTCTTTTGAGCTGAAGCAATGTGTTTGAATAAAAGCCTGTTTGTTTGATTCATTGCCTCCCGCTCAATACTTAAAACTGGCGACGAGGATGGGATCCCAGTCCTAACTGAACAGCTGAAATCACTCTGCCTGACCAGCTGAAATCACTAAGGGTGCCCAGAGCTAAATCACTACGGGCATGGCATCCAAGGGCCATATCGAACCGTTCGACCCAAAAGTTGGGAACTGGGACTCATACCTCGAGCGACTTGAATGCTACCGCATAGCAAACAGTATTGACGGGGACGATGTCTGCCGCGCCACTTTTCTGAGTATCTGTGGCCAGGCTGTATTCGACATTGCTTGGGATCTAGTTGCCCCCGCTAAGTTACTTGAGACCCCTCTTGGCATCATCAAGGCCCGGCTAACCGAGTACTTTACCCCGAAGACATCGGCTGCCACACACCGATGTGCATTCCATCAGAGGAACCAGAAGGAGGGCAAGTCCGTAACAGAGTACCTCACCGCATTGAGGCGGGCTGCTAGAGACTGTCACTTCACTGATTTGAAGTCTGCCCTCCTAGATCGACTGCTCTGCGGACTCCGAGATGAAAGCATCAAGCGAGCCCTACTCTTGCTAAAGACTCTCACTTTTGAATCGGCCCTCGAAGAGGCCCTGAGAGTAGAGGCCGCTAGCCTATCCCTCCGCAAACTGCGATTGGGTCCCCAGAGCCATGCACCAGGCCGCTCTGACGCTGTTCACCAGAGCGGTACCGCTGAGTCCGATGATGCCCAGGATGACCAATCCAATAATGGGGTATTCTACGCAATGGCCAACCAGAAGCTGCGTCGCCGTCAAAATAGCCTGCACCGCTCTCAAAAAAGCCCACGAAAAAACGGCTGTGCCGGTTGTGGAGGCGCGCATGTGCGCAGAGACTGTCAATTCTGAAACGCCATCTGTCATGCATGTGGGAAAGCAGGCCACTTAGCCAAAGTGTGTCGCTTGTCTCAGGGACGTGAGGCTACAGACAAGTTCCAGCGGACCCGAGGGTCTGTGACTACCCCCAGCCGCTCGTATCGTTCCACGTCATCGCGGTCGTCAGGGCAAAGACAGAGTTCCAGCCATGAAGCAAGCATGTACGAAGACTACACCAACTGCCTATATATACACCAGGGACTACATCCGCATCCAAAGATCAAGGCCACCGTCTTCATTGAAGGTTGAGCGTGCCAGATGGAGGTAGACTCGGGCTCAGCATTGTCCATCATCTCATGGAGCACGTTCCAACAAGTCTGCCCGCGTTTCGCTGCACACCACCTACAAAGATACACCTTGCAGCTATTTGACTTCCAGAGGAACCAAGTTCTGGTCGTGGGCATCACAACTGTCCAAGTCAAATATAAGAAATTCTCCGGCCGTCTGAACCTGCTCGTGGTAGAAGGTCGCCGCACAAGCTTGATAGGGCTGGACTGGTTCGCTGCCCTGGGCATAGACATTGTTGGTGTGAACCAGGTCGAACCGCAGCCTTTAGTAGACTTTGAGACTGAGTTTCCAGAGATCTTCAAGAAGGAGTTGGGCTGTTACAAGGGTCCACCCGTGTCATTTCACCTGGATCCTGCTGTGCCACCAATCCGCTACAAGCCCAGACATTGCCCTGTCGCTTTTAAGCCCAAGATTGATGAACAGATCGATAAGTTGCTGGCCCAAGGGATCCTTGAGCCAGTTCCCAACGCCACGTGGGAGACACCTATCATCACTCCCCTCAAGCCCGATGGCTCCATCTGTTTGTGTGCTGACTATAAGTGCACCATCAACCGGGCCCTACAGCCGAATGCATACCTGGTTCCCGTGGTGAGCCACCTCCTGGCCTCAGTCTCTGGGGGCCGGGTATTCGCCAAAATCGACCTTGCCCAGGCTTATCAGCAGTTGCCAGTAGATGCCGCCACCGCTGAGGCTCAAACCATCGTGACGCATCGAGGTGCCTTCAAAGTTAACCGGTTGCAGTTCGACGTGAACGTCGCCCCCGGCATTTTTCAAGACCTCACGGAGCACCTTCTCCGAGGTTTGCCTGGTGTCATACCGTATTTTGATGACGTCTTAATCGCTGGAGTCTCTGATCTAGAACTAGCTGCTCGAGTGCGAGAGGTCCTTCGACGGCTACAGGATGTTGGCCTTCGACTGAAGAAGGAGAAATGTGAGTTCTTCGTCCTTTCTGTGCAGTTCCTGGGTTACTGCCTAGATGCAGATGGCATCCACCCTGCTCCAGACAAGGTTACAGCAATCCGCAACGCACCCCTGCCAAGGTCCAAGAAAGAACTGCAGTCCTTCTTAGGACTACTGAACTTCTATCATGTGTTCTTGCCCAACAAAGCAGCTCTTGCGGAACCACTCCATCGGCTTCTGGACAAGTCAGCTCCATGGGCATGGGGTCGGCGGGAAAACACCTCTTTCCAAGCCGTCAAAGCCCTCCTTGCCTCTGATGCCATCCTAGTACACTACAATGAGAAGAAGCCCCTCATCCTCGCTTGTGACGCGTCGCCGTACGGAATTGGGGCCATGCTCAGTCACTGTCTACCATCTGGCCGGGAGGCCCCCATCGCCTTCTATTCTAGAACGTTATCATCCGCTGAGAGGAACTATGCCCAAATCGATCGGGAAGCCCTAGCGATCATCGCGGCAGTGAAGAAGTTTCATGATTTTATCTACGGCTGGGACTTTGAGATCATCACCAACCACAAGCCATTGCTGGGCATCTTCACAGCCGACAAGCAGACCCCACAGATACTGTCCCCCCAAATGATGCGCTGGGCAGTCCTTCTGTCCGCTTACTCTTTCTGTCTCCTCCACAGGCCTGGAAAGACCATTGGGCACGCTGATGCCCTTAGCCGGCTACCGCTTCCATCGTCTGAACCACCCGCGGCCCCACTCCAGGAAGTTTTATTGATTGAGGAGCTGCCACAGCCTCCGCTCTCCGTTGCCAACATTGCGTTCCACACTAGTCGAGATCGCACGCTTGGAAGAGTCTACACTTATGTGTGGAGGGGATGGCCATCCGGGACACTCGATGCAGAATTCCAGCCATTCGTATCGAGGTCATCAGAGCTATCAGTCAATAAGGGGTGCCTGCTGTGGGGGAATAGAGTCATCGTCCCTCCCCCACTTCGCCAATGAGTGCTGGATGCCTTACATGAAGGGCACCCGGGCATTGTCAAAATGAAGGCCATGGCGAGAAGAAGAAGAAGAAGAAGAGATTGGATTTATATCCCACCCTTCACTCACTTAAGAGTCTCAGAGCAGCTTACAAACTCCTTTCCCCTCCCCTCCCCACAACAGACACCCTGTGAGGTAGGTGGGGCTGAGAGAGCTCTTTCCCAAGCTGTCCTTGAGGGAACAGCTGGTACAGAGCTATGGCTTGCCCAAGGTCATCCAGCAGGTGCAAGTGGAGGAGTGGGGAATCAAACCCGGTTCTCCCAGATTAGAGTCCGCACACTTAACCACTACGCCAAACTGGCTCTCTATGTTTGGTGGCTATGTTTGGTGGCCTTGCATGGACCAACAGATCGAGCGGTGGGTCCAAATGTGTCAACCGTGCCAGGAATCACGACCAACAGCCCCAGAAACTCCAGTTCACCCATGGGAGAAGCCGAGGGGACCATGGTCCCGCATCCACGTGGACTTTGCTGGGCCTTTTCAGGGCTGAACACTGCTGATCGTCATGGATGCATACTCTAAGTGGCTAAAGGTCATCTCTGTTACCTCCATGACGTCGGCCGTTGTCACCCACTGCCTGGACCGCCTTTTCGCCACTTTCGGCCTGCCAGACCTCCTTGTGTCCGACAACGGAACCCAATTTACATCAATGGAGTTCCAGTCTTTCCTGGATGAGAGGGGTATCCGGCACGTCACCTCGGCCTCTTTTCACCCCGCAACAAACGGCCAGGCCGAGCGAATGGTTCGGACAGCCAAGGACTCACTCCGCCGGCTGGGTGATGGGAATTTTCAGGCCAAACTCGCCGGGTTCTTACTCCTGCAGCATTCCTCACCGCACACCACCACTGGGAAGTCACCGACAGAGCTGCTCATGGGTTGCCAGATATTCACCCGCCTGAGTCATCTCCACCCAGACCTGGCACCAGATGTCCACCGTGACCCTATCGCCACAGGGTCCACTCGGTCATTCACAACAGGCGACACAGTTTTCGCCAGGAACTTTGGAGCAGGTCCACACTGGGTTCCAGTGATAGTGTTGCACGCCACGGGCCCCATCTCTTACGAGGTAAGGGATGACTTGGGGCAGGTCCGTCGTAGACACCTGAACCAACTACGACGTCGGTGGCCAGTGCCCGAGGAGCAATTGCAACGCCCTCCAGTTCCTGTGTCGGAACAACAATTGCAATGCTCCCCAGTTCCTGCCTCGGAACAACGTTTGCCACGCTCCCCAGTTCCAGAAACAGAACAACGCCCCCTGGTTCCTGAGGCCAGATTGGCAGATCTACCAGCACAGCAAGACTCCGGCGCCTGGGACAGTCACTTGACAAGGGGGAGCCCTCTGCCAACTCCAGCCCAGGACAGTTTGTCACAGGGACAGTCTACCGAGCCACTGCCAGCCCAGTCCACGGTAAGCCCCCTGCCAGAAATGGGTCTTGCCCCTGGGTTCCCTGAGCTTCCAGACATTGTGGACCACTCCCCCGGGAGTCCGGCATCACAGCTCAGGTTGCCCAGCACGGGTCCACCTTTGCCGCGCTGCTCCTGACGGACCAGACGACCGCCCCCACACTTACAAGACTATGTTGTTTGAACTTAGGGGGGAGGAGTGTTGTATTCTTATTATTTTACAGCCACAGTTTGCAGAGACTTTGGGATACAAAAGGACTTTTCTGATTGGCTACAAATAAAGACTCTCATTGGTCCTTTAGCCACTCTAGGTAACCAATTGCTGAACCTCGCTTAGGTCCAATAGGATTGTTTGTACATAGTTACATTATATATACATAGTTTCCAAGTTATGAGTTGGAAACAGTATAAATTAAGGTGCCGCTCTCATAGAGCTGTCTTTTGAGCTGAAGCAATGTGTTTGAATAAAAGCCTGTTTGTTTGATTCATCGCCTCCCGCTCAATATTTAAAACCATTCAATACTATCTACTCTGATTACCAGTAGCTTTTTTCAAAGAAAATGGCTTTCTCTGTGTACAACTTGAGATCTTTTGAGTAAGGTGGAGATGGCAGGATCTGAAGCTGAGATCTTCTGCATTCAAAGTGTCATCAATTTTTTTTTAAATAAATTTTTTATTGCTTTTTCTAATATCTACATCTAACCGCTATTTACTATGCTACATATATCTTATACAGAGAATACTTTAAAAAATGCTTAATTATATCTGATTATATAAAAAAAACTGAAGCATTAATAAAACCATGGTTAACTACAGGTTACATTGTTACTGTTACTACTATAAAAGCTATTTGGCAAGTATGCATACTTTAAAGAAAGCACTTAATAACATGGCTTATACATCATATTAGTGCACATGCTTAATATAACGATTTTAAAAAAATCATTTCTTCCTTTGTCCTCTTCTTGTCTTCCTGGTCTCAACTTGTACTTTTGGGGCTGCCGCCCCTTTTTCCGAGTCTGAAATATCTTCATCGCTTTTAGATCCATCGAAACCGTACATGCTTTCTTGCGAAGCTAGCGAGTCATCTGAGTCTCTGTCTTTTTTCTTTTCTTTATCAATTTCCAGAAATTTTTTCGCTTGTTCAACAGAGTCAATCTTATATTTCTTGTCTTTGATGCTGAAGCTTAGTCCCTCTGGAATATTCCAACGATACACAATAGACTCAGACTGAAGCCACGTTGTTAACTTTCTATAGGCTTTTCTTCTTTTCCTTATTTCAAACGGTATGTCCTTCAAAACTTTCACCTCTTCTTCTTGGATCTTCAGAACAGCTTTGTTTGTGGTTCTTAAGACCACATCCCTTGTAGATTTTTTGGAGAACCTTATCATTATTTCACCAGGCAGGCTTTTCTTTTTAATATATTCAGGATAGGTCCTATAAGCCATATCCATGTTGTTTTTTATATCCGCTGCTTTTAAGCCTGGTACTGGTTCCAGTGCTTCACTTAGCATGGTTTTGAGGTCTTCTCCTTTTTTTTCTGGTACGTTCTGAAGTCTTAGGAAGAAATTTGATCGTTCCATCTGCATTTTTAAGATCGAATCTTGTTGAAGAGCATTCTCTTTTTCCGCTTTTTGTAGCCTTGAGTCTTGATTTTTAACTGACTTTTTAACTTCCATGAGGTCCAGCTGCAGCTTCTCTGTGGCCTTATTTGATTCTTTCAGTTCCATCTGCATTTTATCCATCTTAGTGTTGAGAGACGTCATTTGGTCCACTAGAGGTCGCAATAACGAGGAGAACACCATGGTCATCTCTGTGGTATCGACCTTTGCACTCGGAGCTGTACTTCCTAGTTTGGGGGGAGGTTTCGGTTTCCCCGCCATTGTTGAGACTACGCTGTTGTTTACAATTAGATAAGATGCGCAAAGAAAGCAGTTTTCTTAACGGCACTAAAATCGTTTTCAAGCTTATGCCTTCAAGTATGCGATACCGCTTGCAAGCAGTTCGTAGGAGCTTTTGTTTTCTCAGTAACACCGTGGGATCGAGCCTCGTAAGTACGCCGATATGTACGAGAGGGGGGGGGTTCACTCCACCCGCTGCTTTCCCGCTAAGTTCTGCTTAGTTTTACTTCAAGACTCACTTTTTCACCATGCGTATCTGGGATCTTGTGCTTCTCTACTTCATATTCTCTGCTGCTTCACGGTTTGCGCTGCTGCCATTACGGCTCCACGACGGGGGAACCTACGGGGGTGATGAGGGGGATCTCGATCTCGCGGTCGCCACCGCAGAGAGAAATCCCCGCTCGTGCCACCCCAGGCAGAGCCCCCTCACTGGGGTCTCTGGGGGCTCGGCACCTGTCCAGAGCCCCTTCTTCCCGTCGGGCACGGATCGCTTCCCCCGCTGGTGCAGAGGGAAGCGTCCGCCATTGCTCGCAAGTCTTCCGGAAGTCAAAGTGTCATCAATTTTTAAAGCGGAGGCAGAGCGGGCCAGACTGCCAGTTTGTCCTCAGCTTTGTTCAACAACAGTACTTCAGGCAAAAAAGGTACATAATACCTAAGTTCAATAGCATTTTCTTGACAATCATTTCTCAAAATTTTACAAATGGTGATCTGTCATTAGTAGTCACTGAATGATAATCTCTATAACCCCCTTAAGAAAAATGACTTTGTTACTGCTTGTTATTGTCTGGATAATCAAATCATGATTTGGCCACCAAAACTCCCTAGCTAACTCTAAAATACTTAACATGCTATTTGTTCAGTAAACTGCAGTGCATTAAAATTTTATATTAAGTAAATTATAAGGAAGAGTGCACTTTGCCAAATTAAAAAGTGCCCTGTTAACTTATCTATTTTTCCTCTGGGAAAGTTTCCAAAGTACATCTAATACAATTAAATTAAATATTTCTGTATGGATAGCCCATAGATGGGCGAGAATTCTTATAGCTCAGCAAATATTTTTGGTATCATTACAGGCCACTCTATTCCTCCACCCCAGTGAAGCTCTCCAACAGGAAACCTCATTTTTCTATGAGGAGCAACAAGACTGAAAAACTTCAGATAAGAGTAGCTGCTAAGTTTTGATCTGCAGACATTAAGCAGAGATCCATTGGTCATTTACATGTTATTAAATGAAGGTTGCTGTTGTTGTTTTTAAGAATTACTTCTTACCCTCAAACCCTCCATAAAAACAAGTTTCTTTAGAGATAATTTTGTGGAAGCAGAATATTTATTTCCATAAAACCTGTTATATATTTAAGGGGGGAAAGTAGGCAGCTGATCAGAAGCATGAAGGAGGGACCAATATATACAGGTATCAGCATGTTCTGCAGAGGCTGGTACAAGTGTCACTTGGAGAGTGAAAGTAGACCCCACCTGAGTTCCAACTCCTGTTTTCATTACAATAAATGCTTTGTTATCTGGAACTCATGAACAGTGGGGGTTGCTGGTTGATCAAGCTTATTGCTCTGGAGGAAACCACAGCAACCAAACCCCATCACTTGAGAATGCCACAGCAACAGCTCCCACATCTGGCGAGATCCTCCTCCTTCCCTCCAGGCATGGAGACATCCTACCCAGCAGGCAGATGTGCTGAGAGCCCTCTTGCACAGTGGGCTCCCAACAGCTCAAGGCAGGACGAAGGGAAAGGAGGCACCTGAGGATGATGTCAGCCTGAGATCTGCCATCTTTTCCAGAGGAGCCAAGATAGTGTGGCTTCCCTGATGATTTAACAGCCAGCAGCATCTGCTGTTTTGGATAAGTCTACTGATGGTTCCTTGAGTTCTCCCATTTTTGATAGGCCAGAAATGTATGGCCTTCCTGACCTTATAACAGCTAGCCATTCCATATCTGGATGCTGAAAGATGTGTTGTCTTTTTTTCCTTACCACTTTTGAGAGCTCTGAAGTTCAGTTAATTATACTAGTTAAACTAGAACTAAGCAAAATAATAGAACCATAGAATCATAGAGTTGGAAGGGACCTGGAGGATCATTTAGTCCAATTCCCTGCACAATGCAGGAAATTCATAAATACCTACCACCCACACTCCCAGTAACTGCTGTTCCACACCCAGAAGATGACAAAAAAAACCCCTCCAGGATCTCCAGCTGAAGTGGCCTGGAGAAAAATTGCTTCCTGACCCCAAAGTGGCAATCATCATTTCCCTGAGCATGTAAGAAAGGGCCACAAGAACTAAGCACTGATACAACCCTTCTGGCCCTCCCTCTCCTGAAATGCAATGCAGAAGGAAATTCTTGAACAGAATATTCCTTCTGTAAATCACCATGTTAATTCTTCTGGATATGTGATTCTAATGATATTGGAATAGATAATGTAAAAACGAATGAGTGAAAATGTATTATCATAGATGTTTACTCTTGGCATTGAACGTGTTCTAAGGGATTATGCTAATCAACGTTGAGTGTAGTGTACTTTGGTGTAGTGGTTAGGAGTGCAGACTCTAATCTGGGAGAACTGGGTTTGATTCCCCACTCCTCCACTTGCACCTGCTGGATAACCTTGGGCAAGCCATAGTTCTGGCACAGCTACTCTTGAAAAAGAGCAGTTTCTGTCAGAGCTCTCTCAGCCCCACCTATCTCACAGAGTGTCTGTTGTGGGGAGAGGAAGGGAAAGGAGTTTGTAAGCCGCTCGGAGACTCCCTTGGGTAATGAATGGTGGGGTATAAAACCAATCTCTTCTTCCTCTTCTTCTTCTGAGTGAAGGAGCTCAAAAAGCCATTTTACGCTGTTCAAAAGGCTTGCACCATTTTCAAGTTGGGTACCAACCTATTTGAATATGAGTCTGAATCAAAAATGGCTTGTAGAATGCCTGCTGCTGCTGCTACCCAGCTCCTTTCCCTGAGCTTCAAACATTATCTTTCAGGGAAGGGGAGTCACTGACCATTTAGAGAACTGGGATATTTCCAGTAAATTTCCTGAACTTCCCCAGAATGATCTCCTGTTGAGACTGATGAGCAGTGACTGCACTTTTCATTAGTCTTTCAATTTACTTCAAAAGGCTGCGAAAAATACCAGTACCATCAGTGCCACCAACTGAGGCCTAAAAACTAGGTGGGAGCCTAGAGGTCCCACTCAGCTGACAGAAGATCGCCATCTTTTAATATAAGTTATGTTGTATAGTATGGTTTTTATATTGATTTTGATTGTTTTAAATTGGAATTTTAATGTATATTTATTTATGCTGTTAGCCACCCTGAGCCTGCCATATGGCGGGGAGGGCAGGATAGAAATGTAAATAAAAATAAAAATAAATAAATAAAATACAATTAATGTTGGCAGGAAGTCATACTGGAGAATTTTGGGGAAAATAATTTTCAGGAAACATAGACCCATTCATTGTTTAAAGAATCATCCTTACAGCTAATACCCATAGGGTTGCCAACCAGCAGCAGGTAAATGATGGGAGTCTGGGGGGTAGGGGACATGGGGAGGTGCTGTTGGGCAACATTGTTCTATTGCTTCCAGGAAAAACTTGGAAGTGGTGTCATGCCACTCTAGGGATCACTAAAACTCTATGGCAAAACTATGGTAATTCCTAGAGTGGAGTGACATCACTCCTGGGTTTCCCATGGAAGTGACATAACCAATTTATACTGATGGAGATTTCCCCCCTCTTCCTGGATGCCAGAACATGGGGGGGGGCAATGAGAGTTGGTGGCAGGAGATCTCTCGCCCCAGTGGATAAATGGCAAGCCTAGTTACCCCTCCTTTCAGAAAGATCATATTTGTGGATTATAAAAGGGAGAACTAGAAGAGAGGGGAACTGGCATATATGTGTGCAAGTCCACAGACATATAACACTGTTTGAGCATCCCTGAATACTTCAAATTGCTAGTCATGTGTTAACAGTCTTCAAGTGAAGATAACTAAAAAAAGAGCAAGTCCTTTTGGGGACAAGCAAAGGGAGGTTCACTCATCACTAATTTTAATCTTATTTCAATGTTAAATTTTCCATTTCTGCAGTCTCCAATAGTTTATAAAAGATTTCATCCTTCGAGGGGACTTCTTCCCCTTTCCAATACCTTGCATAGAGTATTCTAGTAGCAGTTATTACATGAATAATCAAATATTTATCTGATTTGTTAAAAGTTTCTGGAATCATATTCAGCAAAAATAATTCTGGCACAAATGGTATATTCATATGCAACATATTTTGCAATATTCCATGTATCCAGGTCCAATATTTTTTTACACATTTACATGTCCACCACATATGAAAAAAGGAACCAACAAGTTTGTTTACATTTCCAACATGCATTCAACATATTTGGATACCATTTTGCTAAATTCTCAGGTGTCATATACCATCTATAAAACATCTTATAAATATTCTCTTTAAACGCCATACATTTTGTAAATTTTATATTTGTCTTCCAAACTCTCAACCATTGTTCTAATTGGATACTATGTCCTATATTTTGTTCCCATTTAATCATAGCAGTTTTTACTATTTCATCCTGCATTCTCATTTCTAATAATAGTGTATAAAATGCTTTTATATATTTAACATCATTTGCCAACAATATTTTATCTAACCCATTTGACTAGCAGATAAGGGAGAGAAAATCTTTCAAAATACTTGGTCAAGATTTTATAAATGGCTGGAAGAATATTTCAATAGATGAACCAAAATTGTATGCTCTTGTAAAACTGTGACAAGTTTGGTGAATTAGACATAGATTTTAGTAGAAATGTTAATATAGATATATACTGTGCAGACTCCGTATCTATTAGTATGCTTTTTATCTTCGTTTTTTTTTCTTGTTTGTTTCTTTGTTTCCCCCTACAGTCTTGCTTTTGTTTTCTTTTTCTTTTGTTTTCTGGAAACTTAATAAAAATAAAATTAAAAAACAAAAACTAATTCTAATCTTATTCACATGGCTCAGAAATATTTAGCTGTATTAAATTTCTCAGACAAAAAAAATGGTTGAGGTAGCATGTATTTTCTTGCACAGTTGATGGAATAAAGCAGATTGAATTATGATGTGGGTATTGCACAAGGTTTCAGCTTCTGTTGCAACAGCAGGAAATGATTATCATTTGCTGTTCACCACTGGCATACACTTTGTTCCTTGTGTGAGAGGAACCATTTGAATCCTTTAACTTAATTTATAATTAATCTCATGAATTCCTTCCAGACAGGCAGCTACATCTTTTGACTGATGAAGAAATTTGCTTCAAAGTTTATTAATCAATTCACTGACAGCTCAGAAAAATGAAGAGAATTATAGTAGTAGAAGCAGGCAGTGAACATGAACACTCTACACTGTTAATTACTTTTTTATTTTATAAAAGCAGTTGGTTTCTGTGTGAATAGTGATAGCTCTTTTCATTTTACAGACAGGCATGGATACTATGTGTTCCTTAAGATTAGTATGTGATTCCTGAATGGATTGCGAGCAGCATTCAGTAGCTTTTTTTTTGGTCTTTCTTCTTCCTTTCCCTAAACTATGGCATTAACTGTGGTAAAGTGATATTAGAAAGAGCCTTATAGCTAAATCTTTAGTTTAGTAGCAAATTATAATCTGTTACACAATGCAAGGGAAAAAAATTATATGATGGGGCAAGAATTTAAATTGCTCATCTAGAACATGTTATCATGTAACCCAGTGCTTCAGACCAGGAACCCAGCCCCACGTACAGGCTTGGATCCCAAAAGTTCCTCCTCAGCCCTTTTCCTGCCAAAACCTCCACATTGATCTTCTTGGTCCTGCTCCCTTAGGTCTTCAGTGTGAGTTTGCCCTACTAGTCCTTCCACTTCCCCTTGCACTTCAGTCCCAGGCTCTTGCTTAGCCGGCACTGTGGGGCCCCTTGCCTCCATCCCCACCACTTCCCCTGCCTCCTTTGCTTTGAAACCATACCTTCCTTGCCCACCAGCTGCTGTTGTTGCCATTAGCACCTTCAGCTCAGATCTCCTCACCTCTGTCCCTTCTAGTCCACCCTGGCCTGAACCTGGCATTGCTTTAGCCTCCTGGAACTCCTGTGCCCTTGCTGCCTTGCCTTGCACATCTCTCTCCCGGCTCACTGCTGGGCTTTAAATGCCCCTGCAGCAGGGTAGCGCCATTTCCAGCATGGCCATTAGAAGTGTCCCACCACTGGCCAGGATTCACAGAGTAGTCCGGCTGGCCACACACGCTAAAGCATGATACAGTTTATTCTAAGACTGGATGTGTTTTTATACATGTTATATATGTGTATGTATGTCTGGAAAATGAGGCACTGGAGCGTTAGCTCAGATTCTGATGAGTCCTAAAAAACGGGTGCTCAGCTAAGCATTTCCTCCATTTCTTCCCTTTAGTCAGAAAACTGGAAAGGTGATAACAGAGGATTATTCCACTAAGCAGAGGATTATTCCACTAAGAACAGGATGGGAGCTAACACCTCTCTTCCATAGGCAATATGATGAAAACTATAAACCCCCTCCACTACTTTCCTTCCTGAAGAGAAAAAAAAAGACAAGAGGGCAGAAGCCTCCCCAGCACTGTGATGTTGCGGTCTGCTACTAGGGTTGCCAACTCCAGGTGGGGAAATTAATGGAGAACTTGGGGTGGAGCTTGCAGAGGGCACAGTTTGGGGAGGGGAGGGAGCTCAGCAGGGATATGATCAATGTTTATTTATTTATTTATCAAATTTATACCCTGCCCTCCCAGTCAAGGCTGGCTCAAGGCAGCTTACATAAAAGAATAAACACATCAGTAACAATTTAAACCATTTTAAAATAATCTAAAACATTCCAACATTAGAAGGTGCTACAAACATTAAATGACATTTAATAAAAGTAGACCTATTATTATCGATGGGGGCCATCAATCAATAGCTTAATTAGGTGATCAGTCCATAGATCTAATCCTTATGCAGCTAGCACAGAATGTTGTTGATGGCTCCAGGGGACAGGGCTCTCTACCTTTCTATTGGTGGTGGCTCCTAGTTGAAAGACTAGTGGAAGAGTTCCGTCTTGAAGGCCCTGTGGAACTGCATAAGGTCCCGCAGGGCCCTGATCTCTTCTGGGAGCTTACACCACCAGAACGGCATAGGGCTGCCAAGTCAGCCCGGGGGGCGGGGGATCCCCCGCTACAGGGGTTCCCGATCTGCCGGCCAGCATTTGGCCGGTGGGGGAAACCCCGCCCCCAAAGTCATCCAGCCTGGACGACTTCCCTCACGTAATGACGTCACCTGGAAGTGACGTCAGCACGTTGGGGGCGTTGCCAGGGCGATGCTCTGGCAATCACCCCAAAACTCTATGATACCAAATTTTCAGGAGCCAGTGCAATGCCTTCAGCACAGGCTGAATGTGCTCCCGTTTTGGAACGCCTATTAGGAGCCTGATCACAGCATTTTGCACTAGCTGTAGCTTCTAGATTTATGACAAGGGCAGCCCTCTAAGCTCAGTGCTGTGAGCCAAAAATTCTACCTTGTGGACGAAAATAGCTAGTAGCATTAAAGTTGTGAGCAAATCCACATTTGACTATCACATACATTAGTTTTTTAGATTATTTCCATAACCTTGTAAGAATCTCAGAATGAATTCTTTTAAACTATATTTAAACTATATTTTAAGAATAGTTCAAATATTATAAGAGAAAACAGAAGGGAGTTAAATTCCATTACAAAAAATGTTGTCCTCTCTGGGGGTAGACCAGGCCTCCAGAGAATAGGTCTACCCAATCCTTTCCACTATATTGGTAGACCTGGCCTCAGACAGTTGCCCTGCGCTGAGCCTTAGAAAAGATACCAGCACTTAGGGAGCTGAGGGGGGGGGGGAACTCTTGCAGTCTACTTTTGGTTCTTTTAATAAAATATGACAAATTACAGGTCAAGTATAACAGAGGTGGAACAATCACTTTCAGAACCCTGCCTAATCTAACAAACAGGAAGTTGCTTAAATGTTATCAACCTGCCCAAACTACTTATTTATTCAAATATTTATGTCCCACTTTTCCCTGTGACTCAAGGCAACTTAAAAAACTTACTGAAAAGCATAATAGGGGTGTGCACAAAAAATCTATTGTACCCTATGGGGACCATTATAGTCAATGAGCCCCATACTCTAAAATAGAGAATCAATCTGGGGGGATCTGGGACTCGGGGGGGGGGAACTGTTTTTCAAGGTAGAGGCACCAAATTTGCAGCATAGCTGCTGGTGCCTCCCCACCCCCACCCCAAGCTTCAAAAAGATTGGACCAGGGGGTCCAATCCTATGGGCCCCAGAAGGAGGTGCCCCATTTTCCATTGTTTCCAATGGAGGAAGAAATGCCTTAGTATGAGCAGAAACAAACTGCCTCAGTTGGCAGCTAAAACTTTACACACGAGTGCCCCCTAGTGCAGCTTAGAGGAAACTCTGGATGTGATTACGGAGATCTACCAGCATGGTCGGTCATCACATAGGAGTTATGCATTAGCATTCACCCAAAACACTATGGTTTAATGATAGCATTTTGGGCAAATGCTAGAGCAGGGGTATCAAACTCATTTGTTATGAAGGCCCAATCTGACAAAAATGAGACCTTGTCAGGCCGGGCCCTGTGTGTCATAAAATGTAATGCCAGGTAGTAGAGAAATAAACTTTATAAAGGACACAAAGATGATTAAAGATTTTTTTTAACTTAAAATTTTAAAAACATACTAAAAACCTTAGCATTCTTACAATATTTTGTTTATTTCATAGTCTCTGATAACTGACACCTCTTACTCTGAATTATTGCATTAAAATGTCTGTGCTGTACCAATCTTTGGTATGCTGTTCAGGTATGTATCTGTAAGCTGCAAACCTACTTTTGATTTATTGACATTCATTACAGAAATCTCATGGCCAGTGCTCTGAGCCTAGGACTCAGGGGAAAACATGAAATGGCTGGGAATTATGAGCTTTTGTACATAAATTGCTTCGTGTGCTGGTGAAGAACACGTGAAGGCATCATGACACAGAGTGAGGGCTATGTGTTTGTGTACAAAGTTATAGTCTTCCCATAACTGCAACTCCTATGAGGCAGTGCAAGAATAGAGAGACAGCCATGTATAGTGGTCAGTATCAGCCTACTGTCTGGGAAGTCTAGGTTCAAAAGCCCAATCTACAAAAGAAATGTGCTGGGTGAACTTGGTCTAGACACACACTCTCAGCCTAATCCACCTCACTGGCTTGTTGTTATTCCTCATCTGAATAGTTCCCATTACCTTCCAAATGATAAAGACTGGATCATGAGGGCATGAATACAGTGATACAGGGGAGGCAAACCCAACTGCACCCAAGAGAGCTACAGTATAACCAGCCCAACAACAACAAAACACACACACAGCATGATGAGCCCAACAAAATACACACACTGTAGCAAGGCACACAAAATCTCACACCTTGAATAAAACTTTTTTGGTCTTAAAGGTGTTGCATTTCTCCAATGTGATTCAGGCAGCTGAGCAAAGGGGAGGAGCTCAGTCACTGGAAGGGAAGAAAGGCTTGCCTTTGTCTCCTGTGCAATTGAGGCAGCCTGTCCAGAAAGCAAGCTCTGGCTCGTTCTCTCCCTCACCCTGGAAGGAGGAGTGGGAGGAGCCTCAACCAATATAGAGAACACAATACAGCAGCCACTTTCTTTCTTTCACACATGGGCACACACACACAATCTTTCTCCCCCCCCCCCCCCAAGCAGGCTGCTTCTCTTTATTCTCAGACATACCGGCAGCCACTTTCTCTCTCTCTTTCACACGTGGGCTCACACACAGAGACACACACGATCTTTTTCTCCCCCCCCCCCCAGGGCAGGCTGCTTCTCTTCACTCTCAGACATACCAGCAGCCACTTTCTCTCTCTCTTTCACACACGGGCACACACACAGAGACACACATGATCTTTCTCTCCCCCCCCCCCCGGAAGGCTGCTTCTCTTCACTCTCAGATGTATCAACAGCCACTTTCTCTCTCTCTTTCACACATGGGCACACAGATGAACTACCCCCCCCCCGGCAGATTGAAAGATATAAATCCTTTTTCTCCCCCCTGAGCCTTCCACCCCCCGCCCACTCCCCTCGATGGCACCGGCCATGGCAGGTCCTCATGGGCTGCCAGGCCACGCTGTGAGGATGGTGTCAGGGCCTTCCACCCCCCCACCCACCTTCCTCCTCCCTTCTCTCTAGAGTTGCACCACAGTGGTGGCATGATCTTTCCATTCTATTCGATGGGGCCATAGAATACAATGGAGAGTAGCAGCACAACTCTAGAGAGAAGGAGTTGGGGGCTGGGGAGCTGGGGGCAGGGCTGGCCGCTGTCGCCATTTCTGCTCCTGAGCTCCCAGAGCTGCGCTTCAGCAAGCTCCGGGCCCAAATGACCCCTGTTAGTAAATGTTCTATTAAACATCAGTGCTAACGCAAGAAAGATGTGACAGAGATAGAACAGGTTCCCTCTGTAACCAAAGACCCAAACTCATCCAAAAATTGCTATGTATAACAAATAGGGGGAAAAGGAACTGTGTTCCTTGTATACATAAAGTGCAGTGTTGAGTGTTGAGCCAGGCAACCAGTAAAACCCAAAACTTTGGGGACCTGAACTTACTGCCTTGCAATACAGAAAAAAAGATACTGAAAGTTTGAAAAGGAACTTATAACATTTCAAAGAGTTGCAGATGGGACCCTTTTCTGTTGAAGGTACATTAAGAGAAGAACCAATGTAATGCATCCCAACATAGCTTAACAAGTATAATCAGTGCAGTACCAAATTGTCACTTACAACTTTGTAAAACAAAAAGTTTCTCTTCAATAACCCCCTCCCCCCCCAAAGCCTTCAGATACCCCTCTTGTAGTAGGCATGTTCCAAGTAACAGCATAAAAAAGAGGGGGGGATTTTAAAAGGGGGGGAGAGTACAAAGAAAAGAAAGATGACTCCACCAGGCAGAAAACACCGTGGAATCATCTGTTCCCGCCCGGGGACTTTGCCTCTCACCAGGGACAATCAGCCACTGAAATCCTTCCCTGTCCCCATATTCCAAAGTATATTCTAAAGTTGCAGAGTATAAGAAAAAGATTGGTATCCCAACCAATGATAGTAAAATGCCCTAATAACAACAGCAAAGTCGGAAGAGTAAACTATGCATATATGCATAGATTGAAAAGGCACAGATAATAAGAGATAAATGCTAGGAGCATTATGGAGTCTGAGAAAAGTGCTTTATCAGAATTTTGCTCCACTGCACAGGTGATTGTGAGAGATCTAACCTGTGTTTGTGTTTTCTTCAGTCGATCTTGTGCAGGTGCAAGATTCAGGGTGATCAGATCTTCCATGTCATGAGCAGTAAGGGGCTTGCCAAGATGGTTAACTTGCAGCCCGCCTGATGGGAGCTATTGGTATCACACATTTACTTCTCTGAACTTAACGGTGACAAGCTTGAGCTGATTCTGAATTTGCAGCAATTTTTTAGGTAGATCATGGAACACCAATATGTGTTTTTCTTTATACGGGAAGAAGCCTTGTATTTTTGCTTCTTTAAAGATCTTCTGGACTGTGCATGGGTCTTGAAATTCAGCCAGTATATCTCTAGGTCTCGATCTGGATGCAGCATGTTTCGATCTAATACGGTAGGCAATTCTATCTTCTGGATTTAAAATAGATGTTAACCAATTTGCCATAAAAATGATGAGATCTTGAGATCCTCCCTCTCCTTTGTCAATGCCACAAAATTAAACAGATTGTTGTTTAAGTTTGGTCTCCAATGCAATCAGTTTTTCAGATGCGCATGTTTTTCGCTCTTGCAGATATCGGATCTCGTTCTGCGCAGTAAGGCCTATCTCCATCACTGTGTTTGCCATATTACAGACCCGTTGAGTTTGTTGAATGGCTTCCAACTGTACTCCAGAAGCAGAGGTTGTAGGCGAAGGTTGAAATGATCCAGAATTTCAGCTTTGAGATCTTATATTGTGTGTAGCACGTCTGGTTTATCAGCGATATCTTCAGCTTCAGTCTGTGAAGTATTCCCGGTGGCCATTTTGTTTGATGTCACCGATGTTTGTGGAGAAGCGATTTTAGCCCCATTTGCTTTAAAAAATGTTTTTACTGACCTGTCTTTCATGGTCTTTTGTGAAATTTTGTCTCCATTAAAATTTTTCATAGCCAAGTCTCATCTATAGGATAGATAAAATGAATTGTAGGGCGCTGAACACAGGGTAGGGTTCAGAGCTAAGTTCTTAAGTGTCAGCCATCTTGGCTTGCCAATGCCATGCGCGCGCGCGCCCCCCGCATCTTAGGCCTTTAAAAAGTCAGTCTTTCTGTTCTTTATTCAAAGCTAGCACACCTATCATGAGGTATCATGAGCTAACCTCGGAATGGACCAGGCTCTCGCCTGGCAAAATGCTCTCTGGACAGGGAGTCATGGATTACTGTCTGACTTCAACCCTGAAGGCTAACATATGGTAACTATGAATTAATGACCTAATGTGTAGTTAGTATTTTAACTATGGCTTTTTTGTTTTAGATCTCACTGCTAATGTCCTTTTGAAATATCCTCGCACACTTTAATAAATATCCTTCGATTATACCTGGTGTGTTTTGTGCTTCAGGTGCCTAAATCCTAATTCAGTACCTCAGACCTTAAGAGTCCACCTACCAGGTTAATTGTTGTGGAAATTCATTCTGCAAGCGGTCTTCCTTGTAGAGCTGTTTCTTGATTAAGCTTGGCCCTTAGCTGTTGACTGTGTGCGTAGTCCAAGGGGCTGGTGGCAGATACCAACTGGTGAGTGTGTGGACATATATCCAAGCTTTTTTGTAATTCCGTGCTCTGCCAGCCAGTACCAAGAATCCCTTGGATTGGGGATTTTTGACAGTCCCACCCTTTGATAATTTCTGTCTCTGAACATGAATAGTGACGTTTGCAGTTTCTTTTATTAGACAGCACTATAAAATTTTTGATCCTCAAAACTGGTTAGTGGAATATCCTTTAAATGTTTACCCTCACCATGTGGCAAAAAGGGACTAAAAACAGCCTTTGGGAATATGGGCCCTGAAGGACATATTGAATATGAAACAATGTGGGAAGTTTACAAAGTGCAAAAACTCTCGCAGCAGTTCAGCGGGCATGCACAGAACTCAGGAAATCATACAGCTAGCAAAGGGTCACTGAAATACCAGTCTGGCACAAGGACAAGGCCCACATTTCCCCCCAAACCTGAGAATGAAATTGTATAGGTACCTGTCAATTTACTCCAGAGGTCACCTAAGGGTGAGATTACATTAGAAAAACATGATAAGAAAGGGTTAACACCCCTCCCCAGCATTGAGGTCCCAATCCAACCTCCTTCCTGTAGTTCTGTTAAAAGAAATTTAAAAAGACATGAATTCCAGTCACAGATTTCCAATGTTTTATCTGACTTGGCCCTCAGGCTAAAGAACAAACTGACTTTATGGAGAGCTGAAAATAGTAGTCAAGTCTTAAATGCTTGACTAGATAGGGATTTAAAGCATCCTATCCTATATAGCTTTGAAATCAATACAGCAGACACATATCTGCTCCTTTTGTAGAAAGGGTAAGGGTAATGAGTTTGCCCTAACAAGGTTAGACATTCTGCAACCACAGTTAACTTCACAGTGAATCTTTGCCAAGGCTCTCTTATCTTGCAGCAAAAACAGGAATATCATGTCACTGGAGCAGTTCAATGTGTGCTAATGGGACTCAGGATGCCCTGTCCACTATTTTATGATCTGCCTACTTCCATAATTGATAATGTTTTCATAAATACATTAATATTGTTATTTATCTGAACTGTTTGTATGACACATGACTATTTGCTTGGACACAAGGATCAAAACTATCATTTGTGTATGTTTAAAAAGCAGTTCTGCTTTACCTTCACTAACTGAACTCCTACACATTCTATTCTCATCACTTTCATGTTCATTTTCAAGTCTCATGTGCTATAAAAAGAAGGCAGCATTTCCGAATAAAGCACAGCTCTTCTAAAACAAAGGCAAAAAGTGGCATAACTTGGTACAGTGCATTGATCCACACAATTAAATATCCTTATTATCTTTTATTTATATAAAATACTATTCATTTGATTTTCTTTCCCAGGTCTGTATTTAGCATCTAAATATTCTAATTATCATTTGAGCTTTTGTGAGTGAAAAAGCCCCAGTAGGCTATTGATGCCTGCTTAGCACATCACTAATTCTCATTTGTGTACTTCTAAAGCACCCTGTAAGCATCTAGACACTCCTTTAAAAAGGAATAATAGTAGCTATAATTAGAGTCTTCTCAAAATGAGTGTCATGAAAGAACAATCAAATGAAAACCATGAATAACGCAAATAACTGCAGAGAGATGAAGTTTTAAGGAGGACTTGCACTGGAGAAACATGGATATGAAAACATCTGATTCAGAACACTAGCCAGCGTGGTGTAGTGGTTAAGTGTGTGGACACTAATCTGGGAGAACCGGGGTTTGATTCCCCACTTCTCCACTTGCACCTGCTTGGGCAAGCCATAGTTCTGGCACAGCTGTTCTTGAAAAAGAGCAGTTTCTGTCAGAGCTCTCTCAGCCCCACCTATCTCACAGGGTGTCTGTTGTGGGGAGGGGAAGGGGAAGGAGTTTGTAAGCTGTTCTGAGATTCCTTTGGGTAGTGAAGGGCGGGGTATGAATCCAATCTCTTCTCTTCTTCTCTTCTAATTATGAGAAGCCCTAAAACCAGTACTCACTCCTTTGAACTAAGTCTTTAAGTCAGCATGATTTCATAGTTTTAGAGACTCCTGGCAGTGGACAAGGGAGAGAAGAAAGAAGGAAATGGACAGCCCTGATAGTGGATGGGTCAGAAGGGAAAACAGATTCTTTCCTCCCAGTTAGGGTTGGAAGCCACTACCAGCAACTGATCAGGAGGAATCAGGAGGTGGGGACAGGTATGCCCATGCCATACCAGGATGTAATATCACTTTGAGTAAAAAAAGGAAGTGATGGGGACGGGCTCTGGCTGAGTGGAAAAGCCTCTCCTTTACATGCAAAATGTTTCAGGTTCAATCCCCATCATCTTGTGTTGAAAGTACCAGGTGGCAGGTGAAGTGAAAGACTTCCACCTGAGATCCTGGAGATCTGCTGCCAATCACAGTACACAGTGCTGACTTCGATGGGCTGATGGGCTGATTTAGTATGAGGCAGCTTCGTATGTGTTCATGTATGTGTGATGCCATTACATTGGGGCAATGCTCTCAAATTTGCCTCAAACTCCATGGTTCAACCACAGAGCTTTGGGCGAATCCTACAGCATTGCCCCAGTGCAATTATGTCACTATTGGTTATTTTGCCAGAAGTTATGTCATGTACCAGCAGCCCTGCCCTCAATGTCCTTCTCCATCTGGTGGGAAATGGGGGAAATAGTGAGAAACCTGGCCCTCCTACTTCAAAATGAACCTGCAGTATGGCCATCCTTCTCCAAGGTCACTTCCTTCATCCCTTATCAGTGGATAAGAAAGCAACTGAGAATCTTACCCTCATCTCCCTAAAACTGGTAGCATAGCTTCTATAATTTTAAAACTCTGGTTGTTTTATTTGTTGAAATGTTACACAGTCTTATTCTGAAGGCTTTGTTTTTAGAACAGTACTTTTGAACCTTAAATTTCTACTGTGTATATTTTATATTGTAATGGCCAACAGCCATATACAATAAACTCACTTACCTACATCATCTTCCTTCATTTCCTTCTTTTATTTCCGCTTCTCCCATTAAATGTGTCATATTTTAAGTTAATCACCTGACCTCATTATGAAAGAAATGAAAAGGTAGAAACTCTACCAATTTTTTTAAGGCAAATAGTAATATTCATAGACATATATTGAAACACACAGCATTTCAAAAGAATGTAATACACATCATAAGAATGTAGTGCACATAAACCACAGACTGATAACACTAAAAATGGTACAATCCAAAATAGTCCGCAAGCACAAGCCCTCCTATGGGCAATAACAGTCCATAGAGAAAATACTGTCCGGTATACCCCGACGGTAAGCGTACATTATCTTAAGACCATTTTGAAAACAATCCTTCATCAAAGGGTATAGCGAGTCAAGGTAGGTGCAATGACCATGCACACATCAATAGATTATTTCTTATTAAGTGTAGTCTTTTTGCCTGCTAGACTTGATACATTGAGTTGTGGATTTGCTAAGAGGCCTTGGACTTCACTCCACAAAATGTTCAGAGTGATCTTGATATGAAAAATGAAATCAGGGAGGCATCCAAAGGAGGGGGAGTTGTAATAATGGGTGACATTAACTACTCTCATATTGACTGGATAAATGTGTGTTCCAGTCATGTTGAAGAAGTAAAATTTCTAGATACACTAAATGACTTTGTCCTAGAACAGCTGGCCATGGAACTGACCATAGGGGAAGTGACCCTGGACTTAATCCTCAGTGGTGCTGCCCAGGACCTAGTGTGAGATGTGAAGCTGGTTGAAGCAATTGGAAATAGTGATCACTAGGGCATCAAATTTAATTTACATGTATGTGGAAAGGTGACAGGGAATTCCAACAGGACCATATTTGACTTCAAAAGAGGAAAATGATATAAAATGAGAAATCTGGTAAAAAGGAAATTGAAAGGAATAGTCAAGAGGGTCAAATCTCTTGAAAAGGCTTGGGGGTTACTCAAAACCTCCATACAAGAGGTTCAGTTAGAATGGATACCACAGGTCAGGAGAGGTAGTACAATGTCTAAGAGGCCACAGTCCTGGCTAACAGGCAGGGTGAGGGAAGCTATTAGAGCAGTGGTTCTCAACCTTCCTAATGCCACAACCCTTTAATACAGTTCCTCATGTTGTGGTGACCCCCAACCATAAAATTCTGCCAACACACACAACAATGAAGCTACTTTTTCAGATGTTTTCTCTTGCATGGCAGTTAGCACCAAACAATTTTAATACAGACTTTACACACACATATATTTGCAAGCTATTCCCAACAAGACACAACAAACACTCAGGCTTCAGACTTACTTTTCTTCCACAGAAGATGCCATGAGAAAATGAAGGTAGGTGGGGGGGAGAGGCTGTTGCAGGTAGGGGGGGAGAGAGAGAGAGAGAGAGAAAGGGGAAAGAAAGAGGGGAGAGAGAGAGAAAGAGAGAGAAAGGGAGAAGAGAGAGAGAGAGAAAGGGGGAAGAGAGGGGGGAGAGAAAGGGGGAAGAGAGAGAAAGAGAGATAAAGGGGGAAGAGAGAGGGGGGAGAGACAGAGAGAGAAAGGGGGAGAGAGAGGAGGAAGAGAGAGAGAGAAAGGGGGAAGAGAGAGAGAGAGAAAGGGGGAAAAGAGGGGGGAGAGGGAAATGGGGGAGAGAGAGAGAGAAAGAGGGAAGAGCAAGAGAGAGAAAGGGGAAAGAGAGAGGGGGAGAGAGAGAGAGAAAGAAAGGTGGGGGAGAGAGAGGGGGGGGAAGGAAGGTAGGTAGGTCGGGGGTGGATTTTGCCGCCTTTCCTGGGCCCTGCACCTTGGCATGCAGCCCAGGGAAGGCAGTGGGGGGTGGCTTTTTGCCACTTTACCTGGGCTCTGCACTTCGGCACGAAGCCCATGGAAGGCGGCGGTGGGGGGCGGCGGCTTTTGCTGCTTTTCCTGGACTCTGCACCTCAGCGCGGAGCCCAGGGAAGGTGGCGGGGGGGCTTTTGCCACTTTTCCTGGGCTCTGCACCTTGGCACGGAGCCCAGGGATGGCGGCAGTGGGGGCGGCGGCTTTTGCCAGGGAAGGCGGCGGGGGGTGGCTTTTGCTGCTTTTCCTGGGCTCTGCGCTTTTGCCGCTTTTGCCGCTCTGGGCTCTGCGCTTTCCTGGGTTCCGCGCTTTTGCCGCTTTTCCTGGGCTCTGCGCTTCGGTGCGGAGCCCAGGGAAGATAGTGAGGGGTTGGCTTTTGCCGCTTTTCCTGGGCTCTGCTCTTTGGCGTGGAGCCCAGGGAAGGCAGCGGTGGGGGCGGCTTTTGCCACTTTACCTGGGCTCTGCGACTTGGCGTGGAGCCCAGGGAAGGCAGTGGGGGGTGGCTTTTGCTGCTTTTCCTGGGCTCTGCACCTCAGCGTGGAGCCCAGGGAAGGCAGCAGTGGGAGGGGTGGCTTTTGCAGCTTTTCCTGGGCTCTGCACCTTGGCACGGAGCCCAGGGACGGCGGCAGTGGGGGGTGGCGGCTTTTGCCACTTTCCCTGGGCTCTGTGCTTCGGCACAGAGCCTAGGGAAGGTGGCGGGGGTGGCTTTTGCCGCTTTTCCTGGACTCTGCGCTTCGGTGCAGAGCCCAGGGAAGGCAGTGGGGGTGGCTTTTGCTGCTTTTCCTGGGCTCTGCACCTCAGCGTGGAGCCCAGGGAAGGCGGCGGTGGGGGGGCGGCTTTTGCCACTTTTCCTGGGCTCTGCACTGTGGAGCCCAGGGAAGGCGGCAGTGGGGGAACAACTTTTGCCGCTTTTCCTGGGCTCTGCACTTTGGCATGGAGCCCAGGGAAGGCAGCGGTGGGGGGTGGCTTTTGCCACTTTTCCTGGGCTCTGCGCTTTGGCGTGGAGCCTAGGGAAGGTGGCGGGGAGGCGGCTTTTGCCCCTTTTCCTGGGCCTTGCACCTGGGGGGGGTGGCTCCAGGATGGGGGGGTTTGCCCCTGCTCTTTGGTCTTAAAGGGAAAGCTCCCTTTGAGGGCAAAGAGCCGGGAGGCCAGACCTCACACTCGATTGAGCCCTGCCTAAGACCATTGGAAATATGTGTTTTCCAATGGTCTTAGGCAGCCCCTGTCAAAGGGTTGTTCGACCCCCAAAGGGGTCATGATCCACAGGTTGAGAACCGCTGTTATAGTGAAAAGTCTTCCTTCAGAAACTGGAAGGCTCACACGAACAAGTCAAACAAAAAACAACACAAACTTACACAAAGGAAATGCAAGCAAACAATTAGTGATGCAGAAAAGGATTTTGAGGAATGTACCACTAAAAGCATAAAGACCAACAATAAAGAATTCTTTAAATACATTAGGAGCAGGAAACTGGCTAGGGAAGCAGTTGGACCACCAGATGACAATAGCATTAAAGGAGGACTAAAGGAGGATAAGGCAATTTCTGATAAACTAAATCAATTCTTCCATCTGTCTTCACTGCTGAAGATATAAGGCAAATACCTAATCCTGATGTGGAGCTTCTGCAAATAGTGGTGACAAGGGAGAAAGTTCTAGAATTTATAGACAAATTGGAAATTAACAAATCACCAGGACCAGATGATATCCATCCTGGAGTTCTTAAAGAACTCAAATGTGAAATTGCTGATCTTCTAATTAAGATATGCAATATGACTCTAAGACCAGCTTCTGCACCAGAGGACTGGAGAGTGGCCAATGTGACTCCAATTTTTAAAAAGGGATTGGGCGGGATCCAGGAAATTACAGGCTGGTTAGCTTAATGTCTGTTACAGGTAAACTGATTGAAAGCATTCTTAAAGTTAATATTATTAATCATATAGGTCAATCCCTGCTGTATAAAAACTAACATGGCTTCTGGAAATCTAAGTCTTGTCTCCTTAACCTTTTAGAGTTCTTTGAAAGTCAATAAACATAGGAATGAGCAAGTCGATATTGTTTACTTGGATTTCCTGAAGGCTTCTGACAAAGTTCCTCACTAAAGATTCCTTTTTTTTTGTAAGAAAGTTTTTATTTTTTCAAAACATTAAAATTAATACATTTGTTTTATACAAATCCTTTTTTCCATATTATATAACATTTTGTTCTATTTGTATAGTCTTGCTTTTATCTTGTATTGGTGGTTTCCCACCACATCTGAAGCATAACACATTTTCCACTTTATCCAAAATAGTAATATTTATCTCTATGTTTACATTTCTGGTAACGGTTATATATCTTTAAAATACTTATATACCAATTCTTATTTTCTATATTCTTATATAATTCTAAAAAACAAGTTCATTATCTAATTATCCTTAGTACATTCATATACTCAATTTCTATACCTTTATGCTATTATAACCATGTATAAATGTAGTTTTTCATGTCCCAATATTTTTCAACATATTCTTTCAAATCCTCCCAATCTTCTAAAAAAGTCTCTGAGTACAGATTATTCAACTTTCTAGTCCATTTATCCATTTCAGCCATATATAACAATTTTTTCAACCATACCCACACTTCTGGTATTTTTTCATTTTTCCAATTTTGTGCATACACCATTCTTGCTGTTGTAATCATATACCATATTATTGTCCTTTTCTTTACATTTATCTCTTCTAGTTTAAGTCCAAGCAGTAACATTTCAGGCAACTTCTTAAATGTACATTTCAAAAATTTTTCCATTTCTGCATGTATTATAGACCAATAAGTCTTCACTTTATCTAACAAAAAAGTCTCCAGTGCTAGTGGAATATCCACAACCATAATTTCCATTATTAGATCTTTCACCATTAACCAGAATTTTTTAGTCTCTTTACAGGTCCACCACATGTGATAGTATGTGCCAATACACGCGCCGCAGACCCAACATTTATTAGATAAGCTACTATAACATTTCTGCAGCCTATCAGGTGACCAATGCCAACGGTAAAAAAGTTTATATATGTTCTCTTTATAGTTGATTGCTCCCAAGAATTTTACTGATTTCCATATTTTGGACCATTTTTCTATCTCAATTGTATAACCAAAATCCTGCATCCACTTCACCATCGAGGGCTTGATCTTTTCCTCTAACATTTCGTTCTGAAGGAGAAGTTTATAGATTTTATTAAGTTTACTTTTATCCATCCAAATTAAATCTAGGTCATTTGGAGACTCATTAAAGCCTATTTTACTATCCAAGTTATATCTCGTAAATAGTTGGTTGTTCTGCCACCAAGATAATTGTAAATCTGTTTCGCTTTTTAACCTCTCACTGTTCTTTAACTTTCCCTTTTTAGCTAACAGTTTATCGTAACTCACCTTATTTTTTTTGTTGGCCAAAGAGGGTTTAATAAAAGCCTCCAACGGGGAGACCCATCTAGGAATTTTTAAGTAAAGTTTTTCTCTAATACTTATCCATGTTTTTAATAGGGCAGCTCTTAAGATGTGATTATTAAAGTTTGAATTAATCTTGTGTATATTATACTATACATAGGCATGCCATCCCATGTATAGATCATGCCCTTCAAGCGCCAAAACTCTGTCATTCTCTAGCATAACCCAGTCTTTTACCCATACCAAAGCAGCGGATTTACCATAGATTTCCCAATTAGGCATAGCAATTCCCCCTTCTTCCTTAACATCCTGGAGAAGTTTCCACCTAACTCTGGGCTTCTTGGGGAACCACTAGCACCGGAGACTTTTTTGTTAAATATTTTCCCGGACGGTCTATCTGGTTATGATCAGAAACTGCTGGCTTATATTTTGACAGCAGCACAGATAGCCCGAGCAAAATGTTGGAAAGCATCCCTAATGCCGGGAAAAGAAGATATAGTGGGTAAACTATTAGAATGGGCTGAGTCGAGTAAATTGAATTTTCTTTTGAATGCAGATGCAAAAAAGGAGAATAGTAATGTATGGTCCAAATTTTATGTATGGTTAAATAGTTATGGCTTCTAAAAATATGAATTATAATCTGTAAGGTTTATTGTTAAAAACTGAATAAAAATATTATATATATATAAAAAAAAGTCTTCGCTTTATCACAAGTCCACCACATATGATAGAAAGAACCTTCTTTCTTTTTACATTTCCAACATTTGTTAGACATATTTTGATTAATATTTGCAATTTTTTTGGTGTCATATACCATCTGTACATCATTTTAAAACAGTTCTCTTTTAGATTATAACATGTAGAAATACTCATTGCATTTTTCCATAAAAATTCCCAAGATTCCATTTCAATGTCTTTGTTTAGGTTTATCGCCCATTTTATCATTTGTTCCTTTACCATTTCATCAGCATTAAACCATTTTAACAATACTTTATACATTTTAGAAATCATTTTTTTTCCATCTTCCTCCCAAATTTGTTCTATTTCATTGCTTTTTTCTCTAAAACCAGATTTTTTATCACTTCTGTACATATCATATATTTGTCTGTACCTTAACCAGCCATAATCAAAGTCCATCTGCTGCTGCTCCTTCAATTTAAAGTCTTTACCATGTCTTGTTAACAGGTCTCTATATTTCAACCAGTCTTGTCCTTTGTAGTGAGATGATGGATTTAAAACTTCTGCAGGTACAATCCACATAGGTATTTCTTCTGGAAAAAAGTTTTTATATCTTGTCCATGTATCGATTAATGTTCTTCTCAAATAATGATGCTTAAACATATTGTCCATTTTTGTTTTATCATAATACAGATATGCGTGCCACCCAAACCTACAGTCATGACCTTCCAGGGACAATAACTTTCTGTCTTGTAACATAGTCCATGTCCCTATCCAAGTCAAACATACTGCATCATGATATAGCCTTAAGTTTGGTAACTGAAACCCACCTCTCTCTTTAGCATCACACATTATTTTCATCTTAATTCTTGGTTTTTTCCCTCCCCACACAAACTTAGTCAGTTCCTTCTGCCAGCATTTGAATGTTTTTACATCTTTCACAATTGGAATAGTTTGAAACAGAAACATTATTCTTGGTAACACATTCATTTTAACCACTGCAATTCTACCCAGCAGTGACAAATTTAATACATTCCACCTTTTAATATCTTGCATAACTTGCTGCCATAATTTCTCATAATTATTCTTATACAAATCAATGTTTTTCATTGTTAGGTTTACACCTAGATATTTTGTCTTTTTCACCACTTCACATTCTATAAGATTTTGTAATTCAATTTGCTTATTATTTGGCATATTTTTACACATCACTTTCGATTTGTTCTTATTTACATAAAACCCAGCCAAATCACCAAACTCTCTTACTTTCTGCAACAAATATGGTAGTGTAGTCATAGGGTCTTCAGCTATAAACATCACGTCGTCTGCAAAGGGACGTTTAAAAGAGAAACCTTTTATTGTTAAGCCTTTAATTTCTTTATCTTCTTTCAAATTTAGTAACAAGACTTCCAAAATCCAAATAAATAGCAACGGCGAGAGTGGGCATCCTTGCCATGTTCCTTTTTCCACTTTAAAGTAATCCGTTTTTTCAGTATTAATTATTAAAGAGGATTTCTGTTCTCTATAGTCTCCAATTTCAAGATGTTCCAACACTTCAAACATAAAATCCCAATTTAAATTGTCAAACGCTTTTTCCGCGTCTAAAAAAAGAAAGCCCACTTCCTTCTCCGGATGTTTATCATAGTACTCTATAGCATCCACTACTACTCTTATATTGTCTCTTATTTGGCGATTAGGTAAAAATCCTGCTTGTTCTGTCTGTATAGTCTCTTTAAGATGTTCCTTAAGCCTATCAGCTATAATCTTGGCAAAAATCTTATAATCATTTTTTAACAAAGAAATTGGTCTATAATTTTTAACATTGGTTAAATCTTGACCTTCTTTCGGAATGAGTGAAATGGTTGCTTCTTTCCAAGTCTCCGGGACCTCACCTGTCACTCCTATGTCATTCATTAATAGCAATAACACTGGTGAGATCGAATCCTGTAGTGATTTATAAAACTTAGCTGTAAATCCATCTGATCCAGGTGCTTTCCCTAATTTTGAATCATTTATTGCATTTTTAATCTCTTGTAGTGACATTGGGCAGTTAAGTAGTTCTTTGATTTTCTCCGTTGGTTTTGGTAATTTTAATGACTGTAGGTATTCTTTAATCCTTCTTCTGTCTTTATTTTCCTTCTTAAAAAGCTTTGCATAATATTTAAAAAATTCTCTTTTTATTCCCTTATTGTCTATTATCTCATTATTGTCCCGTATCACTTTAGTAATAAATTTATTTTCACGTTTTTTCTTTAATTGCCATGCTAAGTACTTTCCAGGTTTATTTGCACCTTCAAATGCTTTTTGTTGCAATTTTTTCAGGTTCCAGTAAGTCTCTTGATTCAAAATAGCTTTTGCTTGGTCTTGTAACATCCAAATTTCCTTTTGCAGTTTCTTTTTTCCTGGTCTGTTCTTCAGTTCCTTTTATTTTATTTTAATGGCTTGTACAATGTTTTCATATTGTTCTCTTTTCTTTTTATTGTCTTTAGCGTTCAATGATATCAATAATCCTCTCATAACTGCTTTGTACGCATCCCACACAGTTTGAATTTTTACTTCTTTTTGTATGTTCGCTTGAAAATATAAATCTGTCTCTTCATGTAATTTTTTAACTATTTCTTGGTTGTCTAATAAGTCCTCATTTATTCTCCATCTCCCTTGCCTTTTTATTTGCCCAGAAGTCCATAGACAAGGATTGTGGTCTGAGATTATTCTAGATAGAATTTCAACTTTTTTTGTCTTAAATGTTAGATTAATAGACATCCAGATCATATCAATTCTTGAATGTGAATCATGTCTGTTAGAGTAAAAAGTATAGTCTTTCCCTTGTGGGTTAACCTTCCTCCAAATATCCTCCAGCTTTTCCTGTTTTATCAGTTCAAAAAATTTTTTGGGAAGTTTCCCTAGTGTGTCGTCTTTTCTTTTTGAGCGCCTATCTATTTTATTATTCACAGTCCCATTAAAGTCTCCCAACATTATGATTTGTTCATAGTTTACACTGTCCAGTTCCATTTGTAGTTCTTTAAAAAAGATTTCTTTAGCTCCGTTGGGGGCGTAAATATTTACAATCAAAGTCTTCTGTCCGTGTAACAGAATTTCAATAGCTAAGTATCTTCCTTCTTTATCTTTAAATATTAGTTTAGGTTCCAAGTCTTTTTTGGCATATGTTACCACTCCATTCTTTTTATTACTTGCCAATGAAAAAAATTCTTCTCCCAACTTTTTTCTTATTAAATATTTGTAGTCTTGTTTCTTAAGATGGGCCTCTTGTATACAAACTATACTACATTTTTGTTTCTCCAGCCAGTGTCCTACCATTCTACGTTTTTGGGGTGAATTAAGTCCATTTACATTCCATGAGAGTACTTTGTAATCCATCTTGTTGTAGTCTTAAATATCACCAAATTCTTCCTTGTTCTCACCAACAAAGGCATACATTTCTGCTGAATTTTTAATCACCATTCTGTTGTTACCATAATAAAAACTCAGTCCTTGTGGTATTTCCCAATGAAATCTTATTTTTTTCTCTTTCAATTTGTCTGTCAGACGCTTGAATTTTTTCCTGTCTTGCAAAATTGCTCTGGGCAATTCTTTCATTACGATAACTTTTTTTCCACCTATTTCAAAAGAGTCTGTAAAACATTTCTTGTAGATTTGTTCTTTTGTTCTCTTCATTGTAAATTGAACTACCACGTCCCTTGGTATATTTTTGTCTCTCGCGTATGTAGAATTGACTCTGTAAACAAGATCCATATGTTCTTTAACAACTTCCTCTTCCTCTTGTAAAAAATCTGCTAATGCTTCTTGCATTCTTGTAAAAATGTCTTCACCTAATTTTCCCTCTATACCTCTAAATCTCAGATGGTTTTGCATGTCTCTATAGTGCATCATCTTTTCCATTCTGTCATTTTCCTTCATTGTTTTTTGAGTATTTTCTTCCAGTTCTTTTACTTTAATTTCTATGTCTTGTGTTCTAGTGGTTAACTTTTGTAATTCAGCTTTTAAATCTATAAAATTTTTGTCTGCTTGTGCAGCTATACCATTCATTTTAACATTTACCTCTCCTATAGCGTCTAACATTTTTTTTCCCATTGCTTCCATAACAGCTAGTAATTCTTTTTCTTTTTTTGCTGCCATTGTAGGAGAGGACCATGTAACTGCTCTCGATCTTAGCCCGCAATCCGTCTTGTCTCTTTAAAAAAGATCGATTTTATTTTATTTTCCAAATCAAACACCGTTTAGTGTAATCACACAAGCTAGTTTTGCCAAGTCAAATTTCGTTGGTTTCAGCCTTCTAAGTTATATAGTTTATGAGATATTACTGTTTAAAAATTTTATAAATCCAAAATGGCGGGCGCAACTTCTCTATGGTTTGTGTCAAAGGTTATAGTCTTTTTACCTTGCTTCTGGCTTGCCGTAGTTTCCTTTTGTCCCTTCCTCTTGCTTTCTTGTCTGCTCTCCGCACGTCACTTCCTGTTGTAGTCCTTTTGGTCCGGCAGTTTTTACAGTCCCCTTTGCTCTCTTCCGGTTCTTCTCCGCTTCCCTTCTTGTCTGCTCCTCAAGCCGTCACTTCCTGTCTCAGTCCTCACAGCTTGGTCTCGCGATGCTTGGTTCCCTCCTCCCCTCTTTGTCTCGCGATGCTTGGCTCCCCCTCCCGACTCTTCTTAACCGCAGGAATGTTAAACAACTTGTTTTTTTGGCTTTTTAAGTTCAAATTCAGCTTTTTAACGTTGCAAAACTGCACTCATCTAATCTGCAACAGTCTATTGCTTCACCAGATCTGCTTTTCGTCTTTCAAAACACGGTAATGGTAAGGCAAAAACTTTTTTTCCGCTACTTATGTTGTTACTTCTCTTCAGATGTGGTCCCAACGTTTAAACTTTGTCTTCTTTGTTAAGGAATCAGGGGAATTGGAGATTTTATGCTGATTAATCAGCCCAGCTCGGCTCCTTAGAGATACTTGCAAAAATCTTCTTCAGCTGCAGTGCTCAAGGTGTTGTAAAAGTCTCCTCCGAGGCTTTTACTTCACCGAGCTTGCTCAAACCTGGATTATATTGCATGCTGGTCCTCACATTACCTGTGTGAGGTTGCGTCAGGTGGATTTATCCACCCAAACTGTCAAGAAGCGCCGCTGTCCGCCCTGCGCATTTGCAAAGCGTGTCAGACCTCCATTCCTCCGACCGGAAACCCTCACTAAAGATTCCTGATCAAACTTGAGAGTCATGGGATAAGAGGGCAGGTCCTCTTATGGATTAGAAATTGGAGGAAGCAGAGAGTGGAATAATGGTCAGTTCTTGCAATTGAGGGATGTGAACAGTGGGGTTTGTCAGGGATCTACATTAGGACTGGTGCTTTTTATTAGTTTATAAATGACCTTGAGTTAGGGGTGAGCACTGAGGTGACAAATTTTGAAGATGACACCAAATTATTTAGGGTGGTTAAGATGAAAATAGATGGCAAAGAACTTCAAAACACAGTATGTGTTGTTAACTGCCCTAAGCCTGCCGAGAGGCGGGGAGGGCGGGATAGAAGCCTAATAAATAAATAAATAAATAAATAAAATAAATAGGATCTCTACAAACTTGGAGAATAGGCATTAAAGTGGCAAATGAGATTCAATGTGAGCAAATATAAAGTGATGCATATTAGGGCAAATAACCCCAGCTTCACATATACACTGATGGGATCTGAGCTGGCAGCAACAGACCAAGAAAGGGACCTTGGGGTGGTAGTGGTAGTCTCAGCCTCATTTGGATTTTCTGAGGAGTTTTTCAGTCCTGGTGTCGAACTGGTGGAACTTTCTGCCAAATGACATCAGGGCCCTGTGGGATTTTATGCAATTCTGCAGGGTCTGCAAGGCAGAGATGTTCCGTCAGGTTTTCAATTGAGGGCATTAATCTATTATCTACCCTTCCCTTTTGTACTATAATTTTTGTTTTGTTTTTACTGACGCGATTATATATATGAAGTTTAATAAAATAATGTTTTCACTGTCTGCATTTCTTTTCTGGCCATTATTAGTATTCATTTTATTTCATGATTATTACTACAAATAATTTTGTTGTATAGAGGAGGGGGTGTTAAAAGGAGCTGCTCCGGGTTTCAAATGCCAGTGGCTTATTTTCATACTTTTGACAAAGACTGAGCCAATAATGCTTGAAAATAGATTTTCCAGACACACTATCAAATCATCTTCCTTCTTGTTTTCCTTTACTCCTCTTAATTTTTTAGTAGCTCTTCTTAATTTATTATCTAGCTCCTTGAGTCTCTCCTTTAATTTTTCTCATTATTCCTGTAAACCAATGCCTCATTTATTTTGCATTGACATCAAGAATTTTGAATCTGAAGCTCATTTGGTTGATGAGAGCTTACTGGTCCTTAACTTCCTTAAGATTTTAGAAGATTTATTTATTTATTTGCATTTCTATCCCGCCCTCCCCACCATATGGCAGGCTCAGGGCACTTAACAGGATAAATAAATATACATTAACATTCCAATTTTTAAAAAATCAAAATCAATATCAAACCATATTAACATATTAAAAGATGGCACTCCTCTGTCAGTTGAGTGGGACCTCTAGGCTCCCGCCTAGTTGTTAGGCCTTGGTTGGTGGTACTGTTGGCACTGTTGGCACTGTTAGTAATCGAGCCAGGGCCATGGCATCACAGCGGCCCCTATTTAAAGGCCTGGTGGAAGAGCTCCATTTTATAGGCCCTGTGGAATTGTAAAAGGTTCCGCAGGGCCCTGATGTCCTCCGGGAGCTCTTTCCACCAGTGCGGGGCCGCCATAGAAAAGGCCCAAGCCTTTTTAGGGCCCAGAAGAACCAGGCGGTTTTGGGAACCCGATCTTAGTGCTCTCTGGGGTACATGTGGGGAAAGGCAGTTCCTTAGGTAAGTAGGTCCCCGGCCACATAGGGTTTTAAAGGTAAGAACTGTATGGATTTCTTGGACCGTATCTGATTTCTTTGGTCTTTTTTTGTTGGTATTATCAAGCCTTTTCTGAAGAAAACCCAACTTCTTTTCAAAAGATTTTGTGATTACTTTCTCAGAATTCTTTAGCTCAGTTACCAATAGCTTTCTGGTATTGTTTAAAGTAGAAGTAATGTTAGAAAGGGCTGCTTATACCAGGCATCTTGTGTAGCTTTTTCTTTGGTATATTACTCATTCAATAGGTGAAAGTGCTAATCTACAGATTATTTCTATTCTTTGTCCCAGTTTAATTGAAAAGAGATAAACGGAAGATTTGTCTTCACTTACCGTGAATCTTCCTTCTTGGTGGTCCAGGAGTGGGGCAGTCCTTGACTCCTTTACTCCTGGGACTTAGATCCTCCTCTCTGCAAGCAGGGTCAGCAAAACTTTGATCCTAGAGGGGAGGGGATTGTCCTCTGGCTTCTCAGTTGTTCACCAAGCTAACCTTCTCCCTACAACTCATATGATCCTAAACAGACAAAAACACCAAACTACAGACACACCACACACCACCTTGCAGGGCACCGTGTGCAAACACCACACCTTCTGTTGTGTCACAGCAACAACTTTATTCACCAATAAGTGAGGAACATCAAACATATACAACAAAAACACCACAACCTAATGGACTACCATTTCGTCCTGCAGATTTTTTTTGTACATGTGTGTGAGCAGCCAGAGTAAACAGGTCACCAACACCATCTCAATATGCACTGGAAGCCATTCCCTCCAAACAAGGGTGGGTAGGACTGCCCCACTCCTGGACCACCGAGAAGGAATATTCATGGTAAGTGAAGTTAAATTTTCTGTTCTCTGGTGGTCCAGTGAGTGGGGCAGTCCTTGACTCCTTGTCTCCTGGGACTTCAAAGACCAGTACTCCCCAGGGTGGGTCTAATGGCTTCCAGACCTTACAGGGCATGCTGTAATACTCTCCTACCAAATGCGGCCTCTGCCGTGGCCAACTTATCGATCTGGTAGTGCCCGGTGAAAGAATGTATGGATTTCCAGGTAGCTGCCTTGCAAATGACCTCTCGAGATGGGAACACTTTATACACTGCCGACGTGGCTGCCCCCCTTAAGGAATGAGCAGTAACCCCTTCAGGTGGTACCAAACCTTGTGCCTTATAGGCTTCAACAATACACCCCCGATCTACCTACTCAAGGTAGATGTAGAGATGCCTTTTCCTAGGGTTCCGGAAAGACACAAAGAGTGCCTCTGTTTTCCACCATTCTCTGGTCCTGTCTAGATACAAACTTAAGGCCCTATGCTCATCAAGTCGATGCAAAACCGTCTCCTTCTCATGCATGGGGTCCTGACAAAAAGAAGGGAGAATAATCTCCTTTGACCTCTGAAAAGCAGAATTGACTTTGGGGATGAACACCGGGTCAGGGCAAAGAACCGCCCTGTCCTTATGAAAAATACAAAGCTCCCTATTTACTGACAGAGCCTTAAGCTCTGACACCTGGTGTGCTGTAGTAATCCCCACCAGAAACACCGTTTTAAATGTCAACTCCTTAAGTGAACAGGAGTTCAAACAGCTCCTTACATAATGCTCTCAACACGGTATTTAACTTCCACGTGGTAAGTCTGTGACCCTGCGGTGGATTTAGCATAGCGGTACCCTTAGAAAATGCTTAATATGAAGATGTTGACCCAAGGATCCCCCCTTTTTAGCCCCCCTAACTGCTGAGAAGGCTGCCACCTGTTTCCTTAAGGTACTGGTGCTCAGACCTTTCAACAACCCATATTGCAAAAAGGCGAGGATATCTCTGATGTGTGCTACTAGCGGGTCCAACCCCCTCTCTACACACCAAGAGTATAACACCTGCCATGTCCTGTTATACACTGTATTCGTGGACTGCTTTCTGGAGGCCAGCAAGGTGTTAACCACCCCTATCTCATACCCCCTGGATTCTAACTGCCACCTTTCAAGTTCCAAGCTGTCAGCTTTAACGAGTCTGGTCTCGGGTGCACCATCGCCCCCTGAGTTAGCAGATCCCCTCTCACCGTCAGATGCCATGGATCCCTTACTGACAACCTCAACAGATCTTGGAACCATGCCCACCTTGGCCAAAAGGGGACGATCAGAATCACCTCTGCATTCTGATCTATCATGGTCTGAATCACCCTTGGAATGAGCGGAATGGGGGGAAAGGCATACAGAAGGGCCCTTGGCCAAATCTATCTCTAGAGCTTCTGGATGTTTTGCTTTTAACACAAAGTTTCTGACTTGTCGGTTTTGCTTTGTGGTGAACAAGTCCACCTCTGGCGTCCCAAACCTGTCACTGAGTTATTGAAACATCTATTCCAACTGATCCACAATCTGTCAACTTAACCAGTCCGCCAAGATGTTTTCTCATCCTGCTACATGAATCGCTTTTAGAGACAGCATATGAGCTTCTGCCCATTCCATCACCTGCCTCACTTCCTGATTTAACATCTTGAAACGTGTGCCTTACGGTCCATTGATATAGGCCTTCACCATCATGTTGTCCATCTGTATAAGAACGTTCTGGCCTATCAGTTGCTTCTGAAATTAGAACAATACTAACTTTATGACTCTCAACTCCAGGAAATTGATGCTCCTGGTCGTCTCTTTCACTGACCAGTTCCCTTGTGCCATGGCTCCTAAGCTGAGCACTCCCCAGCCAAACAGGCTCACATCAGTGGTAACCTCTGTCCTCTTAGTCAGTTCCACAGTGCTCTTCTCCACATTTATCACGAGACCATGGTCTCTGAGAACCTGCAAAGTCGGGGCAAGATGGAGACATACCTGCTGATAAGAGGGCGCCTTTATCAAAATGTCGTCTGGATAGGGGAACAGTGACACTCCCTGCAACCTCAAGAAGGCTATTGCAACCTCAAGAAGGCTATCAGTGTTACCAAGACTTTGGTGAATACCCTTGGGGACGATTTCAGTCCAAACAGAAAGGCTCTGTATTGAAAATGTCCGCTGTGGTAAGCAAAGCGCAGAAACTTCCGATGAGCCTCCCAGATCGGTATGTGGAGATAGACCTCCAACAGGTCTATCGATGCCATAAAGTCCCCTGTTTGTATGAATTAGAGAATCGATTTCACTGTTTCCATTTTGAATTTCCTTGTCTGTATAAACTTGTTCAACCACTTGAGATCTAGTATAACTCTGACATCCCCATTTTTCTTGGGGGCCATGAAGAAGACAGAGTATACTCCTTGCGACTTCTCCCCATCTGGGACCTTCTCTAGGGCTCCAATGTCGAGAAGATGTTGTATGGCTTTTTCCAGTAACTTGTGTTTCTCCATAAAATGGTTCTTGGGCAGTTCCAGAAAGTGCCAAGGTGGGAAACTTTTTAATTCCAAGGAGTAGCCTTGGGACACCATCTCTAGGACCCACCTGTCTGTGATCAACTGATGCCACTGATGGGAAAAGAGCTGCAGGTGGCCCCCTACTCCCTTTGTGTTTGGGAGCTCAGCATAGTCATGCAGAGGTTCCTTTCTTAGGTCCTTTTTGATTCTGACCCTGTTTTCCAGTGAAGGAATGTGGTCTAGCGTCTCTGGACTTTGGTTGCCATCTGTCCTTGAAACCCCTATTAAAGCATTGTCTGTCATCGTGCTTGAAATCCCAAAAGGACTGGAACTGTCTTTTAGTTCGCACATTCGTCCGCTTTGAAGGCAGGACCCCTTTCTTGTCCTTGTCCTCAATGAGATACCTATCCAAACCTGCTCCAAACAGATTTACTCCCTTGAATGGCACCAAAGCTACCTTTGCTCTTGCCGCCAGATCAGCGACCCAGTGCCGGAGCCATATATTACGCCTAGCCGTCAAGTTATAGGCCATCGCTCTAGCCAATAACTGCAAGGTGTCCAGTGAGGCATCCATTGCAAAGGCAGTGACCAAGGCTATTTTCTTTCATTTGTCTTTTAGGCTCTTAGGGATTCTGCTGTCTGCCTCAGTAAGTTCTGAAGCCCATGCATACGCTGCCCAGGCAAAGAGGGAACCTGTAGCCAACACCCTCAGAGAGCTGGCGGAGGCCTCAAAATCCCTGTGTAGCGCCTTTTCCACACACTTATCACAGTTGTCTTTGGGTAAGCCATCCACATCCATGGGCAATATAGAGGTAGAAGCCAGTGAGTTGATCAGATCATCAACCACAGGGAGCCTAATCTTTTTAGAAGCCTCTGGAATGAGAGAGTAAAATTCTGTAAACATGGGATTATTAGATTTGGGACTGGCTGGATGCTCTCATTCTGCCATGATGACATCATAAAAAGCTGCTGGCAGTGGTACCCCTGCTGCTTTGGATATTGGCTTTGGGATGGCTTTTTCTGACCTCACTGGGAACTCTGCAGCCTCTGCATCTTCCTTTTCCTTAGGAGTATAAGTAAGCTCTAGAGTTCTTAAAACCTTAGTCAATAGATGATTATACAACTCTTGTGAAAAAAGCCTAAACTAAACCAGAGGGATGGTGTCTTCCTCCTCCTCTGAGAGCTCTCCCTCTTCCTTATCTGCAACAGATGCTGAGGAGTCTGACACCTCCTCCAGATCATTCAAAAGGGGACTATGATCTCTATCGCCAGAGAACCCTCTCTTGTCCTTTTTTCTAGGAGGGGAGACATCAAGGAAGCTGCTGCTGTCTCTACCCCTTTTTGACTCTGCTCTTCTAGGGCTAGGAGGTACACTCTGATGCCATAAATCCTTAAATTTGTTCTTCATCTTCTCCTTTAGCCAAGAAAGGAGATTAATTTTGGCTTCCTCCCTTGATAGATCCAGTCCCTGGGAACCATTCTTAGGGAATTGGGAGGCTTCCAGGTCATCCAAGCTAAAAGAACTTGAGGTGCCTGCCTTATCAGCCATTTGGACAACTTCTGAAAATGAAAGTGAAAGGCCCCATAATTCAGACTACCCAAAATGGCTGACCTTATAAGTACCCACTCTAAGGTCCAGGCAGGAATGGGAATAAGAAATCTATCCTCCCCCCCCAATAGCACCTCTCCAACTGGAGTCCTGCCCTCAACCCTCCATGGAAAAGAGAACCCAGTGCAGAAAAAGGAGGGCTTAGTGCTACAGTCTGCCTCTGTCATTCTAGAGAGAGGCAGGGGGGGAAGGGAGAGTGGGGGGTTCCCTTCTCCCGGCTCTACAAGACTATTCACACCCCACCTAAATTCCCCTCTCCCGAACGCTGTTCCTACAACGCTTCAGCCAAGTCAGGAACAGCTCTTCTGGATCCACCGTGCTTCTCCAAGCCTGTAGACAAAAGCATGCGGTTCCAGCAATGCCCGAGGATTGCGCTGCCATAGACTGCGCAGCTAAGGGCTTCCCCCAACCCCACTGCTCTTCCCTCACCTTGCTGAAGGGCTGAAGGAGGGGACTTTCTCGTGGCTACAGCTGCTCGCAACTGTGTGGGGGGGTCAAGCTCACAGCTGCCACGACTGCCCGGGGGTCTCCCAGGACTGCCAGCAGTGCCCAACAATGCCGCAGTCTTCGTTCTCTCTGCACACTGCACGGCCCGGGGAGGGGTGGGGAGGTAGTTTACCTTCCCCCGCCTCCCAAATATCCTACTCTTCTTCTCTCTTCTTGCCAGGATCTTTGTGCTCAGCAGAGCACAGCCGAATGTCCTGCTCGGAAGGCAGGGCTAGTAAAAACTGGGAAGCAAGAGGACAAGCCCCTCCCCTCTGGGATCAAAGTTTTGCCGGCCCTGCCTGCGGAGAGGAGGAGCGAAGGAGTAAAGGAGTCAAGGACTGCCCCACTCACTGGACTACCGGAGAACCAGATGATCCTACAGCAGAGGCCCTTAACAGCTCCTCTACCAATCTCTTTTGCCCTAGTACTATCAAGCCGTAGAACAGTGGACCTATTACAGTTATCAAAATTACTTATGATACTAAAGTCTACAAAAAGAGAAAGCCCAGTACTTATTACTGTTACACTAAACTGCTAAGTGATCTGCTTACTTACCACTTCGATAAAGCTTGAATAGAGGTAAGAGTACCACCTGAGCCCAACAATACAAGTCTGAAATCATTTAAACTGAAGAGTGCTTCAATAAAAAGTTGGAACGAAAAAGGCAGTGTCTTGGGCCACACTTGAGGGCTGTGCCAGAGGGCCTGCACCCTTCTGTCACTGTTCATGGTGCATGTCTGTAGCACAGCCAGAATTGGTCTGGAAGGAGCTCTTGAGTCCAAGATGATTTGTGGTACTCTTCCAGGTGAGTGGGCTGATGCAAGCTTTCCTCTTTCCCCATCACAGGGGAGGGAAAGTGCCACCAGACATGGGTGCAGGGTTGAGCTGCACTGGAATAGGTTCTCTCTGTGGTGTGAGTCTCCTCTCTGCCATGAGCAGCAAAACAAATATGCTGCGTGCTGCCACCAAAACAAATAGTCAAATTGTGGAAGGAGGTATCAAGTCCAAGCTGAGTCATGATACTCTTCCAAGTGAGTGGGCTGGCATGAACTTTCTTCTTCCCCAATCAGAGGGGAGAGAAAGTGCCACAAGACCTCAGTGCAGGGTTTAGCCAGGCTGGAACAGTCTCTCTTAGCAAGTCTCCTCTCAACTGTGCAGAGCAAAACACACACTCACACCACTTCCACTAACTGTAGGCCACTGCCAAAAGAAATAGTCAGGCCCTGGAAGGAGATCATGAGTCTGAGCTTAGTCGTGGCTCTCTTCTAAGTGACTGTGCTCGTACAAGCTTTCTTCTTTCCCCATCAGAGAGGAGGGAAAGTGCCACCAGACTCCAGTGCACAGTTGAGCCACTCTGGAACAGGTTCTTTCCACAATGCGAGTCTTCTTTCCACCATAGGCAGCAAAACATATACTCCCCAACTTTGCATAGGACCACCTAGGGACCTTTCCTACCTGCCAAAGATAGTAAGCATGAGTGTTCTTTCTTGGAAATTCCACATGCAATGTCCCCTGTCCTAGACCTCCAGACTGAGGCTAGATAGCTAGATAGGCACACTGACCTTTCTTCCTGTATCTACTCTTCTGCCACTGTCCTCTCTGAAATGCAGATTGTGTTCTCAGGGTCCAACTTCCCTTTCCTCTTTCTCTCTCTCTCTCTGAATGAAGACTTGCTCTACCTGCACACGCCAAGAGAGGGACATGCTGTCTTCTCTTAGCACCATGAGGCAGATGGGACTTTCGCCATCTGCCTCCATCCTTTAGCTAGTAAACTGGGAATCTCTCAATCTCTGCTCTTTCCTATCCAAAGGGTACTTCTTGGGGAGAAGGGGTGGGGACATGATTGGGCACCATCAGCAAAATGTGATGTCAGTTACAGGCAAAACGCTGAAGTGACATCATGATTCTCCAGGGCTGCAGTCACACACACTAAATAATCCACTTTCAATGCACTTTCCAACTGGATTTTGCCAGTTCACACAGTAAAATCCAGTTGGGAAATGCACTGAAAGTGGATTATTTAGTGTGTGTGACCTCAGCCTAGGAATCCCTGTAGGAGATTCCTATAGAGTACTGATGTCACTTCTGTTTTCACCCCAGAATTGATGTCACACAGTCACCCAGTGGCGATCAAAAAAAATTCTGCTGCTGGGTAGTGACAGTGGGAAAGGAGAGTCAGGGGTGGGACCTCCTCCATCCCCAGCATATTACATATGTAGCAGTTAATTCTTTCAATTTCTTAGTCTATTTGACTACCAGCTATTTGAGAACCCTTTTACACATATGTTAAAAGTTCATGAACCTTCACTCAGCAAGCTTCCATGGCAGAGTAAGAATTTGAACTGGAATCTCCCAAATTCTGCTGCTGGGTGGTGACAGTGGGAAAGGAGAGTCAGGGGTGGGACCTCCTCCATCCCCAGCATATTACATATGTAGCAGTTAATTCTTTCAATTTCTTAGTCTATTTGACTACCAGCTTTTTGAGAACCCTTTTACACATATGTTAAAAGTTCATGAACCTTCACTCAGCAAGCTTCCATGGCAGAGTAAGAATTTGAACTGGAATCTCCCAAATCCTAATTGGACATTCTACCCATTGCACCACACTAGCTGCAATAGGTACTATATGTCCAGTGACAAACTGCAATGAGAATGTGGATGGTATGTACTGACATCATTGGCAGACAGATTTTTGGCTTTCACCAATGGATGAGATAAAACATCTGAAGTGTGAAATGGCCAGATGTTGAAAAGAAGGCAATAAAGAGAAAGGTAGGAAGGAAGGAATTTGGAAGGAGAGGGGTTTCAGTAAGGCAGTGGCATAGTGAGCCTGTCTGAGAGAGAGAGAACACATGGGATGTGTTCGAAATAGAAAATGAAGAAGCCAGGACAAAAGAGATTAAAGATCCAATCCCAGCAGTTCAGCAGAAACATATAGCATTTAATCTATGGTTTAATCTCCTGCATTTTATTCACTTGAACAAAGGAACATCATGGAACGACACATTTTGAAACATTTCATAGGACTTATACTATAAAATATAGAGGGAGATAAAGATTCCACCTACTGAATGTTGGTCAAGGAAACAGAATCCCTATCAAACACTTTCCATATATAATTTGGCTGAGCTAGCAAGCATGCTAAGTAACTTCTCCCCAGTCCCCCAAGGGAGACACTGCAAATTAGGGCTGAGATCACTGAAGGTACAGTGTTTGGACGCTTTCTATGCAATATACCTACGTACATGGAGAGAAAATGTGGTACAGTTCCTTAACAAGTGGAAGCTCAAACAAACTTTCCTATGGTCCAAATAAGAAACCAAGATACAACTGAACATTAATGACCATTATGACTAAACAGTAAAGGTTTGGGAGTTCCTTGTGTGTGAAATTCTGAATTTTCTAGGTTTAAGAAAAATCATAGTATTTTTCTTTCCCCAAAAATCATTTATAAGAATAAGTGTTTTTAAAGGAGATACATTATAATACTTTATAACCTTTCAAGTGTTTTAAATACTGATATAGTAAGATAAATGCAAAGGAAATAAAGTCAGTCTGACTTTATAGATACATTTTAAAAAAAGAAACAAAGGTTTCCTGCATTCCAACAAAATCCCCTATCACATTGCACTCTCCAAGTGTTGTACTTCCTACACAAGCAATTGTTGCAATAAGGCATTATCAGCATAAAACTGCTGTAAAAAAATTTGTAGTTTCACTTCTATTTCCATGTCAAATGTAAACATGAAGAAAGTGACCTTGGTTATAAAGAAAATAAGAAGGCAGTGTCAGAACTGATAGAGTCTACTGTTAGTATTTCATTCTGACAGAGAGGAAATAGGCATGTCAGCGCTGAGTGTTATAGACTGAGCGGTGGCCCTGATCACAGTCAAAATGGTAAATTCCTACTGAAGTAATTTTTATCAAAAACAAAAAGTGCTTAAATAATAAAACTGAAATATCCAAAAAGGATATAAGTTTTTCAACCGAACTGAAAGACAAGCAATATAATTAAAATAATAATAATTTTAAAAGACACATTCGAGTTATGAAATATTATTGTAGTTGAAAATTCAGCCAGCTTTTTGCTTCTGGGGGAAAAAACCTACTCACCAGAGGCTAAAACAAATATGGCTTGAAATAAAGTCAGCTCCATGGGAGGGAACACATTTGAAACTTCTCTTTTCCCATGTTTGTAATGAATTAAACAAACCAAGGTTTAATAACCAGTTATACTGCCAGACACATCATGTCTGTAGCAGTAGAAAAGAGTAAGAGTTCAGTAGCGATAATTGGCAGGGTATGAGCTTTTATGAGTCACTGCTCACTTCTTCAGATACAGCAAGACTAAGAGGCCATCTGTCCTATTTATTGGAAAGTGGAGTGATTTAAGATGCCTAATGACATTAGCAGGAAAATGACAATAGTAGGTGAATGACAATAGCAGGCATGATTGGATTTAGGTGAGATATGCAGAGGGTAATAGGTGTGGAGAAATCGGCATTAGTAATGAGACAGGAAACCTAGGTCTCAGTTCAATCCAGGTGGATGTATTGTCTTGAGCTTCATTATCAATTGCAATTCAGCAGCCTCTCTTTCTAATCTTCCTTTGAAGTTCCTTTGCAAGAGAACTGCTATTTTTAGTTTCTGAAGTTAGTTACTTTTAATTTCAGTTGCTGACCTAAAAGTAGCATGAAAACATTTTTTTCTTTTAAAATTAGAAAGAAAAAAATGTTTCGGTCAAAGAAAATAAAATGTTGAAGTATTTAAAGTTATATAAAAATAACCTTAATATTGATATTATTATGGTGGGAGGGCCCACAAAGGCAAAAGTGCCTAGGGCCAACAAAAGTCATAATGTGGTCACGGCCAGTGCCAAGTTTCTTTGCACACTAGGCAAGGCTACCTTCTGGCATCCTCCCCCCTTGCGCCCACCAATTTTCAAATATAAATGCATTTTAGGAAGAATGAAAAAAACACAATTTGAAATTGCATGCGTAAGATACATCCCCATTATGCCTGCCAAAGAGGTTGTTTATTCAGTATATTTTTTATCACACCTTTTCTCTCAGGAGCTTGGGATGGTGTTCATCAGTCTGTCCTTACAACAACCCTGAGAGGTAACTCAACCCTGTGAGTTAAGCTCAGAGAGAATGACTGGCCTAAGCCTGGTCACCCACCAAACTTCCATGCCAGAGTGGGGATTTGCAGTTGGCTCTCCCAAGATCATAGTGCATCACCCTAGCAACCACGCCATGCCGGTTCTACACAAAGTCTTTTGCTTTGCACATGGTTGCACTGGTCAGGAATGATAAAATATAATACTGAGCTTCTGGGTACTTCTCACAGTCTACATACAAATGCACAACAAATACTATTTGAGATGGATCTTTGACTGTAGATGCACCGGTGAAGGATGAAAAAACAGGGGAAATGCCACATTCACCTTAAAGGTGCTTGTCCTGATTCACAAGATAACGGACTGTCAATGAAGGCAATGAGGACATATTTATGCTATGGCTGGGATGAGCATGCTCGCCCTCCCTTCTTCCCAGCTGATATTGATTGGATGCTTATTCTCATTAAATGGCTGATCCAGCTACAGTCACTTGACAGCAGTGGTTGCTTTGCTCCCCCCAGTGGCAAAGTAGCTCTAGCTATGGCTCCTGATAAGCTCTTTCCCCCCTGATTAAAATATCATATGCATGATGTATATCTTTTAGAATCAACGTCTCGCTTTCCATTTCCTCTCAGCCTCATTGGCTCAGGTCCTGGATGCAGCAGCATCTCTTAAACATCAGGCTTAATGTGAAGAAATGCTAGCTCCGGATAACAGATGAACTGCCACTTTTTGCTCTAGTTGCAGATTCTGAATCTCTCGCACTCAGTCAAACTCAGAGTGCTGTGTGGCAGGGATGCCTCTCCCCAAAGTGGCTTGCAGCTGGCCCTGGGCCTCCACCCCTGCCTCTGGCTCCGAGCAGGGCTCCCGGTGGCTGCCTGAGGAGCTGGAGCTGCCAACCAGACTTCCAGCTGGGTGCAGCAGCAGCAGCAGCAGCAGCAGCAACCAGCAGAGCTGCTCAGACTGACTGAAGGCAAAATGAGCAGGAGGTGGTGGCAGGAGGAGCACGTGTTCTTGGCTCATGTATGTGTGCACACCAGAGAGTGGAGGGTGTCACCTCGGAGGGGAGAAAAGACCCCTGCCTCAGGCAGCATAAGGAAAGCTGGTCTGGCCATGGCTGCAGCCGGAGTGAAGGAGGCAGGGCATGTGTGTGCGCACGCGCCTGCCCATGTACCTAGGGGGACAGTGGAAAGAAGGAAAGTAACTTAACACCTTGGCTTCAGAGGTGACTTTTTTGCAGTGAGTAAGTTATTACTGCTGGCATCGCAACCCACCAAGGCAAGGCAGTGCCTGGCAGCAGTCCTGGGCTCAAAACAGCAATGCCCTCCCTGTCACCCAGCCGGAGCATGCAGGATGTGTGTATGTGAGGCACATGCATCACAGGAGGACCAAGGCTCTCTTTGCGGCACTCAGTCTGCTGTCCCACGGGGTCCTAAACTGCCCTGGATTCCTCAAAGAAGGCTCACCTTCAAAGCTTACACAGTCAGGCCTCCTCAGCTCAGCAAGTCCGCTGCAACGCCTCCTCCTCCTGGCCTCTGGCTGCCCCTCTGTCAGTTAGGCTAAGCCGCTGCCCAAGCAGCAGGGACCAGTTGGGCACCTCAGGCAGCAGCCTTCCCACCTCTTTCCCTCCTTCCTCTCTCTGCCAGAAGGGAGGGGCGAGGCAGCAGGCAGGCTAGTGCGGCACCCTCTCCAACCAAGGAGGAGGCAGAAGCACAGCACAGGGCCGAGCAGAGCAGCAGCCAAGCAAGGCAGCAAGGCGTGGCAAGGAACAGAGCAGCAGGCAGGCCGGCGTGGTGCTGTCTTCAAGGAGGCACCCTAGGCAATTGCCTAACCTGCGTCTATGAATGGTCCAGCCCTGAATGTGGTCCTGCAGCATTGCTAGTACAGTGCTGCTTCATTTTGCTGGGTCTCTTGTTACAGATGGAGTCTCAGAAATGAGACCTCATCTGATCTTTTTAAAATTGCAAAACACACTGGGGAGTTCCATGTGTAATTCGACATACTCCTACTTGGAACATGTTATCCAGCACAGCAGAAGGCCTATACTAAATCCTTTAACTTTTAACTTTTTTTTTTTAAAGAAGGGATTACAGATCTATCCTTGTTCTTTCTCAGACCTTTAATGATGTGCTTTAGAGGTCTCTAATTATGATTCAAAGCATAAAAGTGTGCAAGAGCTGATAACCCACAAAACTTAACAGATCCTCATTAACATTCAAATGCTTCCTCCATTTGGACCAAGACAGAAAGACTTTTCCAACTCAGTGGCAGACACTAATGATACTTGCAAATATGAATAATGTCTTCATTGGTGAAAAATTAATGCACCACAATAATTTTTCTACCTGGGGTTAATGAACATGTCACATGCTGAAAATGAGTTGTTTGAAAGTAAATTACTATAATCTATATTTAGAAGAAACTGATTTTAAAAAGAATGGCCATTCTGTGTTTGATGTCACTACCTTTACCACAAGTTCTCTTCTTTAAGCTTTATACAGATGGTCCTAGAGAGAATGTTCATGTTTCTAGAATCTCCATTATTTCAAGGACAGAAGGCTAGATCTGTACACACTTGTTACTTGTAACAATCAAAGCTAAAAATCTAACATTCGGAATTCAAGCAGAAATAAAGACAAACAAAAAGCTCAGGAAAACATTCTCCACTGTCATGGCTTATCCAACAGAACCACTTCAAAATTGTGCATTTAAACTTTTTCCCTGGTATTCTTCCCCAGATGACAGTGACTGAATGATACACAATGTTGAAACACACACCCATATCAATAGCAAAACAAACTAAAACCAAACAATATAAATGTTAAATAGATATCAGCAGGACTGTAATGGATACTGGCTAGGATATCAGCCAATAACTAGAAAAAATATTGTTGTAGCAAGGTGTAGCCACATTAAACCTGTTTCTGTCTGATTACACTTCACCACCATCAGTTCTTGAATTTTGATTCTCTACTGCCTCTATCAGCATCTGAACACAATATCTATTGGAGTGTCGTCATACAACATACAACAGTTGCTAAATAGGGAAGGGTACAAACTGGGAAAATGATCATCCTGGTTCGTGGTTTGTGAGGTCCCACAAATCACCAAGTGGGATGAACTTCCCCCACTTCATAAACCGGTTTGAGTGTGTGAGGTTCATGGATCTTCCCTCTTCCTTCTGCTGGGGGTGGCTGAATGGAATGTGGGGAAGAAGCCAGTGGAATGAATGCAGAATGCCAGCAGAATGGAAGGGGGGGAAGATCTTCCAAAACCCATTTAAAGGAAACATTCCCTTTAAATGGCTTTTGTAAGCGGGCAAAGGGAAAGTCACTGTTTAATGCAGATAATAAATCACAAACAATATAATAGCCCAACAGGGTCTATATGTGTAATAAACGACCCACCAGGGTCTACAAACAAAACATATAGGTCTCTCTTATACAGAATATCTTCAAAGAAAGACACATTTTCTTCAGACGAAGGATGAAGATTCCGGCTTTGATCCTTTGTTTCGTCAGGAGCGTCTTCAGCTTGAACCTCTTCAGAACAAGAAATCCAATTTCTATTATATTCAAAGAAGATTATTCCAAAAGTGAGAGCATTGACGGGCAACCAATCCAAAAGGGACACAGCCTCACATAGTGCACGCCTAATCTTTTCATGTCCCTCTTGCCTCAACCTTCCACAAGCACCCACAGCCTTTGGTCCCCTGACCTGTCCCTCAGAAGCTGTCCCTATCCACTGGCTGTGAGTACTCGCATGCCATTGGCTGGGTGCTGGGTCTGCTCCTCTTCCCCACCCACTGTACCCTGTCAGAATTACTGGCAGACAGCTTTCTCTCTTGATGAAGACGCTTCTCCTGTTTGCTTCCTGCGTGGGACTAACTGTTCCCTCAGTGGCTGTTGGTAGGTGTAATGAAATGGAAGGTTCTTTTCACTTACCGTGAATCTTCCTTCTCGGTGGTTCAGGAGTGGGACAGTCCTTACACTCAGGATAAGCTCCTCCTCCTTGTACAGGGTCGGCTTCAATTCTTAAACCAGGTGGGGAGGGGCTTATCCCCCGTGACTGTCTCAGTTGTCGTAAGCCCCTTGCTCCCCAAACGGACCTATTGTGAAGAGATAAAACTCCTCCCTACTGTATTAACTTTTGACCCCTTTTGGGGCTCAACCACTTTACGTCGGAGGAACCCCTCCACATATTCACTCTCTCTCTATTTCTGTTTTCCTCTTTATTTATTTTATTTTATTTTATTTTTATTTATTTATTTTCTGCACGGTCTAAACCGCAAGTTATATGATCCATAGGCTCCTGCAGCACCCCCCACGATCCAGGGCTCCACCCAAAATCAGGATGGGCAGGACTGACCCACTCCTGAACCACCGAGAGGGAAGATTCACGGTAAGTGAAAAGAACCTTCCGTTCTCCAGTGGTTCAGATCGTGGGACACTTGGGACTTAAAAAAGCGTAAATGCCCCAAGGGAGGGAAATATTCCCCTGGTCATGTGGTGTGCTGCAGTACCCTACGTCCAAAGGCTGCCTCTGCAGAGGCCATGGTGTCTACCCTGTAATGCCTAGTGAATGAGTGTACTGACTTCCATGTGGCCGCCTTACAGGTTGTCTCCAGGGACGGGAACGATCGGTAAGCAGCCGAGGTAGCGGTCCCTCTTAGGGAGTGGGCCACTATCCCTTCTGGTGGAGTCATCCCCTGTGCTATGTAAGCGAGTATAATACACCCATTTATCCATCGGCTCAGGGTGGTCGCTGACACCCTTTCCCCCTTTGTCTTGTTCCTAAATGAGACAAATAGGGACTTCGATTTTCTCCAATCTCTCGACCTTGTTATGTAGTAGCATAGTGCCCTCTTAACATCCAAGCAGTGCCAGTCCTTCTCTTTCCTATGTTTCGGGTTTGGACAGAAGGTGGGGAGAACTACGTCCTCTGTTCTATGGAAGGTGGAGTTGACCTTGGGCATGAATGCCGGGTCTAATCTAAGCACCACTTTATCCTGGTGAAAAATACAGAGTTCCCTATTAATGGACATGGCCCTAATCTCTGAAACCCTCCTAGCTGATGTGATACCCACCAGGAATAGGGTTTTGAAGGTTAATTCCTTCAGCGGGCATGTAGCCATTGGTTCAAAGGGGTGCCTACATAATGCCGTCAGCACCGTGTTTAAGTTCCAGGTGGGGAAGCGATGAATAGGGTGTGGGTTAAGGAGCCTAGCCCCCTTCAGGAAACGTTGTACGTGGGGGTGTCTTAGAAGTGACTTTCTCTTACTCACCCCCCAAGATTGCTGAAATGGCAGCTGTCTGCCTCCTTAGCATGCTAGTGCTAAGGCCTTTGTCTAGTCCCTCCTGTAAGAACCTTAGTATGGATTTGATCAGAGCCCTTAGCGGGTCCACCTTGTATGTCTCGCACCACGTGCAAAACACTCACCAGGTAGCATTGTATGTTCTATTGGTGGACTGTTTCCTGGAAGCTAGCATGGTGTCCACCAACTTGTCTGTATATCCTTCACCCTTCAGCATGATCCACTCAATCTCCATGCTGCGAGGCGCAGCATTTCCGATCACGGGTGATTCTTCATATCCTGTGACAGTAGGTCCCTCTCTGTAGGCAGGGGCCATGGGTCTGTCACTGATAAGTGTCTCAGCTCTTGGTACCATGCCTTCTGTGGCCAAATTGGTGCCATGAGTATCACTTCTGCTTTCCTTGTCCGAATGCCCTGTAATGCTTTTTGCAGCAGTGGAATGGGAGGGAACGCATAGAGTAAGCCTTCCGGCCATGGGCAGTTTAGGGCGTCTGTCCCCAGGGCCTGGTCATCTCTTGTCCTTGAGAAGAACTGCCAGACTTGCCTGTTGTCTCTCATCGCAAACAGGTCCACTTTTGCTTCCCTGAACCTGTCGCAGATCTGCTTGAAGACTGACTTCTTCAGCATCCACGTGGACTGGTTCACTCTTCCTCGACTCAGCTAGTCTGCCAGTATATTGTCTTTCCCCACCACGTGTGTGGCTTTTAGGGATAGTAGGTTTCTTTCTGCCCAGGACATCATTATGCTGGCTTCTACATGAAGGCTTTTTACCCTTGTCCCACCTTGTCTGTTCACATACAACTTTGCGGTTGTATTGTCTGTCTGGACTAGCATGTGCTGACCCCTTAGCAGCGCGCTAAACCTGAGAAGTCCCAGACAGATGGCCCTGAGTTCCAACAGGTTGATGCTTTCCTGTGACTCTGTTGGGGACCATACTCCCTGGGTCATCATGTCCTGTGAGTGGGCTCCCCATCCCGTCAGACTCGCGTCCGTCGTCATCACCACCCTCGATGGGTCCCTCAGTGGCACTCCTTTGCTGAACCAGCTTCTCTCTGTCCACCACATCATCTCTTCTTTTACTTCCTCTGATAGTTGTATCAACTTGAAGGGTTTGCGTGCGATTGCTTCCTGATGAGGTAGCAGCAGCCTCTGTAGTGGTCTGGTATGAAACCGTGTCCATTGGACCACATCCTAGCACGACACTAACATTCTCAGCAGCTTGGTGAGCACCATCAGTTCTGGTTTTGTTGTTTCCAACACTTCCTCTATCACTGACCTGATCTTTCCTTCCCGTTCTGTTGATAGGAACACTCTGTCTACCCTCGTGTCTATCCTCACTCCCAGATGAACTATGTTCTGGGCCGGTGTCAATGAGCTCTTCTCCGTGTTTACCACGAAGCCATGGTTCTGCAGGACACGGATAGCCAGTTGTGTGTACCTCGTACACCATTGAGCCGAGGAGGCTTTTATCAGAACGTCGTTGAGATATGGAAACAGTTCCACATCCTGAAGCCTCAGGTGGGCCACCAGTGTCACTAATACTTTCGTGAATACTCTTGGTGATGATTTCAGGCCAAACGGGAGGGCCTTGTATTGGAAGTGTTGGTCCCCGTAGGCAAACCATAGGAATTTCCGATGGTCTTTGTGTATGGGGATGTGTAGGTACGCCTCTGACAGGTCTATCGATGTCATGAAGTCCCCTTTCTGTATGGCAAGTAGAATGGATTTCACTGTTTCCATCCTGAACTTGGAGGTTCTTATGTGACTGTTCATCCACTTGAGGTCCAAGATGCCTCTCGTGTCCCCGTTTTTCTTTGGAACCATGAAGAACACTGAGTAAATTCCATGCCCCTTCTGAGAGTTCGGGACTTTCTCTATCGCTCCAATGTCAATAAGATGTTGGATGGCTTTCTTTGTTTGGATGTGTTTGTCTATGTTGGCATGCTTTGCTATCTGGACCATGCGTTCTTGGGGCTTGGAGGAGAAGTCTAGTTTGTAACCGTGGGAGACTATGTCTATTACCCACCGGTCTGATACCATCCAGCGCCATACTTCCGCAAAGTTCTGGAGTCATCCTCCAATCCCTGAGATAGTCTGTGTTCTTCCATAGTCATGCTGTGGTTCCCTTCTTGTGGGACTTGCTGTTGTTTTGCCCCTTGGGCGTGAAGAAAGGCTTAGATCCTGGCGCCTTGTTGTTCCATCTCCCTCTATAGGGTTTGTTGAAGGAGGGGTTTTGTCCCCTCATCTGTTCCCAAAAGGGCTGGAATCGCTTTCTGGGCTTAGAGTCCCTTCTCCTTGACGGCAAGACCTTCTTCTTGTCCCTGTCCTCCACCAGGTATCTATCCAGGTCATCGCCGAACAGACGGTCCCCTTGAAGGGAATTGCTGCCACCCTTGCTTGGGCGGCCGAATCTACGTCCCAGTGTCACAGCCAGATTTTCCGGCGTGCAGTCACGCTGCTTGTCATTGACTTGGCCGAGAGTTGTATAACGTCAATCGTCGCGTCTGCTGAGAATGCTATCGCCAGGGATATTTTCTTCATCTCATCCTTCAACTCCTTGGGTAGTGTGCTCTGTGCTGAGGCTAGATTAGCTGCCCAGTCATATGCCGCTCTCGCAAACAGAGAGCCCGCCGTTGAGGCGCACAGAGCTTGGGAGGCAGCCTCAAAGTTTCTACGCAGCGCCTGCTCCATGCGTCTGTTACAGTGGTCTTGTGGCATTCCTTCTGCATCCATAGGAAGCACCAAACTGGACAGGAGGTTGGTAACTGGGTCATCTACCACAGGCAGTTTCATCTTCCTCATAGCATCCGGCATCAAGCTATAGAGCCTAGAGAATAGCTGTTGTTTTGCCTTCGGTTTGGCGGGGTGTTCCCACTCTGCCTTGATTATATCAAAAAAGGCTGCTGGTAGGGGAATCCCGGTGTGAGACACAGCAATCTTCGGCATCAACTTCCCCGAACCTGTCTGAAATTCAGAGGCTTGTTCTGCTTCTTCCTTCTGCTTCGTGGAGAGGTCTAGTGTTCTCAGCATCTTAGGGAGTAAACGTGAGTACAATTCCTGTGGAAAGAGCCTGGATTGCACCTCTGGCATGACCTCCACCTCCTACCCAGACAACACTCCTTCTTCCTTCTCAGATTCCTGGCCTGAGGACTCTGAATCTGTGTCCTGGTCTAGGAGGGGACTGCGCTCCCTGTCTTGGGACCTGGCACCTCTGGAGGGTCTCATTGGTGAGTCAGATGTGCCGGGAGACTCATCCTCTCTATGTCTTTTGGATCGCCCAGCCGGCTTCCCTCTCCCTTGGAGAAGACCAGTTGGGATGAGTTCTTGCAGCGTTTCTCTCACAATGTCTGCCACTTCCTGTCTCATTTCAGATCTCACCCATTGTTTAATCTCTGATCTGCTGGATCCCTCAGACTCCAGTCCTGTTGACCCAGTGGAATCTTGTGATGCGAGAGATACTGGAAGTCTGACCAGTTCCATCGTCCCTAAGGAACTGTCCCTCTCACTCAAGGTCTTGGATGCTTCAGTCATTCTGCCTGAGGGAGGGGAGTGATGGAGGGAGTTTTAAGGGGTGGTAGCTCAAGGGACTCGGTCCCCTCCCCCCACGGTGGCCTCCTTCCCACTTAAATCGGTAGGGAGAGCCACTCCCCCCTCCACAGGGAGCGTTCGGCTTTGCTCCCAGCTTCTCTCCCCCCACCCCCGGACCCTGCGCTCGTCATTTTCCCATGCTAGCCTGGGGTGTGAGGTAGGGTTTCGTTCTGGGGCAGTGGGGCTTCGCATGCCTGTGCTCCAAAGCGCCAATCGCCAGGGCAACAGTAGCGACGCAGGCCCTCTGGCACCATTCCGATATGGCCGCCGCCATGTGCAGTCTCCAGCTAAACGCCTTCCCTCTTCCCCCCCCCCTCGATCCCTTTCCACGTTGTGGAAAATTTTAGAATGCCAGTAAGCAACAGAAAAAAAGTTCATTGCGGTGGTGCCTCTTTACAGGCCTCCTTTCCCACCTCGGTCTCCCCGTCCGGCTCTCTCTGCGCTGGGGCACGTAAACTGCGGGTTACTCACCACCGCCCAGCTGCTCCTGTCCGGCGGTCTTGTGCTTTGTTCTGTGGTCGGGGAGGCGGCCTAAATGCAGGCAGCGATCCGCCGTCAATCGTCCAGTCCCCCTGCATCCCGCACAGCGAGGGTAGGCCCTCTGCCTTGCCTCCTCTCAGGCGGGCAGGTCAGGCCGGCAAGGGACGTTCCGAGCTCTTCCTGAGCTCTGCGGCTGTTGCCGAGTGTCTCCTCTGGCTTTCCTTCCTCTTCTTCTCCCGGTTTCCTCTGGGTCCTAAGTTCCTGGTGCAGAGCTTAGCAGCTCGGCTGAAGCACGTCCTGCACTCCACAGGTCAGTAAAGAGAACTGAGACAGTCACGGGGGATAAGCCCCTCCCCACCTGGTTCAAGAATTGAAGCCAACCCTGTACAAGGAGGAGGAGCTTATCCCGAGTGTAAGGACTGTCCCACAATCTGAACCACTGGAGAATGGCAGTTACCTGTGTTTGTAAGATGGCTGCTGTCTGTGGTTTGTTTAAAATGTTTCTCCATAAGGTTCAATTCAGCTGTAGTTCCAGAGAGGGGCCTGCAGGGGCATCTGCTAGCCTACAGTTCCCCTCATCTGCTAGCCTACAGTTCCCAGCGGCCCCAAGGCCAAAAAGTGTGGGAAAAGAGGGACCATCCCAAGGGGCGGGGCACCATCAATATAGACTCCAGCCCATCCATTCATCAGGTTAGGAAATTCTTCTGCTGCCTGTGCTGATCCAGGCTACAAGTCAGAGATGTGGGGGAGAACCCTGGGAGGCAGTAGAGATTCAGCCACTCCACAGTTGGCTGGTTTGGGGAATGAACAGAAGTTTCCCCAGAGGCCAGTCCAAGGAGAGATCCTATCCTGAGCCCACAACCTCCAGAGGTAGAGAGAGTATTGTGTGTAGGGAAAGAGGATTGTGTTTAACCCATGTTGATTTATACCCTGTTGGTTCATAGTGTGTGTTTACTCCTACAGTTGTGCCTTATTCATTTAGTGTGTGTGTGTGCTCCATAATTGTGTAAATAGTTAAATAAATTCTTTTACTTGGGCTAATAATCTGTGTTGTCCATAAGTCTCCCCCGCTCTGCACAATACCAAAGGAAGGGGGTAGCCCAGGGAAGCAAGGAAAGGGTTGCCTTTGGGTTGCCAACTTTCCAGGGATCCCACAAAGTTTGGGGATTTCATCTCCAAACAGGGAGATTTGGCCACAGGGGTCTCACTGTCCCTCTAAAAAGGCAGTGACAATTCAGCGACTGGTGGCAGGGAACTTAAGGAGTGAGATATGCCCATGGGACGAGGGTGGGAGGCGAACAGCTGAGTTGTAAACTAGAGCCCGTTTCGCCACAGTAGGCAACCAAGCTTGGTTCAGACAAAGGAAGGGAACCCTTCACCGGCCTTTGTGAGGAACTCATTGGGACCAGTCCTGACTAGTGTTGCCAGTTCCAGGTTGGGAAATTCCTGGGGATTTGAGGGGTGGAGCCTGGAGAGGGTGGGGTTTGAGAAGGGTAGGACCTCAGACAGGTACAGTGCCATAGATTCCACCCTCCAAACCAGCCATTTCCTTCTGGGTAACAATTGTTGCCAATCTCCAGATGAGGGCTAGATATCACTCAAAATTACAACTGTTCTTCAGGTAGCAGAGAACAGTTCCCCTGGAGAAAATGGTGGACTCTGTATCATTATACCCTGCTGAGGTCACCACAGCAAATTGACTCTGAGTGCCCAAGGCTGGGGCACTCTCCCAGAGCCTTTTTCTAGAGCCTGTTGTATTTATTTCCACAACAGGCCTTATTCCTAGTATCAGATATTACACAGTGATGTATGAATAAGTCCCAATATATTTAACTTTTTCTTCAAAAATATATATTTGCAGCATATTATTTCTCTGGAAATCTGAAGGATCATACATTTATTTTCAACATTATACACTTCTATATTAGATAGGAAAATGACATGCACTAGCATAAAGGAGTTAGTGATGTTCACAAAAGCTTTGTATATAGATTATTGAAAGATATGTTATACTTCATTCAATGGAAATAACTGAAACAGTAGTGATTGTGTGGTAGGGCACCCAGAAGAAGGAAAGATTCTTTAAACTTCCCAAGTCCGACTTTAGTTTAGAGGGAACCATGACATATCTCCATTTTAGCAATGATACACAACTGCTGCTATACAGAACAATGAGGAAATCAGTTTGACCTTTCCCCCATTTTTGTTCTGTTTTCCATTTTTTTAATGAGTCGACTTGTATCCAGAGATGCCCTATCCTAAACTTAATCCAAATAGCTGTTGATAGTATTAGGTGTTACAATATAATTCATAGAATGTAGCAAAGTTTTTAAAATACGCTAAGCATTAACGTATCAATTACAATCATAAGAATAGTGCTAGAATTTAGGTCTCATGGGCCACTAAAATAATATCACATTAAATGAAAATGTGTCTGCGTTCCCTACAAATTCCTGTGGGTAACACTATGGTTTCCAGTGCTTTTTGTTTTCAGTTTTATATAACAACTTTCTGGACAATTATTGGCTTTCTTGTTTTCCTCCTAATGGTATTTTGAGAATAGGGTTGCCAAGTCTGGGTTGGAAAATACCTGGAGACTTTGGGGGTGGATCCAGGAGAGGGCAAGGTTTGGGTAGGGGTGGGCCTCAGCATGGTACAATGCCATAGAGTCCACCCTCCAAAGCGGCCATTTTCTCCAGGGGAGCTGATCTCTGTCAACTGGAGATCAGTTGTAAAAGCGGGAGATCCCCAGGCCCCACCTGGAGGCTGGCAACCCTATTTGAGAAGGATCACAAACATACAATAGAATTTTACTGTTCTTAAATAAGCTGTCTACACAGAAAAATTCTGTCACTCCATTTTGACAGATCAAGTAATAATGTTATCCACCATGGGAGAAATAAATGTACCAGTACAGGAATCATAGTGGGCGTCTAACCATAATAAATGACACTTTTTATTCCCTTTGAAAATTTTCCTGATTTATTTCATTTAAGAGTCTGTCACCATTTATTTTTAATAGCGACATTTTTAAAAATCCCATCAAGCAAGTTTCTGTGCACTGTGCAACACAGAGCAAACTGTTAGGAAATGGTGACACTCTCGCCCAAATTGTCATTATTCAAAACTACTTCTTCAGCTCAGGCTGTTTTCATTTAGCCAAATAATTTCATTTTTCGGTGTCTGCCCACACTATACTCACAGGAGGCAAGGAAGGCTTAACACAATGTCTCCTGCATTTAATATGCAAGGAGAATGCTTAATAGAATCATTTGCACAATAATTAAGAGCCTGCTGATACATCTTATGGAAGTGTGAAACAAAGTACAAAATGAACAGAGCCAAATGGCAATTGCTTATTTCTGTAGAATAAGTGCTAAGTCAAAGAGGTCATAATTGCTACTTCACACAGAGAAAAGGGCTACAGAGTTCTGTACTGCATTTTCAGAAGTAAAAAACTATTTGCTGTTTTCATACAGAAATTAGTTGCATTTTGTGCCAAGGAAAGCTACATAGCATTGTCACTGGCTCTGTCCCTGGTCTCAAACAAGATAATACCAGAAATCAAAACACAACTGAAAAATAAGACCGTTCATGCTCGAAATGTGTAAAATATCACATGAGGCTTTCTATGAAAAAGATATTACTCTTGGTCTTATACAATATGGTTTCTCCATGTACCTAGACATGCAACATCCACAAAAATGTATTTTATCATTAATAAACAAATGCATGGTTTCCCTTCATTTTCGTTCCTACACAAAATATGTCATTTGAAAACACTGATTCAGAAGCAGTTCTTTTCCAAAGGTTCTCAGTTTTATTGAACTTTATTTTATACAAATTGAAACCCACCTTAAGGGCAAATCCTGTACATGGTAATCACCTGCTGTACAAGTAGCCCAATTCCTTTCCTTGGAGTAATTAAATACTTTTTACCTTGTTTTTATGACTTGAAATCAATTCATATTTATAGCAACATTTTTCCTTTGTGAAATTGACAGGTCTCCAACTGTATATGAACCTTGCTTTGTGTTGTTTACTATCCTTCAATTTAATTAGCTGATTTAATGTTCATAACTTTGTAGGCTCCCACGCCTTTATCCATTCATTCATTATATACCTTTTAGCCATTTACTCATTATACATCAGTCCTTTCAGTTTGGTGTAGCCAGTTTGGTGTAGTGGTTAAGTGCACGGACTCTAATCTGGGAGAACCGGGGTTTGATTCCCTACTCCTCCACTTGCACCTGCTGGATTACCTTGGGCAAGCCATAGCTCTGGCACAGCTGTTCTTGAAAAAGAGCAGTTTCTGTCAGAGCTCTCTCAACCCCACCTATCTCACAGGGTGTCCATCATAGGCATAGACTAAATTTCCCAGGGGGAAATTTCCCAGGGGGCTCAGCCACCCCCGGCAAAATGGAGCGCCTGCCGCTGCGCCTCCCTGGGCCCTTCCGAGGCCCGCCAGCTGCTGCAGCCTCTCTCCCCCCCCCCGGCCTGGCAACTCCTCCATCCTTCCCTCTCCTCTCCCTCCCTCTTTTCTGGGCGAAATGTCTGGCGTGGTGGCATCACCCGGAAGTGACGCCATCACGCTGGGCACATTGGTAGGTGACACTCTAGCAATCTCCCTAAAACTCTATGGCACCATAGAGTTTCAGGGCGATTGCCAGAATGTCGCCCTGGCAACGTGCCCAGCGTGATGGCGTCACTTCCAGGTGATGTCACTATGCTGGGCATTTCGCCCGGAAAAGAGGGAGGGAGAGGGAAGGAGTGGCCAGGGCGGGGGGGAGAGAAAGGCACTGGCAGCAGCGGCTGGCGGGCCTCGGAAGGGCCCGGGGAGGCACGGCAGTTTCCCGGGGGGGAGAACATTGCCTCAGCGAGCACACACGCAAAATGAGCCCGATAAAGAGCTCCCCCCCCCCCGGAATTTAAAAAACTCTATGTTCTTGGTGTCTATTGCGGGGAGGGGAAGGGAAAGGAAAGGAGTTTGTAAGCCGCTCAGAGACTCCTTTGGGTCGTGAAGGGTGGGGTATAAATCAAATCTCTTCTTTTTCTTTTTCTCTCCTATCACTGTTGCTGCAGTCAACAAATCCCAATCAACAGATAATGAAGATTTGAATTAGACAATAGAGCCTTTTAGAGAGCCCAAAAGTATTACAACATCTAATGGCAAGAGACAACCCAATGTGCAATTACTTTCTATTACAACCACCCTCATACCTGTATTTTAGGACTTTCCCATGAAACCTGCATAAAATCTGCAGAACAATCTCCAGCAACAGAAATAATGAACAGATACTTCTTATTCAGTTTATCCAATGTCAAATGCTAACAACAGAGACTCATATAAATTTTCTTTATATTCAAAGCCACAGCTGAGGGGGGGGGGTTATGTATGCGTGCAGCCAACCTGCCCAACCATCCTGCCACCCTCCCACAGGATCTCCTGCTGCTTCACCCCCCCGGCTGTGTCGCTCTACCCCCTCCAGCCCCACATCCTTCTTCCACCCGGGGAGCAGCTTCCTTGCCCCTTGGATCGGCGCACCCACATGACCGGAGCTGCTGGGCAGTGCGCCGCACCAGGTGATGCTTCCCGGGGGGCAGTCGAAGGATCGGGACCCTCATCGAGCCTCCCTCCTGCTGCACCCTGCCCGGGAAAGGAGGACTCTGGGACAGGGGACAAGCGGGCAGACGTCTCTCTCTCCACAATCCTGCAGCAGGGCCCTGGGCAGGGTGGGGGAGGCGAGCAGGGAGACGGCTGCGCTGGCAGAGAGGACTTGCCTGGTGCTCCCCTGCCAGACCAACATGCGCTGTGGCCTTCTCGAGCGCCATGTGGCCAGGACTGTGCCTGAGAGAGAGCTCGGGGGCCTCTCTGCTGACCCCGGTGGCAGCTCTCTCCAGGGCCTTTCCCAGCCTGGCCCCCATGGGCTCCTACGTGGCTGTCTTCTTTGGTCCCCTTGTGGCTTTAGGAGGCCCGATGCCTCGGGGCAAGGAGTCCCACAGGCTCGCAGTCTGCACATGGTCCAAAGAGGGGGGGGCTGCTGCACGCAGGGGGCAGCAGGGACAGTCGCGCAGTGGAGTGCCCCAGAGAAGTGTGGCTGTCCTCCTGCAGCGGCGTCTGCAGCAGCCCCCCACATGCTCCATCTCCAGTGGCACCTCTGCAGGGCTTTGGCCAGTGGGCCTGGGCTCCTCAGGGGCAGAGGAGGATGTGCAGGGGCTGGGGGCCTGGAGGGCAGGGAGGTGCAGTGGTGGCAGGCCCTCGGAGGATCAGCGTGGGTGCATGTGAGGCGAGGGATGGCGGTGGCAGGTGGGCCGTTAAGGCTGCGGCGCTTCTCATGTCTTGACTGATGACGGGGGCTGTGGGCACTGGCCTTGGCAGGCGCGGTGGGGCTGGCGGGCACCGAGTGGCTGGTCTACTTCCTCAGCTCTCTGCATGTCACCATGCTGGATGAGGGGCTTTTGGCGAAGGCGGGCGGGGCAGGCTCAGAAGCCCAGGGGAGGCTCAGTCCCCCCCTGGAAAATTTCAGGGGTGTCCTGTGCCCCCGCGTAGTTGATGCCTATGTATAAAACTATTACCTCCATCCATGTGTAATATAAAATTATATGTTAACTATATACTCTTTGTTCCCTGAGTACAACAGATATTTCTTAAAATATGATAATGTGCTTCTCAGACTTTTTAAAAACTTGAATATAATCTTGTAGTTGAAAAAACTGGAACCATTGAGGAGCTCTTTGATTTAATTTCTGTATAAGTTCTTCTAAACTCATGCAATAACTGGTTTTAATACATCAGTAAATCTTGTAAATTGCATTTTGCCCATAAAGAGGTATCATTTGCAATTTTAAAATCATGGTTATAAATACAAGAAAGTGGGAGGGAAATAAAGATGCTAAATAAATTTGAAGTTTAGCTCAAACTTTAAAAGTTGAACCAAATAGTGGATGTAAGTGCTAAATTAAATTATATGTCATAGAATGGGTCATAGCCCATGATCTGTGAGCAGAAGGTACTGATGATCACAGATCCTTCATGTGTTCCCTTCCCTCTAGCACTCCTCTCCATCTCCAGGAAAGTTTACTCCTGGGCTCATGCAACTCACAGGGACTAACAACCAGGAGGGTCAGGAGGCTTCACTGAGCCCCAGGAATGGGTGAGACATCCATCCTGCCACCCTATTTCCCATCCAGGATATTCCCTTGCCTGGATGCAATCACCTTTGGGTTGCTCTTCTGGGAAGCCTCCCTCCAACTCAATCACAGCCAAGAAATTCATAGACTTACCCAGAATTCCTGTATCTGATAATAATTTCTTTGATACTCTTTTATAACTATTGCTGCTCTGTCAGACAAAGTCTGGTGATGGTCTCTTTTCCTCCACTTGTGCAGAAGCTGCTAACTCCTCTTTTCTTTCTTTGGAACCTTGGGAAATTTCCTTGCTACACAGAAGCTGCCCTCTGCTACCTTATCTTCTCATTATTTCCTTGGGACTTTTGGAAGTTCTGCCTAAGTCCCCTATTCTCCATTTATGGATTATCAAAATAGGCAATATACTCTACCCAGCTCACCAGACTAAGGATAGGTAGGTAACTCCTCTTTCACGAGTTGTGGACTTTTCCAGTGACCAGTGTCAGCAGTCAGTTTTGATGCCTACTCAAATGTCAAATGATTGTGTGTATTTTTCTCACACTGCAAACTTCACACCACAATAAAGTTAGGGTTGCCAGCTCCGGGTTGGGAAATACCTGAGGAGAGCAAGGTTTGGGGAGGGAAGGTATTTCAATGGGGTATAATGTCAGAGAGGCCATCTTCCAAAGAAGTTTTTTCTCCAGGCGAACTTATCTCTGTTGTCTGGAGATCAATTGTAATTCCAAGAGATCTCCAGACATCACCTGGGGTTTGGCGACCCTATGAAAATTGGATAATGGAAACTTCATTATTTTATGGAGACAGATGCTTTGCTCTCACAGAGATGCCAAGGGACGATGTGCTCACTCTATTCACACACATTCCACCTCTTTTTGGTAATTTGTTTATTTATTATTTAGATTTCTATCCCGCCCTCCCTGTCGTTCGACAGGCTCAGGACAGCTAACAACACAGTTTCTATACAATAAAATTCCATAAAAATAGCTGAACAGTATAAAAGCATACAGTACAAACATTAAAATCCAATACAAGATGGCGATCTTCAAAGCCCTTATCTGAGTGGTGTCAGCAGGCTTCCTCAGACTTCTGAGCTTCCGTTGATGGTGCAGATGGTCCTGATTGAAGAAGAAGAAGAAGAGACTGGATTTATATCCCGCCCTTCACTCACTTGGAGTCTCAGAGCGGCTTACAAACTCCTTTCCCTTCCCCTCCCCACAACAGGCACCCTGTGAGGTAGGTGGGGCTGAGAGAGCTCTGAGACAACTGTCCTTGAGAGAACAGCTGGTACAGAGCTATGGCTTGGCCAAGGTCATTCAGCAGGTGCAAATGGAAGAGTGGGGAATCAAACCCGGTTCTCCCAGATTAGAGTCCGCGCACTTAACCACTACACCAAACTAGCTCTCACTGATTGGCGTACTTTGATGGTCGGGCCATGGCTATAGAATCGGGGTGGCCCCTACTTGAAAGCCTGGCAGAAGAGCTCCATCTTACAGGCCCTTTGGAACTGTAAAAAGCTTGTTCCACCAGTGTGGGGCTGCCACCAAAAAGGCCCTGGCCCTTGTTGTCGCTAACTGGGCCTCCTTAGGCCCTGGAAAAAACAGGTGGTTCTGGAAGCCCAATCGTAGTGCTTGCTGGGGGACATATGGGGAAAGGCAGTTCCTCAGGTAGATAGGTCCCTGGCCATAAAGGGCTTTAAAAGTAAGAACCAGCACCTTGAACAGTATCCGGTATGCTATAGGCAACCAGTGCAGTGCTTTTAGGGCGGGCTAGATGTGTTCCCACATGGGAAGACACAACATCAGCCTCACCACTGCGTTCTGCACCTGCTGTTGCTTCCGGATTTGGGACAAGGGCAGTCCCATGTAGAGTGCATTACAGTAACCCAATCTTGAGGTGACCGATATGTGGATCACCATAGCCAGGTCATTGCATTCAAGGAAGGGAACCAACTGCCCAATCAGCCGTTCTAGGGGTCCTCACAGTCCAGATCCTGGACAAAAAACCCCTGCTGGGTATAAAAGCACCACCATTTCAAAGGAGTACGAGCTTATCTTATTACTGCTTTTGAACAAACATTGCCTCTTCCAGACTGTGTCCCTTGGCTTCGCACCGGTCTGGCTTCCTTAAGAATTCACACTGGATTCAAGGCTTGGAATACTTCCTCCTGTCCTGTTGCTTCCTAGCCAATGTGGAAGGGAGGAAACATGGAGCTACTTATCTCTTTTTTTCAACAGCCATGTATTTTATTTATTTATTTCAATTTTTATCCTGCCTTGCCCACACCAGGAGGTCCGTGGGGTTCATCCTCCCTGGTCTGCCCTGCACCTGCTGCTGAAGTCCTTCCCCTCAGGGCGGGACACCACCAAGCTCTACAATCCCCCCTCTCCAGGTAGGATTTGTGTAATGAACATCCCTCATGTCCAGTAGGGTACCTTCTCTCCAACTCCACCCTCCTGCCTTCCCCTTGGCGTGGGGTGGGGCTACTGGCCCAGCCTCCACCCTCCCATTTTTGCCAGCATGCCAGCTGCTGCCAGTGCTCCAGTTTGCCGTTTCCTCCTCCCCCACTAGTGCTGGTTTCCTCTGCACTCTGCCACAGCTTGAGGGAGGAGGGGTACACCTGCCTGCCTCCTGCACTGAGTGAGGGATGCCCCAATAGCACTGGAAACCATCCCCCACTCCCCAGAGTTTCACTTCCAGTTTCCTTCTCTGGAGGCCATCCAGTCTTCTTCTCTGCTGGTAAAAGTGGAATTGCAGACACCGTCCACAGACACCATTGTTTGACTTCCCAGCCACCCCTGGTCACCCCCAGAGCTGTTATATACCTCTGAAGCATCTGATTGGTGTTGTGATGTTATAGCAGGTTGTCACGCTGGTGGCTCCAAAAAGCTTTATTGGAGCCTGGAGTGTGCTACACTGTAACACTTTTCTACAAGGATAAGGAATCTCTACCATTCATAAATACCTCCTCTAACCCTCCTTGATGTCTGCATACCAGTATATAATTCTGGTAATACAGATATACATCTTTTTCTATTGATAATGAGTTAGTGAAAGATGTTGCCTTCTTTTCCTTTAAATATCATTCACAGAAAAGAAAACAGCATCAAGATTTGACAAACCTGATGAATTTATATCCCCCCTTACCCTTCTGTATCCCACCTTTTTTCTGAGAAAATAATAAATAAATAAATAAATAAGATTTGCCTTATAAACACTACTAACATTGCTTTAAAAAAATACTGGATTGTTCTTACCAGGGGTCATTTCGTAGATAAAGAGGTGCAGGATCTCATTAGCATAACTTATTTGCATATGCTATACCACCTGACATCACCGGAAGTATGTCAGAAGGCAAGAAAGAAGGGGGGGGGGGGACAGCTACTAATCCAAGCCTCAGAAATACCACTATTCTGGGAGGATAGCTTCAGTGGTGACTGAAGCCTTCAGAAGGCTGGTCGGAGGAACAAAGACCTTTCCAGGGGACAGGGTCATTTTGCTGCAGCCATGACACAAGCAGGCATTCCCCCGCGGGGGGGGGGGGGCTGGCACCAACTCCCGAAGCTGCGCTCCCCCGACCTCCTGCTCGAAATAACCCCTGGTTCTTACTCTGTTTTACAAATGGTATTTGTTATAGTAGAGAATTTTCTTCTTTCAAACAATATTTCCATGATTTGAAAACAGTAGGATTACATTTCTGGTTTCTTATTAAATGAAAACATAAATGGTAACACAATATCATAATTCATTTTCTAGCCTAAGTGCTAGGTTGAAAAAAGTTTTATAATCAACCAATATTGATTTCTCTTGGGGTTTAAGTTACAAATTTCAGGAGGTATTTCTCAAATGACATACACTAATGCAATCATATTCACTCAGTGGCTCAGGACCCACAGGTGGCTCTTCAACGTACCACTTGTAGTTCTTCTGAATACTGTACTCTCAGTGTGGCACCTGCTCCATATTTCAGAAAAGTGGGCAAGGTCCATGCCTGGGGAAGCTTGTGGTTGGCAGATAGTTCCCACCTTGAAACAGCAATTGCTGGTGGGATTAGATGAGAGGTAAAAGCCTCCCAGATCTGCAGTCTTGGGCCAATTAGGCATGCACAGCTTACTGCGCAGAATCCAAGCAGTCAAGCCTTTAAGCTTGACTTTAGATTCTGTGCCTGCTGTACAGACTATTCTATTTTCTCTGGTGCATTTATTCTGCAGCTACAACCCAAATACACAGTGTTTCTTAATTGGGGTGGGAGAGGGCAGCCCAGTCAGGATCTCTATGCCTGCGGGGAGCCAATGGGCCAATGGCTCCCCACAGACACAGCCCACATGTGCAGCTCTGCACTGCCTTCTCCCACTGCCCAATTTAAACCAAGTGGCAAGAGAGAGCAGCCCAGCCAGGAGCCATTTCATCCCCCACCCAAGTGATCTGAGAATAGACTCATGTCACTTGCAAAAAAACTTTAAAATGTAATACAATGAGGGACACACCAATGAATGTTGAAAGGTACAGAGTGGGCAGAATGACCTAGATGTGGGTGGGGGAGTGACCTTTGAGGAGCAGCAAAAGGGTGAAGGGGGGGGGAATCTGAGGGAAACTGTACACTTTTGAATTACTTTTGTCTTAGAAGCAAAACAAGGGAAAAATCAGCACAAAATCACTTTCAGAAAACTTGCGGAAACAGTGACCAGAAAGCAAACTGAGCGATGAAGGTGGGAAAACCAATGCAGAATGAAAAAGAAAACCTGATGGACATGCATGGGGAAAGTGAAACAAAACACCAGTGCATAATAGGCCCTGGTGCTAGGGGTGATTCTTCCTAACTACTCCCCATTCTTCTCTGCAGCCTCTGTGCACTTATCCCAGCATCTGAGCAACTGCCACAAGGAGAGCAAACTGACCACATAGAAGAGACAGTAAAACCACCTGCTCTATCATGGCAGCAAGCTGGCCACACGGAGCGGGGGTGGTTTTACTCTCCTTTCTCCATGTCAGCTTGCTTTGCTACACGCATCTTGGCACTCTCACTCACTTGCACAAGATGCCGTGCTTCATGCTGAGGAAAGAGCGAGAAAGCACAGAGAGAAGCCCTTCCCTTCACTCCACATACATAAGAGATGCCTAAGGTTCAACAGTGACGAGGAGAGACATATACAGAGATACTCTTAACTCAAAAGACTGTAGTTACACATTTAACATTAATAGCTATATAGGTGTGTGGTTGGTGGGGTGACCCACAGGGCATACAGTAGTCAGGCGGCTCTTTTGGTTAACAGTAATTCCAAAAAGTGCCTCTCCATGTGCCACAGACTGAGTAACACTGCACTAGTATATCACATTGGTCTACATTTTAGTTCTAATGAACTCAAATCTAGCTAAAAACAAAATCAAAATATAAAAAGCTTTTGAAGCTATTTGGTATATTATTTTTTACTACCCAAAAGATAACCTCAGTGTAGACCAGAAGCATCTATTATATTATGAAATATGGCACTTTTTTGCTCTAGAAGTTTGGGAAAATAACATTCATTTCCTTTGCTAATCATGATTCAGATTACTGGGTACATGCTGTTTTCACATTGTGGGCTAGCCCCCACCACAAAAAATGAAAGCGAATACTACGACATCCTGGACCTTGACAAATCAAATCATTTATCATCAGCTATATGCAGACAATACCACTCTAACAGCAGAAAGTGAAGAGGAGGGTGAAAGAGGAGAGTGCAAAAGTCGGCTTGAAACTCAACATCAAAAAAACTATGATCATGGCATCCGGCCCCATCACTCCTTGGCAAACAGAAGGGGAAATCAGGGAAGCAGTGACAGGCTTCACGTTCCTGGGATCCAAGATCACTGCAGATGGTGACTGTGGCCATGAAATTAAAAGATGCCTGCTCCTTGGGAGGAAGGCGATGGCAGCATAATAAAAAGTAGAGACATCACCCTGCCAACAAAAGTTCATATGGTCAAAGCGATGGTATTCCCAGTAGTAATGTATGGCTGCAAAAGTTGGACTGTAAGGAAGGCCGACTGCCAAAGAACAGAGTTTGAATTATGGTGCTGGAGAAGACTCTTGAGAGTCCCTTGGACTGCAAGGAGATCAAATCAGTGAATCCTAAAAGAAATCAAACCTGACTGTTCCCTGGAAGGCCAGATACTGAAGCTCAAATACTTTGGCCACCAAATGAGAAAGGAGCACTCACTGGAGAAGACCCTGATGCTGGGAATGACTGAAGGTAAAAGAAGAAGGGGACGGCAAAGGATGAGATGGTTAGACAGTGTTATTGATACAATGAACATGAACAGGCTCTGGAGGATGGCAGAAGACAGGAGGGCCTGGCATGATGTGGTCCATGGAGTCGCGAAGAGACGGACTCGAATGTACGACTCAACAACAACAGATGTAAGCTTTGCAGACTCTCATGTAGGAACTCCTGGCTACCCTTCAGTACAACATGGGGGAAGAGCTCTATGTGAGTAACAGGCAAGTGCAGCTGACCCTACAAACTGCAGTGAATTAGAAATCCTACTGAGAGTACAGAATCTATATATGTTCATAGGAAGCCTCATATATACAAGGAGACTCTAGATCAGGTCATAATAGTAGTATAAACTTACAACAAAGATATTAAAATATTATTCAACATAATGATAATTATTAAGTCTAGAATGTGTGTGTTTGTGTGTGCATGAGCTGGATGAACCTCAAGAATGAGGCTCCAATGCTGCTAGCAACCAACACAAGGGCAATGAAAAAGAAGGGGATAGAAGGGCTTTTCTTCCAACTTAAGAACGAGAAAACCACTGACCTTAAATATGCCTGGCAGATGCCTTCTTGGCTTCCTTCTAAAACACTAACTGCAAGAAATCTCACAATTTCCCTGTAGATTCCCATCAATTCTCAACTGTTTTTGCATTGAATTTATTACTAACTAGGAATAAGGCCTGTTGTGGAAATAAATACAATGGGCTCTAGAAAGAGGCTCTGGGAGAGTGCCAAGGCCTTGGGCACTCAGCGTCAATTTGCTGTGGCAACCTCAGCAGGGTATTAGGACACAGAGTCCACCACTATCTCCATGGGAACTGATCAGTGCCATCTGGAGAGCAGTTGTAATTCTAAGTGATCTCCAGCTCTCACCTGGAGATTGGCAACAATGGTTTCCTTGGCCGGGAGGGAAGGATAGAAATTTAAATAAATAAATTTCCCAGGAGGAAAAGTGGTCTTTCTCTGCAATGGGGACCAAAGCAGCTTACATCATTCTCCTCTCCCCCTTTTGACTTGCACAACAATCCTGTGAGGTAGGTTAGACTGAAAGTCTGTGTCTGGTTTAAAATCACCCACTCAGCTTCTACAGCAAGAACCTGGATCTAGCAGACCCTGCTCTGAAGCACTGATTGCCACACCTAGGGTACCCAACCTCCAGGTAGAGCCTGAAGATCGCCAGGCATCACAACTGAACTCCAGACAACACGTCTCTCCTGTCCTGAGAAAATAACTGCTTTGGAAGGTGGACTTGATGGCATTCTGTTCAGCTGTGGCCTCTCCCCTCCCCAAAGCCTGGCTTCCATAGACTCTACCAGAAAATCTCCAGGAATCTCCCTACCTGGAGCTGGCAACCCTAGTCAGCACTGGTCCTAATGAGTTCTTTACAAAGGCCTGCAAAGGGTTTCCTTCCTTTGTCTGAACCAAGCTTGGTTGCCTACTGTGGCAAAACGGGCTTCAGTTTGCAACTCAGCTGTTCGCCTCCCACCCTCATCCTGTGGGCATATCTCACTCCTTAAGTTCCCTGCCATCAGTCACTGAACTGTCACTGCCTTTTTAGAGGGCCCCTTTGGCCAAATCTCCCTATTTGGAGATGAAATCCCCAATCTTTGGGAGATCCCTGGAAAGTTGGCAACTGAAGGGTCTGCCCTTTCCTTGCTTCCCTGGGCTACCCCCTCCCTTTGGTATTGTGCAGAGCAGGAGAGACTATGCACAACACAGATTATTAGCCCAAATAAAATAATTTTTTTTTACTATTTACACAATTATGGAGTGCATACACACACACACTAAATAAATAAGGCACAGCTGTAGGAGTAAGCACATACTATGAACCAACAGGGCATAAATCAACGGGGGTTATATGCAATCCTCCCTGGATGGGCTGGAGTCTATATTGATGGTGCCCCACCCCTTGAGACAGTCCCTCTTTCCCCACACTTTTTGGCCTTGTGGCCGCTGGGAACTATAGTCCAATAGATGAGGAAGCCTCATTCAACCCAGTTAGTGATACCCCTGCAGGCCCCTCTCTGGAACTACGGCTGAATTGAACCATATGGGGGAACATTTTAAACAAACCACAGAAAGCAGCCATCTTATAAGCACAGATAACTGCCATTTCTTTACACCTACCAACAGCCACTGAGGTAAGTCACACACAGGAGGGAAGCAGGAGAAGGGTATAATGCCATAGGGTCTACCCTCCAAAGCTGTCATTTTCTCTAGGGGAACTGATCTCTGTCATCTGGAGATCAATGGTAACAGCAGGAGATCTCCAGGTTCCACATGGAGACTGGCGATCCTAGGGGGAGAGTCAGCCGCACAACAGGGGGTTGAAGAGAATGGTTTGATGGTTGCTGGCCCACCTCCTTAGCCAGCCAGCCATGGTGGAGCTTAGAAGGAGAGATAGCTGTTTTCTGACAGTTTATTCTGACAGGAAAGTCAGTGGGCGGGGGAGGGGGGTTATGCTGAAAGTCTACTGTCTTTTCACTGACAGAAGCAGGCCACTGAGGGGACAGTTAGACCCACCTGGCAGTGGGTGGAGGAGAAGAGTAGACCAAGCACCCATTCGGTCCTTCCCCTTCACCGGCTCCTTCCAGACTGAGGCCAAGACGCTGGCCGGTGGCTCTGTGGGCGGGACTGAGGCAAAGCAGTGAGAGAATGCAGCCTGTGGCCAAGGGACCACCTTTTGAGTGGCAGTCCTTCCAGCCAACTGATTTTGGCGCCCCATGGAATCTTGCCACTTGAAAACGGCTTTATATAATAAGGAAAGATATTGAAACAAACTGTACTTGATGGATGATGATGACGATTGTGGAGAATTGCCCAATCCCTGCTGTTGCAGGGCTCTGGGTAATATACATAAAATATTTAAATAATATTAAAACAACTATCCAAAAGGTTCAGATGGCGAATTCCTTCTGCTTAGGTAATACAAAACACTCCATCTTAAAAAACTGAGATCATAGAGTTTAAGAAAGCATATAGGCACACAGTGACTGGAATTCAGAACTGCCTCTTTTAAAAAATCTTGCTAGTCATAAGGCAAATTGGCACGAGTCTGCAGATGTTTTGGTGGTCTTTTACATCTATTGTTTTAAAAAATTAACACCTCAGAAATATGTTCCTTCCAACAATAGTACCTATGTCCCCAGAGGTTTCCTAGGCTGCATATCTAGCAGAATATGTACTGGCTCCAAAGCTGTTAGCATCTGCACATTTGCCTTTGGGACTGCCTTAGGGTCAAGGCTGCCGATGGACCTTGTGGGCTGCCTTATTTTTCTGAACAATTTTTCCCTTTGATGTTTTCCTGGTTGTGAGCACTTTGTTTCTCTGCATCTGTATATTACTGCCTGCATAAAATATAGATGAGCCATCTTCAGGGATTTTAATGGTTAAAAGCAGTGTAAGGACTGTTTACGTCAATACTGTGTGCCAGGATGGGAGAAGGGGGAATAATGCATGAAAAAACAAGTCATTTTTAGATTATCTACATGTCAGTGAGTTTGTTGAGATGTCTTTCTTATTCAGAAGATATATAGCTTATATGGAAAAAGAAATATAGATAATCTGTCATAGAAAACACTGAAACATCTTCAGTAGAAAACTCCATAAATTTCCATTTTCAGTCTAGCAGGTGGTACAAAATGTAGCCTACATTGGGGAAGAAGATGCTGCGGGTGGAATTAGAGGCTCAAAAACATAGTCACCTGATTTGTAAAATGTCTTCACTTATCATTTTGTGTACCAGTTGTTCTTTTAACTTGAGAATCATCGTTGAACATTTCACTTTTTGGGGGATCACATAATCTGTCTCTAGACCTGTACTCATCATTCATTGCAAGAGGTGTCAAGAATTAATATCAAAAGTAAAAGCAACAAAACTGATTTTCTTTTTTCTCATAAAAATACAAAATACTAAAAAATGTTGTCAAGTTTGTGATAGCTGGAAAAACATAGATTTAAAAACGACATTGCTGGATTGTTGCAAGTTAGTCTACTGTTGCAAAACAAAACATAAGCCCACTAGCAACCTGAAGCATAACAACATTATTCCAGGATGAATTTCAGTGAGACAGAGCTCACTTCTTCAGGTACAAGAAGATTAAAAAATAACTTACCTCATTTTTACATTAAATTACAGAAGGAGAATGGGGAAAAGGGAGCTCCTTACTCTTTCACTAATTTTCTTCCATGTCGCAGGTTCAGCTTACATTAAACTATAGAAGGGGAAGGGGAAAGAGAGAGTGCCTTCCTCTTTCAGTGTTTTTTTTTTTCATATTACAGATTCAAATTGAAGGTGAGTCCTGGGTCTGATAATGGTGAAAACTTGAGCCGGGCCTATTTCACACTTTAAAGTTGCACATGCAAAGGTATCTGGAGTGGCACTCAGGATAGCCAGGACCCTGGAAAGCTTCCACAATTTCCCTGACTTTTTATACCCACTGTAGTTGATTCTACCAACTGCTCAACACTGAAGGCACATTGGCTCTGTTAAGATGCTTCACACCTAGACTTTTAGGACCAAAATTAGAAGGTACATAATAACAATATCATTTAATTCTGATGCATCTCTATTTGACAAAAGACTAGATCCTAAGAGGCCTCACATAAAATATTTTTTCTTGTGTCTTTTAATTTCTTTTTTTAAAACACTCCTGTTTTGGTCCTATATCTACTTGTGTATTGTCTTTTGATTACAGTAAGAACCTATTTGTACCTTTTATTGTTTGACCTCTGAGGAAGGCCCAATTGGGTCGGAACGCGTTAGGTCACTTGTTTTATCTTGGACACATGTTATTTTTTACTATATTTTGAGGCTTGCATTAGGCCCTGATATGCTTTTAAATGCCTTTGTAATAAATACATGTATTTTTATGTACCACTAATTCATATTTCATTTTAGGTTTTGGCAGGGGTCCGTTGGAGCGGGAGCACACAGGAGCGCAGCTCCGGGAGTGAGGAGCCCAGGGGGCGGGCACATGATTAAGCCCCGCCCCCCTCCTCGGCTTCCCTGAGCAGTGCAGAGGCACAGTGCCCCGGGGAAAGCCCTGCTAGGGTCTTTATTGTTTTTAATGTTTTGTTTTAATATTGATAATTTTATCATTGTTCCTTTTATGACTGTGTGCTGCTTTTCCAGAGACTTGCTCAAGGTGGCATATACATTTTCTAAGTATACCATTTTTTATCTGGGCACATGGCACATAAGTACTGGAGAAATTTCACCAACCCTTCAGCAGCTTCCACCCCACCAGTTTGGTGTAGTGGTCAGGAGTTGGACTCTAATCTGGGAGAACCGGGTTTGATTCCCCACTCCTCCACATGCAGCTGCTGGTGTGATCTTGGGCTAGTCACAAGTTCTCTCAGAGCTGTTCTCTCATGAGCAGTTCTCAAAAGACCTCTCTCAGCCCCACCTACCTCACAGGGTGTCTTGTTGTGGGGAGGGGAAGGGGAAGGGATGGGTGGTGCACATGTCCTGGGTATCTCAAGTCTACTTGAAACCTGGTGGTTTCAAGGGAGCAGGGAGAGAATGAGGGTGTGTTCTTTACACTTATTTTTATTGCACAAAGTATTGGATGGGGAAGGGAATGGAGGAAGAGCAGGTCAGTTTCACTCACCTGTGGAGTGGAGCCTGAGGGGTGGGTGTTGCCTTCTGACACACTTCTGGTATGTTAGGGGGTGTGGCATATGCAAATGAGTTATGCTAATGAGCTCCTGCACCTCTTTTTCTACGAAATGACCCCTGGGTTTTGGCCTTGCTTCTGCTTTCTAACTTACCTTTCAGGCACTTTATTCAATTTTGCTGGGTTAGGTTCCCCAGCCTCCATTTCTCTAGTTGATTCGACCAAGCACACCACCTTTTTTAATTGTGAGGGAGAATCTACAACTCATTTACCTAACCAAGGGTAAACCAAGCAGTCTGGGAATTAACAAAACCAGATGAAACTGAGGTCATAAATCTGTGTTCACTATTAAGATCTCAATAAAATCCATGCAGGGGAGGGAAGAGAGGGTGGGGTTTAAACCCCTCCATTTCTACTGTTTTTGATGACAGAAATCCTGTCTCACTCTACCTACATTAGTCCTTTGAAGAAAACACAGGCAGCTTTTTTGGGGAGGGGGGGGGTTCCTGTGAAGGGCTAATAACAACACAAGGGAGAGTTGCATTAAATTTCCTAATCATGTGGGGGTGAAAACGTTAAGTGCTCTCTCCCTTTTTTTTCCCGGTCAGTCAGAGATGGTTTGCCAGTGTCTACCTCCATGTCATGACCCTTGTGTTCCTTAGTGTTCCTCCTTCCAAATACTGTGCAAGGCTGACCCTGATTAGCTTCCGAGATCTGACGAGATCGACCTGGGCTATTCCTTCTCTAGGTAGCTGAAAATGAAGATAAATGAAGGCCTTGCGTACTTTTGACCATGTTTGAAAAGTGTCTGAAAGGTTTCTCTCCCAATTAAAATTTACCCATGAAAATGAGGGTGTACTGAATCAACCTTAAAATAGTCATTTTTACTTCTATAATAATTTTCTCAAAATTGTCAAGCCAGTACTGAAGAATGTATTTATTAAGCTGCTCACAGTAGTGTACTATGAGATCATATAGTATGAGCATAGTATAGTATGCTCACAGTAATATAGTGCAATCCCACTCATAGGCATAGTGGTTTTCATGTTAATTAAGATAAACATTTACTTCAGTAAAAAATATGAAGGTTGCACTGTGTTATGACATGCCTTGGCCACTGAGTAGTACAGCTTAATCAGTCAGGCATATTTACAAATTTTGTATTGTTAATACATTTTTTCTTCCAAATGTTCCAAGAATGTAATCGAGCTACAATGTTCTATTCAGACTTGATCACTGGCAGCTCAAAAGATGACATGGATCTATGATGCAACAAGGGCATCTTTAAACTGAGTATTTAATTAATTGCATTTATATAGCTCATTTAAAGGACTTCACAAATATGATCTGCTAACTCTTAAATAGCTTTGTAAAGCAGATTAGAATGATTAGTACTATTGTCAATATTATGTCAACTCCAGCTGGCAGGTCAGAATTACCTCCTCTTAGGAGGTAAATTACCTCTTCTGAAGTGTGCATGCACACAAAAGCTTATGCCCAGAATTAAACTTTGTTGGTATTAAAGGTGCTACTGGACCCAAACTTTGTTCTCCTCCCCAACTGTACAGTCCAAAGTTAAGATACCCTTTCCATACCCTACTCTCTGCAAAAGTGAAGCAGGTGAGACAATCATAGGGCTTTTTCAGAGGTGGTGCTTAACATGCCCTCCTACTTGATGCTTTCTAGGCCTACTTCACTGTCCTTTAGGCACCAGGCCAAGACAATGCTTTCCTCAGCTATTTAACTTTGGAACTGCATGTTTTAAACCTGTTTTTATGATCTGCTTGTAGCCTATGGCCTATTTTATTAATACCAGGGGTCCTTTCATAGAAAAAGAGCTGCAGGAGCTCATTAGCATAACTCATTAGCATAACTCATTAGCATATGCCATGTCCCTTGACATCACTGGAAGTGTGTCAGAAAGGGAATGTCAGTTTCAGCCCCATTATACCCTATGGGCCATTGAAATCAATGGCAAAAACTCATAGGGTATATGAGGGGCTGGAGGAAAGGGGGCTTGAGGGAGAGGCTGCAAACTTGCAGGGTAGCTGCTGGAGCCTCTCCTTGAAATACCCACCAAGTTTCAAGAAGATTGGACCACGGAGTCCAATTCTATGAGCCCCCAAACAGGTTGTCCCATCCCTCCATTGTTCTCTATGGTGGGAAAAATGTTACCTTTTTTTCTACCATAGAGAACAATGGAGGGAATGGGGGCAACCTGTTTGGGGACCCGTAGAATTGGACCCCCTGGTCCAATCTTCTTGAAACTTGGTGGGTATTTGGGGGAGAGGTCCCAGCAGCTACCCTGCAAGTTTGGAGCCTCTCCCTCAAACCCCCTCCCCTCCAGTCGCTTTTAAAGTTTGCCGCCGAATTTCGGCAGCAATTCGCCAGCAGGCTGAATCAGATCAGAGAATCTGATTTGGCCCATGGCTGCCCTAGTGGCCACTCCTGAGCTGGCGGAGCTTCGCTCTGCCTCGCTCCGGCCCCAACGGACCCCTGATTAATACCATGTTAAGCTTCTGAATGTTTTTATATTGTTTTATGCCCCTGGCTTGTTTTATGCCTATTTATTTTTCATAGTTTATTTAGTTGTTGTTTTTATGATTTTATTGCATTTTTAGTTTGTGGGCTGCCTTGAAAAGGTCACTGAAGAGGAAACATATACTTTTTTGAAATAAATTGCAATAATGAAATAATATGGGAGGGACCAATACCATTTTGTAAGTGTGTAAATGAAGAGTCATGGCTCACAGCACACACACTTGGCCACTATGGTCCACTAAGTCTATTTGCATTTAAACAATGTAGATTAACTGGATTTAACCCGTATAATTTTTAAAAACATCAACAAATTGTAACTTATCTAAAAAAAATTGTAACTAATCTAAAAACAAAATAACATTGATTCTGGATATTCTGAAAGCAAAATGATATTATCTTTAAATAATCTGACCACACAATTGTAGAATCTTGGAAATGTATTAAGGAAGGCATTGTACTGCATTAAGTTTAATGCTGATGAAACTTGTCATAAAATCAATGAGTAAGAATCTGCTTCGTGTAAAATTCACTAATTTGCAACAATTTGAGAAAATCTTGCAGTGAACATTACAGAGTCTGCCAGGTCCTCATTAGCTAGGGTTGCCAGGTCCTTCCTTGAGTCAAACTTGGAGAACTACAGCCTCAAGACCAAAAAGATATAGACAAAAAGAAGACTGTGCAGGTGCGCTAAATATATTGATAAACTTAAAGTAACTACAATAGTACAATCCAAAATATAAATAAAAATCACAAAAGGTCCAAGGTAAGTTGGTGTTGACAAGGTTCTCCGGAATAAAATTTGTTTCATTGAACTTCATCTGAACAGGACCACATGAGAATTACAAAATACACTTACTTATTGGTAAGATAGGTAACAAGAATACCGTAATGCTTCACCATTTTCAATTCCAGAACAAGCTTGGATAAATTTGCATCATTCAGCTAAGAGACATGTTCAAACATGAAGGTTGACCACAATGTGAGAACCCTTACTAGCATTTGGTCTTGCGTGGACTACCAGGAAACCCATAAGCTGGCACAGTTCGACACCTACCCTATGCCATGGACAGATATTGTTATCAACTAACTGGGGACATCTCAATACCTGTTAACACTGGGCTTAATAAAGGGGTACTGGCAGGTCCCATGAACCCACCAGATAAAGAAAAGACAGCATTTGTGACCCCCAAGGCTTATTTCAATTAAAAATAATGCCCTTCAGGCTCCATGGCACAGCAACAATGTTTCAGAGGCTGGTGGACCTGGTGTTGGTACAATGATGACACAATCATTTTTAGCCCAGATTGGGAGTCTCATCTGCAACATCTGAAAATGGTACTACAGGCCCTCCATAGTGCTAACCTAAAGAGTCATATCAAGTTTTGCAAACTGAAATACCTTGGCTTCCTTGTGGGTAATGGAAGGTTGTGACCCTTGCCAGATATGAAAACTACTATGGAGCAGCGCCTGACCCTGCACATCAAGAGACAAATGCATCTGTTTTTAGGGCTCATCAGCTATTATAGTAGCCACGACAGTGTGCGGTCGGACTGTTGCCAGAAAGGTCAACCAATGACATTCAATAGTCTCCTGAGTTCCAGAAGGCCTCCAGGGAGTTAAAAATAGTGTTGTCTCAAGCTCCTGCCCCTTGAAACCTTGACTTTGAAAATCCATTCATCATGCACACAAATGCCTCCAGTTCTGGTATGGGGGACAGTCCTGTCATAGAAGATAGAGACCAGGAACATTCCATACTATTTCTTAGCCAAAAATTGCCGCCAGCAGAAAGAAAACATACCACAATTGAAAAGGAAGCCCTGGCCATCAAGAGGGCTGTAGGAGCTTTGCACTACTACTTAGCTAACATCCCAATTAGGCATGTGATGGATAGGGTTGCCAAGTCCCCCCGGGGGGCGGGGAAAACCCCGCTCGATTGGTCCATTCCCAGCCGGCCTGGATTGGGCCTCCGGGGGAACCCTGCCCCCAAATTGCCTGGCTGTGGTGATGTGCCTGGCGTGATGATGTCACCCAGAGTTGACATCATCGCGTCGGGCACATTTGGGGGGGATGCTCTATAATTTGAGGGAAAACTCTATATGGGTTTCCCTCAAATTACAGAGGTCCCGCCCCAACATGCCCAACATGATGACATCACTTCCGGGGGATGTCATCGCGGCACACGCGCTTTGCCAGAAGACTCCCGGGCTGGCAAGGACTCCCCCCTGCTAAATAAAAGGTAAGACTTGGCAACTCTAGTGATGGATCATGCAACCCTCCAATGGATGGTGCAATGAAGGAGCACAATGCCCAGATTTTCAGATGGTACCTCTCTATCTTGCCTTTCAGCTTTTCAACCCACCATCGACTAGGACGCAAACACACCAATGCCAATTTCATATCCCAGTTGTTTAAGGATCATGTCATTCCAGACAAGGTTTCCTTGGGGGGGGGGGGTGTCCAAGACTGCTACTGGGCCTGGATGTGCCAGGAGCAAAAGCAAACGACAAGGCAACCCCTGACCAACCAGTGAAGTAGAGGGGCAAGGAACTGCCTTACCATGGTAGTGGCAATGGGGAGGAGGAGCACCCCAGTGGCCCCAAGCTAAACAAACTGGTGGATATGGGGGCAGATTACCTGGGGACAATGGGCCAAGTTGGCAAAAGAGCAGCACACTGGGAAGTGACATGCAGGGTCAGCTGTGTCAGAGGGAATGCAATGGCACACATGTCACTGGGGCCAACCCCAGGGTGACCTGCAGGGTGTCCGGCGTTGGCAGGGTTTTGTGAAAGATAATGCCTGGCTCACAGGGGAGGGCACAGCCCTGAGAGTGAGGAAGCAGCTGGGCAAGGCCCAGCAGGTGGAAGGAATTATGAGTGGGTGAAGAGCCTAATCAAGGAGCCTTGCCCTTCCTCAATGGAGATTGCATAAGTGGGGGGTGGGTGGGAGAGGCTGGATATTAAACAAAGTGGCTTCCCCAAGGCTGGGGAAGATATAGGCATGCAGGTTCCAGGTTGAGAACCGGCAGCCAGGATGCAGGAGGGAGCAGGTGCCATAACCTCCTCCACATCCATACCTGAAGCTTGGGAAGCCAGGGAAGAGAAAAGTGCAACGGCAGAAAGGCATATGAACAAGATGACTGGGGGCACCTCATTGGACTTAATATTGCAAGATATATGGCATGGAGCTACATAAATATGTTCTGATGTAGCACTTTGCATAATCAATGAACACCCTAGAACGTAAAACAAGCCAAAAAGGAGAAATGAATATTTTTTTCTTCTGATGGATCTGGTTGGTTACAAAATGCTCTGCAGAGTTTTGAAAGTATAAACAGCAACTGTGCTGAAGCCTTCTTCAGGGCACGGAATCCTAGGCTAAATTAATTCTGCTGCTCCATAATTCTAGAATGGACCACTGTTTACATCATGACTTCTGTAATTTACTCCATGTTCACCTTCTGCCTTTTTGATTATGAAATATAATGGGATTGTCCCGATCGTGGGACTAGCCCAGGACCCCAGACCCCCACCACTCGCCCAGGAAGCACAGCGACGCCCCACAGCCTGGCCCCAGCACTTGACAGGACGGCCAAAGAAGCAACGGAGGAAAGGGAGCCTGACCTTCTCTGCAGCGAGGGCAGGTGGGACGCGGGAGGCGGGGGGAAAATGCCAGCGCTCTACAGGGAGACACCAGACCAGGAAGGGGGCAGGAGAGGGAACTCACCCAGCCAAGCCCTGCCAGCGTTGGAGGAACGGACGGAGGCCAGGGAGCAGACGCAGCAGCCAGACGCACTCTCAGGCAGCCTCAGTGGGGGAGGGGGTGAGAGAACAACGCTGACCATGCCAGGCCACAGACCTGGCGCAAGAGCTCGTAGCAGCCCCCGAGCTCCTCGCAGGGTGATGCAAGCCTCCCTGAGAAGCTGGCGTCTGGAGTTAAGGGGGGGGGCGGGGGCTAGAAAGGGTGGCCACAAGGAGCAGGGGGTGATGGGAGGGGGAGAACATAAAAGAAAGGCAGCTGTTGGGGCCGAGGAGGAGAAGCCTGGGAGTGGATGTTGGCACGACGAGAGAGAGGGAGTGCCCAAAAGAATCCCTGCCAGGGGGCCAGAGAGGTGTGGAGCGGTGATGTAACCTTCCCCCTCCTGGCTCATATCTGAGGCCCTGGCTGCCTATTAAAGAGAGACGCAGTGGCGGCACGAGGCATGGCCAGTGACTCTAGCAGCAGTGGAGATAGCTCCAGTGACTCGTGTGACAGGGATGATCTAGTACTGTTACTCTCACACACACACAAACACACACCTAACAGTCTGAGATGTATGCATGTATGTTTTAACTTTCCTTCATTAGAGGGAACACACACAGTCCTTTGCTTGCATCTCGGATTGTTTGACACAGTCCACTAGTCTGAAGGCTACATCATGTCCATCTCTTCTATCTTTGTCTGTTGCAAAATAGTGTGAGAACGATTCTCTTGTGCAAGTGTCCTGGGTCCTACTTCCACTATGCTTTCCTCTCCATCTCTCTTGTTGCTAAAACACTCACCTCACCATCTCACAGGGTGAGATTCCAATCTCTTTCTTATTGCTTTACTGCTGGCTGCCAGGTTCGCTTGCCATAGTGGCAGGGGGATTTAGGAAGCATTCCAGGGGTGGGCGGAACATCATATGCAATGTCCCTGATATGACAACATCACCCAGAAGTGACGTCATCACATTGGCAACATTGCATGCAACACTCAGGTTTCTGGTCAAAACTCTATGGTTTTTTTGCCTTCAAAACCACAGAGTTTGGCCAAAAACCAGAGCATTGTCTTGCGATGTTCCTGGCATGATGACATCACCCAGAAGTGACATCATTGCTCTGGGAGCTAGCAACCCTAGCCCTACCTCAGTTATTGGAGAATTTCAACAGGAATAAATGTAAAGTCTCGCTAGATCATTTTAACTCTTGTCTAGAGTAAAGAATAGGGAGCTTGTAGGTGAAAGCATCATCCATTGGCCTTTCCGCAGAGTTACTGGATGCTGTGACAAAAGGAGAGCTGCAAACTCCTCCTGGCAGCATACTTTAGCATTGTGTGTGCGAGAGTGTGTAGACTGAGTTCCATGTCATCATCATGGTGCTCATGCCATTGCTGCATGTTCTTATACATTTCCTGTTTGGGTAGTATAGAGGGATTATGAGTGTGGGGCACTGTGATTTGATAGGTGCTAGTAGAGTTCCCTTGTATAGTTACTGCCAGCCTAACAGGACACAGTCTTCCACTAGACCCAAACAGTTAAAATTATGAAGGAGGGAATGGCTGGAAGAAGCCTTGTTGTGAAGCCAAAATCTGTGATCACGGCTGTTCTGAGAGAACACTGGGCATTTAGACCTCTGGTACAAAGATCTAATATGCTGAATCCAGATAAATTATATTTTTGTGTTTTACAAAGTAATAAATCAGGGTGAAGAGTATCCTCCAGGAGCACCCCCATGAAAGGAACAGTACCATTGCTAAAGGTACTAAACAGTTTTCCTTCTAGTTTCCTGCAAAGAATTTCTTATTTCACCCTAACTTTTGCATATAGACAAAACATATAGCTCATGCACATCTGTGAGAGCTCACTCCTGCACCATCTCCTTGATATCTGGATTAAAACCATCTAGGCCATAAAAAATTTGATCAGTAAAAAGGCCTAATAGAGAAAATGCATACACTGTCTTTTGCAACTGCTTGCACTGAGAAATAGTGGTTTCCATTCCATACACTTAAAACAGAATTAATCACAATTAAAAAAAAAACATTTTCTCTGTTTATGTCAAAACTGTTCCATATCCTTTAAGCCAGATCTATAGAGTATCAACAAAAAACATGTCAAGTGCAACATCACTACGTACTAGCCAGCTCTTATTTTAAGTGTTCACAAATGGTGGCTAATTTAAGTGCATTGTATTTCACTGATAATGGAGCCAAAGATATTGCTTGTCTCTGGAAGTATCTATTGATATGTAAAGCAAAGACATTAGCCATGTAATTAGCCTACAGCATAATGATCATCTTTCACTCAATCATTTCAGTTCCAACTGCCCAAACAATAGTAACATTTCACAATGTTTTCACTTGAAATAGCTGGTGCTGTAATCATAGTGTGAATTTCTTATAAAAAGCTCCCATGGATAGTGTAGCTCATGCCGGGAAAATGAATTTAACCGATTAAAAAACTCTTAACAACCTCTCAAGGATAATTTGTTAAAACAGCTATGTTACTTTATTTTACTCTAAAAATATCTCCTTTATTAAAATCTTCAGTACCATAAAAACTATTTTGAATTCTATATGACTAATCAATGTCCATCTATTTATAGTTTGTACTTTTTATATTAAGAAATAGATGTTACAGGGTTCTGGTACTGGCTTTAACTCCATATTAAAAAGACATATGCATAAAATACAAGTAATATAAATATAGCCTCAGGAGAAATACCCCAGCCATCTCCACCCAATGAATACAAACACAACTATCTGTCTTCACATGAGAATGGACTACCAGAATTCCTCTGAATGGCTTGGATTAATTTTTATTACACTTCCATGTATGGCTGAAGGAACTAATCCTGGATTGGCAGGACCTGTTATAGGTATCATATGTATAAACTTCACTAGGAAGTTCATGAATGACCCTCTGTTTCTATTGTCCATGCTTCTTCTGATGCTGTAAGATCCATTTCTCATCACAGTGTTGTGTGCCATAGTCTCAAATGTTGTGCCAAACATATTAAACAGAAAAATTAACAACATTTGATTGTCATGATCAGACATGAGCTGATCACTGGGTATGTTCACTTTAGTGTCAAATGACCCAATCACCTGCTAAATAGATTAGCATCAGGCTTTATCAAAACTGTTATTGTGTGAAAATGCTACCAATCCAAACAGATCATCAGCCATTTGGCAATACTGAGGGCTACTTAGACAAACACTGTAAGATTTTTTTAAAACAGAGTTTATTTTTTTACTTATTTATTCAATTTATGATTGATTTAATTGTCTGTTTAAAAAATTGTCTGTCCAACAGTCCATCAAAAAATCAATTCACCATGACTGGTGAACAGGCTAACAGCCAAACTAGTGGGCATATGAGCAACCTAACTGCAAACAAGAGAGCTTTCTGGCTTCTTCGCCACTCAAATTGAGAGCCAGTTTGGTGTAGTGGTTAAGTGCGCGGACTCTCATCTGGGAGAACCGGGTTTGATTCCCCACTCCTCCACTTGCACCTGGCTGGATGACCTTGGGCAAGCCATAGCTCTGTACCAGCTGTTCTCTCAAGGACAGCTTGGGAAAGCGCTCTCTCAGCCCCACCTACCTCACAGGGTGTCTGTTGTGGGGAGGGGAAGGGAAAAGGAGTTTGTAAGCCGCTCTGAGACTCCCTTGGGGAGTGGAGGGCGGGGTATAAATCCAATCTCTTCTCTTCTCTTCTCTTCTTCTCAAATTCTACAAGAACATTCAGTGCTCAGATGTTTATCTCTATGCCAGAGACATAAAATATCCAATTGTTTTAAAACCATGAAGTGTTTTCATTGTACAGAAACTGTCTTGTACAGTCACAATAGGAGCAGTATTCCCTCTGAGCTAAGTTAGTGTGAGCTAGCTCACAGTTCTTTCGCCTCCAGCTCACAGATTTTTGTTTTAGCTCAGGAAGGATGGCTCCAGAGCAAACTAATTTATGCAGTAGCTAAATCACTTGCTCACAACTTTAATACCAGTAGCTCACAAAGTAGAATTTTTGCTCACAAGACTCCACAACTTAGAAGGAGCACTGAATAGGAGTAGCAGCATATTTGGATATCGAGTTAAACTTTATACCACTGAAAACGCTAAACTCTTCAACAGTGTATTATCTCAGCATCCTCATAGCTAACAATCATGTAATGGTGCTGGAGGGGGGTCTAGCAATGCTATGTGATGGGGCAAACCTGTGGAATGTTTGGAGTTAGAAATTAGAGAAATGATTATTCTTGGCACAGATTTATTTTAATCCTCCCAAATAACTTATTTTTTTCTAATGAGAGGTAGTAAGTCGTACGACTATCTGGGCATTATACTCCCTCAGTATATGTTTTTTTTTTCCTTTTGTGAATGTTTCTGGAGTTTAAACCTACCTGAGCATTATGACTCTTCAGTCCTTTGCCCTTAATCATAGATGGGTGTTTTTTTTGAGGGCTCGAGCTTTAAAGAGATTATTTATTGGTGAGTAAAAGGCATTTTGCACATGCTTAGAGGTATGTATTCTTGTTAGTCTTGTTATTGTTGTTACTATTACTTAAACATTTATGTGCTGCGTATCCACCCAAATAGGGTTTCCAAGGCGGTGAACATCCACACACTGAAACATTTAAAATAAAGTACATATAAAATAATTCAACAAAAACATATAAACACAGAAAACACCAAAAACTTGGGAGAAGTTATTGGGTGTATGCCAAACAAAAAAGTGTTCAACTGCAGACGGAAGAGTGCAATAGAGGGAAACATAGGGAATTCCAAGGTTTTGGAACCATGACCAAGGACCAAGGCTGCCCTGATTATTAGAGCAAGTTTTTTTTTTAATACATTTTTATTTAAATATATATACAACCCCCCCAACATAAACATCAAGCTCACACCCCACTCCCCACACAGAAAAACAACCTACAGTGTACTCATAACAAAAAAGAAAAACAAAAAAAGAGAAAAAGAATAAGTAAAAAGCAAGGAAATTAAGGCACTGGTAGAGAGCTCGACATTCAGCATAAATACAAAGAGAGGGAATTCTTTCCCTTTCTTCTTTTTTCTTATCCTATAAACATACATAATTAACATAGTTACAACATAAAGTATAGAGAGAGGTTTATTTAACTTTATCCCATAATCTGAGGAAGGGCTTAAACATACTTTGAGTTCTGAGTTGTCTATAAAATAAAATCGTGCCAAGTTTCAAAGAAGTCTACAGTTTTGGCTTTGGATTTGATTAATCTAATTTGACTTGTCTATTTTTCAACTATTGCAATCTGCCATAACTCAGAATACCATGATTGTAATGTTAATAATTCTGCGGCTTTCCAACTTTTAGCTACTATCCTGTGCGCTGCCATTAACATAAACACTTATTAGTTCTTTAGAAGTCACCTTTTCATTTTGTTTCTCCCATATTGTTAACAGAGCCAAAGCTGGTGTAACACAGATGGTTTGACGTGTAATTTTCTCCCAAAACTGTGACCCTACTGGGCATAGCCACCACATATTAATATAATCACTTTGCTGATTACACTTTCTCCAGCATTTTTTATTATTTGTGTTGATTATTCTTGCAAGGCTAACTGGGGTGAAATAACACCTGCGCAATAATTTCAAGGAGTTCTCTCTAAGAACTATTGATATAGTTTTCCTTGTTGGGTAAGCTATATCTTATTCCAAATATTTTGCTCGATCTTTATTCCGATATCTTTCTCCCATATTATTTGCAACCCATTTAGTGAACCTGAATCTATCTCAGTTAAATATGCATATATTTTAGAGGTTACTCCTTTAAGACTTGTCATATGTTGCATCTGTTCAAATTTCAACAGCTTTCTTGTCATGGTTTGTTTTACTATAGAGTTTACAATTAGGTAATGCAGTTGATATAGGGAAAACCAATTTAACTCTCCTTGCAATTTTTCTTTTAATTGCATCACCGTGAAGGGAGTCCCGTTTACATAAAAATTGCTCATTCTATGGATCACTTTTTCTTTCCATCTAATATACCTTTCTGATTTATCCAGACATGAAAAATTGGGATGTAGTATGATAGGAATCAATAGGGATATCTCTGGGATCAGTTTATTTTTCCATTTAACCCATTTTTTTAATGTAGTATATAGGAACGGGTTTTCTACCCATTTAATGTCTCTTTCTTTTTTCCCTCCAAAAACGATTTTCTCAATAAAATTCAAATGTTTCCCATCTGCTTCCATGCTCACCCAAGACTTATCAGAGATTCCACTTAAATAAGACCCCAAGGCTCTCAATTGGTTCGCCTCATAATATTTGATTATATTTGGTTCTCCCCATCCTCCTTGATCTGCCCTTTTGTACCTTATAGCCTTCATAAGTCTTGGTCTTTTACCTTGATGAATAAAATTGGTAAAGATTTTTTGCCATCATGCTAGATCTCTTGATGTGATATATATGGGAAGCATTTGAAAAAAGTAATTTAATTTTGGAAGTACCATCATTTTGATAGCGTTGATTCTGCCCATGATTGTCAACTGTAACTGGAACAATCTTTTAATATCCCTTTTTATTTGTAGAATAACTAGATGGAAATTTAGCTGCTGTAATTTATTTAAATTCTTTGGGATAGTAACTCCCAGATATCTGAATGATTTATTTATTTATTATTTAGATTTCTATCCCACCCTCCCTGTCGTTCAATGTATGGAGAATCCTAAATCATTTTGAATTTCAAGTTGCATTTTTGGATTTATATTTATGTATAGCATTCCGGACTTCTTATAATTCACACGTAATCCTGCAATTTTTCCATACTCAAAAATCTCTTTCATTAATTCAGGTAGTTCTTCTTTAGTATTTACCATTAATACAGCTACATCATCTGCAAACATTTATCTCTAGACCTTGAATTTGCTTATTAGCCCTTATTGCAATTGCCAGAGGTTCCAATGAAAGGATAAAAAGCGGGGGTGACAAGGGACAGCCCTGTTTAGTTCCTCTAGTCAGGGGAAAACTAGCAGAATCAAACCCATTTATTCGTACTCTAGCTTTGGACTTTTGATATATTGACTGAACTGCATTCATAAAATATTGACCAATATTTAATTATATTAGCAGTCTAATGATAAAGTCCCATTCCAAATTATCAAAAGCTTTCTGTGCATCGAGAGATGCTATGTCTAATGGTGTCTGAATTTTTTTTTACTGATGTAAATGGCATTCAATATTCTACATATTGGATCTGCTATTTGCCTTTAGGGTACAAAACCTGATTGGTCTGGAGAAACACAATTCTCAATTATATTACTCAGTCTAGATGCAAGGACAGCAGTGAAGATTTTTGCATCTTGGTTCAGTAATGCTATTGGTCAATAGGAATCTAGTTGGTTTATTTACCAGGCTTTAAAATCACTGTAATTCTTGCATCTTCCCATGAGTGTGGTGCTTGTTTGTCTTTCATTATTTGGTTAAATAATTTTGTCATAAATGGGAGTAATAGGATTTTGAATTGTTTGTAAAATTATGGGCCGTAGCCATCTATGCCTGGAGATTCTCCATTTTTAAATTTTTTTATGACCTCATCTGTTTCTTTGCTTTCAGTTTGTTTAAAATATTGTTGTGCTCACTTTTAAGTTCAGGAATATTCAGTTTTTGAAAATATTCATCAATTTTTTCCTCAAATGAATTTTCTGAGGTATATAATTTTTCAAAATATTTAGCAAATTGCTTGGCTATTCATTCTGTATTATGTATTTTTTATTGTTGTGTTCTATCATTGATATTTTGTTTCTGTTATTATGTTTTCTCAAATTACTTGCTAATAGCTTGGAACTCTTATTGCCAAATTCATAGTATTTTTGTTTTAAATATAGCAGAACACCTAATTCCTTCCTTTTATTTACCAAATCCTCGTAAACCTTTTTTGAACCTGTTTTTTTGTTTTGCTTCTAATTTTCCAATTTCTGCCTGTAGTTTTACTTTTTCGCTGTTAACCTTCTTCTTTAATCTAGCCATCTCTTGAATGCATCTCCCTCTTACTACTGGTTTTAATGCATCCCATACAGTATATAAGGACATGCCTTCAGTTATATTTTCTTTGAAATAATTCTGTATACCCTTTTGTAATCTTTCTTTTGATTTGGTTAATAAAATAGTATTAAATCTCCATGTATATGTAGTTGGTTGTTCTCCAAGAATATTCAAATCTAACCAAACTGGAGAGTGATCAGATAGTTTTCTTATACCTATTTCTGCTTTGACTATATTCTGCATTAAGCTTGATGATATCAAAATGAAATCTATTCTGAAGAATGTGTTGTGTCTATGGCCGAGGACAGACTGGCAATGTAAAGCGGGGGCAAAGTGGAGGGAACTGGTGCGGGGGAAAAACTCCATGGAGCTGGCCATTCATACTGGCCAGAGCAATGCGCAGTGGTGCCGATGCGGAGCGTTCAGACTGCCGCGGAGCCGGCGCGCGCAATTGTTTTCCCTTTGATGTGTTTCACACATGCCTCCCGCTTCTTCCGGTTCACACTATTTGGAAGCGGGAGGCATGCGGAGGACGGCCCCTGAACACCGGTTTTACCCAGTGTCCTGTTAAAGCGGATGGAAAGCGACTGAGAGACGGGTAAGTGCGAAATGGAGCCAAGGGACAGATGCGCATGTCTGAACGGGCTCTTTTCTTCCACTTCCGACGCAGGGCTGCCCCACTTTACATTGCCAGTCTGTCCTCGGCCTATGTAAATAATACGTATAATCTATTTTCTGTGGATTATCCACTCTCCAGGCATCTACCAAATTAAATTCTTGTAGTGTTTTTACCAATTTGTTTTCCCCTATTTTCCTTTCTGTATTTTTCTTTTCACTTTTGTCTAAGTAATCCATGTGAGTCCAATTTAAATCTCCCCTATCACCACTTCCCCCTCTTTAAATTTGTCTAATTTCTTGAGAACATCTCTTAAAAATTGTATTTGCCTCTTATTGGATGCACAAATGGAGGCAAAGTTAAATGTTTTGTTTCCATATTGCCCTTTAACAAAAATGTAACACCCTAATGGGTCTCTTACTAAATTATTTTTCTGAAATGGGCAGGCTGCTGAAAAGATGATTGCTACTCCCCTACTATTACCCTAGATTGCTACTCCCCTACTATTACCTGGTGCTGAGTAATATTGCCCAAAATATCCCTGTTTTAATAACCTGTCATCTTTTATATTATGGTGTGTTTCCTGAAGCATTATAATTTCAGGGTCTGAATCTCTTATATAATTTGCTAGCTGTCTTTGTTTTATTGGATCACCCATTCCTCTGAAATTGAATGTATATATTTTAATATCTCTTTTTGTAGCCATAATCCGTTACTATGCTTAAGACTCTATATTTATATTGTAATTCCCTCTCTCTACTTTGCTTAAAGCCCTATACTTGCATGCTTGAACTCTAGAAAAAATTGGTGTCTTGGCCAAGGTCTCACTCCATCCTGAAGTGAGACAGCATAGCGTTTCCATATTTATGCTGTGCTGTGACACCTTTGGGGGAGTCATCCTATCCCATCTCCTCCCACCCCATGCCTATGCCTAAGGCTCTTTTTTTGAAATATATATATAGAAATTTAAATAATAGCATTTTTATATCCATACTCTATAACCAAAGCACATAGCTGAAATACATATTTTACTAAGTTTCATATTAAGTCCTGCAGTATCTCTTTAATTTACACCTGGTCAGTCGTCCTCATGTATACTTATCAACTTTTAACTTTTACTTGTCTTGGAAGCACAAGACGGCTTGAAATTCTAGCACTATATCTAGTCTGTGGACCTCCTTTCTTCCTCCTTCTTTTCTTTTGCTGCAGCTGCCATTCCCTCTCATCTTCTCCTGCTTCTTCTTGTTCTTATCCCTTGTCTTCATCTGTGTCATTGTAGCTCTCATCTGGAGGCTCCAGTTGTAGCTCTTCCAAGATTTCCAAGGCCTCTTTTAATGAGGCAGCTACATAGGCTTTATTTTCTCTTTGGGTGATTAGTTTGAAGGGAAAAACCCAACGGTATTTTATCTTTGCCTCCTGCAGTTTCTTTGCGGCTAGCCTTAGAGCACATCGTCTTCTGAGTGTTTCAGCACTTAAGTTCTGCATAAAGAGCACTTTGTTTTCCTTATAGTTTATGGATGGGAGTTTCCAAACTTGTTTCAGAAAGTAGTTTTTCACTGCATATCTTGCAAAATGCACAACAATATCTCTGTGGGTTGAGATATTTATTCCTCTCAAAACTGCAATTCTCTGGGCTCTTTCAAGATCCATTCTGCTTAGACTTCCGGAAGAGACACGCTTAATGGTGGACGCCTCTCACCGCATCTGCGGGAGAGGCGATCCGCTCTCGGCAGGGTAGAAGGGGCTTTGGACAGGTGCCAAGCCCCCAGAGACCCTAGTAAAGGGCCTCTGCCTGGGGTGGCTTGAGGGATGTCTCTCCTTGCGGTGGCGACTACTGGATTGAGACACCCTCCTTCACCCCCATAGGTTCCCCCCGCCACAGAAGCCTCTGGGCTACTCAAGCGTAACCGTGAAGCAGCAGAGAATACCGATCGGAGAAGCAAGGAAACTTCCTAATACGCAATGGTGATTTGTGAGTCTCAAACAGAGTTTGCATAACAAAGCAGCTGGGAAGGGTTGGGTGGAATGTTTCCCCCCCTCCCCTCTCTCCAAACGGAGCTTACCGAGACTTTCCCATGGCGTTTCTGCAGCATTGAAAGCAGTTTGGAAATGCTGGAGGGCTGGATCGCATGTACGAAGAAATGAGCTTTTAAACAGCATTAGTGTGAAAAAGAGACTTTCTTCTTCAGATTTTCCTATCTAACTATAAACAAAACGAAACAGCAACAATGACGGGGAGACAAAAACCCTCCCCTAAGCCAGGAAGCGGAGTTCCGGCTGCAAAGAGCGACATCACAGAGATGAGCACAATGCTCTCATCAATGCTGAGACCCCTAGTGGATCAGATGACAGCTCTCAGTGCCAAGATGGATACAATGCAGAAGGAAATGAAAGAGTCCGCAAAAATAAATGAGAAGCTGCAACAAGAACTCATGGAAGTAAAGGCAACAACAAGTAAGCATGACTCAAGACTACAAAAAATTGAAAAAGAAAAGGCTTTTCAAATCGACAACGTCTTAAAACTTCAGATGGAACATTCAAATTTTTTCCTGAGACTGCAGAATGTTCCTGAGAAAAAAGGGGAGGATCTTAAAAAACTATTGAGGGAGGCATTAGCACCGTTGGCAGGTATTGAAGCAGAGAAACTACAAAGCAACATGGATTTGGTCTACAGGACCTACCCAGATTTTGTGAAAAAGAAAAACCTGCCAGGTGAGATCATGATAAGGTTCTCCAAAAGATCAACAAGGGATGTGGTGTTAAAAACCACAAACAGAACAATGCTGAAGATCCAAGAAGAGGAAATCAAGGTTCTAAAAGACATTCCATTTGAAATTCGAAAAAGAAGAAAAGCCTACAGGAATATAACAACATGGTTCAGTCTGAGTCAATTACGTATCGTTGGAATATTCCAGAGGGACTGTCTTTCACCTATAAAAGCAAGAATTACAAGATTGACTCTGTAGAACAAGCCAAAATATTTCTGGAAAAATGCAAGAAAAAGAAAACGAAGAGGGAGTCAGATGACTCACTAGAGTCACAGGAAAGAATGTATGGCTTTGATGGCTCAGAAAGTGGAGAACAAGCATCGGACTCAGAAAAGGGAGCTGCTGCTCCCAAGCTCAGCAAAGAGACTAAAAAGACAAGAAGAGGAACGAAGAAGAAATAATGTTATAAACAATATGTAATGATGGTACACTATGTCTAAATGTAAACGGAATAGTAGGCATTTTCTTTGTTGCTGTATGTGCCAGTTAATCAGCTTTGTTATGTGTAGAAGCAGAAACATGAACTTAGAATGTTTAACCAAGAAAGTATATTGCTTTTCAGTTTTAAAAGTTAGTTAACTTGATTATTGCAAACAGTATTCTCTGTATAGGATAATATAGTGTAGTTATTAGCGGTAGAGTTGTAGTAATAGTAAAAAAATCAATAAAAATCTTATATATATAAAAAAAGATCCATTCTGCTTAAAGGGGGGGGGGGTCTGGGACCAGGGAGTTAAACCAGTTAATGAGAAATCCTATAATGTCATCTCCCTCAGCTTTCTCCTCCACCCCATGGATGCGGATGTTTATACGACGATCTCTGTCCTCCAAATCAGCTAATTTTAGTTTCATGGTTCTGTTTTGGTTCTCCAGTTTCTTGATTTTCTCCTGCTGTGCTCTGCTGATAGCCAGAACTTGCTCAGCAGACTCAGCCACATTTTTAACATTATCTGCTAGTTCCTTTAATTGGCTGTTTATAGGTTTTAATAAGTCTCTCCATCCATCCATTAATTCTTGTTTTAAATCCTTTCGTAAAAATAATAGTTGTTTTTGCAAACCTTTTAAGATGGTTTCGACATTGCTCTTGGTGTTTTCTTTTTCTGCACCCTTGGCAGCCATCTTATCTCCTTGCTTCTGTAGCAGGGAGTCTTATTATTATAATATTCCTCCAAACCCTTAAGGGAGTATCCACAGACTCTCGATATTTAGATTCTTTAAGTCTTCTGTTTTCTAATACAGCCAAAGTTCAATTTGTTAAATGCTATTAAATTAGTGTTTCAGAGCCCTTTTTGGCATCTAGGCATGAAGACCTTGGATTAGGCGTCTGCCGTTTTCTGGCTCAGCTCCGCCCCCCCGCCCCCCTTACTAGAGCAAGTTGAGCTGAGCTGCTCTCAGAGGGCATACTGATAGAGACTCATGCAGATCATGTAGTTGGTAGTCTTGACTCCAAGCACTCCTGGCGAATAAAAGCGTCTTTCAAATGTGTCCAGTTTCCTGCCCTTCGTGTCCGATGGATCTGAATGGGTTCTCTTAGACTTTGATGCTGAAGTGACAACCATAGAGTTTGGTTTGGGGTGATGAAAGAGAAATTCTGCACCAGTCTCCTGAACCTTATACTTATGGTCGGTGACGGGAGGAGACTAGTGCAGAAAAGGGCTTATCCCAAAGCGCCTTGACAGCTTGCAGGAGTGTGGTGGACATTGGTAGAGCAATAGCCACTGAGTTGTCTAACTGGACCACATTGAACTGGACCACACTGATCCACAATCGAAGGTTGTGATTGAACTACAGACAGGCCAAAGGAGTGGGCCATGTGTTTCTCATGTCACCATAAGAAGTCAGATCTTCTGAGGGTGAGATGGGAAGATCATCTGAAACTTTAGGTTTAGGAGAGGGATCTTCAGGGAAGCACTGAGCAACTGAAACAGCAGCATCCAAATCTTCGCAAGAGGAGCCTGAAGAGCCAGAAACAGAGACCTGAACAGGAGGAAGGTATCAGAAGGAAACCCTTCACTCTGGGCAGGGAGAGGTGGTGGTATCAACGTCGGATGCTTCAGTATCAATGGGACATGCGATCAATGTCAAGAGACCTTTTGAGAGGAGGGTTCAGGAGGTTTTGATGCCGAGGCCGATGGAGGATTACGGGGCACTCCAGGCAAACGAGAGTGGCAGGCAGACAATTGATCTTAATCAGAGAACCCTGCTGGGGTCAGCCAAGGAATTGAAGACAAAAGTGGGCAGGTGCTGTAAAAGTATTGGAAGCGCCGTTGGTCCCAAGCAACCATTGGGTCCCAAGCAACCATTGGAACCCAAGCAACCAAAGGGTGGAAGCTCTTGGGAGAACTACCTGGGGAGTAGGCATGCTTTGGTGACTGGTGATCTTGACTGAGATGAGGAAAGTGATGCATAGCATCGGCATCATAAGGACTGTGTCAGTCTGAGTCAATGGATGATTGGGATCAGTTGGGAGACCAGACTGTATGGTGATGAGGTGATCAATAGTGATAACTTGGGATCGATGTCAACAAAGTAGATGGGCACTGGTGGGTGAATACGAGCGATTGGTAGCAAATGACGATCTGGATGGTGACCAATCACTGCATGGCGAGTGACTGACAAGGACCTCAACCTCATCAACATTGGAAAATGGTTGAGTTTCTGAGAACTGCTCCAACATCAGGGGGTTCAATTGCTGAATAGGGGATTCCAGAAGCTGGATAGGTGGAGCAGGCATCACCCTTGGCAGATCTGAGATTGGAGACTCTATGGGAACAGGTTGCACTTGTGGAGCCGAGCTCAGTGTGGGACCTGCGGTGTCGGCTGTAATGCTCACCTTAGGGGTTTTGTGACTGCCCTTAGCGGAGCTTTTATGTCCCTTATCCGACTTGTCTTTCTTCTTTGCAGGGGTGAATGAGGCCAACAGGGTGATTGGTGTTGGATGCTTCGATACTGATTAGACAATGTCAAAGGCCGATTTCGACGAAGGGGGAGCCATCAAGGTAGATGGTTTTGGAGGCACATCAGGATCCATGCCGAGTCGAGCTCTCATCAAGGGGACGTCTGAAGGTGTAAGACCCAATTCTAAGAGGGCCACATGTAGATGCACCACTCTATTTTTTCTCATTTGGTCAGAGAATTTGGCACAGTGTGGGCATGAATCTGGAAAATGGGCTTCCCCCAAGCAGAGGACACAAAGTATATGGCCATTGGGCAGTGCAAGTTTGCTACCACAGCTGGTGCACCTTTTGAAAAATTCCCACTTCTTCACCATAAACCAAATGTAAAGATAGAGGGCGAAAGAAGTGGGGGGGGGGGAGCCTGAAGGCCAAACTGAGGAGAATAAAAAATATAGGGGGGGTTGTTTGTTTGTTTTCTTTAAAGAAATACCGAAAGAAAAATAAAGAAGGGAGGGAAAGAAATCTTGGAGAGCTGTTATCTGAGGAAAAATCTCACCAACCAGTGTGGCGGTCAGAACTGGTGAGATGTCTGCATGCCGCCCCTCTGGGCATGCATGGTTGGGGTTCCCACACATGCCTGAGGTACAGGTGCAAAAATCCCGTTGTGAATCCTACAAGGGTGGATCAGTCCTGGTCTTTCCTGACCTTCCTCCAGAAGTTCTCAGCAAAAGATGTGAACTGAAGCCCATCACTAAAATCCTCCATCATGCACGAGTAGAATATAGATGAACTAACCTGATAAAATTACAAGTGAATTATAAAGGGAAAGCCTTCTATGGAGATGATCAAGACATGGGGGAAACCCTCCTGCAGATCATACAGCTACCAATGCCATTGGATTTTAGCAAAGCGACGCAAAAAAGGAAGTCCAACCAGTTGCTGTCATCATTCAATAACAGTAAAATACCTGTATGCAATGCCTAGTCTCCCTACTGTCTCATCTGTCTCTCTATTGATTCCATCTGATGTTTTCTATGTTCAAGGTTTATTTTTGTGGATTAGATAGTCCTGATAGTAACTTTTTTTAATGATATTGTCTGGGGTTTCAGAGGAGGGGGGAGGACTTATTTTACTAAGCTTCCCATTTTACAACCAGTCCTCTGCCGACAATAGTTTTTCTCCTTCAACCTGGACTTGATCCCATTACTACCCAGGTTGTAGAGGGCTGTTCGTTTCTGTTACCTCATTCACCACTTAGTTGCATAGAACACCCCATCTCACTTCTGACCAAATCACTCACAGAGCGAAAACCGGGTGCCTATCAGTGTGCTAATTTTTTGAGTGTTAGGACAAAGAAGAAGCTGTCAGTTTTAAAAGGTTCCCCATCTCATGTACCGTAGCGAGGCACAGAAAACAGTGGATATAAGCTGCGGTGCATATTAGTTTCCAACACAGGATTGGATTATAACTATGGCTCTTACACACCAGCCCCGCCAGCCAAATAAATCAGTGTAGTGCAAATTAAACCAGACAGCATTAACTATTGATACCTCCATCATATGTGTTGGGTTTATAATCTCCACAGTGTCACAACTGTATATTTACATACATAAAGGAAGACTCGAACTGAAGATGGGAATCACTTTACTTACACATCAATTCATTTTGGGGGATGTGAGATTGAATTAATTAATATATTTCTTAGCATAATTAATTTTATGTACTCATTGTAATTGTTATTCAAGAATCGAATACAGTTAAGAATCGTCATTCAAGAATGAAGTAGTTAGTTTTTTCATAACAATGCTTTTTGATAACCCTTTTGATCCTTCAAATTGATTGTTGACAGCACAAACCAATTAATTGTTCCAATCCCAATCACAGCTGATTACCTTGTTTTTAATGGACTTAGCAAGTTTAATTGATTATCTAATCTTATTATACATAAGCTCTTCTTAAATGTGTAATCATATGCAATTGTGCAAAAATCACAGTACTTCCCAGGCTTCCAGTATCAAATAACTTCTTTGTTCATAGCTGCCACACTATTGCTGCTCGAATTCAGCTCTGCACCAATCAAGCATCAAAAATATCCCCCACTAGGCCCAAGCACCTAATTTTAGATCACACATAGCTGCATTATCATACCAAATAATTACTACCCCACTCGTTTATACCCCCGTGCAGGACTACATAGCTGAGTGACCAAATCCCTGGTCTCATCAGGAGATATCAGCATTGATAAAAACAGGTTGCTTACCTGTAACTGATGATCTTTGAGTGGTCACCTATGCAGTCACACACTTGGGTTTTGGGCCTGCCCACAAACCCGATGGAGATCTGAAAGAGCTAGCCTCAGACTTTTTGGCAGACTTTTATCCTCCACTCTGGGGAGCAGACTGCTACTGCGCATGCCTGGAGCTGAGGAGAAACCCCACCCCCAACTCAGTTTCTTCCAGCCACCACTAGCAAGGCCATAGTAGAGAAAGAGATGGAAAAGCTAGCAGTGGGGAAGGCTGGCTGGGTGGGTGTGACTGCACAGGTGACGACTCGAAGATCATCAGTTACAGGTAAGCAACCTGTTTATCTTCATTGTGATCTCTGTGCAGCCCCACACTTGGGTGATTAGCAGACTTAATAATTGGAAGGAGGGTACTGGCATAAAAAAAATCCACATATATTAACACCCAAGTATAAGAAGAGAAATTAACAGGACATATTGGTACCTGTACTATTACCTGGCATCCTGTGGGGGAGATCTCAATGGAAGATTGACTTCAACACCGAGTGACCAAAGGAAGCATCCTTTTGTGCATGAACATCAGGCACATAATGCATCACAAAGGTGGAGGGGTCAACCACGTCGCTGCAGCACAGACATCCTCAAAGGGAACTCCATTGAGGAAAACTGAAGACGTAACTACAGCCCTTTTGGAGTGGGCTCGGATTGTCTCAGGCATAGGCTCCTGGGCCAACTCATAACAGAGCTGATTGGTTGAAGTCACCCACTTTGCAAAACGTTGGGCAGAGATTTTGCAACCCTTGCATGGAGCACCATAAGCCACAAACAGTTGAGGGTCTCTGAGAAATTATGAACGAATGAAACTGGTTTGTATAAAGTCAGCTGCAACTTGATGGCACTTTCTACCAATGACATAGGCTCAGCATCTCTTATGCTAAAATTGGGAAGGGGTAGGGTAAAATAAGAAATAAGAAAAATACTGCTTATAAATATCAACCTTTTGACAGCAGTTTGTTTAGATTCAGAACAAACTGTATCCTTAGCATCTTGGCCTGCTTTGGATGGTAAAGAAGACACTGCACTAGAGTGACTGAACCTGTCTGCACAATTTGTCCTATTCAGGGGTCATTTCGTAGAAAAAGAGATGCAGGAGCTCATTAGCATAACTCATTAGCATAACTTATTTGCATATGCCACACCCCCGACATCACCGGAAGTGTGTCAGAAGGCAACACCCACCACTCAGACTCCACCGAAAAAATCTCAGAGAAAAGAAAGTACCATTCATAGAAGGCCCTTTGCACATGCTCAAAGGTCCTACTTGTAACACACACAATTGAATTGAAATGTCTGCAACTTTCTCCTAGACCCTTTGTAGTCTTCCCCTGGGTTAAATTCTGGTTGGTAAGCAGCTCAGGGCAGGGATCTGCTTTTTTGATAGGTACTCTGTGCCATGCCCCGTGACTGTGCTACATAGTAATAATTTCGGCAAGATGTTACCTGGCTGGCAGCAATACTCCCTCTAAGCTGTGGATTCTTGGGAGCAAAAATTCTACTTTGTAAGCTACTTGCATTAAAGTTGTGAGCAAGCAATTTGGCTACTGCATAAATTAGTTTGCTCTGGAGCCATCATTCCTGAGCTAAGACAAAAATGTGTGAGCCAAGGGCTAAAAAACTGTGATCTACCTCACACTAACTCAGCTTAGAGAGAACACTGCCTGGCAGCTCCATGGAATGGCTCAGAGGAAACTGGCCAAGTCTTCAACAATTTAAATCTTGCTCTTGCAATCACAGTAGCAAGCTTGTGCATAAGAACTGCCAATCCTTAAAGGGACTGAAAAAATTATACATGAATATATAAGGGGGAAAGGTGCTAAAAGCCTTAAGTCCAAAACTGCCTGGCTCAAAAAAATATGTTTTGGGTGTTTTTTTGTTCTTTTTTTTTGCAGGGGTGGAATGGGGTTCACTGTTTTAGAAGGGGGAAAAAATTTCAGGGAATGAAAAATTCAGTTTCCTGTTTCCAAACACTGAGATTCTCATAAGCAGTTAAAGTAGCAAACAAGTCTGCAAATTCATCCTAAACTGAATGCTACAGGTTTCATGGACACACACATCCCTGCCTCAAGGGCACTATAGCTGAATTACTTTATTCCTGACTCTGTTTTTAATCATCTTCATCTGAACAAAAAAGGCCATTGTAGCCGGGCAGGTATTGTTAACATTTGGGAGGGCACCTATATGAAAGTATCTGTAAAGCTTTCCATAAACAGGTGTTATGTCCTAACAGCAACCGCGCACACTGTCGGAGAAATGCATGTGGCCAGGCTGACTACCGGAGCTCCACTTCGGGAGACAATAGCCCGGCCGGATTGTAAATTAGACCAAGCGGCCACCCAGGTTCCACCAGGGACCTACGGTTTAAGGGAACTCATGACTAATCCTATCAGGGAGTGGGCATAATTTTATCAGGGTAATCCTATCAGGGAGTGGGCATAATCTTATCAGGGAGTAATCCTATCAGGGAGTTTGGGCAAGGCCGGGGGTGCAGTTTAGACATGTATTTAAGCAGACCCCCGAGCCCCATTCAGTAGACTGGAATTGTACCATCAATAAACTTATGAGCTGATTTCACTGCAACATGTCTCTGGACTCAGTACTTTATAGCAGGTCACCTCATTCCTAGCCACAAAAGCTCTTACAATGGGGACAGATATTTTCTTATCTAAGAGTTAAGGGCTACTGTAAAGATTCCAGTTCATACGGTTTCCTGACATACTATGTATACAGTTGAATATTCCATGCTGTTCTTCTGGCTGTACCACCTCTAGACCAAGCGCATCTTTGAAGGATCACCTGCACAAATGCAGTTCACATAACTGTAGCGTTATCTTGCATTCCTGACCACTGGCCAAAGGGCGAGCTTGGCGGGGGGGGGGCACCTTACAGCACCAAGGTTGTGTTTACATTGGCCGCTGCTTTGGGCTCCCAGAAGCTACACAGATCTAGCCGGGGAGGGGGGAGGGAGGGCGGGCATCTCTTGAAGGGGCAGTGGAGGCTCCATTTCGGGGGGGGAGGCTGGCAGGTGGTTGTTTCCAAGGGTGCCAGGCGGAGCAGAGAAAGGGAAACAGAGGCCACGTCTTCAGAGGTCATTACCTGGCTCAAGCTCTTGTCCTGCTGCTTGGATCCATGGTGGCTCTGACTGCCCCTGGATGGAGAGCACGCCCGACTTGAGGGGTGCGGAGACAGCGAGCGGCAAGACTAGTGGCTGCTGAACGGCGAGTGGTGGTGGCAGCCCCAGGGAGAGGGCGAGCACGAGTGGCATGGGCTGCGGCCTCGAGTCGGGCTTGATATTGAGGTGCCAGAGTGTTGCTGCTCTGATGCCAAGGGGGAGAGCAAAGGAAACCTGCGACCTCCTCCTCCCCCCTCCCCGCAACAAAAACAAACAACTCACCTCCTTTTTCCTGGCCACTGATCACACCGTTGCTCCCCCCCCCCCCCAGCCTGTCTTGGCAGGCCGGCTGGGAAAAGGGAGGCTTTTGAAGATGCCCCCCCTTTTGTTTCCCCAGCCAGCCTGCCAAGGTGGGTGGGGGGGAAGCAAAGAGGGAAGGGGTTTAAACTTTAAACCCCTTCTCTCTAGAGTTTCACTGCAGCAACAGTGCAATCTCTCCATTCTATTCCATGGGGCCATAGAATAGAATGGAGAGATCGCACCACTGCTCCCCCCCCACAACCTGCCTTGGCAGGCTGGCTGGGAAAGGGGAGGCTTTTGAAGATATCCCCCCTTTTTGCTTCCCCAGCTTCTGCGCTTGCTGCTTGGTCTTTCTTTCCAGAAACAGACAGTTAGTACAATTGGAGGGACCTTCATCACCTGAAGTGTTTGTAGTGTTCTCCTTCCGATGTCTCTGTATCAGTCACAATGTCCCAATCCACCCAAGTGACCCGTCTTCTTTGTTTGTTCTCTCCTGCATATAACCACTTATACACTTTGTTCTGTAAATAGTCATGCTTGTCAGGTTCAAATTTGCTGTTTATATTGGTTGCCATCTCATGGTATATATTGTGTTTGTATTGGGTTAACTGTCCATGAGCCTGTAATTTGAAGTGGTAGGATTTTCACTGTCATTGTTACTACAGAACTCTATCCCATGTTACTGTCGAACTTTATCTCTCTGACTTTCTTAAGTCATTTAGGAAATTGCTGAGGTCTTTTCATTAAAATTCTGAATGTGTTGGTTTAGTTGGCCCACATAGCTGTTGTGAAGTAGATTCACTATTATGCTAACAACCATCTGACACTCTATTCAAGAACATGGTATTTTTATAGACTACTTGGATTGTTGAAAAAAAAATAACCATGTTCATGACTTACTATTGAAACCACTTTGAAGGTTTGCTATGCCAAAAGGTAGGGCAAAAAAACCTACCTAATAAACATTCCACAATATTAGGTATCAATATCTCTTTGTGTATTTAATTTCTTCTACAATTAATCAAAATTAAACATGAATCCTGTAAAATACATTAGAATTTCCCATTTCTATAATATACAATCCAGCACAATTTTACATTGAAAAAAACTGTTGTATAATTTTAAAATATCATTATGTACCACACTAGGATTGCCAAATTGCAGTTGGGAACTATCTGGTGATTTTGGGGGTGGAGCCTGGGGAGGACAGGGTTTGGGGAGGGGTGGGACATCAGCAGGGTATAATGCCATAGAGTTCACCCTCCAAAGCAGCCATTTTTCTCCAGGGGAACTGATTTTGGTTGCCTAGAGACCAACTGTAATAGCAGAAGATCTTCAGGTGCCACTTGGTAGGTTTGCAACCCTATATCACATAAACAATGTTTCCACTGCAAATTTTGTAATATTTTCAATGCGATATCACCATCAGTTATATGGCATTTCAGAGCGGAAATTACATGAAAATGCTTTTGCAATTAAATTACTTGTGAAGCACCAAGAATTACTATATAAATAATAATGCCAATATATAATGAAGTTAGGCCTATTTCTACAAATTTCTCTTACCATTTTCACATGAACACATAACAATAGACAGCCACACTAGAAACAGTTACAGCAGGCAGAGGTAATTTTTAAAAAAACCCAAATAAATAAATAAATAAATAAACCTCTGGATCATCTTACAACTTCACTTGCTGACTTTGTGAGTTAGATCTCCTGCAAATAAATTCTCACCTCAAATAAAAGTGCATGTGTAATTCAAGCAATCTTTAAAATGGACATTCAGATAGTTAGTAGATTTCATGGGGTTCATTTTATCAGTGTCCACCTGATACATGCATTTGCACAAGATTTTAACCATAACAGTATATATCTACTGGTTTTGAAGAAGAAGAAGAGGAGGAGGAGGAAGAGCAAGAGGAGATTGAAGATTGGATTTATATCCTGCCCTTCATTTGGAATCTCAGAGTGGCTCACAAACTCCTTTTCCTTCCCCTCCCCACAACAGACACCTGTGAAATAGGCAGGGCTGAGAGTGCTCTTTCCAGAACTGTCCCTGAGAGTACAGCTGTGACAGAACTATGGCTTGCCCAAGGTCATCCAGCAGCTGCAAGTGGAGGAGTGGGGGATCAAACCCGGTTCTCCCAGATTAGAGTCTGCTAATTTAACCACTACACCAAACGGGGTCTCAGAGGATTGTAAGAAATTATATCAGGAATGCTTCCAAAACAGATGGATTTTTAAAAAGCAAAATATCAGACCTTTATATTTAAATACACTTCTTCTGAAGTGGTCCGATTTTAGTGCCAAATGTGTTATCAAAATGCTAACATTTCCTGGCTTAAATATAAAAACAAACTGTTACCCAAAATTTCGCGATTTGCGACTTATAAATCAAGATTGGTTTGCTCCAAGTAAAGAAGAAATATGTTCCAAGTGTTGGGAAGCTTTTCGTTCTTATAAGCTTATTGATTTTTTAAATAAAGATGGAATTTGCTCAAAGGCTGAATTAGAAAGCAAAGTGGGTGAACCGATTCCATGGTTCAGATATTTTCAAATTAATAGTGCATTACAAAAGTTGTGTTCACAGGAGGTGTTTTTATCTACTCTTACTGATCTGGAGGAAATTATTAAAAAACAACAGGGCGATTCAAAAGGTCTTTTGTCCAGGTTATATAAAATTTTACTTATGCACTCTACGAATCCAAGTTTACCAATGCAAAAGTCTTGGAATGCTGTTTGTATACAACCACTTACGGAGCAAATGTGGACTAATATTTGGTCGCTGCCTAATACCAAGTCCAGAATTTTTAGTATTCGGTTTAACACATTTAAGGTTTTTAATAGGTGGTATTTTACTCCTCAGGTCCTTCACCGAATAAATCCTAGGTATTCAGTGAGCTGCTGGAAGAAATGCGGTCAACCAGCAGATTTTGCTTACTGCTGGTGGTTTTGTCCTCGAATTCAAACTTTTTGGAGAGATATTTTAGCCCAAATACTTTTGATAACGGGTCACAATTTAACTTTTTCGTTAGAAGCGATTATTTTGGAATTAAGTTTAATCCAGATTGATAACATTAGAGTTAAATCACAAATATCAATACTTATTGCTGTTGCGCGAATTACTATTGCACAATTTTGGAAGAATGAAAAAACTCCAACGCTTTACAGTTGGCAAAATAAACTGTGGGAATGTTTTATTTATAGTAAAATTCTCAATGTCCCTGGTCTAGATGGAGGAAAACAACAAAAATCTTTCCAGGCAATCTGGTTTCCAATTGTGAATTATTTAGACAAGTGTAAAATCATATCAAGGAATCCTTTTTATGGAAACTAGCTTTTTAAAAAAAAGTATTATATATTGTTGTTAAGCATTATAATCTTTTTGTGTAATAGAGTTTATTGCATTGTCAGTCTATGTTCAGGATACTTTTGTTCCCGGGTTTTGTACTGCTGTTCTAGTTTAAGCTTGTGTTTGTATTTGAAATTTATTAATAAAAATTTATTGGAAAAAAAATGCTAACATTTCCCATTCGTTGGTTTTATCACATGAAGGATACACAAGTCTTTTTCCCATTCTCAAAACAGGACACTTAACAGGAGGTAGATGTTAATAAATAAAAGCACTTGTCTCTTTATAAGGCTGCTCTGCACAGCCTTGCTTTTGTCCTCTTAAATAAATAGGAAACCAGAAATTACCAGTAATTTCACTTGGAGCACAAAAGGAAAGTAATTGTGAGAAATATCACACACAGTGCTCTCAATAATTATAGTACATAACTGACTGAGGTTTTAAATCAAGGGCACTTATCTCAATTGAACATCTAAAATGTTTTATTTATATAAAGAAAAGGTGTAAGAAAAATTAACTGATCCAAAGCATGACTATGTTGTGGAAGACACTCATATGTGAGTTCCTCCTTGTATTTTGACAGGAGAGTGTACAGAGATTTAAAGCAAGCAATATTGTCAATGCCCAATGAAATTTATACAGCCCTTTTGGCCAGACTCCACAACAGAAGTCATGGGTTGGATGCAACTGGTTTTTCTATTGGTAAAAATGAGAGGAAGAGATCCCCTCTGACCACCAAAAAGGTTATGCTTGGGATCATGAGATGTGCATGGACCAGACCCATATGGAATGAGGACTATAAATAGAGGGGAATTGACAATAATTGAGAGAAAAACATGGTTGGATCCAACCAAAAGGTGGTTTAACTCGGGGTGTGAAAAAGAAGAAGAAATTAGTATTTTTCCAATTTGGGTCTATTGGACTGGAAAAAATATTAATATTCCAAAATATACCCAAATTCCAATATTGGTATTGATTTTTTCACACTCACACTCCATTATACCTATGGGGACTGCTATTAGGCTGACATGTCAGCAAGGGGAAGGAGTGAAAGGTATGAATGAAATGGCTTTTAGCCATTTAAACCTAACAACGGGGTGGGGGAGTGGGGGGAGCAAAGTGGGGGAGCAAAAGGGATCCAAACAGAGGGAGTGAAAAGGATCAATGAATTGCCTTCCAGCCAAGTCAGCCTAACAGCAGACAGGCTCACCTGCCCCGCTGTTAGGCTGACATGGCTAAATCTTCCCGGTTTGTGCCCATCCCTAGTTTAGAAGACATTTAAAGTTTAAATGTGTTCAGTTTGCTCTGTGTCGCTCTGCCTCAGCGGCATGACTTTGTGAGAGAGCCAAAGGCATTTAAAGCTAAATACCTTCAGTTCAGTCATGGAATCGTGTGTCAAGTGCTGGGGCAGGTCATTCAGAGCCTAGATGGATGACACCTCCATGCTAGATCCGTTTCAGTCCTGCTTCCGGCCGGGTCATGGGACGGAGGCGGTACTGGTTGCCCTCACGGATGACCTCCGGAGACATCTGGATCGAGGCAGTACGGCGGCACTGGTGTTGTTGGATCTGTCGGCTGCGTTCGACATGGTTGACCACCAGTTGCTGATCCACCACCTCGCCGATTCGGGGATACAGGGGCTTGCTTTACAATGGCTTGCCTCTTTTCTCCAGGATCGGGGACAGAGGGTTGTGCTCAGGGAACAGACCTCCCAGAGGCACCCACTGGTGTGTGGTGTTCCTCAAGGGGCAGTGCTGTCCCCGATGTTATTCAACATCTACATGCGCTTCGTTGCCCAGATTGCCCGGAGGCATGGGCTTGGGTGTCATCAATATGCAAATGACACCCAGCTTTATCTGCTGTTGGGTGGCCAGTCCGACTCTACCCCAGATGACCTGGAGCGGGCGCTTCAGGACGTTGTGGACTGGCTTAGACAGAGTCGACTGAAACTGAATCCAACGAAGACAGAGGTCCTGTGCTTGAGTCGGACCGGGTCGGGGATAGGGTTCCCACTTCCGTCCTTCGGTGGGGCGCCTTTGGTGCCAGCGCCGAGGGTCAGGAGTTTGGGAGTGCTCCTGGATGCCTTCCTAAGAATGGAGGCCCAGGTAGCAGCCACTGCTAAAGCAGCCTTTTACCATCTACGGCTGATTAGGCAGTTGGTCCCCTTCCTCGAACGCGAAGACCTGGCAACAGTGATCCATGCTATGGTCACCTCACGACTTGACCACTGTAACGCTCTCTACATGGGGCTGCCCTTGTCCTGGATCCGGAGGCTGCAGCTGGTGCAGAATGCTGCGGCCAGGCTGTTGATGGGTCTCTCTTCATGGGACCACATCCGGCCTGTGCTGCAGTCGCTGCACTGGCTGCCTATAGCGTACCGGATCCGGTTCAAGGTGCTGGTGATGACCTTTAAAGCCCTTTATGGTCAGGGGCCTGCCTACTTAAGGGACCGCATTTCCCCATATATGCCCCAGAGGGCACTGAGGTCAGGCACACAAAATCGCCTGACTTTCCCTGGTCTGAAAGACGCTCGGCTGGCCTGTACTAGGGCCAGGGCTTTCTCGGTGGCGGCCCCGTACTGGTAGAATGAGCTCCCGGATGACATCAGGGCCCTGTGGGACTTATTACAGTTCTGCAGGGCCTGCAAGACGGAGCTCTTCTGCCAGGCTTTCAGCTAGGAGCCGCCACCGGGGGGATAACATCGACATGGTCCTTTCAGCCGAACGTGTACTGCCTTCTGGTCACCATGAGAACTTTGATGCTGCCTGTTATAATGCTTGCTTAACATTTGTGTATGTGTTAATGTTGGTTTTATGTTGGTTTTATTTGTTAATTTGTAAACCACTTTGGTGGTATTTTATGGTTGTTAGCCACCTTGAGCCAGTTCGCTGGCAAGGCAGGATAAAAATGGAATAGATAGATAGATAGATAGATAGATAGATAGATAGATAGATAGATAGATAGATAGGTCGGAGAGCCGGAAGTTCAGAGCAGAACCGGAGTCGTTCATAGCTGGGGTCAGAGAGCCGAGATTTCAAAGCCAGAGAGAACTTGTCCAGAGCCAGAGTCAGTCAGCTGGGGAGTCAGAGTAGGAGCGGAGTCGTCAAAGCTGAGGTCAGAGTAGGGCTGCCAAGTCCAACTTGGGAAATATCTGGGGTCTTTGGGGGTGGAGCCAGGAGACTTTGGGGGTGGAGCCAGGAGAAAGGAAGTGACATCATTTTGTGATGTCACATCCTGTGATGTTGCTTCCACATGCTGACACATGAACTCATGAAGTTTCCTAATACTGAATCAGGCCATTGGTCCATCAAGGTCAGTATTGACTACTCAGACTGGTAGTGGCTCTCCAGGGTCTCAGGCTGAGATCTTTAATGTCACCTATTACCTGATCCTTTTTTAGCTGAAGAGGCTGATACCTCCTGCATGTCAAGCAGATGCTCTTATCACTGAGCAACGGCCCTACTGAATCCTTCCTCATCTCAGCAGAATATGAAGCCCTAAGTGCTACACAAGTGCTGAATATGATTTTCATATCATAAGAACAGGAGAGAAGCCACAGTGGATCGGCCCATCCAGTACAGCCCATCCAGTACAACACTCTGTGTCACAACAGTGGCCAAAAATACCAGGTGCCCTCAGGAGGTCCAGCAGCGGGGCCAGAACTCCAGAAGCCCTCCCACTGTTGCCCCCCAAGCACCAAGAATTCAGAGCCTCACTGCCCCAGACAAAGGGTTCCATTTAGACCTTGTGGCTAATAATAGCCACTGATAGACCTCTGCTGGATGGGGACAGAGAGAGACAGACAGACAGACAGACAGACAGAAAAAAGAAAGAAAGAGGGAGAGAGAGAGAAGGGGAAAAAACTGGCAGAGGCACTTACTTCCATTTAGACCTTGTGGCTATAATAGCCACTGATAGACCTCTGCTGGATGGGGACAGAGAGAGAGACAGACAGACAGACAGAAAAAAGAAAGGGAGAGAGAATGAAAAGAGCTGGAAGAGAAACTCACCTTGCCAGCCACATGCAAAAGCAGCTCCTTCAGTCCCTCCTTAATCTCTGGGCGGGGCTCTCTTGCTGTGGAAGAAGCTCTCTTGCTGACTTCTTAAAGGGGAAATGTCTGGCGAGGCTTTTTAATGCAGGGCAGGCTCTCTGCAGACATTTCCCTTTTAAGGCAGCCATTTTGTCCCCCCGGTGGCCATCTTTGGAAAAGCGGGAGGTAAGCTCTAAAAATCGGTGTTTCCCCCGCCCAAGCGGGGGACTTGGCAGCCCTAGGTCAGAGAGCCGAGAGTTCAGAACCAGAACGAAGTTATCCGGAGACAGGGACGGAGTGGGTGCAAGGGCACTGGAAGTTCGACTAGTTGCTTCCATAAGAAACCAGCCTAGAGTGGGGAGCTAAACATCCCTCTGCTGCTGGTTCCAATTTGCGATTGGTGCATGCGCCCGTTTCTGCTAAAACTCAGGGCTGAATGACTGCCTGCTCCTCAAATGTGCTTCACGCCACCAGGATGCCAAATCCTGGCAGAGGCAGTCCCTTAATTGTGCAACCCTTGGAGGCAAGTCAGGAGGGCTGTCTGCTGACAGCTGTTCCTCCTCAGCCATTGCTGAAGCGGGTGAGGACAGCAAACTGTCCATTTCAGATGCTTCAGTAGGGCCAGGTGTGGATTCAGCTGCCGCTGTCAGCTCCCCATCGCCAACACCCATAACATTGTGCTGCCGCAGTGGTGCAATTGGGCACGTGAACTTCTGAGTTCAGTCACCAAACTTCACTGCTGTGGTGGCACAACTCGGCAAGGAAGGCAACTGAAGAGCCCATGGTCTCTTTAAAAGCTTTCTAGCCATGCCCGAATAAAAACTGATATTAGCCAGTTTGGTGTAGTGGTTAAGTGTGCGGACTCTAATCTGGGAGAACCGGGTTTTATTCCCCACTCCTCCACTTGCACCTGCTGGATGACCTTGGGCAAGCCATAGCTCTGTACCAGCTGTACCAGCTGTTCTCTCAGGGACAGTTGTCTCTCAAGGGCAGTAGTCTCAGAGCTCTCTCAGCCCCACCTACCTCACAGGGTGTCTATTGTGGGGAGGGGAAGGGAAAGGAGTTTGTAACCCACTCTGAGACTCCCTTGGGTAGTGAAGGGCGGGGTATAAATCCAGTCTCTTCTTCTTTTATTCAGGAATGGCTATTTCGGTAGCCAAATCAGATTGTCTAATCTGTATTCAGTTGAATAAATACCAAAAAATACAGATATTTACATTTATTTATATTTACAAGATTAAGCTGTATATTGTATTATTTCAAAATATTTTCGCTGCCAGCAGAATGGCTACCAGAATGGCTACCATGAAATCACATTTCTGCTTCTTGTTGTCACTGCCAGAACATAGAGCACAAGTCCCCAACTGGCAGATAACAGACCAAATCTGTTGTTGATGACTCATTCACACATCTCAAGAAGGTATAAGTCCTCCTTTGGAATTCTGAAGCTAGGAAGGGCTCCCACTGTTCTGCAGCGAGGTTAGTCATACAGCATTTAGCTTAGGCTATTAGATTAGATTCTTGTGACTGTATTCCTTTTTAATTAATCCATTAATTAGAGAGGTAAGTCAGAGCAGAAGAGGCTTCAAGGACCTTATCACTATCACCTTTCCCTTATCACTATCACCTTAGAAAGGAGGAAAGGGCCTTTCTCTCTAAAAGCAGGAGAAAGGTGACAATGAGAAATTTTCTGAAAGCTCCCCTGCACTGACTAATTGAGTGAAAGCTGGTAGATGGGAGTTGCCTCCTCTCCATGGAATTTCAATAACACAAAGAAGATTTGATGCTTTTCAGGGGGTTAACTGAACATTGCTGGTTACTTTGATATCACATATACCATTTCTGTGCAGACCTAACTACACATTATTTGGAAATTACCTCTTGTAGTACTATTTATGAACAATTACAAGACAATCTATTTACTTATAGTTCTATGAAAATTCTATGTAAAACTTCCATTTTGAAACAGGCTTCTGTTCAATGCAAAAGATATGTGGATAGTTAAAAGAGAGCATGAAACCAAGAAAAAATAATGCATACTGCTGTAATTTGGGGTGGGGGCTTACAAATCATTTGTCAAAAAATCTGATTGTATAAATTAGGTGAACAAAGTGGGGGGAGGTCAGATTAACCACTAGGGCAATACTTTATATTGGCAGAGAGACACTTATATTAATACAACATGTCAGAGCAAATCTAAGTCTGAAATGAATTCTTAAAATGTTTCAGTGAGATCTGACACTTATTTACCAGGCTGAACTGAACCAATCATCTTTTTTGTGACTTCAGGTCATTTTTGTTTTCTTATGGTGGGCTTTTCCCCTTGCAAGCAGCTGCAGCTTGCTTCAAGCATAATGGAAGGCTAGACCCCCCAATGGTTCCATGCAGTGCCTATGCATGTGTGAAGAAATGAATTTTTTCTTTGGAGGTTTGAAATGAGCAAAACCTTCACTCTGAGTTTTAAAAGTCCCCCACGCACGTGCATGAAGAGAACAGGCAGGAAGCGGGGGCAGTCAATTCAACTGCTTTCCAGACTTTCCTCAGCCCACCTTTATATAAATGCTAATAAGTCTAGCTAGAGACATATTGGATGGGCCTGTCCACCCTCCCCCGCCCCCAACTAGCAGAGAACAGAGACTTAGATGAATTAAGGCTAGAAAGGCTTCAGGAATAAATTTCTCGAGACATCAAGAAAAGCTCCTTGACCTGGCCTAACTGGGTCAGTGGGAGGGGAAAGGGAGAAGATAGAAGCAAGGAGGAAGCTCTCTTCGGGTGCTGAGTCTATCAGAGCAGGCAGAACTCTTAACTGAGGTCTGGAGGAGGCAGCCATTAACCGAGTGCTGGCATGGTAAACTGGCGAAAGCTCTGTAGGGATCTGTAACTTCCTAAGCCCAGGGCTCTTTTTGGGGAGGAATGCACAGGAACGGAGTTCTGGCTGGCTCCTGAGCTGGCCACACCCAACAGTAACTCATTAGCATAATAGGCCACACCCAACAGCAGAAACTCATTAGGATTGGCTACATTAGGGGTATGTGGCCTAACATGCAAATTAATTCCTGCTACAAAAAAAGCCCTGGGTTTTGACAACAAACAAGGTAAACAGAATAAGAAGCAAAAGGTGGGTGTGGCTGGATGACCACCCTTCTGGTAACATGGGGGTGTGGCCTAATATGCTAATAAGCTGTGCTGTCAGTGATATGGCCTAATATGCTAATGAATTTCTGCTGTTGGGTGTGGCCTATTATGCTAATGAGTTCCTGCTGGCCTTTTTCTACAAAAAAAGCCCTGCCTTAGCCTATCCTATATTTTATTGTCTGAGAGGGCAGGGTGGACCAGGGCCTGCAAGCCAGAGCAGTCCTGTTCTGCCCCAGCATGTAGTGATGAATTTAGTCAGTTTTGTCAAGGTCCCTCTATTTCTGTGATTAGAATGTTTTCCCCTAGTAATGCATGCAGCTGAACTTCACTAGCACTTGGTCTTTATAGAAAATAAAGCCACCAGGCCACTTTTCCTCTTCAGTTTATAAAGATCTCCTTAGGCAGAGGCAAGAGAAAGGTGTTAGTTTATATTTCCTTAGCCAGATGCTTTTATGTGTTGGGGCTGAGCACAGAAATCATTCCAAGAAACTCTGACCCAGTACCATAGCTATGATCCAAACCCCCAGTAGCTAAATGCTTTTAATATTATTTTAAACACTAAGAGATCCAGCTACATATCTTCCATATATGATCCTGCAGGAAGAGTTGAAGAAGAGCTTCAGAGGAACTGATGCCAATGTCTGCACTAACAATTTCAGAGAGATCTTTCTTCCTTTAAAAGGGAAACCTGAGGGAGGGGACACATTGATGAGTGAATTGATTCTGTGGTGATAAGGAAGCTTATCCCACCCTGAAGCTTATCCAGAGCTCTCCCATCCTGCAAAGATTTCCATCCAATTTCACAGGTCATTTCTTATCATTAATGTAATTATAATCTACACGATCAAACAAATTTATGTCACTGTTTCCACAGCTGTAGACATGGTAATAAAATGAGATACTGATTTTCAATAACCTGGACTTTCTGAGTCTTTCATATACTACCTAGTGTAATATTATTTACTTCATTCATCTTTCTTCCCAACTGCGACCCTAAGCAGCTTACTTCATCATCCTTTCCTGTTTTAGCCTCACAACAACCCTGTGAGGTAGGTTAGGTTGAGAGTGTATGACTGGCCACACCCAGCAGGGTTCCATGGCGTAGCTTTTCCAGATCTAAGCACTACACTACACTGACTTTCATATGCAAACAATATAAGCATATGAAATATAGCTGAATATTAACTGTGGTATCCTAAGCAGGTCTACTAATGGACTTTATTCCCAGGAAATTGTTCTTAGGATGCTACTGCAAACTGTTAGAACTGGTATGGAATGTAGCAATGGTGGAAAAATAGTTTCACTCACAGGAATCTCCTTTGTTTTAAAAATCTATCCTCTGTGATAGTGTACCCCAAAAGAAAATGTGCCTAATGTGCCCAAAAGTTACATCTGGGCATGTAGTGGGCATGTACACTTTAGGTCTTCTTGCACTGCAGTGCAAAAAACATTTTCAGCTCCTTTTGCAGATGCTAACCATGCAGTCACTGCTTTGAATTGCTCTCTGGCTGTCACCAGATGTTAATAGAGATGGAAACTGGAGACGCTAAGCACAAAACAGAAGTAATTGAGTGCTTCCTCCTAAATGAAGTGTGGGAGATGATGGGAAAGCTGCAAAGATTCACCAGCCTGAGGCAACACGACGTGTCAACAAGACAGGAGAACATTCCTGATGTAACTGCAGCCAGATTCTCTTACTAATCACTCGACAGCCCCTTATCAAAAAACAACTTGCTGCCCTTGGGGGGGAAATACAAAAAGTGTCTTGTTTTCTGTTTCCTCCTTCTCAAGATACATGATGAGAAAGGGAAACTTAAATATACGCAGGTCGTTCTTCCCCTTCCCCCCCTTCCTGGGATAAATGAAAGCACTATAAACTGTTTCTACAATTTTACTTTTTTGCATTCAATTAACTTCTGGTTTTAGTTTAACATTATGACTATGTACTAACTACTTAAAAAGCACATTGTATTAAATTAATATAGGAGATAATAAGCAGAAAGAAAATGACAGCAAATGAACAAATTAATGAAATTAATGAATATCCAAACGTTCACCAGGAAGTTCAAGCAGACAAGAACAATTTTATTGAGGGAGCTCTTATAGAATATAAGTTTCTCTAGAAAATTAATGTAGAACATTTTAATACAATGAGAATTCTAATACATGCAGCCTGCTCCTATTTAAGTGTACACAAATATAAGTTCCATTAATTCACTGAGATTTACTTTTAAATAACTATATATAGAATTGCAGCTTGAAAGGCAAAATACACTTTTGAATAAATGAAAAAAATATAGGCTGAAATTTGACATCCTAATATGTTCATGGCTTTTTGTCCATTTGGTACTTTTAAAAAAAGCAGCGACAATAAGACTGAATTAGATTTTACTGAATTAATATTTCATCACTGGAGTTATACAATGCACTTTAAGGTGAACTGAAAATTCAAACTATTACATTTCTGCATTCCTTTTGCAAACATTAAATGGCATTACATTATTAACACCTAAAATAGGGCAAAAAACTATTTGAGTTGTATTTTAGTTACCAATGATGTCATTAACTAGTGAGAAGGTTTTCTGGGGACAAAAATTTGTCTGGCCAGGTCAATAAGCGCATCTAAAAATAACTGCAACACTTCTGATAAATGTAAGGTTACAATCCTAACTATACATATCAGAGTATTGGGGTAATCCATCTCTCTCTCTCCTCACTAAATTTGGGACATTCAATAAGATGAACTTATCTTTCCCCTACTGCAGAAACACCAGTGTTCTGAAAAGGGAACTCCCAAAAGGCAGCCTTTCTTTTCTGCTGTCAATACAGCATTCAATCTAGCAGCCAAAAAAAAGTCACAGTATCAGGGAACCATTATAGACTTTAAATATGCTCATAGGCGTAGAGTACGGGGGGGCTCGGGGGTTTGAGACACCCCCAAAATTTCCCGGGAGGGGGCTCAGCCACCCCCGGGAAAACGGAGCACCTGCCGCCACGCCTCCCCGGGTCCTTCTGAGGCCCGGCAGCCACTGCTGGAGAGGGAGAGGGAAGGGGTGGCGGGGGGAGGGAGAGAGAGGCACCGGCAGCAGCGGCTGGCGGGCCTCGGAAGGACCCAGGGAGGCGGGGCGGTTTCCCGGAGGGGGGGAGAACATTGTCCCAGCGATGGGACATCCCAGCCCCCCCCCCCGGGATTTCCAAAACTCTACGCCCCTGAATATGCTGGCAAGATAACTGGGGGTTCAAGTCCATTGTAAGCAACGGAACACATTGTTCTTGCTCGCTGATTAGTGCTTCTAAAATCTAGTACTGATAGCTGCTTTTTGACCCTTTGGAATGCATCTTTCTCATTTTCCATTGAGAATATTAAAGCTGGAGTAAAGCCTAGTTGTTCCAGTCTCTGATCGACCAGCCTCTTCCATTTAGTCTGGAAGGGACCTTTTCCTAGTCTAAACAGGCATTTAGCTCTATAGTTAAAAAGAATCTTAATCCTGAGTATAACTGCTTCCAGCCAAGCTACAGATTCTAATGAAGGAATTACAAATTCTTGTCGATAACTATACTGGATACACACTTTAGTAAGCTGATTATTTTTCTCAGGAATTTTAATAAAAAGGAATCAATAGTCTCTGGTATACCTTCTATCCACACTCTGGCACCATAAAGAATCATTTGATTAATTTTACCCAAAAAAGTCCTAATAGCTGCTGGATAATACTTCCCTGCTTCTGCATGGGGGAAAAAAACATGTCAAGGCATTTAAATATGGTATTATTTTATAAGAGATAGATTGGAATTGATTTTTCCATGATAGGTCTTGGGATATCTAAATGTTGTTACTTGTTCAATGTTGATATTTGCTATTCTCCTTTTTTTTCCATTCGACATTCTCTTGTGAAGACAGCTGATTTTGATTTATCAGCATTGATAAACCCTCATCAGCACAGAAGGAGACAAAACTAGCCAGCGTGCATTTCAAACCTATTGACATGCAAGATAATGCAGTAAAATCAGCATAAATTGAAGTGAAAGATCTTGATTATTAAGGATAGTGGGTACATAGGTTAAATAAATAAGGGAAGAGAAACTTCTTGAATATCTTGAAATGGTGGGATAGAATCTATAGTTTGGCCTTCAGGGCTACATCTGATTTTCACTTCTGTGCCATGATATAATCTGGTCAATAGCCATATCAGGCATATGCTGTTTGTAGTTTCCTTTAGCTTCTGCCACAGTCTAGTTTTAGATATAATGTCTAATGCTGATAATAAGTCCATGAAGGCTACATAGAAATGATTATTTACTGAAAAAAGTATATTTCTCAATCAAAAGAGTTGAATCAGGCAGTGATCAACCAGAGAGCATCATTAGCAGAACTCACCATGTTCCTCGCTCAGAATTTCTGACTCCTCCATCCATTCTTTTAATCTTATGCTTAAATAAGCTTCGTATAGTTTCCTAATATATGAGAGTTGGGTAATTGGGTGATAATTCTGGGGACCCAGCCTCTTCCTTTTATTCTTAAGAATAGGTAGCACCAAAGCTTTTTTCCAAATAGAAGGAATACACCCTGAATTATTTTAACATGGAGAAGAGAGGGTCAAAAATACTGCCCACCACTCTAAATTTGATTGTAGTAAATCTATTGGAACCCCATTTGTGCCTGGTGCTTTTCTAGATTTCCTGTTCTTTATTGGGTATTCAGTGGTCTTGAGTGACACTGGTGGCCAGTGTTCCAGTTCTAGTTCCTCCATCTCAATCAAATTTTCCTCTTCTATATTTCTGGCTATTTCATCATGATATACAGCTGAAAAAAGTAAACCACACATCCAAGAAAATTCAGAAAAGGAATAAAAGAAATTTGATGTTGTTCACAATATGCCAGAACTGCCTACTGTTCCCATTGTGAGTAAAGAATATCAGGGCTCTCCATTTTTTCATCAAAGTTGTCCTTTTCTTTTCTTTTTTTAAAATTTTTTATTGCTTTTTCTAATATCTACATCTAAACGCTATTTACTATGCTACATATATCTTATACAGAGAATACTTTAAAAAATGCTTGATTATATCTGATTATATAAAAAAGACTGAAGCATTAATAAAACCATGGTTAACTACAAATTACATTGTTACTGTTTCTACTATAAAAGCTATTTGGCAAGTATGCATACTTTAAAGAAAGCACTTAACAACATGGCTTATACATCATATTAGTGCACATGCTTAATATAACGATTTAAAAAATCATTTCTTCCTTTGTCCTCTTCTTGTCTTCTTAGTCTCAACTTGTACTTTTGGGGCTGCCGCCCCTTTTTCTGAGTCTGAAATATCTTCATCGCTTTTAGAACCATCGAAACCGTACATGCTTTCTTGCGAAGCTAGCGAATCATCTGAGTCTCTGTCTTTTTTCTTTTCTTTATCAATTTCCAGAAATTGTTTCGCTTGTTCAACAGAGTCAATCTTATATTCCTTGTCTTTGATGCTGAAGCTTAGTCCCTCTGGAATATTCCAACGATACACAATAGACTCAGACTGAAGCCACATTGTTAACTTTCTATAAGCTTTTCTTCTTTTCCTTATTTCAAACGGTATGTCCTTCAAAACTTTCACCTCTTCTTCTTGGATCTTCAGAACAGCTTTGTTTGTGGTTCTTAAGACCACATCCCTTGTAGATTTTTTGGAGAACCTTATCATTATTTCACCAGGCAGGCTTTTCTTTTTAATATATTCAGGATAGGTCCTATAAACCATATCCATGTCACTTTTTATATCCGCTGCTTTTAAGCCTGTTACTGGTTCCAATGCTTCACTTAACATACTTTTGAGGTCCTCTCCTTTTTTTTCTGGTACGTTCTGAAGTCTTAGGAAGAAATTTGATCGTTCCATCTGCAATTTTAAAATCGAATCTTGTTGAAGAGCCTTCTCTTTTTCCGCTTTTTGTAGTCTTGAGTCTTGATTTTTAACAGACTTTTTAACTTCCACAAGGTCCAGCTGCAGCTTCTCTGTGGCCTTATTTGATTCCTTCAGTTCCATCTGCATTTTATCCATCTTAGTGTTGAGAGACGTCATTTGGTCCACTAGAGGTCGTAATAACGAGGAGAACACCGTGGTCATCTCTGTGGTATTGACCTTTGCACTTGGAGCTGTACTTCCTAGTTTGGGGGAAGGTTTTGGTTTCCCCGCCATTGTTGAGATTACGCTGTTGTTTACGATTAGATAAGATGCGCAAAGAAAGCAGTTTTCGTAACGGCACTAAAATCGTTTTCAAGCTTATGCCTTCAAGTATGCAATACCGCTTGCAAGCAGTTCGTGGGAGTTTTTGTTTTCTCGGTAACGCCATGGGACCGAGCCTCGTAAGTACGCCGATAAGTAAGAGGGGGGGGGGTTTCACTCCACCCGCCGCTTTCCTGCTAAGTTCTGCTTAGTTTTACTTCGAGACTCACTTTTTCACCGTGCGTATCTGGGATCTTGTGCTTCTCTACTTCATATTCTCTGCTGCTTCACGGTTTGCGCTGCTGCCATTACGGCTCCGCGACGGGGGAACCTATGGGGGTGATGAGGGGGATCTCGATCTCGCGGTCACCACTGCAGAGAGAAATCCCCACTCGTGCCACCCCAGGCAGAGCCCCCTCACTGGGGTCTCTGGGGGCTCAGCACCTGTCCAGAGCCCCTTCTTCCCGTCGGGCACAGATCGCTTCCCCCGCTGGTGCGGAGGGACGCGTCCGCCATTGCTCGCAAGTCTTCCGGAAGTCACCAAAGTTGTCCTTTTCTTATTGATTACTGGTTGTTTCCCAGCTCTTCTGGCTCTCCTTAAGGAATATTCTGATCTCTTCAACCTAAACTCCTTATGATGAACTCTCACTTTTCTCAGGAGGATCTGGCATTTATAAACCAATTATTCTTCCTTTTTAAATTCATTTTATTTATACCCCACTTTCCCCACCACGGCAGGCTCAGGGTGGCTTACAATAAAAGTTAAAACAATATAAAATCATAAAACAGTTATAAGGTGTTACATATACAATGTGACATATAGGATGGCGAAAACACAATTTTAATATTAACCATAGTGGGTATCAAGTCAGCAATAGTTATAAAACTGCTGTCCAGGCCCCATAATATATTAATTACATAATATATTAAGTACAGACATGGCACAGGTAGGCAATGATGGTTAAAGGTAGGTTAAAGTAATGTATGAGTAAAACAAGTAACCACCCCTTCAGGGTCCACCAGTTTATTCCCATTGACTATCACCAGGTTATGAGAAAACACCAGATATATTAATTGTTTAACAGCTGGGTTTACCCCTTGATCCTTCCCTGCCCTATTCAGAAGGGGGTCACTATATATGAAGATTTCCCTTTCTGAGTCATACTTCTGTAGTATTATATTAGATCCATCTGCACCAATACAAGCATTAAAGTTCCCTGTTATTATTAAAGTAATACTTTGGTAATCCTTCTCTTGCTTCTGAAATAAATTCATCTAAATTGTCCCAATTTCTTACCAACTCTACTTTCCTTAGATCAGGGGGTAAGTATGCTGTTATCAGTAAAAAGGAGATTTTTGGAACGGCCAAAAAATCTGTAGGTGCTAAAGAGGTAGAAGCCATTGTCCTCAACTCCATTATATTCAGGGAGTTGTAATCCTCCACAAAAGCGTCCCTTTTTACTAACTCCATCTCCATTACAAAAGGTTCAGTCTTGGGGGTGGGGGGCGGGTTATTAGATGTTGTTGCCTGATGTTAGTTGTTGCATTTTGGGGAGTTTCAAAGATGAAGTAAGATCACTCAATTGAGGTTTAGTGGCCATATCTCCCATCTCCAGTTTTTCTCTTTTTACCATTATCTCCTTGGATAATAGAGGGGACTTCCTCTGTCCTTCTCTTAAATGGTGGGCCTGACTCCTCTCCAGTTGCTTTGTCTCCCACCTTGGTCTTGTTTCCCCACCCACCAAAAGGGAACCCAATTTGGAATTGTGAAAATGTCTTAATACGTCTAGAGTGGAAAATAAGCAAATCTGATTGGTGATATATTGGGTCACTTAAGCATTCTGATTTCCATGAATCCATTTCCCTTACTGGTGTTTCTAATAAATAGCTAAGATGTCTTTTAACTTATTACTTGTTCTGCCAGCTTATATAGGAGAATGGCCCTTGGCACTTACCATGAGGGGTCCTTCTACTTTGAGGATAAGGAGGACATCTTGGGTGATTTCCATCCTCCAATCAGGGAGAGGCAGGGTAATTTTTTCTTTCTCTTCCTGTGCAGATGGGAACATCCCTCTTCTCCAGTTGAGGTGACTTCAATCAGATAAACAGGTTAACAAAAAAATCAATATGCTGTTAACGTAATATCAGCAGAAAGGGAACGTGAAACACCACATATCCCAAGTAAAGAACTATATATATATATAGGTAAGCGTCTTGCAGTGAGGAAGAAATAGATAGGTTAGAATATATATCAAGGTATGCAGTACAGAAGAAGAGAATAAATTAGTCAGAAGAGTGCAGCCCATGGGATGGGCAAGATGTCGTCCTTATCCTCAGAGTAGAAGTGTCAACCTCACGGTTAAGTGTCAAGGGTCATTCTCCCACTGAGGCGGAGGACATCTTGGGTACTTATAAAGCAGTACCCTACGCTTTGGGTGGGAGAGCACTCTCCTCTTCTGAGACATACTGGAGTACTCTTCTGTAGGAAGCGTCAGCGGAATCAAAGACATTCAGTTTGTAATGCCTAATAAAGGTGGACACTGAGGACCAGGTGGCTGCTCTACAAATTTCCTCCATAGCGGCATGATTGTTCCATCTGGCATTTGTAGACACACTTCGGACAGAATGTGCCGTAATCCCAGGAGGTATTTCCAGGTGAAGGCTTCTGTATGCTTCCACTATGCAGGTTTTGATTGTGGAACTAATAGCTGTCTTGGACATCTGTCTCCCCATGTTGGGGGGCAAAATGTTGATGAACATCGCCTCTGTTTTTCTGAAGGTGGTCGTACGAATCAGATAGGCTTTCAAGGATCTGCGGACATCCAGGTTGTGCCAGGCCTTCTCTTTAGGATGTTTCGGGTTAGGGCAGAAGGAAGGTAGATATATCTCTTGTGACCTGTGAAAGCGTGATACGACTTTAGGAACGAAGAATGGATCTGTGCGCAGGGTCACTTTGTCTTTATGAAAGACACATAATTGTGGATTAGCCGAAAGTGCACTGATTTCCGACACGTGCCTAGCTGATGTGACTGCCACTAGAAATAAAGTCTTCATCCTAAGCCATTTCAGAGGTATTTCTTGTATGGGCGCAAATGGTGGCTTAGTGAGTGCGGAGAGGACCGTGTTAAGTTTCCAGGTAGGGAATCTGTGGACCCGTGGTGGATTGCTCAATGTTGCGCCTCTTAGAAATCTGCAGATGTGTGAATGGGTGGAAATGGAGCTGTTTTTGGATAAGGTAAGGAGTGAGCTCAGAGCCGACACTTGTTTTTTGAGCGTTGCTGGTTTCAGTCCAGATTTGAGATTGTCGTTTAAAAATTCCAAGACCTTGCTCAGTGGTGGTTCTCCTGAGCACACAGACTTTCTTCTATACCACCTGTGAAAGGCTTTCCATGTGGTGTTATAAATTCTTACCACTGAATCCTTCCTGGAGGCCAGAATTGTAGATGTGACAGCATCCAAATATCCGAGGTTCAGATAAGATGACCGTTCAAGAGCCATACGGTCAGCTGCAGGTGCTCTGGATCGGGATGCCACACTGGTCCTTGAACCAGCATGTCTGGGGATGAAATGAGCCGCATGGGAGGCGATTCCGACATCTGTTGCAGGAACGAAAACCATGGATGGTGTGGCCACCAAGGCGCTACTAGCAGAACTGTGGCTCCCAGATGCTGTACTCTCCTCAGGACTCTGGGCAGGAGAGGTATGGGAGGAAAGGCATACAGCAGTCCTTGGGGCCATGTGGCTGTCAGGGCGTCCACGGCTTCTGCGCTGTTGTGTTGGAAGCGAGAGAAGAATCTTGAGACCTGATGGTTCTGATGCGAGGTGAAGAGGTCCACTAAGGGAAGACCGAAGTGCTGTACAATCTGACTGAAGATCCTCTTGTTCAGCATCCATTCGCCTGGTTTGTATTGACTGTCTGCTGAGCCAGTCCACCTTGATGTTGTTCAGACCTCTGATGTGTTCTGCCCAGATTGAAAGCAGGTTCTTCTTCACCCACTGCAGTAACATCATCACTTCCCTGTGGAGGGCTGCTGATCTGGATCCCCCCTGGTGGTTTATGTATGTCTTGGCTGACACATTGTCCGTTTGGACTAATACATGGCGATCCTTCACCTTGTCGCTGAAGTGCAGGAGGGCGAGCCGGATGGCCCTGAGTTCCAAGATGCTGATTGGCAGGTGGGATTCCCTGGAGGACCACCATCCCTGGGTCAGATAGTTGTCTAGAGTTGCCCTCCAGCCTTGCAAACTGGCATCCATGAACAATTGCATCTCGTGCAGACGTATAAACTTCTTGCCCTGACGGTTGACATCTCTTGTCACCACCCCAGGGCCACTCTCACTGACATAGGGACTTGAAGTATGATATCTCTCTTCTCCATTATGTAGAGCTGATACGGCCGGAGGAATATCTGCAGTAGCCTTGTGTGCATTCTGCCCCATTGTGCTGCATCGAAGTTGGAGATAAGGAGGCCCATGAGCTTGGCTAGGCTCATGAGAGAAGAAGAGGGGTGAAACATGACATTCCTAACCAGGGACTTGGTCTTCTGAATCTTGTCCTCCGGGAGGAAGAGAGAGACTTTCCTGGTGTCTATCAGCATCCCTAGATGCTCTAGCCTCTGGGATGGGTTTATGGAACTCTTGTCCTTGTTGATTAAGAAACCATGTGCTTCGAGGCAAAGGATCGTCTCTTGGAGATCTTGAACAGCCTTTTCTCTGGAGGGAGACTGGAGGAGCAGGTCGTCCAGGTAAGGATGGACGTGGATGCCCCTCCTCCTCAGGTGGGCTACAAGGCTGACCAATACCTTGGTGAAAACTCTTGGGGCGGTAGCCAATCTGAAGGGGAGAGCTCTGAACTGCATGTGGATGTTCCCTACACAAAATCTCAGGAATCTCCTGTGGAGAGGGAGGATTGGGATGTGTAGGTATGCTTCCGTGAGGTCCAGGGATTCCTCTGGTTGGAGCATCTCTGTGATGGATTTGAGTGTCTCCATATGTAAGTGCCTCAGTTTGATGAATCTGTTTACATATTTCAGGTCTAAGATGGCCCTCCAGTCATCATTTCTCTTGGGCACTGTAAAAAAATATCGAGTACACTCCCTGGCCTTTGAGTTCATCTGGTACTGGTTCCACCACCCGAATGTCCAGAAGGTGCTGCAGGGCGGCAAATGTTATGGCACACTTCGCCGGGTTCCTGCGGAGTGGGGAAATGACTGACCTATCTGGAGGAGGCCTTCTGAACTCTAAGGAGTAGCCTTTGGAAATAATTAATAAGGTCCAGGCATCAGCTAGGGACTCCATCCAGGCCTCCAGAAAATGTGTCAGTTGCCCCCCCACTGGCAAGGTTCCCGAGTCATGCCTTGTTGCCTTTGTTGTCGCTGTCAGGTCTCTCCGTCTTGTTGAATGGTTGCTTCCCAAAGCGTGCCCCTGTGAAGCCCCTTTTGTATGGTAGGGAAGAAGAGTTCCAGGAACCTCTCCTGTGCTGATCCTGTTTGGACCTGTATGATGTGTTTGAGGGCCAAAAGGAATGACTCAATGAGTTTCTCCTGTTTGCTAGCCTTATGTGCCGTGGCATGGATTTCTTCTTATCTTTGGTTTCCACCAAAATTCTCTCCAGGTGGTCCCCAAACAGTTTCTCCCCTTGGAAAGGGTAGGCCATCACGAATGCTTTAGACTGCAGGTCGGCAGGCCAGGCTCGCAGCCAGATCCCTCTTCTAGCCACTACTGCAGAGGATATGAATCTGGAGCAAAAGGTAAGAGCATCCAGGGCGGCGTCTGTAGCAAATGCTGACCCTTTCATCAGCCTTTTTGCTCCTTCTAACAGTCTCTTATTGTCCTCCGGGAGCAGCTGTATAAGCTTCCTGGCCCAGACCAGCATGGCCCTGTTGATGATAGAGGCTGCAGCCAAAGCCTTGATTGCCATAGCTGCAGCTTCATGGGAGCATTTGAGAGCCACATCAATCATTTTGTCAAGATTGTCTCGCACAGAGCCATGGCTGTCCTCAGACAGGAGGCCAAAGGACTGAAGGGCCATTACCGGGGCATCAACCAGGGGAACCTATAACATTTCATTAGCAAAATGTGGCAGATCATACAGTTTTCTGACAAACCCAGGTGCCTGTCTATTGCTAGTGGGTCTTGCCCATTCCGCCTTCAATTGTCTTTCAAAGAATTCAGGAAAGGGAATCACCTTTTCTGTGGCTAGGTATCTGGGAAACAGTTCCTCTGTGCCCTTAGCTTTATTTCTGGAATTGATGCCTGGATATGCCCTGTCTTCCTCCGAAGAGGTGCCGTGGAGGTCTAATGCATTTAGGGATTTGGAGAGAAGATATTGGAAATCTTCCGCTTTAAATAATCTGGCAGAAGGCTGTGGGACGCTGATGTCCTCCACTTCCTCATCTGAAAGGAATTCACCTGCCTCTGCATGAGGAAGGTCAGGCTGCAAGGACTTCTCAGAGTCAGAGTGTGTATCTCTATGGACTTGTTTTCTAGATGCCTTGGTGGGCCAGCTGTTCCCCAGTAGTCTGTCTACTGGGGGCCCTGTGTTAGGGGCCAGAGAATTCACCCTGGAGTGAAGGGAGGAAAGGTCCCCCATGCGGCAATAACTAAAAAAACTCATCCCTCATGGCACACCTCATAGAGAGATAGAGCTCCTCAGAGCTGAGATCTCCCACATGGGAGGGTATGTTACCCGTTTGTCGTCTTCTAGTGCCTTCCGGGGATGTCCTGTGGCATGAATGAGGTGTGCCCAAATCTCCTACCAGGAGATTGGCATCCAGGGACCCGGGCATCTCCGGGGGTCCAGCTGGGTATGCAGGAAGGCTTCCCGCCAAAACAGAGTCTCCAAGATGGCCACTGCCATCGGTACGTAGCTCGCCGGCGGCGTCTTCCACACGCCTCCATTTCTGAGCCGTCTTCTCCCCGCTAAATTCGGGGTCATGGCTGGCAGCGGAGGCAAGCCGACTGGTCATGCCCGCTCCAGAGTCCCTGAGTCACTGCAGGCTTGCTGCGTCACTCTCCGTCTCGGAGAGAAAACCGTCGTTTCTTTGGTCCTGGTATTTTGCCGGCCAGGAGAAAAAAGAGAGCTCGGTGTTGCTGTAGAGGCCTACAAGTTGCCTCGGAGCTCGCTCTAGTGGTAAAAGATAGAATGCAGCCAAAGTAGTAAGAAGTAAAGGGAAAGAGGAAGAGATTAAGAATAAATTTGAAAATAGGAAAGTAGTAGGAAAAAAGTTAGTCCTAATGCCAAAAATGTTTGGAGGCTATGCCTACAACGACCTCTCCCTAACGAAGCAGGAAGCTAACTGGAGAAAAGGGGTGTTCCCATCTGCACAGGAAGAGGAAGAAAAAATTAGCCTGCCTCTCCCTGATTGGAGGATGAAAATCACCCAAGATGTCCTCCGCCTCAGAGGGAGAAGATTTCAAGGATAATTTCACATAGTTTAAAAATCAAATTTTGTTGGCTCACCTTGGTTCCCATTTGTGGATACTTAGATAAGAATCTAAAAGGATCCCTGGCTATGCCCTTGTCATGCACCTTATTGTGAAGAATGTAAGTTAGTACAACTAATTTTTCATAAATTTTATCAAGAGATTTTGCAATAAGATATTTTTGAGCCTCCAAAAAACTAAAGTTATCCTCACTTGTTTTAACATCTGTATCACCTAATAGAGAGGATTATAATGGTAGCTCACTTCTTCCCTTGGCTGTGTCCCCAGCTTCTATGCTCTCCTCCAACACCTGACCACTATTTTGCTATGACTCCCCTTCAGAGGTGTCCAAAACTCTGAAATTATTTTTTTGTTTTATTGGACATGGCATGGATTTCCTAAGAGTATTGATTCATGGAGATGGCTGCCTGCTTGTTTGAATGCTACCAAATTTACATTCTCTTTCTACACAAAGAAAGCAAGCACGAAGTAAGGTTTTAGTCTAGCCTACTCCATGAGATGCTAGCTTTCTATGTGGTTTTTTACATAAAATTATGAATGGGAGAATTTCTGAAATAACCTTCCTAGAGTAGCTGTGTGAAAAGCTGTAAGTTCTATATGAAATATAATAAATTTACAGCAGTGGTGTGTGTTATGGTTTCAGTACCACCCCCCCCCCCCCAATGTTACCATGGACCCTCTCTCTGTTCTGTGGACATCAGGAGTTGCTTGCTGGCTTAAATTTATTTATTTATTTATTTGGATTTATATCCCGCCTAGCCAGCAAGGCCGGCTCTTAGTGATTAGTGATTGACTGGTTGAGTGATTGATAGATCGGGAGTTGCTGAAACTATAGACAGAATGTTTGTCAGCACTGCCTCCAAAATGTATTTAATTTTGGGATGACTCAGTGAAAATGACTGTCTCAAAGACACGGTTTTACATCGTATCTGGAGTTAAGAATTCCTCCCACCCACCCCCAGGAACCTTTGCTGGAAATCTTAACAGCATATTTTATTTCATTTGCAATCTCTGACTTGGCTCCCTCCCTTTAGCTATCTGATTCTGTGTCATGTATGCCTGTCAGCAGCACACATATTCTGCTTTATAAACAGCTCTTGAGAATTAGATATTTCTGTTTCCATTTGTGACATATTTTTGGAGACAGATACATTTTGTGACGTCTATAAGAACAACCCAAACTTTGTCTTTCTTTTATCTACTCCATTAATAGAAGGAAAGAGCTGCATATTTAAAATGTAGTTCCAAGATGAACCTAGATGTATATGAATGATTATTATCTACTATTTATTCCTAACAGTTGACTCATTTGCAGACTATAACCCCCATTTTAAGAATGTGACAGCAAAACAGAATTATGGAGCTAAATATCTCACCATTCTTTTCATCTCTAATTTGTCTGTTTTATAGCTAGAGTTATGACTGTTCTAGCACACAGCCAGGCAAACACAAAATTACATCTGAAAGACAATCTGGGTTCTTGTTTGCTTAAATAGCTAGTAGCAGCAGTTCTATAACTGAATTAAACAATTTGGTAAGAAATACTAGTGCAAATGATACTCCAGATTATTCTCAGAGATAGGCTAGCAACCATTTTAAAAGTTAAACATAGCATGGGAATTTTATTTGACAAAAATTTAGTTACAGAAGGCATGGCTTAAATTACAGTGGATCTATGAAGAACGTGCAGGACTGTCATGCAGACAAGCATTTCTGCAATCAGATAACAAAACAGACTAAAATTCTGATGTTAATAGATCACAATTAGTTTCCCTTTGAGCATTACACATTTTCAATTTTATATTACAAATAGACTTGTATAAAGTACTGATATAATTACATTTACGCCAAGAAAGCCAATAGCAGACTTCAAAAAAACCCATTCAGCACTACATAGTTATGGAGTACCGAAAAATACTCTAAGCAGTTTAGCATAATGTTTTTACTGGATATAGAATGTATTTATAATTAAGATATATTAAACTAAGATTAAGGAAAATCAAGGTATTTCCCATACATGCATTTTGTTCCTGCCAAATCCATTTACAAGAATTTTATTTTAAAACATATCAAAATGCAAATGCAGTATTATGAATCACAAGCAAGATTGTAAGACTATATATAGAAACATGGGCATGAATATGGGTTATTCCTAGAGTTGCCAACCTCAAGTTGGGACCTGGACGTGTTCTAGAATTACCACTGGTCTCCAGACTACAGACATAAATGCTCTTGGAGAAAATGATTCTATGGTCCCACATTCCCACTGTTCTGTTCTCTACTCAGACTCCACAGTCTCCAGGCACTGCTCCCAAATCACTGGAGATTTTCAAAGTTGTAGCTGGGAACCCTAGTTACAGCTGAGTGGGTGGGCAAGTGCCAGTCCCAATTACTGTTTCCTGTTTCCAGCTAAATCTTACACCAAGGCTATCTTGGCCAGGGACCCAGAAGGACAAGCCAGCTGTCCCAAGGTAAATGAAGAGTTTTCATATTCTTCAATTCTAGTTAAGAATCAAATTCTCAGATTCATGGCATTTTAGTTTAAAACAAAACATGGTATTCTAACGACACCCCAAATCAAACTTCTGTAATGCACACATTGTCTTGGAGTTTGTAAAAGCACTGAAGAGCCTTGGCGGGAAAAAGATTAATAAATACCATTACTGCCGATGTGTAGACCTCCTAATTAAAATTGGTTTTATAGGGCTCAAACTAGCAAAGCAACTCTCTTTGGTAAATATGAATATAACTCATTTAATTGCCTTTGATGTGCTGTCAAATAAGACGTGTGTAAGAACACATTCATTTCTCAACATCTCTCCATCTTTTCTCTCCCATTCCTACTAAAGGCAAGTAAACTATTACCTGCATAAAAAATACATTTGTACTTCTTACGTAGCTTCCAAAATTTTCCCCTTTAGAAACACGGACAGATAAATGTATAATGATCATTATAAACTATGCTCAACTGAAAAACATTAAAGTTATTGATAAGAGATATGAAACAAGGAAGCATAAAATATACTCAAAATTTGGGTATTCTGGAAAAGCCTTCCGTATACATTAATGGAAATTTGTTTTATAAAAGGTACAGACTAGGGTTTGGGTTTTGTTTTTTTTACAGAATTGTTACATTGTGGGAATATCGCTGTTCCTAACCAAGCAAAAACTGGATTTTCTACTTTCTAAAATTTGCAGTATATAGAAATACAGGGAACTGCAGCCTTCGCTTCCTTTTTGCTGCAGAGAAACAATAAATCTTATTGGTTCTATATCCTCTAAATCAGTGGTTCTCTTTATCCCTCCCAAGATGGCAGCGGAGCAGCAGTAAGGTTGCAGATCCGATTGTCATGTCAACAGGGAACTGGGGGGGGGCATTCTGGGAGTGGGTGGGGACACTGCATACATCACCCGGCAGTGACACATGCATGCTGGTGATGTTGGGGGTGACGCTCTGGTTTTTGGGCAAAACTCTATGGTAAAATCACCCTCAAACTATAGATTTTTGCCCCCAAACTAGAGTGTCAAACCCTGCCCCCATTTCACTGATGCAACTACATTTCTGGGTGACGTAAGTGCATCATGCACAACATTGCTGCTTGGAGGTGGGGGTAATTTCTTCCTGCTGGCCAGCTGATTGCCGGTAGGCAGGAGCCCATGAAATCAGAAGATCCCCTGCCCCCACCTGGGGAATGGTAACCTAAGTAGCAGCATCTTACTCAAGGCTCTACACTTTAATTATTTACACAAATAGGGCTGCCAAGTCAGCCCGGGGGGCGGGGGATCCCCCGCTATAGGGGTTCCCGATCCACCGGCCAGCATTTGGCCGGCGGGGGGAACCCAGCCCCAGAAGTCGTCCAGTGAGGATGACTTCCCCCGTGTAATGACGACACCTCTGGGTGATGTCATTATGTCACCGTGGCACGTGTGCAAAGCACACGTGCCAGAAGAGCTCCCGGGGGGAGAACAACTCCCCCCCATCGGTAAGTCGCCGGTACTTGGCAGCCCTATACACAAAAGATTTTCCTTTGGACTTACTGTTGTCTATTGCCAGCAAGATAACACAAGGACAACTATATCATTCTGGAATACCTCTATGACAGCTAGAGGAATAGCCAGCTCTAATTAAACGTGTTGTTTAACAAAAATCCGCCAAAGTCAGCTGTGAGACAGACTGATAAGAAGTTGTGGAGATAGAAGCAGTGAAAGAAAGAAAACCCAAATAATAAGTGATAAATCTGAAGAAATATAAGAAAAGACTCAGGAAGAATATCAACTCACCATCATAATCCACCCCCAAGTTGGCAAAACAGCTGTGTATAGATGACTCATTGTGGGAAGAACTGAGTAAGAGTCCAGTTGCACCTTAAAGACTAACAAAATTTGTGGTAGGGTATGAGCTTTCATGAGTTACTGTTCACTTCTTCAGACACAGCTAGAATGTGAATCCATCTGTCCTACATATTGGAAAGTAGGATGATTTCAGATTCCAAATTACATTAGCTAAGGCCCAAAATACACCTCCACTCTGAAGTAGTTTGACTGCTGTCTTTTCCTACGCTCATTTCATGCTGGTTTCAAATTTCACTCCCTGGGTCTGACGACTACTAAGCAACAGGGTTTGTTTAAAGCAGTATAATGCTAGCTTGACCACAGGAGGGCAATTAATGAATGTAAACAGTAATTTTTAAACTAGAACAAGTATGGTTTGAAACTATAAACAGGTATAGATGGGTTTTTTTGAAACTAGAATGATTCCAGCAGGAAAGTCAGATGTAGATTTGACCAAACTGTATGCAAGGAGACTTCCCAGCTGAAACCAATTTAAAAAAAAAAAAAGGCTGAGAAAAGGACACAAACTAGTATATGTAAAAATTTATATAAAAAATGCAGGTCAATATACTAAAATCAACAAGTAAATGTGGTATATAACACACAGGAAATCAGGTTCCTGGTAGATACAATACAAAACGAAGCAACTATACGAAATATCAAAATATAACCAGTAAGTGTGGCATAGCAACAAAGACTCCAGAATGATACTTCATTTCATTCAACAACTTCTTCAGAAGCACATTACTATAGAGAAATACAAAACATTACACTGCTGACAATGGGGCACATGACAGACTGAACAAAAATAATGAATAAAAAACATAGTAATGCAAGTACCATCATGTAGTCATGTCTCTGTTCTTAGTATATTGGGAATCCAATACATTGATTATTTATAAGAAAAAATATCCATAAACAGGGCTCTTTTGGGCCCGAAATGCACCGGAACAGCGTTCTGGCTGGCGTCCGAGCTCCCCCTCTCCCTCCCTCTGTCTGGCCAGCCAGCCGGCAGGAGAGGCCTCCCTGCTCTCTGCACTCAAAGGAAGCTTTCCCTTTAAGAGCAAAGAGCTGTGGGGAAGGGGCCGGCTGTCGCAGCTCTCTCCATCAGGCTTGTTGCCACGGCTACACTCTCCCTACTGCCCATAAGTGCCTCTTTTTCTCTCTCTCTCTCCTTTTCTTTCTTCCTCTCCCTTCCTTTCTCTCTTTGTTTCTTTTTTCCCCTCCCTCCCTCCTTCCTTCCCTCCCTCCTCTATCTTTCTTTCTTTCTCTCTTTTCCCTTCATCTCTCTCTCTCTCTTTTCCCTTCCTCTCCCCCTCCCCCCCCAATCATGTAAAGGCTTAATGTGTAGAAATGGGGAGTTGAAGCTTTCTAATGGCATGAGGGTAAATAGCATCTCATCAAGCCTCTATTAAAGGGACATGGCATTTTCCCCAGGCTGTTGGCAACCCTGGATATAAATCCCATGAGAAAACTTGTTTCAGTCTACATTAGAGGATCAAATCAAATATATGCAACAAATTAGAAATAGTACGAACAAGTCCTGAAGGTCAGGATGACTCTTTGAATTGCAAGGAAGGGGGCTATAAAAACTGACTTCCTTCCAAAAATGAGAACTATGTTTTAAATAGACTTCAGTGTAGAGGTATAACTGACAAGCCTTTCCTCCAAGAATTGTATACCAAAGGCAGGGCTAGTGGGCATGTAACTCAGAAAGGTAGGACTGCATACCATCTCCACCTGGACCATTGACTACTCTGAACCAAGTACTCTGTCAAGTCACACCTGAAAGTTTTATGCTGCTGTTGCAAAAGAAGCTCTGAAAATTGCCTCAAACCAGAACTTTAAGAATGAGGGAATGACAACAGCAAAAATACAGGAATGCAGCAGTGGTTGGGAGGAATGTTGTCTGAATTCTCAGGAAAATATGAGTAATGAATGAATGGTGTCAGAACTGGTGAAAAATGTTATTATGGAAGCATCCTAAGATTCTTTCTTTCTTTCTTTCTTTCTTTCTTTCTTGTTCCATTTTGTTTTTTGTGTTTTTGTAAAAAAAAATTGTTGGAAAAGGGGAGGGATATAAAAAAGCGGAGAGCCCAGAAAATGCTGGTTCTGACAACATCTTTAATTTTTGAGAATCTCTTTAGTTTTCTCATGGCATCTTCTGTTTAAGAAAAGTAAGTCTGAAGCCTGAGTATTAACTAGTTCATTGTTGTGTCTTGTTGGGAATGGGTTGCAAATATATGTGTGCAGGGCTCTTTTTGTAGAAAAAGCCCAGCAGGAACTCATTAGCCTATTAGGCCACACCCCTGACAGCACAGCTCATTAACATATTAGGCCACACCCAATGTTCCCAGAAGTGTGGTCATCCAGCTACATCCACCTTTTCCTTCTTATTCTGTTTACCTTGTTGTCAAAACAGTTTTGACAAAACCAATTAAAACATTATTTTCTGTCCCATCTATACAAAACCTTCCTGAACCAATATCTTATGTCCAACAATTATTCCCACACTGGATTGGAATCAATTCCTAAGGGTTAGGTTCCCATGGAAATCAGCTTGCCTTCCTGCAAAACTAGTACGCTGAATATGATTTTTTAGGGTTGCCAACCTACAGGTGGGGTCTGGAGATCTCCTGGAATTACAACTGAGCTCCAAACTACAGAGATCAGGTCAATGGCTGCTTTGGAAAGTGGAGTCCATGGCATTATGCCTTGCTTAGGTCCCTCCTTCCCCTAAACTGCACCCTCCACTCCCAAAACTCCAGGGATTTCCTCAACCTGGAGTTGGCAACCCTAGTTCACTGGCAGAACAACGCTAGGAGCCAGTTTGGTGTAGTGGTTAAGTGCGCAGACTCTAATCTGGGAGAACCGGGTTTGATTCCCCACTCCCCCCTTGCACCTGCTGGATGACCTTGGGCACACCATACCTCTGTACCAGCTGTTGTCTCAGAGCTCTCTCAGCCCCACCTACCTCACAGGGTGTCTGTTGTGGGGAGGGGAGGGGAAGGGAAAGGAGTTTAGTTTGAAACACGCTCTGAGACTCCCTTGGGTAGTGAAGGGCATCCAATCTCTTCTTCTTCTAGGTTTGTGGATGCACTGGATGGGAGTAGTTTGTGGACTATTTTATTCAAGGTACAAAATTTTATCCAAGGTATAAGATTTCATGTGCCACCCACACTTCTTCAGATGGAAGACATGTACATGCACACAAAAGCTTATACCTTGGATGAAACTTTGGACTCCAACTTTGTTCTGCTGCTTCAGACCAACATGGCCACTCACCTGAATTATTACACTATAATAGTTTTTACAAGCAATTATGTACCAGTGGAGTGATTACCATGCAGAGTCTGTCCCACAGGTAAAACTATCCTGTGAACAGGTGGTTTTTACCACATAAAAGTATCACTACCATCACAAGATCACCAATCGTTGGAACTCCTCAGAAGCAGAAATCTCTCTTAGTAGGAGGTTTAAGAACATCAACTTTGCTGGCCCATTAAAGGCAGATGTCAGTCCAGTGGCAAAAGAAGGGGGACAATCATCTTCTTCAGAAACTCTGCCCATTTTTTAAAATTTCACAAAACAGGCAATCTCCAAAGTGCAGCTGACCATGCTCATTTTTAGTTACAACCCTGTTTCTCTGCAGATGTCTCCCAAAGTGCCCCATGCAACAGTCAAGTGTTCTGCCAACACACACAACAATGAAGCTACTTTTTCAGATGTTTTCTCTTACATGGCAGTAAGCACCAAACCACTTTAATACAGACTTTAGACCCACATATATTTGCAACCCATTCCCAACAAGACACAACAATGAACTCAGGCTTCAAACTTACTTTTCTTAAGCAGAAGATGCCATGAGAAAACTAAAGAGATTCTCAAAAATTAAAGATATTGTCAAAACCAGCATTTCCTGGGCTCTCTGCTTTTTTACATCCCCCCCCTTTTCAATATTTTTTTATAAAAACAGAAAGAACAGAAAGGAAGGAAGGAAGGAAGGAGGAAGGTAGACAGACAGAGGAAGGAAGGAAGGTAAGTAGGTAGGTGGAGGAGAGAGAGAGAGAGAAAGGAAGGGGGGAGGGAGAGAGAGAAAGAGAAAGGAAGAAAGAAAGGTGGGGACAGAGAGAGAGAGAGAGAGAGAGAAAGAAAGATGGGGGGGAGAGAGAGAGAAGGAAAAGAGATGGGGAGGCACTTACTGGAGCAGGGAAAGCCAGGCGATGTCGGCAAGCCAAATGCAGATAGCCTAGCCCCTGTGCTTAATCTCTGGGCGGGGCTTTCTCCTGCTGGCTGTTTGCTCTTAAAGGGAAAGCACAGGGTGGAGCTTTTTCCTGCTGGCTCTCTGCAGGAACTTTCCCTTTAAGTGTAAACAGCTCAGGCTGGGCAGGGAGGGGGCAGGGCAAGCTGGGACGCCAGCCGGAACGGCGTTCCTGCTGAAATCGAGCCCTGTATGTGTGTCTAAAGTCTGTATTAAAGTGGTTTGGTGCTAAGTATGGTGCTAACCTCCTAATAAGAGAGACTTCTGCTTCTGAGGAGTTGACTTCCAATGATTGGTGATCTTGTGACGGTAGTGATACTTTGATGGGGTAAAGACCACCTATTCACAGGACTGTTTTACCTGTGGGACAGACTCTGCATGGTAACCTCTCCACTGGTACATAATTGCTTGTAAAAAATATTATAATATTCAGGTGGGTAGCTGTGTTGGTCTGAAGCAGCAGAACAAAGTTGGAGTCCAAAGTTTCATCCAAGGTATAAGCTTTTGTGTGCATGCACACTTCTTCCATCTGAAGAAGTGTGGGTGGCACATGAAATCTTATACCTTGAATAAAATTTTGTACCTTGAATAAAATAGTCCATAAAATACTCCCGTCTAGTGCATCCATAAACCTAGGGTTGTTCTGCCAGTGAACTAGGGTTGCCAACTCCAGGTTGAGGAAATCCCTGGAGATTTGGGAGTGGAGCCTGTGGAGGATGGGGTTTGGGGGAAGGAGGGGCCTAAGCAAGGCATAATGCCATGGACTCCACTTTCCAAAGCAGCCATTGACCTGATTTCTGTAGTTTGGAGCTCAGTCTGTCTCTCCCAGCTAGGGTTGCCAGCCTCCAGGTGGGGCCTGGGGATCTCCCGCTTTTACAACTGATCTCCAGCTGACAGAGATCAGCTCCCCTGGAGAAAATGACTGCTTTGAAGGGTGGACTCTATGGCATTGTACCATGCTGAGGCCCCTCCCCTCCCCAAACCCTGCCCTCTCCTGGATCCACCCCCAAAGTCTCCAGGTATTTTTCAACCCAGACCTGGCAACCCTACTCCCAGCTGGTCTTTGCAAGCTTCTGGGGTAAGATGTCAGACTGGGAGGAGTGGTCCTGAGGCCACCTCCAGATATTTTCTTCCCATAAAGAGTACTTTCTCCCTTCAAGCTCTGCCCCTGCCATATATCCCAGAAGAGGAGATCTGAATGTAGCCATGGCTTTAATTTTAAAACTGAAAGCTGTTTTATTTTTGTTGTGAATAGAACATGTTGTGTTTTATGAATACGTAGGGTTGCAAGGTCTTACCTGGCATCCAGTGGGGTGGTCCTATTCTCACTCTGGGAGTTCTTCGGCATGGACGCGAAGCGCATGCACTGTGAGGACATCACCCGGAAGGGACCTCATTGCACAGGGCACATTGTGGGGGGGATGCTCTATCATTCAAGGAAAAAATGTAGTTTTTCCTCGAACAATAGAACCCCCCTGCAACATGCCCTGCGTGGTAATGTTACCTCTGGGTGACGTCATTACACCAGGCATGTTGGCACAAATGTTTCATTTTGGGGGCAGAGTTCCCCCCACCAGCCCGATCCAGGCCGGTGGATTGGGGGCTCTGAAAGCAGGCAAACCCTTGCCGACAATGGGGGAATGGCAACCCTAACAAGGCGGAATGCAACACAAATCAGTCCAGGACTGTGGTGTGTTTGGGAGAGGGACTCCAGCCTCAGCCCACCACCATTATCTGGATCTGCAACAGCCTCAGGACATTATTTGCCATGTGGGATGAGCTGCACATGAAAGCATTCAGTGCAAGTGCAGTTCCTCAATGAGCAGACAAAAACCCCAGGATCATTTCAGCTTAGGAAAATAGTGCGTGGGAAAGGCTGGAGCCCCTCCCCACACATGCACCACAGTCCCAATCTGAATCAGGCCCCATGGTGCTTTAGAACTGAATTACCATTAGGAACTTGCAGCTCAAGTGACTGTGGCAATCACTTGTTAAAAGCAACATATAGTTTGGACCTTAAAAGCAAAGGAAGAGTTTGAACGGTAATATGTACAAGACACTGAAACTAAGCCAAAATGAATTAAAAATGACCCCAGAATTCTATATCTAGGTGAAAGAAAGAAAAAGTGAGGTTGAAAAACGAAATAGTAGCAGGAAGGAGCATATGACAAGCCACAAAGACATAGATTCAGTTATAAATTAATTCAAGAACAAAATGAGGAGAGCTCCAAGCAAAGATAGGAAGAAAACAGAAAGATTATACAATGAAGCAATAGAAAAATCTTCATAGGAGAAAGGTGAAAGTCACTGGAATGGAAGTGGTAATTAATCTGGACGGAAAATATAATAGCAGCTAAAAAAGAAAGATGAACAGAAAAAAGAAAAGCCTGGACTGGATCTCTGAGGAGAAGGAAAAGAATGAAAACCAGGAACAGAAACCAAAAAGGAAAGCTCAGATATTATGAATGGAACCAAGACATCACATTCCCATGGAAACCAAGAGAGCAGAAATTAAAACACAATCATCAACAGTATCAAAAACACATGATCAATCCAAAACGGGAATACAGAATAACACCTTGCGATTTAGCATGTAATAAAACATTAGTAATAAGATTTAAAACAGATTCAACATAATTATTACAACAACAACAACAAAAATCCGAGTCTTGTTCTAGTGAAAAAGGTCTGGTCCACTAATAGAAGCCTGGCTGGAGGAAGGTTACATGCATTGTTGCAAGGCTCCAGCACTAGCAGAATGGATTAATAGGGTCAAAATTATTATCAGAAAGAAACATACAACTAGAAAATCAAAGAGACCAATGAGTACAGAGTCCAAGACACTCCAACATTTTAGGGAATGTTAAAATTTTATAACCCACTGAATTAGAAAGCTTGCAGACACATCATCTTTTTTCATCATCACTGGGAAAGTCCAGCTCTGCAGTATTTTGAGGGTATAGTCAGGAGGATGCTCAGTTATAATGTATAGTCCAAAATTACTTTAATGGACTTAGAAAGATATACATCTGCTTAGGATGGCACAGATGGGCACAGCCAATTTGAGAAAAGCATATGCAACAGTAGCTTCCTTTTAGTCCACAGTAATGGCTCCAATAATTAATGGGAAATTGGAGGGTGGACCAATATACCAACAACTTGCCATCTCATTCATCAACAAGACAATCTAGATTGGTGGGCTCCTCTTCTGGCCTCACTGTTTACCTACATAGATTCAACAGGGGACATTCCTGAGGCCTGGAGAGAAGCTATTATTGTCCCCTTCTTCAAAGCTGGGTGGAGGGAGGATCCAGCTAATTATAGGTCGATCAGCCTTTTGAGTATCTTAGGCAAAATAGATGCAAATCACCTCTTAGAAAAACTACAGAGTTGGTTAGTTCAGCAAAATTTCCTGGTTGACAAACAAGCTGGCTTCAGGGAAGGACGATCCACCTTGGGACATAACCTGATACTTTCTCATTTGGTTGACAAATATGTGATCAAGAAAACAGTCTCCCTTTATGCAGTCTTCATAGACTTAAAATCTGCCTTTGATTCCATACCCAGAGAGAACCTCTGGGAAAACTGAATGCTGCTACAATTGATAGAAGACTTTTATTTTTGATCCAGGCACTTTATACCAACAATCTTGTCAGAGTCAGATGCAATAAACAAGGGCTCCTAATTTTATTCCATCAACAAAAGGAGTCAAACAAGGCTGTGTCCTGGCCCCTTCCCTTTTTGCCATTTATATCAATGACTTAATTAGTAATCTCAGCCGGATTGATACCCACTTTCCCTCTCTGGCGGACCGTCAGCCCTTCTCTTTGCAGATGATACAGTCCTTGTTATCTAGGACACCAATAGGCCTTAGGAGGGCGCTAAAGCAATTTGACCTTTATTGTAACCTTAACCACCTGGAGATTAACTACCAAAAAACAAAAATAATGGCCTTTGGCCCCAAACCTAAAATAGGGAATGGAGTATAAATGGCCACAGGGTTCCAACAGGTGGTAGCTTACAAATATCTGGGGGTAATGATCCAGTCCTCTGGGATGAAAAAGGCTCACATATGCCTCAAATTCTAGTTGCAAATCACCTCAAGCCATTATTAGATTTTTCTTCACAAAAGGGGGACAATTTTCGCCCTCAAATTATACTTCTTCAAGACGGTACCACAACTTATGTATGGCACCTTGCTGGGCCCAGCTCCATCAAATTTTGCCCACCTTGAGAAAATCCAATCCAAATTTTTAAGAGCCCTTTTTTGATTTCCAACAAGTGTTTCTAATGCTATGCTACAGCTGGAAACTGGATTGCTAAGAATAGAGGCCAAAGTAAGCCTTGCCTCAATTAATGCTTGGCTTAAACTTAGCCATTGTCCCTCAGATATCACTTCATTAATTCTAAAGGATAGGTATTGTTCTGCCCGGCTTAGGGCTATTCATCAGAAGGTGTCTATGCTCGGCTTTTCACCTGAGTCATTACAGATAATGGCCCTAGACCAAGCAAGGGCCACAGTCAAGCAGAGAATGCTAAACACTGAGAGACAGAATGATATTGCCAAGGTTTCAAGATTTTATGCTCCTCTCCAGAAGAAATATGTTGTTTCCCCAGCCCCCTATCTATCAAATCTGACAGTTCCATCCTATAGAAGGGCCTTTTCTATGGCCCGATGTAACACTTTCCCTTCTGCAATAATAGAGGGTCGTTACAAAAAGGTGCCTATGGCTGAGCGTGTTTGTCCATGTGGCATGGGCAAAATAGAAATGATCAAACATACATTGCTTGGGTTTAGTCTTTACAAAGAAATACGAGCCAAATTTATTGAACCTACCATATTTTTTGCTCCATAAGACGCACCTGACAATAAGACGCACCTAGTTTTAGAGGAGGAAAACAGGGGAAAAAAATATTCTGAACCAAATAGTAGGTAGTTGGGGGGGAGACAGAGAAGAAAGAAAGAAAGTAGGTAAGTAGGTAGGTAGGTAGTGGGGAGAGAGAGAGAAGGAAGGAAGGAAGACAGAAAGAAAAAAAGACAGACAGAAAGACAGAAAGAAAGAAAGGGTGTTTCCCTCCCCCACCTTACTTGGGCCCGAGTGGCTTAACGCCACTCAGGCCCAGCTCTTCCCTCCCTACCTCCCCCCTGCAGCCCGGGAAAGGTGAGCAGGGGAGGGAGGGGGTAGGTAGGGGTGAGAGAGAGAGAAGGAAGGTAGGTAGGTAGGTGGGGGGGGGAGAGAGAAGGAAGGAAGGAAGACAGAAAGGAAGAAAGGAAGAAACAGGGAGGGAGGGAGGGAGAGAGAGAACGAAGGAAGACAGAAAGACAGACAGAAAGAAAGAAAGGAACAGGAAGGTAGGTAGGTGGGGGGAGAGAGAGAGAAGGAAGGAAGAAAGGAAGGAAGGAAGGAAGGAAGGAAGGAAGGAAGGAAAGGAACAGGAAGGAAGGTAGGTAGGTGGGGGGAGAGAGAAGGAAGAAAAACAGAAAGAAAGACAGACAGACAGAAAGGAAGGAAGGAACAGGAAGGTAGGGAGGAGAGAGAGAAGGAAGGAAGGAAGGAAGGAAGGAAGACCGACAGACAGAAAGAGAAAGAAAGAAAGACAGACAGAAAGACAAGGTGTTTCCCTCCCCCCCTTGCTTGGGCCCAAGTGGCTTAATGCCACTCAGGCCCAGCTCTTCCCTCCCTCCCTCCCTCCCCCCCGCAGCCCAGGAATGGTGAGGGGGAGGAATGGGGCGGGAAAGGTGAGCAGGGGAGGGAGGGGGGTTCTCCCCAGGCCGGTGGCGTGATGGCCCTGGAAGGGTGAGTGGGGGACGGAGGGGGGTTTTCTCCCCAGGCCGGCGGCGTGCCAGCCCAGGAAAGGTGAGCGGGGGAGGGAGGCGGGGTTTTCTCCCCGGCCAGTGGCGTGCTGGCCCAGGGAAGGGTGAGCAGGGGAGGGAGGGGGGCAGAAGTCCTTTCGTAAAAAAAGAGGTGCAGGAGCTCATTAGCAGAACTTATTTGCATATGCCACACCCCCTGACATCATTGGCAGTGTGTCAGAAGGCAAGAAGGGAGGGAGGGAGGGGGAAGGAAGGAAAGGAACAGGAAGGAAAGGAACAGGAAGGAAGGAAGGTAGGTAGGTAGGAAAGAAGGAAGGAAGGGGCACTTCTCCCCCCACTGGGGCCGGAGTTTCCCTCCCTCCCCCCTCTTGCTTGGGCCCCAGTGGCTTCACACCACTGGGGCCCGGCTTCCCCCTACATCGCGCCCCCCTCTGCCCCGGGAGCAATGAGGGGGGGAGGGGGCCTCTTCCCGGAGCCGGTGGCGCTTGCCGCAGCCCTGGGAAGGGTGAGCGGGGGAGGGGGGCTTCCTCCCGGGGCCAGCGGCACTTGCCGCAGCCCCGAGAGGGGTGAGTGGGGGGAGGGAGGGGGCTTCCTCCCGGGGCCAGCAGCGCTTGCCGCGACCCCGGGAGTTTGTGCGGGGGGGGAGGGAAGGGGGCTTCCTCCTGGGTCCGCAGTGCTTGCTGTGGCCCCAAGAGCTTGACTGGGGGGAGGGAAGGGGGCTTCCTCTCGGGGCCGGCGGTGCTTGCCACAGCCCCAGGAGCTTGACTGGGGGGGAGGGGGCTTCCTCCCGGGGCCGGCGGCGCTTGCCGTGGCCCCGGGAATTTGTGCGGGGGGAGGGAAGGGGGATTCCTCCCGCGGCCGGCGGCGCTTGCCACAGCCCCGGGAGTTTGTGCGGGGGGGAGGGAGGGGGCTTCCTCCCAGGGCCGGTGGTGCTTGCTGCGGCCCCGGGAGCTTGACTGGGGGGAGGGAATGGGGCTTCCTCCCAGGTCCAGTGGTGCTTGCCACGGCCCCAGGAGTTTGTGCGGGGGGGAGGGAAGGGTGCTTCCTTCTGGGGCTGTGGCGCTTGCTGTGGCCCCGGGAGCTTGAGCGGAGGGGGGGGGATTCGCTCCATAAGACGCACGCACTTCCCCCCACTTTTTTGGGGAGAAAAAGTGCATCTTATAGTGCGAAAAATACGGTATATTGGTGAAATTTATGGGCCTCCTGGACTCTGAATTAAGGAATATATTTCTGGTGGATTCTAACCCTCAAATTACGTTCACTTGCTCCAGATTTTTGGCTGCAGCCTCTAGACTCCACAAAGATTATATAAAGGAGTGATAAAATGTCCTTTAGGCTTTGCACCTTTTTTTCATTCTTCTTTTAAATACTTCTTTCTTAAGTTTTTGTACATTTTATTGTAATATTCCCATACAAATGGCTGTGCAGTTTCTGTATTTTATGTAAACTAGTTTACTTCAATCTATGCTGGCCATGGGCTGTAATAATAATAAACATCAATAAGGTTACTGCCACTGTACTGGGCAGAGCAAGGAGCAGGTTGAGTCAAGATGATGATCAATTACAGTACTCCCTTTAAAACCAGGAATTTTGTTTTATATAGACCTTTGATTTGATCTAAGTAAGCAGTTTTTATTTTATTAGGTAAAGCAAATGGAAAGCTATGTTTACATTATGTCAAAAAGTATATATTAGTGTAATCCACAGTTTATTTTTGAATATCACATGGGCACCTTTGTAATTAAATATTTGTTAGTGTGACTTTTAATGATTATGCTTATTTGCACATTATTTATAGATCAGTCATTTAGGCAGTAAGTGTTGCTCCATAATCTCTGTTTGCTATATATGTTTGTGACAATAAAAGACAAACACTAAATTTAACAAATTACATTCTACGCTAGTGCATGCATGTTCAGTATACTGGCATCTGGAGAACTACCTTTTCTAAATAGTCTAAAGGAAAGCAAGCTTCAATACTGTTGCCTTCTGGGGGGAAAATTGCCAGGGATACTGACAGTATGATTAAATACAAATTCTGCTAAGGAAAGCAATAGGTAATTCCTGGAATTTTTTGTTTGTTTGTTTTCATTTAGAGATTCGGAAATGCCTTTTTAATATCTACAGATAATGTATTTTGCTTCATACTGAATATATTCTAACGCTAAAAGAAGTCTTTCTGATCAAACAGTAATATAATAGCTTTTGTCTTGTGCCAGTATATGTTAGCCCTCATCAGAAGAGAAAATAAACAGAGGGTTGCTATTGTGTCGCTATTTTAGAACAGCCTTCCATCTGGTAGGAAGCACAAGCCATCAGCATTGTAATTAAAATGCAATTACTGTCCCCCATCACAATCCCAGGATGATCATTCCATCTGTGTGATATACGGGGAGGGGGGATATTTTTTGCACTTTTCCTGCCCCATTAAGTTCATTCTCTTTGTATTAATTTATCCAGCACCACCGAGGGGTCAGACTTGTCTTCCAATACACCATGTCACAAACTTCACTCCCAAAACTAGGTCCAAAATCACATGAATTTTAGAATCTCTGCAACATCATTGCAACACAAAATTTTAATTACTTTTAACTGTATAATTAAAATACATCACTGAAGCAGATTTACCTGAATGTGGGTGTTGGGGTGCATGCCAGTTATCTGGCTGTAACAGATGAAGCTGAGACAGTGTTGCAAAAAGAAAGTTAAGACTGTATTGCAAAACAAACACAGGGCAGGGATTTCAAATGAAAAACCAATAGCTTTCTAGGAAACTTCTGCATGCTCCCTGTTACTGCTTTAATTAAAAATAAGAACATGAACTATATGTGTGTTGGTTGTACAATGTTTACTACTCAAGCACTTGTAATACTCAAGCAATGGAGAGGAATAATTCCATAATGCATTCAAAACATAAGTACATACAGCAATTGCTGTTAAAGAACTAGCTCATTAATTCAAACAAGTATATGAAATTCAGCCCTGTCCTTCACCTGTAGGCCCTTGTTGCCAGGCGAACTCTTGAAGGGTCTAGTCTCTAAACGTAGTGGTCCTATGGCCCCCAGCTTCTGTAAATGCTTCTCAGTCCTCAGCCTAGCCTTTCCCCTTGGAGTGCTACTAGGGTTGCCAGGTCCCCCAGCCACTGCCAAGGGGCAGGTGTAGGGTTACCAGCTCCAGGTTGGGAAATTCTTGGAGAATTGAAAGTAGAGCCTGTGGAGGACAGGAACCTCAGTTGGGAACAATGCCACGGAATCCACATTTCAAAGCATCCACTGATCTCTGTAGTCTGGAGATCAGCTGTAATGCTGGGAGATCCCCAGGCCTCACATGGAGGGTGGCATCCCTAGATGCTACAGGGATTTTTCTTTACACATGGGAGCATCACATGCCCCATCTGTAATTTTAAGTGGTACAGCCTATTCTACCAGTTTTTATTGCCTCATTCCCACCCCCTTTTTGCTGCATGTATACACCACAGCCTTACAGGTAATTTCATTAAGGGCAATAATCTACAGTGTGAAAACTACTTCTCTGGACTTCAACCGAAGGGCAGCAAACAAACTTGTATGAGTTAAGACCAGGGTACACAGCTGTTTTAAATTATATAACCTACCCATTCATCAACCAAATCTTTATCAGTATATACCATATAATCATAGAGTTGGAAGGGACCTCCAGGATCATCTAGTCCAGTGTTTTTCAACCACTGTGCCGTGGCACACTGGTGTGCCGCGAGATATTGTCAGGTGTGCCGAGGGATTTTTTCAATGAAAGAAATGTGCCTTCCGGGCTGACCTTCCGGGATGCATTTGCGCATGCGAGAAAGAACAGTGGCACGGTCTCGCTGATTCCGCTCGCACACTCTGTGGCCGGCCTGAGGTAGGGTGATTTGCACCAAGACATTCCAGTAAACATGAATATGTTTGATGGTAACAGCTAGCTGTTTCTGTCAGGGTGGGATTCAAATCAGTAACTGTCCCTCAGAGAAGAATGGGTGTACTGTGCTTCTCTTCAAATCACTTATGGTCAGCGGAATGCCGTTCACATAAGAGTAAGAGTTTAAACTCTCTATTTGAAAAACTTTAGCAGAATCGCAGTATTAAAATACATCCACATTATATTTCTTCTGAAACTCAGGTCAATGTTATGGGAAGGAGCCATTACACTTTGGATCTGTAACTTACAATTTCAAGTTGAGTGGCTATTACGTGTATTTATAATACTGTCATAGTTAATACTTGAGCTGAGGCAACTAATGAACCATTTATCTTGTATTTCAGTGTTTTTCAACCACTGTGCCGTGAGATATTGTCAGGTGTGCCACGGGATTTTTTCAATGAAAGAAATGTGCCTTAGCTCGAAAAAGGCTGAAAAACACTGATCTAGTCCAACCCTCTGCACAATGCAGGAAATTCACAAATATCTCCCCCTCCACACCTGCAGTGACCACTGTTCCATGCCCAGAAGATGACAAAAACCCTCTAGGATCCCTGGCTAAACCAGCCTAGAGGAAAACTGCTTCCAGACCCCGAAATGGCAATCAGCATTTCCCTGGGCGTGTAAGAAAGGGCTACAAGAACAAAGCACTGAGGCAACCCTTCCTGCCCTCCCTCTCATGAGCTGCATACGTTCACAGAATCAGCATTGCTGTCAAATGGCCATCTAGCCTCTGTTTGAAAACCTCCAAAGAAGGAGAGCCCACCACCTCCTGAGGGAGCCTGTTCCACTGAGGATCTGCTCTGTCAGGAAGTTCTTCCTAATGTTTAGCTGAAAACTATTTTGATTTGATTTCAACATGTTGGTTCTGGTCCAACCTTCTGGGGCAACAGAAAACAACTCCGCACCATTTTCCGGGTTTTGCCAGCTTGATGGTGGGCGCACTCCAACGGAGCTCCATATGGAGTGGCCCGCAAACCCGGCAATCGGGAGGGGCACGAGCCGGATTCCGGTCGCCCCCGGAGCCCTTGTAAGGGGCTCCTAGCCTGGGATGTGAGAGGCACCTCTCTTGAGGCATCGGCCGAGAGATAGAGGCACCTCTTTGTCCCAAGAGGTCCTGCCGCTGGGGAGCCTTTGGGCATGTAAAGCAGCACACCAGTCAGCGAGCAAAGAATGAAGTATTAAAATGAAAGACACCTACCTGCAGTGCAGAGCAGAAGAAGCGTGAGTCAGTGGTCCATTCAACTGGACATTTAAGCATTTCCCAGTCCAGAAGAAAATGAGGGGGGGGGTTGCCCCCCTTTACTTTTAAAAATCTGCAAAGCAGAGGGCTGGGTTCATTGGTGCTGCATCTGTACTTCAAGTGATCTGGAAATTTGCTTAAAGCGCTTTCCTTAAACAACTTTTTCTGAAACTGAGACCCCCCCCCCCCCGGGAAGGAAAAATGACTAGCAGGGGAGAAAAAATGGCATCCAGAGGGAAACCCTCTCCAAAAGCTAAAGCCACTGCTCTTTCTGTTCCTAAACAAGAAGCTACTATAGACTTTTCAAACATGTTTCAGCAGCATTGTGCCCTCTGCTGGACCAGATGACTACAATGAATCAAAGCATTGATGCTCTTCATATAGATATTAAAGAATCCAATGTTAAACTAGAAAAAAGTAATCAAATCAACTAAATCTACTGAAGCCAAAACAAAAATACTGAATCAAAGACTACAAGTGGTGGAGAAAGAGCGAGCTTCTGACAAGGATCAACTTCTGAAGCTGCAAATGGAATGAGCAGCTTATATTCTGCGATTTCAAGGTGTCCCAAACACAAAATGGAGAATTTTAAAGAAATCTTAAGTGAAGCTCTAGCTCCAATAACAAGTCTGCAAACGGATTATCTACAAAGCGATATGGATATTGTCTATAGGACATATTCGGATTTTGTGAAGAATAACCTGCCTGGAGAAACTGTAGTGAAATTCTCTAAGAGAACAACAAGAGATGTGGTGCTTAAGACCATTAATGGGACAATCAAAGTACTAAAACACATTCCATTTGAGATAAGGAAAAGAAGAAAGCAATACAAAAATCTGATAAAATTCTTGCAAAAGAACTTATAGGTGGATTTTTCTGGAAGGTTTGGCTTGAAATTACAATGAGAAAAAAGAGAATATCACCTTTCTTAAAAGTGCAGAGACTTTCTTGGCATTCCATCAAAAGCTACCAAAAGAGAAGAAGACAGCAAAGGAAGAGAAAGAAGAAGAGGAAGAAGACATTATACATGATTTGGGAAGTTTGTCCTCACTGAGTAGCTCTTCAGAGGACTCTGATTCAGCAAAGGGGGCAGCAGCCCCTAAACAACTGGCAGTCCAAAGAGAACTGGTTAAACCAAGAAGAAGAGGGAGGAGGGGAAAATAGTTATTCTCTGATACTTTAAGCTTAAAGTTTTAGAAATATATACCACTTGCTTGAATTTACACATGCATAGCCAACATTGCTTTAAATCTACTATCACGTTTCTGTTTAACTCGGTTTAAGGGGAACTTCATTTATATGTGTATTTGAAAAGCGTTTTAACATTCTTTGCTTTAAGTAGGGATAGTTCTGTTTTTTTAAAAAAGAAAACAACTCTGACCCATCCTCTATATGACAGCCCTTCAAGTACTTGAAGATGGTTATCATATCACCTCTCAGTCATCTCCTCTCCAGGCTAAACATACCCAGCTCCTTCAACCTTTCTTCATAGGACTTGGTCTCCAGACCCTTCACTATCTTAGTTGCCCTCCTCTGGATACATTCCAGCTTGTCTATATCTTTCTTAAATTGTAGTGCCCCAAACTGAACATAATACTCCACGTGAAGTCTAACCACAGCAGAGTAATGTGGTACCATCACTTTGTGTGTTCTGAACACTATACTTCTGTTGATACAGCCCGAAATCGCATTTGCCTTTTTAGCAAACACATCACACTGCTGACTCATGTTCAGTATATGGTCTACTAAGACCCCTAGATCCTTTTTGCAAACACTACTGCCAAGAGAAGTCTTCCCCAAGCTATAACTATGCATTTGATTTTTCCTACCTAAATGCAGAACTTTACATTTATCCCCACTGAAATTCACTAAATTTCTTTTAGCCCAGTATTTCAGCCTGTCAAGATCATCCTATATCCTGACTCTGTCTTCTACCATATTTGCTACCCCTCCCAATTTAGTATCTTCTGCAAATTTAATAAGCATTTCCTCTATTCCTTCATCCAAATCGTTGATAAAGATGTTGAACAAAACAGGTCTCAGGACAGATCTTTGAAGCACTCCAGTTGTCACTGCTCTCCAAGAGGATGAGGAACCATTCACAAGCACTCTTTGGGTGCAATCTGTCAACAGATTACAGATCTAACTAACAGTCATAGGATCCAAACCACATTTTTCCAATTTGTCAACAAGAATATTATGTGGAACCTTATCAAAAGCCTTACTGAAATCAAGATAAACTATGTCTACAGCATTCCCCTGATCCAGAAAGGTAGTAACTTTCCTAAAAAAAGAGATAAGGTTAGTCTGACATGACTTGTTCTTGAGAAACCCAAGATGGCTCTTAATAATCATAGCCATCCTTTCTAAATGCTTAAGGACTGTCTGATGATTTGTTGTAAAACTTTCCCAGGTATAGATGTCAAGCTGATAGGTTGGTAGTTACCCGAATCCTCCTTTTTCCCCTTCTTAAAGATGGGGACAACATTTGCCCGCCTATGATCTTCTGGAACCCCACCTAATCCTTCCCTGGATTAGCATTTTATAATTCTAGGATAAAACATATTTTATGCTGATGCAATACAGAGTACAATCAATCCCTGAAAATCAGATATATTCCCCCCCCCCCCCAATACCACAAGATAATATTTCCGTATGCTACTGCCTGACCATCACTTTGGACTTTCAGCTGAATACCAACCATCAGATACAGGAAATATTTATTGTTATTTAAATATTTATGTCTTAGTTCTATCTGTGGTGACTGCTGAACATGGTAGAAGCCTGGAATACCAGGCTTCAATGGCCAATAAAAAGGGTTGCTCCACAGTCTCCTCTATCACCCGTGAGCCCTCTCCCATGAGTTACTCTGGAGCTGAGTGATCTGAAAAAAGTGAGAAGATATGTACAGCATTGCTGTCAGAAAACTGAGGCTGAATCTGATTGATCATGCTGTAGACCTTACTGTAAAGCCTATGAGGTAGTGATGGTAGGAGCAAAGAAAGCCGGCTTCGCCTCTGCCAGTCCATTGCCTGCATTGCCTCCAAAATAATTATTTAGTGTAATCTGGCAACTCACAACTCATAATAGTGAGTCCTATAATGGTAGTTATTAAGTATTCAGTTATAATGTTTTTGCTCTTTCTTTGTCAATAAAATCTCTTGGATCCACTCTGACTTTGATGCTAATATATCAACAAATCATGCAGCAGAAATGTCTGTAATACCATCTGGTCACAGTTGGATGGATCATTTTAGTTTGATCTTTCCGAGCAATGTTGACAGAGTTCTGATGACTGTGAAAATATCTGTAGTTTAGGTCCATGTCCTTCCTAATTTGTGAAAGCTTGTAAGAAGGCAATGAGGTCTCCATTGTTAAAAATTGTGCATGTTTCTTTGGTAGAAGGTTATTTCCCTACTCTGAAAGAGGTAGCGATCAAGCCTCTCCTAAAGAAGCCATCACTGGAAAAGAAAGCTATTCCCAGTTTTAAGATGCTGCATCTTACCTTTAAAGTCCTTCATGACCTGGGAATCACACACTTTAAAGATCATCTCACCCTACATGTACCCATGCAACAATTTCACTCTTCCCAGCAGAGACTCCTTATTGTCTTTTCTATTGGGGGTGCAAATTGCCACCAAGTCTCAATCAACTTAAGGTGACCCCATAAGGTTATCAAGGTAAGAAACATTCAAAGGCAGTTTGCCATTTCCTGCCTTTGCATAACAACTCAGGACTTCCTTAGTCGTCTCCCATCCATGTACTAACCAGGGCTGACCCTGCTTAGCTGAGATCTGACAAGATTGGGCTAGCCTAGGCTATCCAGGTCAGAGCTCTCCGCTCTTGCCAGAGTGCTATCACTTACTGCCCCAACTCAAGCTTTCTCAGTTATTGCTCCTGTCCTTTAGAACAGCCTCCCAGTGAAGGTAAGAAAAGCTCTCTCTCTCTCTCGTACTTCTCATATAGCTAGTATCACCATAAGCAGAAATTAGAACCAAATATATTTTAAAAGACCTTACTCAGTAATTATTTTTCTTACATTTGATTATTGTGCCTATTAGTTTTGCCACTGAGAGGGTGACATAATCATTTATTTATTTATTTGTTTGTTTGTTTGTTTCAATTTATACCCCACCTAGCCAGCGGACCGGCTCTAGGCGGACCGGCTCTAGGTCATTTGTATCTGATAGTAGCCATGACACCTGGGCTTGCACATTTAGCAATTACCTTTAAGTAAAGGGGAGACTACATTAGCCCTCAACTCAGAATATGGGACACTACATAATCATATGTTCAGTGGTTTCGATTTTATCATATGGACATTTGCATGTTCTATTAGAGTATGATACTCTATTATATTTGTCCTCCAAAACCGCTGAGGGAAGAATGTTCATTCTTGCCAAAGTAAAAGGTCTCCTTAGTTTTGGAACTGTCAATTGATAAAAATATTTTGGCAGTTGCATCAGGAAGGCAATTCCCAAATGAAGTGTCAAATATATCCTGCGGACCCTAATAGATGTACTTGTAACATCCAACTTCCTTACACATTTCTAAATTAGTCTTATGTCTTTAGTTTCCGTATTCTTAATCATATCATTCGTTATCTCAGGCATTTCATTTTCTTTTCCAGTAGTTGATCCCATTGGCTAAAATGTTTATCTGCCTGGATAAGCCCAAGGAGTATAGATCCTCCCTTAGATATTATTTTTATTATTATCATTATCATTATTATTATTATTATTAGTAGTAGTAGTAGTAGTAGTAGTATCCCGTTTCCCTTTACATTTGAAGAGAAATGCTTTAATTCAAGACACATCTAGGAGTAGTCAATAAGCATCAGAAAAAGTCATACTGGATGGAATCCATTTTTTTCAGAAGCTGCCTGAATCCAAATTTCCACACCATACATGAATTTGTTTAGAACCTTAGCATTAAATACCTTTAAGACCAAGGGGACAAATTCACGTCCCGATGAATAGAAGTATTTTACAATTGTCCTCCCTAGATCCAAGTGTATTTATTTTTCATGTAAGAGATGCTTCAAAGTGGAGCCCCAGATTTTTAAATTGATTGACCTGTTCCATAATTAGCCTGCTATGTCCCATTTGAAGATTTCCCCCTTTTTCCTTTTGGTGAATACTAGGACCTTGGATTTTGTCGCATTGATGGACAAGACCTCATGGTAACAGTAAAGCTCAATTTTTTTATGTTTGTGGAGGCCTGCTATCGATCTAGACATTATCACTGCATCATCAGCATATAGAAGGATTGGAATTTCATGCTTAAATAAATGTGGGAAATGACATGCTTCCTTCAGGAGACAGGGTCTGAGGTCATTTATATATAAATTGAACAATAGGGGTGCAAGTAAACATCTCTGCTTGACTTCTTTGTCTAGGATGAAAGGCTCCAATAGCTGTCCTAACTCTCCACATCTAACCCGGGCAGAGGGATGGTTGTAGAGCTGTTGAATCAAGTATGGAGATGTGGTTCAATGCCATTACACACGTTACTCAGAAGAAAAAATAAATGTGACTGAATGTGTAATATCTTGTGCAACTTGGAAAGTTTGCACAGAAATATTATTCAGCAGTAGTAAAACTATAACCTTTCGCTAGCTGTAAGGCTGAAATTGTAAAGGGCTTTACATCTATTGTAAATTTCATCACTAGGCTGAAGGAGTTCCTTCCATGTCAAACTGGTCTGGTTTACCTGGGCTCTTTACGCAATGCTGGAGAAGCTCCTTCACTAAACAGGTCAAACTGACAACGGTTTTAACCCATTGTCAGTTTCATCTCTACAGTAAAGGACTTTTTTCTAGACTCCAGAGGTGTAGAGAAAGCTTCAGTTCCACTGCAGCTATTTTGCAAGAGGAAAGATGATGCACAATTACTACTGAACTTTCCAGGACCAGTGACAAAATGTGCAAAACCAATGTGTGAGTTAAATAAGGAAAAAAAGGAGAGCTGGGAAGGGGGTACACGTCTACAGCAGTTGTTTGGAAGCTTCATAGATATTCATCAATACACTCTGTGAAGTTTTGATTAATATCAGACTCCATGGGTGGAACTGTAAAATATCCCACAAAAATAAAGGGAATAATTCAACAGATCTCAGAATTCTACAGATTTTCCACAGAAAGGGAATGCAACCCTATGCACTAACATGCAAACATATCTGGACTCTTCCATTACAGAAGATTAATGATAATGCAATTCTGCACATCACTGCATGCTGAACTCCACTCATTTGTTCATACTGACATATGATCATTCGCAAGCAACATGGCTTACATAAATTGGGGAGGGGGATCACACAGTGAATAATACAGCAAAAGCAAACTGTGTATGCACCATTTCCAAAATTAATTATTAAAATTACCTATGTAAAACCATGAAGATAACTTGAGTATAATGTGCAGCAGAGCATTCTGCTCCATGCAAGAAATCTGTCCAGTTTGAGTTATCTGACAAAATACTAGAAAGACCTTCCTTTTGTCTTACAGTTATTTATTTAGATGTAGATGGAGCCAAATTTCTAGGTTTCATACACTTTTTAATCAGAACAAATTACTACCACTGAACTTCCCAATTAATCAGGATGAATGGAAAAAAGCCAACCTTATATCTATTGATGATATTACATATACAAATTTGTTTATGTCTAAATCAATGCTGGAGGGAAGGGAATTAGGTTCACCAATACCATGGTTCCAATATTTACAAATTAAACACCTATGGTTTCAAATCCAGGTACCTAACATCTACAAACAACCTTTGACTGATTTTGAAAAAGTTTAAAAATATGCACAGACATCTAAAAAACATCCAATTTATAAGCTGTATTTAATTTTACTTTCTTTAGGTGGGAAGAATATATTAACATACCAACCAAGATGGCCTGCTATATGTAATGACTTAACTCAACAAGAGGAAATACAAAAAATAATTGAAGATTTACATCTATGGTAATATACTGTTTATTTGGTCATGGACCTTACAATGTTAATGTTATGATCTTGGTTTTATAAGACTTATGCATGTAATAATGTTACTCCGCCTTACCTGTTATATGTTTTAATTGATACAATAAAAATTGTTATTCAAAAAAAGAAAAGAAAGATGTAGATGGAGCCTTTTGGACCATCTCACATTATTTTCTGCTGTCCAGCAATTACCTTTTAATTTAGATTACCATTAGTTCTCAGCTATTCTTTTCACAGAACTGAGATACCGTACATGAGGCTTTCTCAGTATTTAGAATTGTACAAACAACATCTTCTCAGTTTATTGGTACACAACAATTTTTACAAGGTAAAAGCAAAGTTTGCATGCTCATGAAAAAAGTTATATTCCCTCTAATTTTATATTATAGAAATGACTACGTTTTTAGGACATAGATTAAAATTCAAAGTAATATATTTATAGCAGGGTTATATTGTTTAACAGTTTAAACAGACAAGTTGTTGGTATGTGAATGTAGATTTCAGTTTTTTACAGTTCAACTTGTTTTATATCATAAAAATTATAATAGAAACATAAATTTTAGTGTAATAGGCTATATTCCAGTGGATTCAATTCGCATTAGCCTAGCACAAGTGGTTATTTATTACAGTGTATACACACATAATCTTGATGCTTTGAAGGTGACTCAGACTGCCTAAGGAAGCCAGGAACAGACAGCAAAAGCATTTACTCAGCATCTAGGGCACACATCACAAGTTCAGCTCTGCATGAAGGGCAATTTCTGCCATAAAGAAGCAGCAAGCTAAATCAAGGGCAATGGTTCTTTAATACCTTAAATCCCATGCAGTAAGAACAAAACCTTTATTTTGTGAAAAAATAAAGACAAAATGAAACTACACATGAGGTTATAAAATAGGTCCACTGAAATCCTCAGGAATCATAACATGAAAACGGGAGCACTATTCTTGTATGAAGTATGACAGTTTGAGTTCTGAACACTAAGTTCAAAGCTAGTTAGTTCATGTTTTCTTATTTTCCAATTCAAATAGAATCCAATAATAAAGGCTCTGGAACCTTTGCTTGCGTCTTATCCAAACAGAAAAAATGACAGTCTTTTTGAGGGAGGGTTTCATGTCAGGTTTTAGAATCCCATATGATGGTCCATGTTTGCCCACAGAATGTGGGAACCTCAAATCAGCAAGGGATTGGCCAGAGGTAGTCAGAAATAAGGTGGCAAAGGAATGTGCTGAGGGCAAGATTGCAGGACCTTTTTCAGCACCTCCATTTAATAATCTTAGGGTCTCCACACTGGGGGTGGTCCCTAAGAAAGCCCCAGGTGAATTCCACTTTATACATCATCTTTCATACCCTAAGGGCTCATCAGATAATGATTTTATTCCACTAGAATTTTGTTCAGTTAAGTATGCATCTTTTGCACAGGTGGCTCATTTAAGTCCAATCCTGTGGCCCTGGTGCCCTCATGGCAAAATGTGACATCCAGGCAGCTTTTTGCTTACTGCCCGTTTACCCAGCTGATTTTTGCCTGCTGGGTTTTAAGCTAGATGGCCTATGGTATGCAGATAAAGCCATGCCCATGGGATGCTCTGTAGTCTGAGCTACTTTTGAGGCCTTTAGTTCTTTTTTGGAACTTGTTGCAAAAGGCAGAGCAAACAGCCCACATATCACCCACTATTTGGATGACTTCCTGTTTATTGGTCTATCCAGTTCCTGAGTGTGCCTTTCGCTTGGCCACCTTTCAGTCATTGGCAGATGAATTGGGAATTCCCCTTGCAAAGGATAAAACAGAGGGTCCTACAACACAGCTCACATATTTGGGCATCTTACTGGATTCTGAATTGGGCATTTCTAGGCTTCCTGAGGATAAACTTTCTTCTCTTTGCCTATTACTGCAGAAAATGCTGACTTTTAAAAAATCCATACTGAAGGAGATGCAATCCCTATTGAGGAACCTCAATTTTGCTTGTGAAGTAGTTATACCTGGCGGGGCCTTTTGTGCGCGTTTGGCCCGTTCCATAGCAGGGGTGTCTGCTCCTCATCATCACGTTAGGGTTACCAGAGGTATTAAGGCAGATTTTGGGGTTTGGTGTCAATTTCTGGAAAAGTTCAATGGCATATCCATTTGGCAGTCCCCTCGTCACCTGGGGACTCTTTGCAGGTCCATCTGGATGTAGCAAGTAGCCTCAGTTTTGGTATTTATTTTTCAGGCCATCAGTGAGCTCGGCATTGGTCTGTATGTTGGCGGGAGTCGATATCCTGAGAGATCTAATATTTTTGGAGTTTTTTCCTATTCTAGTGGCCGTAATTATATGGGGCAAGCATTTTCTTAACAAGCAGATCCCTTTTGGGTGTGACAACCAAGCAGTGGGGAGCATCATTAATCGCCAAACTTCTTGCTCTGAGTGGGTTATGCGCCTTATTCGTAAATTTGTTTTAATCTGCCTTGACAGTAACATCTCCTTCTCAGCAAAGTATGTTGCAGGTATCAATAATGACACCGCAGACGCATTATCTTGCTTTCAGGAAGAGATATTCCGGAGCCTGGCATCCAATGCATTGAGGGACCCGGAGCCATTCCTGAAGGACCTTTGGAGCCTTGGAAACGCATAATTTGGCAGGGAGTATTTCAATCCATTGCACCTTCCACCCGCAGGTCTTACCTTAAGGCCTTCCAAGCAGTCTGTTCCTTTTGTACTTCCACTGCGCTTGGGAGTTCTCTTCCTTGTTCAGAGCAACAAATTCTGTGTTACTTGGCACACCTCAGGAGTCGTAGCCTGTCTCCAGGGACCATGAGTGTTCATTTAGCAGCCATTTCATTTTACAGCAAGGCCGGTGGGTTTCCAGACCCTTGTAATTCTTTTGTGGCCAGGTGGGCATTAGAGAGTTGGAAAAGGTCCTCTCCTTCAGCTTCAGATCCTCACAGACCAATTACTAAGGAATTGCTCTGTGATATCATACAGGCTCTGCCAAAAAAATTGTTGGTCTTCATTTGAGGTAAGCCTGTTTTCATCTGCTTTCACACTTGCCTTTTTTGGCATCTTCCACTGTGGGGAAATCTATGCTTTGTCCCGGCACAGTACTGACAATCGCCAGCTTTCGCTCAAAGACATAAAGGTTGGCAGGGACAAACTCCACATAGTGCTATGCCATTCCAAAACTGACCAGCAAGGCAAAGTTACCTTAATCACACTGGCTCAAGCTCCTCCTGGTGTTCCCTGCCCAGTAAAAAGTGTTTGCCATCCGGCTGCCTATCCCAGGTGCATTTTTCATTAATTCCAATAGGTTCTGCCTATCCAGATATCAATTTGCGAGTGTGTTGCGGAAATGCTTGGAGCACTTGGGTCTACCATCTTCAGAATTTGGTCCCCACTCTTTTCACATTGGTATCGCCACCACTGCATCTAAGTTGGGCCTACCTGCCTCCAAAATCCAGGCTAATGCTTGGAGCACTTGGGTCTACCATCTTCAGAATTTGGTCCCCACTCTTTTCACACTGGTATCGCCACCACTGCATCTAAGTTGGGCCTACCTGCCTCCAAAATCCAGGCTATCGGCCACTAGTGCTCAGCTACCTTTTGATCATACATTCATCCACATTTGGCTTAATGTTTTGCTTATCTTCATCTATGCAGGTCTGCTCAGAACGGTCTGGATTGTAGGGCACAGTATTGTCTACTGGGCTGGTCAGTACGCTGCTCTCTCTGGCTTGGGGGAATCGGTTGGTCTTGGTAAGTACCTGCGAATCACCTGGCTGGGCCAGAGGGGAATGCATTGGGCTTCCGTCTTGGAAGTGGTAGCTCAACAGGTTTTTGTGCATGGCCCATCAGTGCGCATGGCCCACTCCCGGGTTTTTTCCCTCAGCAGGCAGGCTGAGGGACATGGTTATCAGGCAGCAGGCAGGTCGCTCAATTTTTCAAGATCCACCCCCATGCTTCACCAATGCTCCTTGGTCTGTAATCCAAACAGCCTGTGGCCTGGTTTGTATTCCAAAATTGTTGTGTGGTGCGTTTTTTTGTGGACCTCTGCAGGATCTCTTCTTACTAAGCCCTGCACCTGCAAAATGGGAGCACTATTCTTGTCTGAAGTATGACACAACAGTCTGAGTTCTAAACACTGAGTTCAAAGCTAGCTAGTTCATGTTTTCTTATTTTCCAATTCAAATAGAATCCAATAACGTATCACAACAATGATACACAAAAAGCTACATACTCTGCTTAAATAGAGAGCACACAGAAATTTTACAGACATGTACACCTAAAGACATGCATTATAGATTGTTGAAGCTACTTCTGAATCCCTAGAGTATATGAAGCTCTACAATCTATGTAATAGGTCATATCCCACAGAAAGCATGTGCAGCTACTAGAGGGCACAAGCTGATGGGAAATAGAGGAATATAACAGAAGCACATTTGCCCAAGAGTTGTGGGCCCAAGGGGAAATGGGGGAAGTGAAGGGGAGCAAGGACAAAACCAGTTTAGTGAAAGGAAATAGCCACAGACTTTATTGAATACAATCACAGGAATATTGGCACAGCATAGGGACAGATCCTGCATTGGACGACCTTCTCCTTTGGCCTGCCTGCTGAGAGGTAACTGTGGAGTGGCAAGCCCTGGGAACCACATGGGTGCCAGCCACTGCATACTTCCTTGCTACCTGATGGTGAGAGCAAGTAGACAACCCCTGAGCTGGGCATGCCGCAGAATGGCTCTACCCCCCAAGACCTCTTAAGGGAGTCTCCTAAATGGGGGAGGCAGGTGCGCAGGCATCACCTCCCTCCCAAATGGTCTGTCCCAGTGTCCAAACCACCACAATAGGGGGTTACCACCCATGTTCCCACTATCACTCTTATGCCTGTAGCCAACAAAGCAGCCTGTTGTGAATGCCATTCAGCCAAATCTCCATACTTCACTTTGAGAGGTGGATCCCATCCACCTTGAGGACAGCAGCTTGCCTAAAAGAAATGTCTGTATGCCTGATGACAAGCCTGCCCACCTGAATCTCCCAGCTGCCTTGTGGACCTTTCTTCTTGCCAAATTCACTGTCCAGCACAGTAGCCCCACACCACTTGCAGTGTTCCAGCAGCTCTGACCACAGCAGTGTCACGTTCAGGAGCCTTGAAGCGAGGATCCATAGGTCCGTGGCCATGGAGTGTAACAGCACAGCCCCCTTTTGAGCAGGAAAGTTGTTTTTGCCCAGCTGAAATACAATACCACCTTGCAGGCTGAAGTGGAAGACTTGGTGAAAAATGGTGGGTAGGAGAGAAGCCCAACACATTCCTCTATGCCCCATCCAGGTGATCCTCATTCCACTGACACTGGGTCAGTGTAATTAACTGGCAGACATGACCCCCAAGGAGGCCCAGGTTAGCCGAGTACAAAATTCATGCTCCAAAGACCTGAATGCAAAAAACCCTGCATGCAAAAATAAGGTGGCCTACGAGTGCCTGCATTCCTTTAAGTATGCATTTCTTCCTGCCAATAACCTGGGTTAACAAAGCTCAAAGGGCAGACAGTTTATTATTAGGGAGGCGGGAAGTGTCCCATACTGAATCCAACAGGATGACCAGATAGGGAGCTGGGTGGCAGAGCCCTCTGTAGTGTCTTGGGGCAGTGGCAACCCCAACTTGGCTGCCAGGGTCTGGAATGCGGACAAGCATGCAATGCAGTCTGGGGTACAAGTGGAGCTGACAAATTAAAAAAAATTGTTGAGGCAATGGGTAACATGTGGACAAATAGCCGAGTCCTTAACCCTCTACTCGAGGAAGGTGCTGAAAGTAAAGACAATGAAGGCCACAGAGCAGCCCATGGGTGTGTCCTTGTCAACATACCAGTAGCCATTGAGTTTAAAGCCAGAAAGGCAGAAGTGACGGTGCAGAGAAAATAACACAGCTGCGTATGCCAAAGTTTTGTGCAGAAGTATTTACAATTTATTTAAAATATTTACACAGTCCCTGTAGGTAAAGCATTTCACTGTTCAGACTGTCAAAATGCTTCGCAGGCAACCGATGCACACAATGGTATGAACAGCTAGGTATCATACAGAATATATACAGCCATTGTCCAATCAGTGTAGAGATGCTGAGTCATTGTGCTCCTCCTCTAGGCTGATGCAACCTGTACAGTCATATGTCCAGTCATGTGATCACTAGCTGTCACTTTAGATCACAGTGATCTGTCTGCCATGCTGGCATCATGCTGGCATCCTCAATTTTATATGCCGACAAGAAGTCCCCTGGGTGAATGGTCAATATCCAGCAGGCAGATTGTATATTTCACGGCCACAAGTGCCAAAAACCACAAAAAACAACTGTGAGCTGAATATCCCGCAAAGATATACAAAAGGAGACTTCAGTACAGTGAACAATATATCTAATCTGAAATAACTCTATACATAATCCATCATGGGAGAAGACAGAAGTCAACAAAATCCATAAAAAGAAAATACAGACTCCAGAAGTATAAATATACAAATCAATATATGTTTCAATGCAGATACATTAAGTAGAAACCTGTATGCTAGAAGCTTTGAGGCATCTGTTGGTCCTGGTACATAGAAGCAGCCTTTAGCGGCGCTGACTTAAGTTCATGAGATCTTGCCCAATATGTAGGAAACTGAATAATATTAGCCTATCAGGTAATGGTATGAGACTTCCTATAGTTGTTTTTTTCCTGAGGAAGGACCAGAAGTCTGAAACACTGAATACTATCTGGGAAAAGTGTTGGATATTTATTTTGTATATTTATACTTTTGGTTCACAGGACAGAAGTGAACAAATTAAAACTAAACCCTGAAAAGACAGAGGTAATGCTGGTTGGGAAGGTGGAGGCCTTGAAGGACATTGCTCTCTCCACTTCTGATGGAGTTCAACTGACTCTTGCTGACTCAGTTAAAAGCCGTGGGGTCATACTGAATCCAACTTTATAACTGGAGAAACAAGTTAATGCAGGTGCAAAAAAGGCCTTCTACTAACAGCCTAGTTTGTAAGATGGCCCCATACCTTGATACTCCTGACATGGCCACCTGGATTAATGCAACAGGAACAAAACTATAAACTACTGTGGAAACTCCAACTGGTCCAGAATGCCACAGTTCAACTATTAGTGGGAGCCAGATGAAGCATGCATATTACACCCATTCAGCAGACACTCCACTGGCTACCCATTTGTTATTGAGCTTATTTTAAGGTATTGCTATCATATACAAAGCCCTTCATGGACTTGGCCTCTCTTATTTGTGGGACTACCTCTCTCCCTAATGTCCACCATGACAACTTCGCTTATGTCAGCAGTGGCTTCTACAGGTGCTAGCCTACAAATGGGCAAAATCAACAACTGCGTATATACATGCATTGTGGCTCCTGCCTTGTGGAATGGCCTGTCCAAGGAGGTCAGGAAAGCTCCCACTCTCCTGGTCATCCGCAAAATATGCAAAACTGAATTATCCAAGAGGGCTTTTTTGCTCAGGTAATAGGGTTGCACAGTACAAAATAAATCACAAACTTCCTTGGATAAATGGTTGAGATTGTGGTCTCTACTGCTGCATATAGCTTACTGTAAGTAGGATCATAAAAACATAGAACCCTCATAGAAACATAGACTCCTCAAGGGTCAGCTAGTCCGAACCCCTGCTTAACACAGGAAATTTGTAACTATCTCCCTCCCTACCCCAGTGACCCTTTCTCTATGCCCAGAAGAAGGGGGGGGGGGAACCTCCTGGATCCCTGGCCAATTTGGCCTGAAGGGAAATTCCTTCCTGACCCCAAACTGGCAATAGGCATTACCCTGGTCATGTAAAAAAGGGCTACAAGAGCCAAGTGCTGGCTTATCCCTTCCCACCCTGTCTTAATGTGCAGAAGAAGCCTGCATGTAGTCAAGCACCCTCCGTGCAGAGCTGTGAGTGACGACCTGTGGACCTGATTGAAAGCCAGCCAGCCACAGATACTGCCCCTCAAACTGATTAGATACCAGTGTTTAAATAGAAGCTGTCATTTAAAAAATTGTTCAAAGAAAAAGTGTCAGCCCCTCCTCCCTCCCTCCCCCTCTCTCTTTTAAATTAACATAGGCAGTAACATTAGTTGGAATATTAAGCTCTAGAAAGAAGGGGGGGTGTGATGATAGTCAGCATGGGTTGCCTACCAATTGTGCAAAATGCTGTGCCTCCTACTACATCTTTGGCTGTAAACTGGCCCAAGGAAAAAGGGGGAGGCGAAGCTGCCTTTAAAGAGAATGCAATGTGGGGGGCGCCAGACCAATGCCCATTGTACAGAAGGAAAAAGCTGCCTCTGAACTGAACAAAACTGGGGGGGGGCACTGAAGCAAGTCCTGGGGAAGAGGAAGGCAGCCTACAAAGGAAACAAAATGGGGGGAGGGGTCGAAGCTAGGCCTGAGGAAGGAGGGTGAGGTTGATCCAAAAAGGAAACAATAAGCAAAAAGTGGTGGGGACAAAGCAGGGCCCAGGTAGTCCGCTGCAGATGCCCACTAGCTGCAGCAGCCACTTGGTCTTCCAACACCGTTATCATCTGCCTTCAGCCATCCTGCTGTCTCTGTGCTTCCATCTGCTGCTGCAGCCTTTTCCTCAGTCTTGCTGCCATCACTCCTTTTTGTGTTCTGCCCATATAGTCTGCTTCTCCTCTGCTCTAACACTGTGACCTCCAAGTCCAGTGTCAGAAACCAACTGAGTGGCCAGGCCCAGGCAGCTAGGCCTTAAGAAGGGGAGGATGAAGCCTGTGCTTCTCAGGTCCACTCCTAGCCCCACCTCCCAGCAAGCATTCTAGGCAGCCAGTGATTGGCTGGTGTGCCAAAAAAGCTTCCCCCCCCCCAAAAAAAAACTCCTAAGCTGCTGTAGCTCCCACTCCCACCACCACGGCTGAAAAATGGGCAGCCTTTTCATTACTCAGTGCCCACCCTTCAACTGCAACTCTGCAATCCGGCACATTTAGGGAGCTTAGGTTCTGTTGAAATCAACACAATGAAGCTGTATAACAGAATTGCATTTGGTTAAAAAAATAATTGTGTTTCAGGATTCATATTGTAGAGCAGCATTTTATCAGTCAAGAATATATATTTTGAGTTGTATGTTAGAGATAGAAATAGGTTTGTGCAAATGATATTGTTACTTTGATTTCAGTTTTAGCTTGGTTATTGAGGTCGTACTAAGCTTGATTGTGCTATGAATTAAATCAGTGGGATTGTATTCATATTGTGCATACTCTGCTAGTGTTTAATGAGCACTGACTGACAAGTATTGCTGATAAAAATACGAGTAGATGATTACTTAATTGCCATGTAGTTAAGAGTGTTGAATTAATATTTGAAAGACCCAGGTTTGAATCTCCACTTGTGCCATGAAAGCTTGCTAGGTGACCTTGGTACAGTCACACTCTCATGGGGTTGATGTGAAGGTAAAATGGAGGAGACGAAAATGATGTGAGCCACTTTGGGTCCCCACTGGGAAGAAAGGTGGGGTATCTCTATATAATAATCCTCTTAGCATATTGGCCATTTCCAGCTCTTCCATTGGCTGTGCAATGTGCTCCATCAGCCATTGGCTCATCAGCGCCCACTCAAGAGTACTCGTGTGCCATTGGCTGGGTGCTGGGTCTGCTCCTCTTCCCCACCCACTCCCACTTCAGCCACTGTTCCCTGTCAGAATAACTGCCAAATGACTGTCTCTCCTGACAAAGACACTTCTCCTGCTTGGCTCCTCTGTGGGACTAACTTTTCCCTCAGTGGCTGTTGATAGGCAACACAGCTTGGTTCTGTCAGTAAAAAGACAAAGGAAGGAAACCCTTTCCAGGCCTTTGTGAGGAACTCATTGGGGCCAGTCCTGACTAAGGTTGTCAGCTCCAGGTTGGGAAATTCCTGGATATTCTAGGTCTAAGGAAGCCAGAGTTTGGGGAGGGGAGAGGCCTCAGCTGAATAGAATGCCATAGAGGCCACTGTCCAAAACAGTTATTTTCTCCAGGGGGAGGGAGAGATCTGTTGTCTGGAGTTCAGTTGTGACACCTGGTGATCTTCAGGCTCCACCTGGAGATTGGCTACCCTAGGCTTAGCAGTTAGTGCTTCAAAGCAGGGTCTGCCAGACCCAGTTTCTTGCTGTGGGAGCTGACTGGGTGGTTTTGGACCAGTCACAGACTTTCATTGTAACTTACATCCCAGGGTTGTTGTGGAAGTCAAAACGGGGAGAGGAGAATGGCCACTTTCCTGTCAGAATAAACTGTGAAAATGGCTGTCTATCCTGCTTGGCTCCGCCTTGGGTGGCTTGCTAATAAGGGGGGCCAGTGACCATCAAACCATTCTCCTCAACCCCCTTCTGTGCTGTTGACTTTCCCCTAGGGTTACCAATCTTCAGGTGGGACCTGGAGATCTCCCGCTGTTACAACTGATCTCCAGATGACATAGATCAGTTCCCCTAGAGAAAATGGCTGCTTCAGAGGGTAGACCCTATGGCACTATACCCTGCTGAGTCCTTCCATGCCTCCCCCAATGCTGCCCTCCACAGTATCCACCTCCAGATATTTCCCTACTCAGAGCTGGCAACCCTACTTTCCCCTCAGTGCCTGTTGCTAGGCCACCAAGCTTGGTTCTGTCAGTAAAAGGCCCTTTCCACACCTATTTTGGCTTTGGGGAGAAAACTCATTGGGGCCAGTCCTGACTAAGGTTGCCAGCTCCAGGTAGGGAAATTCCTGGAGATTTTATGGTAGGGTCTATGGAAGCCAGGGCTCGGGGAGGGGAGAGGCCTCAGCTGAACAGAATGCCATAAAGCCCACCTTCCAAAGCAGTTATTTTCTCTGAGGGGGAGAGATCTGTTGTCAGGAGTTCAGTTGTGATACCTGGTGATCTTCAGGCTCCACCTGGAGGCTGGCTACCCTAGGCATAGCAGTCAGCGCTTCAGAGCAGGGTCTACTAGATCCAGGTTCTTGCTGTGGAAGCTGAATGGGTGATTTTCGACCAGTCACAGACTTTCATTGTAACCTACCTTACAGGGTTGTTGTGCAAGTCAAAAGGGGGAGAGGAGAATGATGCAGGCTGCTTTGGTCCCTATTATAGAGAAAGACTACTTTTTCTCCTGGGGAACCATCGTTGCAAAACTCTAGGTGAGGGGTGAAGATCACTCAGAATTACAACTGCTCTCCAGATGGCAGAGATCAGTTCCCCTGGAGAAAATGGTGGACCCTGTGTCCTTACACCCTGATGAGATCCCCCCCCCCATAGCCAATGAGATGTAGCAGTCAGGGCTTCAGAGCACAGTAGAGGCTGCAGGTGTAGGGGGAGATGGAAAGCTGAAGAGTGAGGGGAAAATAAAGGTAGGTTGATGGTTGGCTGGGAAGGAGATAGGGTTGCCAACTCCAGGTTGGGAAATTCCTGGGGAATTGAGGGGTGGAGCCTAGAGAGGGTGGGGTTTGAGGAGGGTTGGACCTCAGACAGGTACAATGCCATAGGCTCCACCCCCAAACAAGACATTTCCTCCTGGGAAACAATTGTTGCCATTCTCCAGGTGAGGGCTGGAGATCACTCAAAATTACAACTGCTCTTCAGGTAGCAGAGATCAGTTCCTCTGGAGAAAATGGTGGACTCTGTGTCATTATACCCTGCTGAGGTCACCACAGCAAATTGACACTGAGTGCCCAAAGCCAGGGCACACTCCCAGAGCCTCTTTCTAGAGCCCGTTGTATTTATTTCCACAACGGGACTTATTCCTAGTAGATTAAATAATTTTCTTACTGACTGGGTTTTTGCATTGGAAAGCTAGATTTTAAATAAACAGGTTGCCTACCTGTAACCAATGATCTTCAAGTGGTCATCTGTGCATTCACACTGATGGGTTACTGTGCCTGCGCAGGAATTCTTTGGTATCGTAGAAAGCTCTTTAATGGATTTTCGCGCCCAGCGACACTGGGCATGCGTGGAGCCCCTACCGCGCATGCCCAGAGGCATGGGCGCGGACATCCCGCCAGTTCCTTCTGACCGCTGTGACCAAGCAGGAGAAGTAGAAAGCCTGGCAGCAGAGGGGAAGGATGGGCAGGTAGTGTGAATGCACAGATGACCACTCAAAGATCATCAGTTACAGGTAGGCAACCTGTTTATCTTCGACGTGGTCTCTGTGCTTCACACTGATGGGAAAGTAGCAAGCAATGTCTTACCTGGAGGAGGGGGCAGACAGGCTATCACCGTGAAGCAACAGATAAGATCAGTTGACCCATCGCAGAACAGGCAGCTACTCGAGTGTCCAGTGCGTAATGCCTAATGAACGTGTTCGGAGTGGCCCAGGTTGCAGCCAAACAAATATCACTCAAAGACACGCCCTTAAGGAATGCTGTGGAGGCAGCTATGGATCTAGTAGAGTGTGCCCTGACGGGTCTGGGATGTGGGGTCTTAGCAGTTTCGTAAGCGAGTTCTATAAGCCCCACAATCCACTTGGAAAGTCGCTGGGCAGTAATGGGCTTGCCATTCTGTGTGATGCATAAGACACAAAGAATCTAGGTGTTTTTCTGGTAGGCTTGGTACGTGCCAAATAAAACAGAAGTGCCCGCTTAACGTCCAAAGTATGTAAGAGACGTTCCTCTTCAGAAGCATAAGATGGGTAAAAGTCGGGCAATAGAATTTTGAACTGTAGGTGAAAGTCAGAGACTACCTTCAGCAGGAACGAAATGCCCGGTACTATACGAACTGCGTTAGGTAGGAAGCAGAGAAATGGGGGATCATGCCAGAGAGCCAAAAGTTCACCTACTCATCTAGCCAAGGTGATGGCAAGAAAAAAGGCCGTTTTCCAGGACAAGAGTCGAAGGTCACAGGAGGCCAAGGATTCAAACGGCTTTCGAGTGAGAACACGGAGAACCAATGGTAGATCCCAAGGTTGTGACAGAGCCTTTGTGGGCGGATAGAGGTGAAGGAGGCCCTTCAAAAACCGTTTTGCCAGGGGGTGTGAAAAAAACCGTGAAAATGTCAATTCTGTTATGAAAGGCCGAGATTGCAGACATGTACACTCGGATGGATGAGTGTGAAAGTCCAGCCTCTGCTAGAGAGAGGAGAAATTCAAAAATATGAGGGAGACCCGTGGAGCAGGGTTGTACGGCAGACGAGGCTAGAAAAGTACAGAAGCGAGTCCACTTGTAGGAGTATGATTGTCGAGTGGAAGCCTTGTGTGAATTGAGCAGAACGTTATTCTGTTGGAGAATACGGAGGGGAAAGTCTCCATACTGTGAGCTTGAGACGGGATACATCGTGGTGGAGTACGGGGGAGTCTGAAAGTATCAGAAGATCCAGTTGTGAGGAAAAGTGATGAAAGTTCCCCTGGGCCAGGGAGAGGAGAACTGGGAACCAGGTCTGTCTGGGCCACCACAGTGTGATCAAGATGCAGTTTGCTGCCTCCAGTAGTATTTTGTGGACCACTCGTGTGAGTAGCGGAAGGGGCGGGAAGGCATAGACGAAGTTGTGGCTCCAAGGATAGAGCAGGCTGTCCCCTAAGGAGAGGGGATCGAGTCCGACCTGTGTGCAGAACGCCCTGCATTTTTTGTTCTGACGAGTTGCGAAGACATTGATGTCTGGGGTCCCCCAGAGGCGGAATGGTTTGTGGAGGTAGGTGGGACTCATCTCCCACTCATGACGAGTAGCATGTCCTCTGCTGAGGTCAGCTTGACCGTTTAAAGAGCCTGGAATGTGAGTGGCTCTGAGAAAGATGCCATGGGCTGTGCTCCAGTCCCAGAGGTGGATTGCGAGGCGACAAAGGCTGCAGGAAACCGTGCCTCCTTGATGGTTCATGTAACAGACCGCAGTAGTATTGTCCATCAAAACAGCCACACAGCGCCCTTGGACTATAGGCAAGAACATTTGAAGGGCGAAGAAAATGGCTAGAAGTTCGAGATAGTTGATGTGACGGGATTTCAGATCCCGGTCCTAAGGGGCACCCATGCTGTGACCCTGGAGGTGTGCTCCCCATCCCCACGTTGACGCATCGGTTGTAAGTGTGAGGTGTGGGGACGGCAGGTGAAAGGGAGAGCCCTGTAAAAGATTGGCAGGGAGGGTCCACCAGAGGAGGGAGTCTCGAACCCCTCGGGAGGGTGATAGACGGAGGTGCTGTGGATCTCGCTGTGGATGGAATGCGTGGACAAACCACAACTGAAGCAGACGCATTTTGAGTTTTGTGAAAAGTAGTACGGATGTGGTGGCGGCCATGTGGCCTAGCAGTTTTTGGATCACGAGTGCTGAGGAATTGGGATCGGAACGTACTTGCAAGGCCAGCATTATTATCAGGGGCATCCTGTCTTTAAGCCCGAAACGCGATAGAGTCCAGTTCTGCTCCGATGAAATGTACCCTCTGGGCAGGAACGAGATGAGACCTGGCCTCGTTGAGATTGAGGCCCAGATTTTGAAGGACAGAACGGGTGACTTTGATATCTTCCAGCAAAGCCTGAGGTGAAGATGCCACGATGAGCCAATTGTCGATATACAGGAAAATAGTGATCCCTTGGAGATGAAGAAAGGCCGTGACAACTACCATTGTCTTTGTGAAGACGCGAGGAGCTGTAGACAGGCCAAACAGTAGGGCTTTGTATTGATAGTGTTGGGGGCCGATGGTAAAACGGAGGTATTTCCGGTGGGGAGGGCATATTGTAATGTGGAAATAAGCATCCTGTAGGTCGAGGGTGGCCAGCCAGGCACGTCTTCGCAGAAGAGGGAGGATGGAGTGTAGAGTTACCATCCTGAACTGGTGATACTGGATGAAGAGGTTGAGTCCTCGAAGGTCCAAGATGGGTCTGGTGCCCCTGTCCCTCTTGGGAACTGCAAAGTACCTTGAATAGAATCCCATGCCCTGGTGGTAAATGGGTACAGGTTCTATGGCACCCTTGTCTAGGAGGACGTCGACTTCTTGTAGGAGGACAGGAGAGGGGCTGGTAGTGCCAAGGTAGGGGTCGGCGGTAGTTGAAGGAACTCTATGAGATATCCCCTGGAGATGACAGTGAGAACCCAAGAGTCCATGGTAACTATGTTCCACATGGGAAGAAAAGGTGCAAGACGCGTTGGAGAGTCAAAGGCCCTGCTTGGCCTGCCGAGACTGCTTAGGGCGGGTCGACTGTTGGGCAGGCAAATACCTCTGCCATGGCTGGTAGGACTGTTTCTGTCCAGTGGAAGATGGACGGGGGCACCATGGCCTATCAGGAGAACTCCTGGTGGATGATCTGCGAGACCAAGATCTAGACCAGTTATGAGACCGAGGTTGGCAAGGAGCGGCAGAGACCCTTAAGGTATATGAAGCCTTGATGCTTTTGTCAAGATCTTGGAGAATGGCATCAGTGGTGGCATGGAAGAGACCTACACCATCAAAAGGAAGACCTTCAACTAAAGACCTGGTGTCCTGCTGCAGGGTCGTAGAACAAAGCCAGGAGTGATGCCTCAAAGCGATAGCTGACATCATTGTCTTAGAGCAAGCATCTAGGGCATGCTTGGATGTGTTGACATGTTCTTTAGTGAGAGCAAGGCCCTCCTTCTGTATTCGTCGTGCGGCTAGTTGATGTTCTTGAGGGAGCAGGGCAATAATTTCGGACAACTGATCCCACAAAGCAAAATGATATCTTGCCATGCAGCCAGAACATAGGCGTCAACTATGGGGGGGCTCGAGGGCTCAGCCTCCCCCGGTAAAACGAAGCCTCTACCAGGCAGGCTCGCTTGCCTGCCTGCCGGCCCACCGGCCGGCTGCATAGGAGTCATCTACAGGGGCTGGGGAGCTTGAGCTCCCTCCCCCCCCCCGGAACATTTTCAGATGGTGCTGAGCCTCCCCTGGGGCCCAGGGCAAGTTCCAGCTCATTTTGAAAGAGAGGGTTTTTCCCCTCCGCTTTCAGAGACTCCGTTCTTCTGCTAGGTGACTGGAGAGAGGGAGGGAGGGGGGGAAGGAAGTCACAGGAAGCTTGCAAGCTAAGCTCCACCCCCTCTTGGATCAGCCTACAGGAGCCTGGAGGGCTGCAAATGAAGACTGACTTCCTTGCTTTCCCGCGCTCACCAAACAAAGTAAGGAAGCCAGTGCTGTCTTTCTTTCTCCTGCAGCCCCAGGAACTCTTGTGCTGCATGGAGCATGTTGGAATCCTGGGCTCACTTTTTTCTGTGGGGGGGGGGGGTGCGCTCTCTGTCTCTCTCTCTCTTTCTGTTTCTCATCCCTTTCTGTTGAGGGGTGCGAGCTGGAAGCAAGGAGAGACTGGAAGCAAGGAGAGACTTTCCGTTTCACTTTAGGCTGTTTTCTTTGCAGCCTGACTTTTCTTTCTTTCTGTGGGATACGACATAGAGGCTACCCTCCAGAAACTTGATTTTTTTTCCTAGGGGAAAAATCTGGAAGTCTGGAAATGAGCTGTAATTCTAGGGGATTCCCAGATCCCACCTGGAGGGTAAGCATCCCTAGCTCCTGTGCTGAAATTGGAAGCTCTGGTTCTGCTGAGTGAGTTGGTGCATGCAAACCACTGGCATTGGTTTGCATTTACTAAATCACCCTTCGTGGGTGGAGGAAGGGAAGTTGGAGGAAGGGAAGGATGTCATTCTACCAAAAATGGAAGGTTTGGGTTTCTCTGTGAATTTGAGGACCAGAACTGGCACTAAAGTGAGATGAGAAAAATGTGTGGCTTTCTGAAAAACCTTGTGCTACAGTAATAATTATGCTACAATACAGTCTGTTTATATTAAAGGAACTACTAAGCTTTTTACTATTTTGTATGTTACGGCAGTGATATGAGAGCCAATTGAGCTGTGGGTCCATCTCATGCTACTGACAATAGTTACACATTAGGCCTTGCCCAAATGGTTCTGGGCATTAAAGCGCAGTTGCCCTGTGATTATGGAAAGTGCTAGCAAGTCATAGTCAACTCATGGTAACCCTGTAGGGTTGTCAAGGCAAGAGATATTCAAAGGTGATTTGCCATTGCCTGACTCTGCATCATGTCCCTGGTATTCCTTGGAGTCAATAAATGTCACTGCTGGGAGACAACAGGCTCTCTGAGTATTTATGAGGGAACAGTGTATCTTGCTTGCTGCTTAGTTCATGTAATTAGGCTCTGAAGGACTGTTTTGGAAATGATCTGCTTAAAGACTCTGATGTGGTGGAGATGGTGTTCTATGTTTCTTATAGGTAAAGGTAAAAGTTTCCCTTGCTCGAAACCCAGTCAAATATGACTCTAGGGATGTGGTGCTCATCTCTGTTTCCAAGCCGAAGAGCCAGCGCTGTCCAAAGACATTTCCGTGGTCATATGGTTGGCATGACTAGACGCTGAGGCGCACGGAACGCTGTTACCTTCCCACCGAACTGATACCTATTTATCTACTTGCAATTTCTTGCTTTTGAACTGCTAGGTTGGCAGGAGCTGGGGCCAGAGATGGGAGCTCACTCCATCATGCAGCACTCAGGTCTCGAACTGCTGAACTACCGGTCTGCAGTTCAGCATCTTAGCCACTTGAGCCACTTGCTTCTAAAAGAGATAGGTTTTGAGTTACAGTTTGGTGTAGTGGTTAGGAGCATGGACTAATCTGGGAGAACCGGGTTTGATTCCCCACTCCTTCACTTGCAGCTGCTGATGTGACCTTGGGTCAGTCCCAAGTTCTTTCAGAGCTGTTCTCTCAAGAGCAGTCCTCAAAAGAGCTCTCTCAGCCCCACCTGCCTAGTCACAGGGTGTCTGTTTTTAAATGGTAAGCCCATCTGCATGAACAAGATGGGGGGGACATGCAGATCAACGTCCTTTTAAAATTTCCTTTTGCTGTGTGCAGCCTGGAGAGAACACTGGCAAGAATTGTGCACTTTGTACATGAAGCTCAATAGTCATGGGACAGAAGAAGAAGAAGAGATTGGATTATACCCCGCCCTTCACTTGGAGTCTCAGAATGGCTTACAAACTCCTTCCCCTTCCCCTCCCCACAACAGACACCCTGTGAGGTAGGTGGGGCTGAGAGAGCTCTGAGACAACTGTCCTTGAGAGAACAGCTGGTACAGAGCTATGGCTTGCCCAAGGTCATCCAGCAGGTGCAAGTGGAGGAGTGGGGAATCAAACCCGGTTCTCCCAGATTAGAGTCGCACACTTAACCACTACACCAAACTGGCTCTCTTTTGTGACAAGTCCTTTTGTGGATCAAAAACTGACTAATTAAAAGGAAACAGAGTGAGTATAAATGGGCAGTTTTCTCAGTGGAGGGAGGTAAGCAGTGGGGTACTGCAGGGATCAGTACTTGGTCCAATGCTTTTTAACTTATTTATTAATGATTTGGAGTTGGGAGTAAGTAGTGAAGTGGCTAAATTTGCAGATGACACAAAGTTTTTCAGGGTGCTGAGAACCAGGGAGGATTGTGAGGCACTCCAAAGGGATCTGTCAAGGATGGGTGAGTGGGCATCAACATGGCAAATGGGATTTAATGTGGCCAAGTGCAAAGTGATGCACATTGGAGCCAAAAACCCTAACTATAAATACACATTGGTGGGGTCCAAACTGGCAGAGACTGATCAAGAGAGAGATCTTAGAGTCGAAGTAGATAACTCAATGAAAATGTTGAGACAGTGTGCGACTGCAATGAAAAAGGCCAACACTATGGGGATTATTAAAAAGGGAACTGAAAACAAATCAGCCAGTATCATAAGGCCCCTGTATAAATCGATGGTGCGACCTCATTTGGAGTACTGTGTACAGTTCTGGTCGCCACACCTCAAAAAAGATATTATAGCATTGGAAAACGTGCAGAAAAGGGCAACTAAAATGATAAAAGGTTTGGAACACTTTCCCTATGAAGAAAGGTTGAAGCGCATGGGGCTCTTTAGCTTGGAGAAACGACGGCTGAGGGGTGACATGATCGAGGTTTATAAGATTATACGTGGGATAGAGCAGGTAGAGAAAGAAGTCCTGTTCTCCCTTTCTCACAATACAAGAACTTGTGGGCACTCGATGAAACTGCTGAGCAGTCGGGTTAGAACAGATAAAAGGAAGTACTTCTTCACCCAAAGGGTGGTTAACACGTGGAATTCACTGCCACAGGAGGTGGTGGTGGCTACAAGCATGGATGGCTTCAAGAGGGAATGGAGCAAGCAATACTTAAAGAAATATATCAATTGACAGGCTATAATATCCCATATACAGTGGAGGTAATATTGTTAAATTATTGGCAAGAAGTATCGATACCCAAGATACGTAAAGAATTGATAATGATTCTCTTAACCGCAGCAAAGACAACAATAGGACATAGATGGAAATCTATTTCGCCTCCGACAGTAAAAGAATGGTATTTAAGGTTATGGGATTATCTGTTGATGGATAAAATCTCTGACTCATTGTCACACAATGATTCTATTAATGGGCAATCAAATTACTTAGCAAGATGGCACCCTATACTAAAGAACTTTGATAAAATTATGGAGAATCAAAATAATGTAAGAGGTCATAGATTTCAGAGTTTTTTGAAATTAAGTTGGTTAATATAAGAGGTTTAATTTTCACTGTACATCTTTTGCATTGTAATATTATTGTAATTTAGAAGTGATTGTATTGGAGTTCTATTGATACTGCTATTCACAAGGTGTATGAATAATGGAAATAAAAATATTATTTTTTTTTAAAAAAAAGAGGGAATGGAGCAGAAGTCCATCAGTGGCTATTAGCCACAAAGTACAGATAGGAACTCTCAGTCTGGGGCAAGTGATGCTCTGTGTTCTTGGTGTTTGATGGGAGGGGCAACAGTGGGAGGGCTTCCTGCCCCCACTGCTGGACCTCCTGAGGGCACCTGGTGTTTTTGGCCACTGTGTGACAGAGTGTTGGACTGGATGGGCCACTGGCCTGATCCAACATTGGCTTCTCTTATGTTTTTATGTTCTTATGTTCATGCTCTTCATTTTGCTGTTACTTAAAATGGTGTGGTATAGTTTCAAAGGGACAATTAACTGGGATGTGTAAAAGGAATGACAGGATTGCCCATTGGAAACAATGGGAGAGGCTTGAAGGCCCATTGGAGATAATGGGAGCCAGGAATGCCAATTGACTTGCATACTGAAATACATTGCAGCACAAAAAAAGTTGCAAAGAAAATATGGAATAGTTTTTCCATTAAGGTCTTTGGGCCCAGATAGGCTACTCTGGGACTCGAATGACAGCTCCCAGAGTGGAATTACGGTCCCTAGGAATAGAATCTGTGCTCTGGGACTAGAATGACAGCCCCCAGAGTGGAATGACAATCCCTAGCAATAAAATCTGTGCTCTGGGATTGGAATGACAGGTCACAAAGTGAAATGACAGCCACTGGGAATAGGTTCAGTGCTCTGGGACTTGCACTCACTCCTAGGATATGAGTTTGAAGTGAGAAGAAGAAGAGATGAAGAAGAAGAGATTGGATTTATACCCCGCTCTTCACTTGTAGTCTCAGAGCGATTTATAAACTCCTTTCCCTTCCCCTGCCCTCAACAGACACCCTGTGAGGTAGGTGGGTCTGAGAGAGCTCTGAGACAACTATCCTTGAGAGAACAGCTGGTACACAGCTATGGCTTGCCCAAGGTCATCCAGCAGGTGCAAGTGGAGGAGTGGAGAATCAAACCCAGTTCTCTCGGATTAGAGTCCGTGCACTTAACCACTACACCAAACTGGCTCTCAAGATTGCTGCTATTCTGAACTCTGTACATTGCTCAGAAATTGAGTGCGCAGCAACTGTTTGGTATTCTGTCCTGGCTCAGAGATTTCAGCCATGCATTTACCAAAAGAAGGGATCTGTGATGCCATACGTTAGTACATTTCAGTACAACGTCACCCTTACAAATAAGACAGAAACAAGACTCCTCTAAATGAATGTCCAGGAAAACTTTTAAAATATTCCCCTACAGGCTTTTCTGTGTTGTCTTCCTTACTGTCAAATTTGTGACCATTACTTTGTCTGATGCACATGGTATGAATATTTGCAGATCTATTCTAAAAGTGAATTTAAATAAAGGACACAGCAGAGACCGCTACCACTATAACCACTGGCCAACTCCCACCTTTTTCTGGGTTTGGCCCAGCCCAGGGGCATTGCTGGGGGTTCCCAGGCTCCCCTAAATTTCTGGAGAGCCCCTCCCTAAATCCCACATGGCTCTACCTCCATAGATAGTGACAATAGCCTATGATGTCACTGGCTCCTCCCTATGATGTCACTGGGCCTCGTTCTTTTAAGGACCTAGCATAGTGACTCTGGCTCAGCCCCAGCCCCCCCCCCAGAAAATTGAAAAGTCTACGCCCTTGAGCCAGAATAATTACTGACCTTCAGGCCAAGTGCTCCTGTGGAATAAAAACAGCGCCCAAAGGCATCCAATTTGCAGCCATCTTTGTCGGCAGGGGTGGAATGTGTCCTCCTTGATCTGGAGGCAGAGGTGACCACCATGGAATTAGGACGAGGATGGCTGGCTAGGAAGGGAGTATCAGCATCTTGAATTCGATACCTGTGGTCTAGACATCTAGTAGAGATCAGCGTGGATGAAGGTTTGTCCCACCCTGCTTTGACAGCTTGTACTAGGACCGCGGACATAGGGAGAGCGATGGATGTGGAGGTATCTCTCTGCACGATGTTGAATACAGGGTCTGTTACATCAGGCCTGGGTTGGACGATGGGGAGCCCAAGAGAGAGAGCCATTCTCTTGACTAGATCACCATAAGAGGTCAAATCTTTCGAGGGGGAGATTGGCAGATTATCGGCGACATCAGGTTTTGGGGAAGGATCGGCAGGGGAACTATGATCGGATTGTTCAGCATCAGAGTCATGCTCTGACGACGATGAGGCAGGGGTGACCTCAGTTTGAATCGGTTGTGCTGATGGCGGAGTCAACTGTATTGGCATCGACGGAATGGCCGTCTGTGTTGACATGGTGGTCTTGGTCAGGTTAGGGGCAGTCAATGTCGAAGCTGTCGGGAGATGGGTATGGGAGGTGACTTGACCGGGAGGTATGGATTGGGAAGCTGACGGAGGTGGTTGCGATGCGAGTGGGGATTGAGATCAAGCTCTCATTGAGTACAAGTTCCAGTCAGGATAAGACACCAGAGGGGCCCATGGCATGGACCGTAGAGACGCACAACCACCATATGGGTAAGGAGGATGTGGATCCCATCGAGGAACATTGGAAAGATACGCCCATCTCAATGATGACGGGGATTGATATCTAGGCGACTTGTGTCGAGGAGACCTGTGCCTTGGAGAATAGTGACGGCTCCGTGGAGATCAGTATCCACGACAATCTCGAGGGTACTGAAAGTGATCATATTCGGTATGGGAGGCGGAGTCGATCGACGGGGACTGGGAACGTGAGGATGTTCGAGAGGTTATCCATACAGTTGTTCCTGTTCGGTTTCCAGAAATTCCTGTGCCTCCAAAATGTGATCCGGTGGAGCCTCTCTGGGTGGAGAGTCCAGAACGGTGATGGTCACATCGGTGGGAGGTTGAAGAGCAAATGACAAGGACGACGGTACCGGGGCAGCAACGGAAGAGGGTGCTGTACGCCCGGAAGTCGAAGTTGGGGATTTGGACGGAGGCTTACCAGCCGCAGCAGAGGGCTTTTTATGGTGTTTCTCCGATTTGTCCGACTTCTTCTTCTTGGCCGGTGTGGAGGCAGCCGACTGTAGTGGGGCTTTATGTTTCACCGAAGGGCAAGCAATATTGGAAGAAGCCGTCGACGTTGCTCTGAAATCAGCCATCGATGCTGTCGATGCCGATGGAACTGAGGCCACGGTGGTCGATCCTGAATGTAGTGTGGACTCCAACAACACGACTTTCAGCCGAGCTGCCCTGTTTTTCCGAGTCTGATTGCTGAATTTAGCACAGTGAGGGCAGGAATCCGGACGGTGTGACTCTCTGAGACACAGGATACACAAAGAGTGACCGTCTGGAGCAGCCAACTTGCTGCCACAAGCTGAACAGCGTTTGAAACAGCCCCACTTCTGAGCCATTAAGTGGGAGCCTGAGGTAAGAAGAGAAGATGGGGGGGGGGGGGAAGCCCGAAGGCAAGGAGCGAAAGAACCCACCACCCTCAGAGAAAGATTTTTTTTGTTAAGAATGAAGGAAATAGTAAAAGAGTAGGAGAAAACACAAGAAAAAGAGGCCGAAGAGGGAGAGAAAGAAAGAGCTTTCCTCGAAGGACTCCACCGACTAAAGGTGCTGTTAACAGCGCGGCGGTCAGAAGAGAACTGGCGGGATGTCCACGCCCGTGCCTCTGGGTATGCATGGTAGGGGCTCCGCGCATGCCCAGTGTTGCTGGGCGCGAAAATCCGTTAAAGAGCTTTCTACGATACCGAAGGATTCCTGCACAGGCGCAGTAACCCATCAGTGTGAAGCACAGAGACCACGTCAAAGATCTATAAAAATTAATGACATTCAGTTACTTCAAAGGAGGAAAGTCTTTGGTCATAAATGTTTATGATTAAATAATGTTTCATGATAAAATAATATATTTCCAGTAATGTTTTAATATTCATAATTACAATAAATGTTTTGAGTGCCTCTATATCTGTTTACACACACACATATATAGGTATATGTGTGTGTTAAGTGCCATGAGGTCGATTCTGACGCATGACAACCCTATTTTTATTTATGTTATTTATAGTCTGACTTTCTCACAGGGACTCAAGGCATTACACATAGTGAGTCAGTACAATCAACAAAATGGGACATTCAGTAACCAGTGCTTTAGGATTTTAGAAGACTGGAACCACCAGAAAGAACTGAAGCATTGCTAAGTATTAACATGACACATTAAGTAGCACAGAAATTACATAAGTTTGCCAGAAAATTGGAGGCAGGCAAATGTTGTCCCCATTTTCAAGAAGGGGGAAAAGGAGGATCCACGTAACTACTGAACTGTTTGTTTGACATCTCTACCTGGAAAGGTTTTAGAACAAATCATTGAACAATCAGTCCTTGACCGAAAGGGGGGCTGTGATAACTAAGAGCCAGCACAGGTTCCTCAACAGCTAGTCATGTCAGACTAACCTGATCTCCTTTTTTTTTTAAGGAGTTACTACTGTATTGGATCAGGGGAATGCTGTGGACACAGTTTATCTTAATTTCAGTAAGGCTTTTGATAAGGTTCCACGTGATATTCTTGTTGACAAGTTGGTAGAATGTGGTTTGGATCCCATTGCTGTTAGGTAGATTTGTAATTGCTTGACAGGTTGCACATAAAGACTGCTTGTTAATGATTCCTCATCCTCCTGGAGAGAAGTGACAAGTGGAGTGCCTCAAGAATCTGTCCTGGGATCTGTTTTGTTCAATGTCTTTATAAATGATTTGGATGAAGGAATAGAGGGAATGCTTATTAAATTTGCAGCTGACACTAAATTGGGAGGGGCAGGGGTCATTTCGTAGAAAAAGAGGTGCAGGAGCTCATTAGCATAACTCATTTGCATATGCCACACACCCCTAACATACCGGAAGTGTGTCAGAAGGCAACACCCACCCCTCAGGCTCCACTCCACAGGTGAAACTGACCTGCTCTTCCTCCATTCCCTTCCCCATCCAATACTTTGTGCAATAAAAATAAGCGTAAAGAACACACCCTCATTCTCTTCCTGCTCCCTTGAAACCACCAGGTTTCAAGTAGACTTGAGATACCCAGGACATGTGCACCACCCATCCCTTTCCCTTCCCCTCCCCACAACAAGACACCCTGTGAGGTAGGTGGGGCTGAGAGAGGTCTTTTGAGAACTGCTCATGAGAGAACAGCTCTCATGAGAACAGCCGAGGAGGGGGAGGGGCTTGGTCATGTGCCCACCCCCTGGGCTCCTCACTCCCAGAACTGCGCTCCTGTGCGCTCCCGCTCCAATGGACCCCTGGGGAGGGGTAGCAAATATGGTAGAAGACAGAGTCAGGATACAAGGTGATCTTGACAGGCTAGAAAACTGGGCTAAAACAAATAAAATGAATTTTAATTGCGATAAATGTAAATTCTTTATTTAGGTCAGAAAAACCAACTGCATAATTATAGGATGGGGGAGACTTGTTTTGGTAGTGGTGCAAGTGAAAAAGATATAGAGTTCTTAACAGACCATACACTGAACATGAGTCAGCAGTGTGGTGCAGTAGCTAAAAAGGCAAATGAGATTTTGTTGCATCAACAGAAGTGTGGTGTCCAGACCATACAAAGTGATGGTGTCACTTTATTCTGCTCTAGTTAGAGGTCAGGAAGGGTCATCAAAGGAGCATAGTCCAGCTCCTGTGGCCCAGGGGCCCTTATGGCCATGTGTGACATCCAGTACACCTTCTGGCTCTTGCCAGTTCATCCCAGTGACCACTGCTTCTTGGGCTTCAAATTAAACAGCCTGTGGTATATCAACAAGCCCATGCCCATGGGCTGCTCAGTTGTTTGTGCGGCATTCAAGGCCTTTAGCACTTTCCCTGAACGGGCTGTCAAGGACTGAACCCGTTCCTCTCACATCACCCACTATCTAGATGACGTTGTTTGCAGGATGAGCGGGCAGTCTCACTTGTGCCACTTGACTGGCCTCTTTTCAGGCTTTGACTTGGGAACTGGGGCCACTGGCCCAGAACAAAACTAAAAGCTCCCGCACATGCCTGGTTTATCTGGGGATCCCGTTGGACTCCACAGTGGGTACCTCCCACCTGCCAGAAGACAAACTGGCTATCCACTGGCCCTCATCACTCTAGCTCTGGCATAAAAAAAAGTGCATGCTGAGGGAGATCCAAGCACTCCTCAGCCACCTGAACTTTGTTTGTGGGGTTGTTGCCCTGGGGCATGCATTCTGCTCTCACTTCACAAAGTCCACAGTTGGGGCCTACTCCCTCCATTACCACATCAGAATCACAGGAGGCATGAAGGCTGACTTAGAGATTTCGTTAGCCTTTCTGTCTACCTTCAATGGAATCTCAACCTGGAAATCCCCCTTGGATCTGGGTACTTCTATGCAGGTTCACTCAGATGTATTGGGGAGCAGTGGGCTTGGTGTTTACTTGGCAGGCTGCTGGTGTGCCCAGTGGTGGCCCAACAACTGAGCAAGGTCAGGCATTCTGAGGGATCTCACCTTCCTGGAATTTTTCCCAGTCCTGGTAGCAGTCACCATCTGGCTGGATTTCTTCAGGGACAGGAGGGTTTGCTTTTGGTGTGACAAGGCCATGGTGTGGGTCATCAGTCACCACACCTTATGCTCTGTGTGGGTTATGCACCTCATATGTAGGTTCATCCTCCTGTGCATGTCCTGTAACATCTCCTTTTCAGCCAGATATATTGCAGGCATGAATAACAACATCATGGACTCCTTGTGTTGCTTTTAGGAGGAGAGGCTTTGGGCTCTGATCCCTGAGGCAACCCCCCCATCCCTTCCCAGAGGACCTATGGGCCCTTGGAAGCAACTAATCATGCAGTGAGTATTTAATTCCATTGCTCCCTCCACTTAGCACTCCTACTTGCAGGCAGCAGCTGCCTTTCTGGCTATCTCTACAACTGTTGTGGGTGGCATCCCTTGGCTGATGTTGGAAGCCATGGTCCTCCAATACCTTGCTTCACTGAGGAAGCAAGATTTGATGCCCAGGACCATGTCTATTCACTTGTTGGCAATCTTCTTTTACAATAAGGCCCATGGCTACCCTAACCCCTGCTATTTTGCTGCCCACTGGCCATAGAGGGTTGGAAGAGGTTTTCCCCATGTGTACCTGATGCCCGGCAGCCAACAACCTTCATTGTTTTGGCCATGCTTCTGCAGCAACACACCACAGTCTGCTGGTCCAATTTTGAGGCCATCCTATTCCAGGCCATTTTTACACTGGCCTTTTTCAGGGCATTTCAGTGCATAGAATTGGTCCTGGCATGATCTCTCAGGCTGGGCCTTAGAAAGCAGGATGTCAACATTCAGGGGTGCATTTTGCAGCTGAGATACAAAATAGACCAGAGGGAGTGGAGCACCTGCTTGTGCCTGAAGGCAGCTGCTGTCGGTCAGCCTTGCCCTGTCCACCCCTCTAAGGAATACCTAGTCATATGGCACTTTTCTCACCAGATTCCAGTTTGCCAGGGTCATGTGGGCGGGTCTTGCAGCCATCAGGCTTCCCCCCTGGGGACTTCAGGGCATAATTATTCCAGACTGGCACAGGCACCTCAGCCGCTGAGAGTGGCCTGACCATTTCCTGTATCAGATCCATTGGCCACTGGAAGTCTGCTGCTTATACGTCCTACATTCGCCCTCAGGAAGGCCTTTCCCCTTATACTTCCTCCTTTTAGCTCCTAGAAGTCACCTCAAGTCTGTCTGTCATCCATAACATCATACATTGGACAGGCTGCTATGTGTCTTCTAAAGGCTGGAAAACCTTGTTTGGGCTCAAAGGGCAGCTGTGGATCTTGTGGACGGGACAAAGAGGAATGCATTGGAACTCTTCTGCTGGCTGTACAGCATGCTGACACCCACACAGGCCCTCCAGATGCCCTCATGATTCAACTTGGAGAGAATGACCTGCCCTGTTGGAAGGAGGGTTGACCTCACTCTAGCCATAGCTGCTGATCTTTGGGCCCTGCATTATCAGTTCCCATGCACTCGGTGTTTCTGATCTGAGCTGCTCAAGGGGTGGGTTTGGTGAAGAGCTACTTCCCCTGACAAGGTGGACATCACTAAGAGGGAAGTGTGTGGGGCTTCAGGACATTTTGTTGAGCCGATTGGTGGCTTGGCTACTTGCCACCCAGACATTTCCTTCAGGTAGACTGTCTTTTACAGGACTGATGGCGTACACTTATCCTTTTGATGCCAAAACATTTGGCCTCACAGGATTTGTGACATCCTTTCTTGGTTGCAGCTGTAGGAGCTTTGGCAGGAGCTGGGCATTTTCTGCCCAGCTCCTGTGACAGTTTCAGACATTGGGGCAATTCTGTTTGGGGGGGAGGCTGCGTATGTGTGCCTGCCTACCCCTGGTGGGGACTCCTTTAAGAGGTCTTGGGGTCAAACCCTGTAGCAGCATGCCCAGCTTGGCAGCAGTTGCCCAGCTCCACTCCCAAATGGGAAGGGAACCACGCAAGGGCTTGCCCCCATGTGGCTTGCCACTCCAGGTTACACCCAGCCCATGGATTGGGAATAAGTTCCATCAGCTGACAGGCGGATCACCCGATGCCTATATCCATGCCCTATGCCATGCCAATGCTTCACTTGGATCTCGATGTACTTCTGTGTCCCCCATTTTTCCATCTCAGTCGCCTCTTCCTGTCCTTAGGACCACAAATGATTCCTAATAACAAATATGCATGCGTCAAATGAACCAAACTGGAGGGGAAGTTATCCATATGTTTCTAAATGCTGCTGTTCCTCTCCTGACCCTTGCTCTGATCAAGCTGCTAGGGAGAGAATTCATATTCCTCAACTCCATGCAGTAACACAGAGGCCCCTCCTCATTTGTAAGTGGGCCTCCAACCTCAGTCCACCCCCAACCATACTTTACCAGCCAAAGAATGGGGCATTTTTAGGCAATCCTCTCTTCCCCTTTCTGAGCAGGGTATGATAAGGTTCTACTTGACAACAAAATTTGACCATATCAGAATTATCAACTAGGAAAATGTTCAAATCTTCCTAAAAACAGTCCTAAAATTACTGCAGAGTTTCTAAAATAAGACAGTTTGACAGCCTGCAAGACAGAGATATGACAAAAGGGTATAAGAATTGTGAAGCAAATTCACACCAAAAGTTCATTTCACTGAGCATTTTGTTTCTTAATGGGGGCCAGACAGATGGCCCCAGGAAACTCTAAAGCAGGACAAAAAATACAATGATTTTATCCCGTTATTCTTTCTTAGCGCCTTCTAAGTAAAAAGTACTGGCTTCAAAATTTGGATTCTTAAGTCGTCATTGTTAGACATACCTACCATAAATTTCTCAAATCTTTTTTAAAAAACCCTGTGTATCAAGCTCAGAAGATATTTTGGAAAGACACATGCATGTTATCATCCATACAGCCCAGATAACATGTAGTTCAAAAATGCAAGGTGTTTGTATGAGCATTTTCCCATCCTCATCTGCTTCAATTTGCTACTGTTTGCAGGAAGTGGGAAAACACTAATGCGACACACATTTTCCTGCTACTATTAGGCACACCTAGTTAGTAGCACCCACACATTTTCTTGTACTATACCCCTTTGCCATTGTAAAGTCCTCTACCAAGGTATTTTATAGATTAATGATGCTTTGCACCAGAAGTATTTTTTAAAAAACCATCTATTGCCGATCAATTTTATTGGATGACCCTGAAGTCTTATGTTTTGAGTTAAAGTGAGTTATTTTTCTTCATTCTCTTTACATCATTCATGCTTTTATAAATCTCTCTTATTCCTTGGGCAGCTTTGGTAAGCAACTCTGTCAGAAGTGTTTTGAAAATCAAAGTATAATATTTCTATGGAATGACACCTGTCTACATTTTGATACTAAAGTACATCTAGAGACCACAGTGGAAACATCAATCCTCCAAGATAAACACTGCTTAAAACAACTACCCACTTGTCATTTAGGAATATACTGTATGAAATTGTTATCCAGGTGACATATAATCTTCTGTTGCATATGTCCTCTATTTGCCAGATGACCTTCATTATTAATTTGCCAAATGTTCGATAATTTCTGCTTGTCATTCTGACCAATTTATTTAGAAAGAGCATGATAATCCTTTGGAGAACATAGGTGACTAATAGTGCCATCCTACGTAAAGTTACGTCTTCTAAGACCACTGACTTCAATGGACTTAAAAGAGTGGAACTTTGCTGAGAGTTATCACTCAGTAGCAGTTAGGTCTAAACTGAAGCAACTGGATTTAAATTATCAATAATCTCAATAGGTGGTGGCAGAACTATCAATTTACATTGATCCCAGCAGTAAAATCTGAGTAACTAACCCTCACTAATCAATTTTATTAAGTGACTCCTGGGGTGTTAGTGTGTTAAGTGTAAAAATTATCAAGAGAACCTCATAACACCATTCCATATTGTATCATTTATTTTTAAAAAAATTCTTGCTGGATACTCTCCTAGTAAGAGGGAAAGTTACTTTGGAAATGTCTTTGGTTCTGTTACTTTACCTACACATACCACCATATATCATTTATCAGATAATCCTCCTCCTTGCCCCCCCCATCAGAGAAAGAAATAGCCAGTCTCATTACAAATCTCAAAATCGGCAAGGTCCCTGGTCCAGATTTTATTATCAATGAACTCTTTAAGAGTAATATTCCAGGTTGGAGTAAGATCTTAGCCCCCTTTTTAAAAAATATATTTTTATATATAATTTTTATTATTTTCCAACAAAACATGTCAAACATACAAACAGATATGAGAGTAACACAGCTAATACTATACCCTTTAAATTACCTCATACAGATATATCAAAAATGGCATTCTTGTTACCATAATATGATTAGTATTTATGCAATATGTAAACATTCCACTGCTAGTTTTTCTATACATCTCAATAGGTTAACATATTTTCTGCTAATTGCCTTTTTGTCTAAACATTCTACATTAGTCTTCTGCAAGTTGTCTTTAAATATCTTTTTACACCAGTTATCAAGACTTCTGGAAGCTTTAAATCAGAGTTAGTTGCATTACATCTTTTGTAAGAAATTTGAATCTTAACTCTCCATAAATTTCCATTCTGTGTATTTATCAATTATCAGCCTCGAACAATCTTATTCTAATAGACATTCATATACATTTCCTAAACCAAATTTTCTCTTATGTAAGTCACTCTTTTTGGCTCAACCTTTTAAACAAACAAACAAGAGACTAGTTTTCATCATCCCATAACTATTTTAAATGTGGCCTACATTTTTATAAGTACATACAGTAAGTACTTCAGCCTATCTTAGCCAGTTAATATGGGTTAATATGGGCTAGGGTTTACTAAAGCAATCTTATCCAAAGTTCCCTAACCCAAACTCAGACTGACTTTTTTCTTTTTTTATAAAAGGACTACATAAACCTTTAAAATTAATCTTCCCTTAGACTTTAATATAGGCTATAATTTTTCTAGCTCATCTTAACCAGTCAAACATAAATAGGGATTCTCCCAACCAATCTTAAAATAAAATCCCTAAGCCAGTCTTATTCCTATATCTTGATTTTCTTCTTTTTATAGTTTCTTATTTTTGGTAGCGTCTTAGATCTAAGCCTCTTCTCCTTGTATCTGAAAGGCTTTCTTTCATAGTTTGCCATCTATATTCAATGTTTAGGTTTGTTTCTTCTCTCTGGTGTATTTTCCTCCTTGTAGGTTTAAGGGTTCCAGAGTTTAACAATCCTTTAGTAGAAGTATTTTTCTCACTGCTGAGATCAGTTTGATTCTCACTGTAGATTAGTTCCTCTTGATTGTAGCGTTGTCCAGCATCTTGCACAGTTGAATGCTATAATTCCTTTTCACTGCAAGTTGGGTCAGCTTGAATGTAGAATTATTCTGTTTCTTGAACCGTTTGGTGCTGGGGTTTCTTGTCAATGATTTGATCTGATGCTGAAGGTTTATGATCTAGTATCTGTTCAAAAATCTCTTTGACTGCCTGGTTCACGGCTTCATTCATCACAGCCTGGATCTCCTTCCAAGCTGTTTAAAGCTTATCAGATTCTGTGAAGCTCTCCATATCTGTATCATCTGGCATGTTTTTCTGAGAGTATTGATCGTTCATTTCAATACAATAACAAAAGTCTCAGTTCAGTCTAGCAAAACCCAGTGTCTCTACAAATTACTTATCAGCTGTCTCTTTCAAGCTGCCTGTCTCTGCCAGATAATACTCTTCTCAGCAGTCAACAGTCTCTCCCATAAGCCAAATGTTTCACAGCTTTAAGGTGAAGACTAAACAGAGCGTGCTTCTATTCTGTTCTCAGCAGTAAAGTATGATGTCGCAAAGAGTTGACACAAGATGGTAAGATTCATTCTGTATATCTTTCTTTATTAAGAAGGTTTAAGAAGAAAATTTATAGTTCTCTGGTAGAAGCTCAAGTCCCTCTTTGCCCCAGAAAATGTTTATCTCAACATGCTTTTAATAGCTCTTATCTCGTCTTGGCCGCTTCGGGCAGGAAAAGGGGGGATTCCTCCTCTCCTTTCTGCTTTGCTTCGAATGTTAAAAGGGGCTTATTTGAAGAAATCATCAGACTATTCAATACTGTTGCTGTTTACAAGTACTTACAGGTGCATGTCTTCATCGATGCCATTACTCTCCTACTTTGGGGTTGTTCACATCTTGTGCTGTTATGGCTGCCATAACTGTGCTTCTCTGTTCTCTGCTTCTGGGATGATCCAGGGCTTTAACCCACTTGTTGCCTCAAGCGAGGGGCCCAAATCAAGTCCCTTGCTCTAGACCTCCCTCCAGGAGGTCCAGTGGGGTTCAGGATCCCCCCCCCTAAAAAGAACAAAGAATCAGTCATAGCCAGGAGCAGTTCCCGGTGTCGATGATATGTAGTCCCTCCTCTCCCCCCTTTAAAAAATAAAAAAATTAAAAATTTAAATTATTTTCCCTTTTTAAAAAAATTGTAACTCTGTTTCCATACAGAACCCCCCCCCCCCTTTTTTTAAATGTAATTTTGTTTCTATACCACAATTTTGGCCTAAATTGATAATTATTCCTATCTACAAAAAGGTGATTATTTACTGCCTGATAATTATAGAGCAATTAGTCTTCTATCCTGTATAGGTAAATTATTCACTTCTACCTGCTTATTAAATTATGATATTGGTTGTCAGACAATTGTGTTCTTATGACCTCTCAGACTGGTTTTAAAAGTCAACCTTCTACTTTAGATCACTGTGCAGTTCTTGCCCATTTGGCTGAAAAATACACTAAACCATCTGGAGATAAACGTTATATGGCTTTTGTCAACCTAAAAAGAGCTTTTGATTGTATTTCTTGTGCCAGATTGTGGGGAAAACTAGTGATGACCTCCATGGATCATCAGCTTCTTAGGTTAATTCATAAACTATACCAAAATAATATTGCACAAGTGAGGTGTGGAAATAATGGCCAGTTGACTAAAGAGATAAGAATAAATAAAGGTGTCCAACAGGGCTGACTCTTGGCTCCCTACCTTTTTAACCACTATATAAATGACACTGATAGTCATCTTTCTGGTGAACACTTCCATCCACCTCAGCTGGCTTGAAGACCTATTTCAAACCTGTTTTATACCGACAAAGCCATGCTCCTATAATGGTCTCATATTGAGCTAAGATGTCTATTGAATACTTTTGCTTCCTATTGTTTCCAGGAGTCTTTAAATATAAATTATCAAAAGACAAAAGTGGTTGTTTTCTGAAAAGGTGCATCTTTACGCCATTTATTTTGGTCTATGAATGGCCATTTGATTGCTCAGGTGAACCCCCCTTAGCTACTTAGGTGTCTTGTTTTCCTACAATTTGTCCTGAACAAGGCAGATCAGTGCTGCTAAGAAGCTAGCATCAATGCGTTCATCAGCCCTTCTAAGGTTTTTTTGGTTCCACAGGAGAAAATTACATACCAGCCACCATTAGTGCCTTTCAAGCGAAGGTAGTACCTATATTATTATATGGTGTGCCATTAGCCACAGCCACTGGTCAAGTATGATTCCTGCTTATCTTCTTTCCTATGTTCAATCTCAGATCTCCCTAGGTGTATCTCTGGTCCAGTTATTCATTTAGAATTTGCTGAACCATCCTTGGAAGCTAAAGCTTGGATAGCAACTTACCTCTTTGGACTAAAACTTCTTTATTCCTTGGAGGAGTGCTATCTATACCACCTAGCTAAAAATCACTTTCTAAGTTCTTGGTTAAAATTAGTTGATTACAAACTACAGAGAATTGGCTTTTCCCTTGAGCTCTTTAACCAAACAGATTACCCTTCTGCATGCAAACTGATCAGATCTAGTATCTTGTTGTTGTTCAGTCACACAGTTGAGTCTGACTCTTCATAACCCCATGGTGTTAGCCGAATTGCTTTAATTTAGGATGAGCAATTGGCAAATTACCGGTTCGCAGCCAACTATACCAGGGTCCCACCATTCCCGGGAGTTCTCCAGGAAATAGGCACTGAGGCAGGAATCCTTTTTAAATGATGTTTACTATAAAATGTTGTTCAAGCATACACAAAACAGAATCTCACACACACACACACTCAGGTCTAAGGAAATTTAGATAGAAAATAGCACTGTTGCATTAGCAGGAGTTTCATTGATGGGTGATACTTTACCTATCCTGGAGATGGATCCTTGATCCAACAGAAGATTAGAGGGATTGGAAAGGAAAAATGGGGGAGCGTGACCTAAACCTGCAGATACACGCTTCTTCCTGGCTGCGCAAACCAGGGATTAAAGATGGAGGCAAGGTAGTGTGATAGCAAGCTGGACATGAGGGGGGGGGTAAAGCAGATAGTGGAAGCTCAAGAGGCCAACTGCCTGCTGTGCAAGGTCTTTTATTAGGTGGTCTTGGGGGGCGGGCAATGCCAACCACCTCCCACTAACACACCAACTAGGTGGTCCGTCCCTTCAAACCCTACCATTGGTCAAGGTAAAAAGAGGAGGGGATGCAGAGGAATGGTCAGTATTGCAAAACTATGAGCTAAACAGGAACTGACACCTGGGCAAAGTCCGAATAGTCACTGGGGCCATTCTATTGTCTCTTTAATGGCCCTAGCTGGTCACTTGATGGGCAAAGATTAGTTGCCAGGTAACCTCACTTAGCATAATCTGTGCAGGTGTGTTGGAGGGGGCAGGGGTTGACCAGCGTGTTAGGACAGAAAGAACCCTTATTCAAGGGGGTCCTTGCTTCTGTCTTGGTGAACCATAGAGGGTGCCAGCCTCCTGGAGTGGACTGGAGCTTCTCCCAGCAATGGAGAATGCCTGTAGTCCTTAAAGCATCGCAACCCAAATTCAAACTTATATTAAAATCCATAAGAGCACTTTGCAGTGCCTTGCTGGCCAACAATGGACCACATCACACCAGGCCCTCCTGTCTTCCACTGTCCTCCAGAGTTTGCTCAATTTCATGTTCTTTGCATCAACAACACTGTCTAAACATCTCATCCTTTGCCATCCCCTTCTTCTTTGACTTTCAATCATCCCAGCATCAGGGTCTTCTCCAGTGAGTGCTCCCTTCTCATTTAGAGGCCAAAGTATTTGAGCTTCAGCTTCAGTGTCTGGCCTTCCAGGGAACAGTCAGGGTTGATTTCCTTTAGGATTGACTGATTTGATCTCCTTGCAGTCCAAGGGACTCTCAAGAGTTTCCTCCAGCACCATAATTCAAAAGCATCGATTCTACAGCATTCAGTCTTCCTTACGGTCCAACTCTCACAGCCACACATTACTACTGGGAATACCATTGCTTTGATTATATGGACTTTTGTTGGCAGGGTGATGTCTCTACTTTTTGCCATAGCTTTCCTCCTAAGGAAAGCTAGTATCTTACATTTTGATAAATGGAGTATTGGCTGTAGAGCTCAAAGGGTATGTTCCCTATATTATCTAGGTCTTTTAATCCCAAGATATCTGCCTACTTACTGTGAATATTTCATGGTTCCCAAGTATAGATTTTTTTCTCCAAGGCTAGACTAAATGCCTTGCCATTAGGAGAAATAGCAGGCAGATTCCTAGGAATTCCTTTTTGTAAGCGGTTATGTAACTGTAAATCTGGTGACTTGGACACTATTTGACACTTCTTTATAGACTGCAATAAGTGCAATTTGGCTCATGACAAGTGGATAACAGTCTATCTCAAAAAATGGAGTTCTGCCATAAAACAAGAGGTTGTAGCAAAACTATTAGCAGATATTGATCCAAATGTGACCCTGGAAGTAGCAAAATGTTTGTCTATGGCAATTAATGGTATTATTTCCTAATGAAAATTTCTATATCCATGTTTTCCATATTGTATACCTATGTTTTCTATATTGTTTGATTCTTTTGTATGCTTATAACCTGTTGATCTTTGAGCATTAATAAAAGACTGACAGACACATATGAATGTTTTTGTGACCAAGAAGCTGTTACAGTCATCTTCCAAGGCTCTGCTTCAGGTGTCCCCACCTTCTGAGATTAGACAGGTGGCAACCAAGGTGAGGGCTTTCTCAGTTGAGACACCAAAACTCTGGAACTATCTCCCTAGGGAGACTCATCTGTCCTTTTTAGTTGCTGTCTTCTGCCAGTGGGTGAAAACTTTTCATCTCATCTGGCATTCCCTCACTGATCCCTCCTTCCTTCCCTGTTTTGTTGTTTCTATGTTTTTGAATTTTAGCTTTCAATTCAATTGTTTTAATGGTGTGTTCTCATTTGTTTTCAATGGTTCTTAAGACATTTTTTTATTATGTATGTTGTTAATCCATTTGCCATCTTGGTGGCCCTGATGAGGGCAGAAAGACAGGATATACATTTTTTAAAATAAAAATAAATGATGAATAAGAGTAAGATATGAAGGAATAACAGTGCCCAAATCATTAGTAAAACTCCTGCTTCCCCACTTCCACTGAAGTCTGTTTTCCTTTCCAACATGCTGCTCCAGGGGATACAGAACCCTCCAGGGGATATGGAATCCAGGGGTAAGTAATCCTCAGGAGTTGCCTGGAAGTGAAGTTGGTGTCTGCAGCGGGAGGGGGAAAATCAGTGGAAATTACCACTCCACTAGCAAAAAAGTTTTAACAGAGAAAATAACGTTTGGATTCAATCAATGCTCTCCTGAGAAACAGAACAATCAATTTCTTAATTTTCTCCTCTATTCTCTCTAAGAAACAGAAACGGGAATTGCAGAGTGCACATAATTCCTCTTGCATTTCAACTTCCACTGTATTAATATAGTTTCAGGGGTTAGTTGTGTTGTTCTGCAGTTGAACAGTTAGATTTCAGTCCAGTAGCACCTTAGAGACCAACAAGATTTTTGGGGAATAAACTTTCCTGGGTCAAAGCTCCATTCATCAGGAGCTGTCCATGTTTTACACCAGCACATTATTTATTATTGTTTCATTCCTCTCTTTCCAAGGAAACCACAAGTTACTTATGAAGCACATACCTCATCTTCATGAGTGACAGCATGCAAGAGCCACCACTTGGATGCTCATTAGCTTTGCTCGTTCCTGAGACAGAAGCTCGGCTTTGAAGCCTGTAAATTGCCACCTGAGCATCTGCTTCAGAAAACCTGAGGGAGAATTTAAAACCCAATGATACAATAAACCTAAATGCATATGCTCACTACTCTGAAGGGAAAAAATACAGCAATCTTTCATAGGTGGATGTCAGATATAGAAGAACTTTCTTAGCTTTGTCTTTTCAGCAATATTAGAGGTGCACATATTGAGAATGACTACTCAGATGCAAAAATGATACACACAGCTGTGATACAATCCTAATTTGTTTTGCCTCAGTGTTGGGAATTCTGTCCTCCTACCATGCTTAACTAAAATTACTGCCCTCCATTCTGATGCTGTATAATCTGCCATTCTCGTGAAAGTAAGGAACAATTTTTAACCTTACAGTAACAGGACATAACCCAATAATTAACTGTTCTTCCTTCCACCCATCTCTTTTTAAAAGCAAAAACAATGAAGACTTTGCCAAAGGAACCCTAATTTACACTTTTGGAAGAAAAGAAAATGGGAAGATAAACACAGTAAAACAGTGTAATTTTATTTAAATTAGATCAAGCCTTCAAAATGGTTGCCTTTTTTATTAAAGCTAGAAACACCATTTAATCAGCTAAAGTAGGATTGCCATAACCCAACCCCTAAATCAGGATAATTTGTGTAACATGCAAATACGTTGAGCTAATTATGATGGCTGATTTGCATAATTTCTAACACATTTCAGGCCTTTTGCATCCTTACATGGGACAAAAACAATCCTAGTTTCATACACACATTGATGAGATCTGAATTGGCTATGAGTATACTAGGAAAGATCTTGAGATCATGGTATAAAGTTTAGTGTGCTGTAGCACTGGAAAAAGAAAAATATTATAAATTATTAGAAAAAAGGCTGGAAATGAATATTGTAAGTATCATTATGACAATATGTAAAATGCATAGTAAAACCACACTTAGAATTCTGTGGAAAATTCTGTTCTCTAAAGGCACTCCACAGCACACAAAAAAGAGTAACAGTGCAATCCTAACCAGTTACATCCCTCTAAATCCTTTGAAGTGAATGGACTTGGAAAGACGTAGCAATCCCAAGCCCACTTACTTGGAAATAAGTAAGTAAAATGTATAGGATTAGGTTGTAAGAAGATGGACATGTTGAAATTATGTGTTGTAAAGAAGGACAATGACTTACTACAGTTTCACAGGGCCTGTAAAACGGAGCTGTTCCACCAGGCATTTGGTTGAGGTGGCAGATGCCCAATCCTATTACAATTGCACATGTAAAGAGATGCTATTGTCATTTCTGTTGTGACTCTTTGTTTTGTCATCTATTTAGCACTCCTTATAAATTAACGTAAAATTTTGCCATCTTTTAAGTGGTTTTAAGCTATTTATTGTGATAATTTGTTTTAATAGTTCTGTAAATTCTCTTATTGTCACCCGTCCTGAGCCCACTTGTGGGGAGAGCAGAATATAAATCCAACAAACAAACAAACAAACAAACATCACAACTGGTTGTAAAGAAACATCCTTGCAACCTTGCTCATCCGTGGCTTTCAGAAAACAAACTTCTGTAGCATTTTTATCTGAGTGTCTGCTTTCACCATGCTCAATGTCTACATTTACAAAAAAAAAGAAATGTTACAAAATCACCACAAGTCCTAATGCCCTCTTCTCCCATTAACTGATAATTGTAAAAACCATTGTTCATCAAGTTATCTTCACACACTGCCCAGTTGGTAGACAAGCCTGCTATGGATAAATTCTTTTTAAAGCTTTAAATTCACCTAGAAGGTGCCCCTCCCCCTCAGAGCCATTGCAGGCTGTTTCTTTCCATCTAAATGGTCACATGGTCAATGGGAGGCACCCTTTCTCCCTCAGTTCCACCTGAGCTGCCGGAAGTAATGATTTGAAAATGAGCTTATAGTGGGGCAGATGGAAGGGAATGTGTGCCTGCACAGAAGACAACTCAGTGAACAACTGTTACAAGTAAGTACAAACCCATTTTCATCTTTGTCCATCTGCAGACCCACATTGGGATTTTGCCAAGTTATGAACCCAGGAGGTGGGGTGAAGTTCTCAATTGTTATGTCACTGGATCAAAAATTGCAGGACAGCTTTGCTGACCTCTGACTCTCATCTAGCTTGTAGCTCCAGAGCACAATGCTTTGCAAAGGTGTCTGTGGAGGACCATGTGGCTAATCTGCAGATCTCCAGGAGCACAACACCTTTGAGGAGAGCAGCTGAAGAGTTTTGTGCCCTGTTTGAATGAGCATAAACACAAAGAGGAGAGGGCACACCTGCTTGATCATAACAACGTTTTATTGCTGTTACAATCCATCTTGACAGGGGCTGAGAGGAAACTGGTTATAATAAACCCACACATGAAATAAAAAAGTTAACACACTTCCTGAACATTTGTGTTCTCTTTAGATAAAACAAGGCTCATCTAACATCTACAGTATGCAGAACACACTCTGCAGAGGAGGATGGGTTGAGGGGGGAAACAGGTAACACAAAATCTTGTAGTGAATGGAAATTGGAACCACCTTATGCAAAACTCTAGGCTGGGTCTAAGTACCTCATGTTCTGAAAAAAAAGAGGGTCAATATGCAGGGCTGCTAGCTCACTCACTCTCCTAATTGAGATTATTGCAACTGAAAACAAACTTTGACAGACAATAACTCCAGTGAATAAGTAGTCAGAAGTTCAAAGGGACTCAACAGAAGTTGCGAGAGCACTAATGATATGGACCACTGTGGAACTAGTGTGAGATATGGAGGGTACATATCCATAAACCCCCTTAGGAACTGTTTAGAAAGCCTATGTGAAGACGTTGTCATACCCATGACAGGAGCATAGAAGGCTGATATGGCCACCAAGTGAACCTTGACAGAGGGATACGCCAAGCCCTGAGATTCTGAGGTATTCTAGGATTGTGGCTATTGGACATGACCTAGGAGAGGAACCCTTGGAAAGAGTCGACATCGAAAAACATTTCCACTTATTTTCATAACAGCATCCAGCAGACACCTTATGTGAATTCCGCAGAACCTCCTGAACACATACAGGGAAGATCAATCATTCATCAATCTTCATTTCGGGCAGTGGAGATGTGGTATGTTTTGGCAGAAAAGTTGCCCATTCCTCAGTAAGTCAGGCACATCTGGGGGGTGTATGTAAGTCCCTCTGGACCCCTTGAGAAGGGAAGAGAACCACACCTGATGAGGCCAGAAATGGCCTGTGAATTGTCTTCAAGTAATTTTACCATTACCATGGTCATCAGGAGAAACAAATAAAAAAGGGGGCCCTTCCAAGCAAACTGGAAAGCATCTCCTATTGACAGGGGATCGCGCCTGCCAAGGAGTAGAAATGTGAAGCTTTGTTGTGAGGAGTGGATCCACTGTTGGGAAACCCCACTGGTTTAAAATGGGTTGAATATACCAATCTGTAAGGGACCATTCGTGGTTCGATGTATGAACCCTGCTGAGGGTGTTGGCCTTTGAGTTGGGTTTCCCAGCAATGTGGATGGCTCAAAGATGAACACCATGTTTTAAGGCCCAACACCATGTTTCTGAAGCTTCCTTGCTCAAAGACTATTGGGACTGATGCCTTGACGATGGCCGTTCTACCTATGGCCAAACTCTTTGGCAGCTGTTGCAGCTTTGGTTTGTCTCAAAATTTAAGCTATGCTTACACTCCCCCCACCCAATACTTTCCCGTACCCAGACACATTGTTAAATTCCATTCTTGGTGGTCATGGCATGCCAGTATATTTATGGGTTCCCCTTTTGGTCTTAAGTAACATGAGGTGGTCCTCACCACTGATGTCTTTTTATAGGGATGGGGACATTGCTGTACAGAGAAAGTGGCTTTCACATGAAAAGAAGTTGCACATTGAGGACATACAATATGCTCTTAGCTTCTTTTCAGATATTAAAATCAGTTCTATTATACAGACAATGTCTCCGCTATGTTCTATGTGAACAGGCAGTGAGGAACAGGATCCAGGCTGCTGAAATCTAAAATAGCACAGGAACCTCCATCTTTTATCTATAAGAAAAAACTTGGAGTAAAAACCAGGTGACAAATCAGGTTCTAGAGCCTCTGGGATCATTTCCTTCTGTAGAAGGGCCATAAGCTGAGACCACAACTCAGATAAGTGATTATCCTGTGAGACCTTCTGAACTAGTGGTAAAGACTAAAATTCTAGTCTGTAACCCTGAGCTATAACTGACAAGACCCAGTTGTCATTAGTAATGCCCTGCCAGTGCTTAAGGAGTGTACATAACTTGTCCCTAAAAGTAGTGTTAGGGTCATAGAACTGTTCTAGTCAAAAGACAGACTTCGACTGATGACACTGGGAGAACTTAGAAGAAAAGAGCTGTTGCCCTGTCTTCTGTTTGTGTCCACTATGTCTCTTAGCAGACAACTGATAGGTAGAAGATGACCCCTGGGCAGGATACTGGCATCTGGATGCAACGTAAAGATGTTGTTCTCTGCGGGTAGAGTACCAAGGTCTGATAGAAGATAAGCGTTGTCTTGAGTAAAAAGGACTCCCAGCGATCTTGGCATCTGGCTCTTTAAAAAAAATTCTGCCATAGTATCATCTGTACTCTCAGAAAATAGGGTTGTGCCCGTGAAAGGCAGGTTGTCTACCTTGCTTCTGGTTTCTGTAGGGAGTGCAGCAGAATGAAGCTATGTGTGGCAACGGATGACGCTGGTGGACACAATGGTTCTAATTACTGAAACAGCTGTGTGTTGAGCAGCATTGATCTGCTGTTTTGATAATTTAACAGCTCTGAACTATGTTTGGAACCAGCTACTAATTCCTCCTCTGCCTCATCAGAATCAATTCGAGGAACGGTGAGATGCAATTTGGGTGGAACTGACAGCAAAGCAGGAGGGTGATTCTAATGATGTGGAGGTCGGTAGGAACCTGGTTCAGCATGATGTGGAGACAAGGGACAGTCAGTCCAGTCCTGAAGGTAAGCAGGGGACATGTAATATGGGTACAGCTGCTACAGAAAGGGAGGGTGTGGATGATGCCAGGTAGAGGAACTCTTTGGATCTGTATGCGTTTTCCCCAGATCCATAGCTGGTACCAGATTGGAAGTAACATACACTTCAGAAATGAAGCACGTGGATGAAGTTGAATGTAACAACGGGGTCTTTGGAGGCTTGGCAATAGGGACCTCTGATTAGGGTATTGGATACCTTGGAACTGACCAGAGATTATGGAACTAAGATTCTGATTTGGATCTGACTTGGTCTTGGTCTTGCTCAGTGGTTCCATTATGTTCCATGGAGCTGATGAAGACAGAGACAGAGAATGGCACCAGCTAGACTCAGAACGGGTAGCTGATAGAACCAATGAAACTGAGGTTACTGAAGGCAGTTTTGGAGGCTCATCAGCCAACAAAGTGGACTGCAAGGGCTTACTGGATGAAGATAGAGCTTTCCCCCATAACACAGCTTTCAGGCAGGATGCTCTGGCATTCCAAGCTTTTGGTGTGAACTGTTGCCATACCTGACAAGCCCCCACATTATGCTCCTCACCTAAACATAGAAGGCACAAACTGTGTTCATCAGAGTAGGACATTCTGGTACCACATTTGATACACTTCTTGAATAGGACTTTTTGTGCCATAATTGCCTCTAGGGAGTAAGAGAGCCCTTGGTAAAAAATAAGGCAGGGTGCTAAGGCAGCCCTTCAGCCTTAAGAGTTTGGCATAGGATAATTAGAAATGTGCAGTTTTCACTTTCTCTCTCTCCCCCCCTTTTTTTGATGACAAGAAGTGTGGAAAATGTGCACCTTCCAAAATTCTGGTAGTGTTCTTTCAGAAAGAGTTTGGCACTGAAGAGAGAACAAAATTTTCAACCAGGAAGAGAGCTGTTTGGGAAGAACCTTCTCTAATGGCAATGAAAAAGGAACTGTGACCATTTAGGCGGGAAGAAACAGCCTGCAATTGCTCTGAGAGGGAGGGGTGACCTCTAGGTGAGTTTTAAGCTTTAAAAATAATCTCTCTGTGGCAGGCCTCACAGCTGCAGTCCCAATGTGGGACTGCACAGAAGGCTGAAGATGAACTGGAACTTCTAATCACAATAACACATCTTGCTAGCATATGGAGTTTTAGAAGATCTGTGGTCCTTGCTGTATAATTATATATGGAATTCTAAATCAGATTGAGCTTGTCAAGACAGTCACTTTATGCCTTCCCATGCTGTGCGCAGTGCTGTTCACCATATCTCGAAAAGGACTGTATCTGCAAAAGATCTAGAAAAAGAACATAAGAAGGCCACCAAGATGATTAAGCGTTTGGATCACTCTTCCTACAAGAAAAGGCTGAAGTGTGTGGGACGTTTCAGTTTAATAAAGAGATGACTAAGTGGGAACATGATAGAGCAGGGGTGGCCACACTGCAGCTCAGGAACCACATGAGGCTCTTTCACACATATTGTGCAGCTCCCAACAGGGTGGCATGCCTCCCCGACTGGTCTTTCCTTCCCTAGCCAGTGTTCCCCTCCCTGGGTAGGCTTGATGTGTGTGTGTGGGGGGGGGGAGCAGAGAAAGAAAGCAACTTTAACTTTAAATATGTTCTCAAACCCCACCCCCACCCCCACCCCGGGCAGCTTGGAGAAACCATTTATCTAAATATCATTAAATATCATTACCAATATCCCCATTATCAATATTTTACCCCTTTTGTTTTCTTTTCTGGCAGTCTTATTTAATGTTAATGTTAATAAAAAGCAAATCTGCCTATTTTCCAATTAAAACGTGTGTGTAATATTTGTTCATGTTTTGCAGCTCTCAGACACCTGATGTTCCTTCTATGTGGCTCTAACATTAAGCAAGTTTGGCCACCCCTGTGATAGAGGTTTATAATTATGCATGGGGTAGAGTAATTTGACACAAGGACATTTTTCTCCCTGTCCCAAAATGTTAGATAGATCTTGAGGGCGTCCAATGAAGCTGATGGGCAGTAGATTCAAAGCAGCTCAAAATTTAATTAAACCAAACATTGGATCAGTTAATTCTAAATGGTAGTATAAAATATTAAGGTAAACATGTATTAGTGTGAGATTTGCATTTTTATAAAGTATGAATCACAAAGAAATTAAAATGCTGCTAAATTTTGGTTAACTCTTTTTTTAAAATCTTGTTTCCATGACAATGCTGACAGTAAGTTTACAGAGGATGTAAGTGATGGATTTTTTTCTTTTACAAAACAGTTTGCTGAGAAGTGGCAGCATCATGGCCTCTTTTCAATTTTCTAATATGTCTGAAAGGCACAAAGAATAAGCCAGCTGAAGTCATTGGCAGGAAAAATGCAGTGTTGAGTCCTTTTTGATAGTTTTCTTGCTTGTGGTATGCTTTTAAATGAGTATGTTCACAAATATCTCTCATAACAGTCTAATTGTCAGAGTTCTTGCCTCTTTAATCTGTGGTCCTAGCACTTTTGCTTCAATTAAATAAGCTTTTAACAACATTAACCCTTAGTATGGGGGTCATTTGAAATTCCAGTAAAAGGCAGCATACAAGACAAGCACTCAAATCTTTTTTTTGTGTGGTCATTTTAGAAGACTTGTTCAATTCTCTAATGAGTAATCAGGGATTGGGGCTTTCTAGGCTACAAAATGTTGTGGCAAAAAAAGGAAAAGCTAGAAAACTTACACCCAAATCAATACTGTATTACTGACTCCACAGGCAAGAGATGCTGGGTCAGGAAAATCATGAAAAATTCATAGCAAAGGTGGTCAAATCATCCATAAGACAGAGAAAATAATGCTATATCTAAAGTTCCCTTGAGCAATCGAAGACACTTTACAGATTTCACCGTGGATAAGTGCTGGTTGGTTTCATCGATGCGTCTCAAATACTGTTCCTATCTTATTTCTGACAGTAAATGAGGATGTTTTGATCTATATTTACTATCTTTCTTATTTACTATATTCATTTCTCAGTCTCTGTATAAGTGACTCTTTGGACAATTACAAGTAATTGTTTTCTGCTAAAAAAAGGAATAACATCAGAGAGGAGGCCTTTCCTAAGTGCATATTCCTCAGTAGTGCCAGTTTAATTCCAATAGCTTAAAAAATGTTTCCAAAGCCCCATTCCGTTTTTCACTTCATTTTTCCAAGTGAATAAAAGAGCCTTCTTCACTTATAAAATCAAAGTTCTGAAGCATGAACAAAACCCAACGGAGGTCCATAATAGCTCAATGGATAACTGGAACATTTTACTAGATGAACAGAATAGTTTATAATGCAACTGCCACACACGTTTTGGGCAAATTCCAAATCATTCTAGAAGGTTTTTTAAGATAATGAAGAAGATTATTAGTAAGGGTTTAGGAATTAAAATTCTGTTCTTAATAATAAGGGTACAGTATTAAGGGTGGATAACATATATTGATTTATAGTAATTGTAAATAAAAGGTTGATTGTAATAATTAGCTATATTGTTTATTCCTTGGAATGCTTATGTGGAATTTACTGCCCTTCATTTGATATTGTATTGTATTAATGTTAAAATAAAGTGTTAAAAGTTAAAAAAAAAGTTCTGAAGCATGATTAAGGACAATGCCAGTATAGTTTACAATAGTGTTTGAGGTAAGGAGAGTAGCTACAGCTATACAGACAATGATGGATTTTTGAATAGATTTTCCATAAAAGATATTTAAAGATCACTATGGACAGTTCATTGGAAACTGATATTGTTTTGCTATATAAACAAAGTAGGAAATTTTACAAATCAGCCAAATGGCCATGATTATGATGATAGTGATGTTCTGGGAGAAAAGTTTCATTACTATACGGCCTCATGGGAGGACAGGTTGCTTCTCTGGGTAGTCTGTATGCAGAGAAACAGTTCCAGAATAGATTTTATAAACAAAATGTACATCTGTTTACACTCAACTTACCCTCCAGCTGCTGAAATACATGCATTCAGAGTAATCAGATAGTAAAAAATTACTACGGTTTTGCCTAAAGTAATACTTGATAGGAGTTAGAGCCTTTGACACAAGAAATCTTTAATGGAACTAATTTTTAAGAGATGATCTCCAAGTGGCTCTGTACTCTTGAATGAGATATCTACCCCCAAATGGAGAGAAGATATTGGATTTATACCCTGCCCTTCATTACATGAAAAAGTCTCAGAGCGATTTTCAATCCCTTTCCCTTCCCCTCCCCACAACAGACACCCTGTGAGGTAGGTGGGGCTGAGAGAACTCTCTGGAGAACTGCTCTTTCAAGAGCAGCTCTGAAAGAACTCATGACTGACCCAAGGTCACACCAGCAGCTGCATGTGGAGGAGTGGAGAATCAAACCCAGTTCTCCCAGATTAGAGTCTGCACTCTTAATCACTACACCAAACTGGCTGTGTGTGAGAAACAAGTTTATCAATTTGGAAGACACATCCACACATACAGAGACAGAGGGAGCTTTGAGGAGATAGGAGATACATGTAGACTCTACTTTTCCGGAAGCCTTTTGTTGAAAGTATGAACATTTCAAGGCTAAGAGTGTGAGAATCAGTGGACTTCTGGTCGGGGAAAATGGAAATTTGATGCACCCTGTAATTGTTCTTTCTGACAGTTTTGGGGCTTTTTTAGCACTCGATGCAACCCTCCCCAGGCGGGGGAGTGTCCAGCAAGCAACATGACCCAAGAGAGAGTTGAGATCGGTGAGCGATAAGTCTCGGAGGAGATTTATTGCCACTTTGATCTCCTCCCCCAGTGCGGGTTCTGCAAGCAACTCTAGAGAACTGAACCGGGCTGATTTATTCAGCATAAAACCTCCACTCCCCTGATTAATTGACTAAAAGAAGACAAATTCTAATTTATGAAGCTTCACCTTTACCCAAGTAACATCTAAAGGTAACGAAAAACGTTTTGCTTACCGGTATCGTGTGGCTGGGAGCGAGGAAAACAGAGAGATAAGCAGAGCACCAGTTGAAGAATAGACTGAGACTTTTTCCTGTTGTAAAAGAACTGGATTTTAGCTAAAAACTGCCTGACGAGCGTTTTGTTTACCATTCCTGTGGTCGTGGAGGAGAGGGCTGGAGAGACTGGAGGTATCGCGAGATCTGTATAGGCGAGAGCTGTATTAAATAACAGGAAGTGACGTCTAGCTGAGAGTAGAAAAGAAGAACTGAAGAGGAAGGGACTTGGGAGGACTGCATTAAGTAAGAAGCACTTCTGGGTGAAAGAGAACCAGGAAGCAAGATTTGTGACCTGTACCATAGAGAAAAGGCGTCTGCCATTTTGTGGAGGACTAAAACTTCAAAATGAAATATCTTGAAAAGTAAACACTTCTGAGTGGTGAAAATAATGGCATTTGTCAAAGCTCTCCAGGACTGATTGATAGAGCCTAAGAACATTAAAATAGGAAGATACCAAAAATCGGCTTTTTTTAAAGAGGCAAAAACGGAGCCTGAACAGAAAAAACGGGTGGCAACCTGGTCAGCAGCTAAGATGCCTACCAGAAAAGATACTGAAATAGTGGCTATGATAGAGGCAATGGAGAAAGGATGATGGAAGCTTTAAGCGATCTTAGCCAGCAAAACTAACAATTAGACAAGAAAATAAACGGCTTAGCTGAGCAAAGTGGGCAAGAATTTTGGAGACCTAAAGACTGAATTTCAAAACCTGGCAAAGAAATCGAAAGAGATGGAAAGTAAAATGCTTGTTTTGGAAGAAAATATTCAAAAAGTGACAAAGGAGAATTATAGAGTGGAAACAATGATGGTATACAAGGAGATGCAAAACCACTTAAGATTTAGAGGGATAGGTGAAAAGATGGGTGAGGATATATTCACAAGGATTATTGAAGCTTTGAGTGATTATTTGAAAGATGAAGAAGAGGACTTAAAATCTAATATCGACCTGGTCTACAGAGTTAATTCAGAGTATGATAGCAAGAAAAATCTGCCGAGAGATGTGGTAGTGCAATTTACAACCGAGAGAGTTGGTATATGGCGACTACAGCGAGGATGGTCTACGCCCAGAATTGGAAATGTGAGAGAACACCTGACCTATGGGATTGGTTGAGAAAATTGCTATTTATGGCAGGAATGGATAAATGGACAAGAAAATTGAACAATCAAGACTCAGAGATGTTTTTAGAAGAATGGAAAGACTTGAAAGAATATTTAGAGCAATACTGGGATATGAAAAATAATATTTTTACACTGTCTAATTAATGATTTTGGATGTTTAAAATAATATTAAGAAAAGAAGAAATGGTTTTCTTTAATGAAAATATATTGAACGTTTGATGTGACAAGAATAGAAGCCAGATTACATATAACCGATATTTAGATAATATTTTTAAACATTTAAAAAATTTTTATAACCAAATGTTACCTTTAAGAGATACTATTTCTAAATCTTTATAATTGTTGTTATATATATAATGGTGTAGGTGAGGTGGGAAGTCATAAAGAGTTTGAATTGTAATCGAAATACAGAGTTATATAGAAAATATGATAGTGATGAAAATATTCCGAAGGTAATTGTGTAAAGTTTTGGATAAGAAAAAATAAAATTTGTTTTTTTAAAAAAAAGAGTGTGAGAATTAGTAACTTATGCATTCGACTTAGGTTCAAATGAACTGATCAAGGTAGTAGTGACACCTTCTTCTTACCATCCACATTATATTACTACTAATGAAAGTGCATCTATTAAAGTCTATTTTAAGATTCTATATACTTCATTTATATCCTACCTTTCTCCCAGTGGGGGACCATATCATGCTCCTCTCTTCTATTCCACGCTCACACCAACGCAGTAAGGTAGCTTAGTTTAAGAGTGTCATAGGTTGCAGTCACATGTGCCAGAAAAACCGGGGGGGAAGCGAGGTTATTTCCTCCAGCGGAATTTGACCCACAGTTGCATGATCACACGTCCCTTTGAAGCTGCAGGCGCAGTCTGTCAGTGTGTGATCAGACACAACTGTGGGTGAGTTGGGGGGGGGGGTTGGTCCCATTTAAGCAGTATGTGCTTAAACAAGGGATCAACGAATTGCACCTCTGCACTGAGGGCTCCCTATGGAGTTTGTGATGATGCACATACTGCGAAGGAGGGGAACAACAGCATGGAGTTGGGATGGCCTGATCAGACCATCCCGATGCCATGAGAGTGCGCTGGAGCGATCAGACACGGGAAAGTCCGTCCGTGGCCCATCGCAACCCGTTTACTACTGGTTTTTCCCTGGTGTCTTTTAACTCCGCTTATGCAGTGGACCAAAACGGGTTGCTGATGGCTGCAGGGCGCTTCCCAGATGTTGTCTGATTGCTCCCTTTAAATCTGCCTGGTATTCGGGCCTATGTCGGGTCTGATTGTGCATATGATTGCAACCTTACTGGCCCAACATCATCCAGCAAGCTTTCATGGCAGAGTGGGGGTTCAAACCTGGATCTCCCAGATCCCAGTCCAACATTCTAATCACTACACCACACTGGCTCTACTTGTATGTAAGCGCACTGAAATTAGCCTTATCCCATTCTACCTTTTGCCGTGATTTCCCAGCAGTTTTGCTCCTCTGACTCTACTTAGCTATCTCAAGGACTCTCATCTGTTAAATGACTCTGACCTCTCTTCCTTGCTGTGACTTAGCCTGGAATTCCATTCCAAAATACTTACATAGGCTGCGATCACACACACTAAGTAATCCACTTTCAATCCACTTTCAAACTGGATTTTTACTGTGTGAACTGGCAAAATCCAGTTAGAAAGTGCATTGAAAGTGGATTATTTAGTGTGTGTGACTGCAGCCATAGTTTTGCTTCTTTTTGTAAATGCCATCCTCAGAATTTACCTATTTCACAATTTTTTTAGAACTTTATTCCTCATCTCAATCAAAATAAAACCTTATTTTGCTGTCAAGTTGCAGCCAACTTATGGGGACCCCATGGGGTTTTCAAGGCACTGCTCGGAAACGGTTTGCCATTGCCTGCCTCTGCATAGTGACCCTGGTCTCTCTCAATAGTTTCCCATCCAAATGCTAACCAGGGCCAACCTTACTTAGCATCCAAGATCTGATGAGATCAGACTGGCCTGGGCAAAAAAATAAAACAAAAGCCAGTCTAACTACAGAAAAGCTTTGCTAACTGGCATCCATGGGGAATTGGAGTTGCCAGTTACTTAAATATGTCACTTAAACAAAGCTTTTACTTGGCTGCAGCTAAGCAAGTGGCTGCCATCTGAATCACTAGGCTGGCTTGCAGCCAAGCAGCACCCACCCAGGTTGCACTTTTATGATGATCCAGAGGTCAATATGTTTGTTTATTTATTTGCTTTGATTTGTATCCTGCCCGCCCTGCCGAAGCAGGCTATATGCTTAGATGGCCTCTTCTATGTACCTTGCCTTGGCAGGCATATTGTGAACCCATTGAGTTTCTACACTACATATTCCAAAACTACTTGGAAGTAGAAATATCATGTTATCCAATGCCCCCTCTCACTCATTGGTGTTGGTGTTGTGGTTAAGTGCGCAGACTCTAATCTGGGAGAACCGGGTTTGATTCCCCACTCCTCCACTTGTACCTGTTGGATGACCTTGGACAAGCCGTAGTTCTGGCACAGCTGTTCTTGAAAAAGAGAAGTTTCTGTCAGAGCTCTCTCAGCCCCACCTACTTCACAGGGTGTCTGTTGTGGGGCAGGGAAGGGAAAGGAGTTTGAAAGCCGCTCTGAGACTCCTTTGGGTAGTGAAGGGCAGGGTATAAATCCAATCTCTTCTTCTTCTTTTTCTTCTCATTTACAGTCAGTTCCATTTATTTAAAAACAACTAACTTCCATATGAGCATGTTCAGGATTGCAGGCCAACACAGATGCCCCTCCCCCCCCCCCCCGGTCTGGTTTACTGTCTGAATAGCATTTTTGCACACTGCTGATGAAATTAAGTTTCAAAATGTAAACAACATAACGGGACACAGTAAGGACATAACAAATGTGACACTAATCCATCCTTTGCCTGGGAGACATTTTAATGTAAACTTTTTCTGATAATAACAATTTTCAATCAGTACTTTTGTAATTGTCTCCAAGTTTTTCAATCCAACAATAGTGGTTTAGAATATGAACTTCTTAAATCTGACATAAATAGATCACTGGTTAGGAAAGTGAGCAAGGAAGTCTAGAAATATTTTTGGTAACAGTTGTTTTACTAAAACCAGTTAAAGTATTTTAACATAATTCTTGGACTTCATCTTAATTTATCAGTTGGATAAATTGTATTATTTTGCATAAAGTATATTCTGCTGATGCTTCCAAATTTGCATTTTCATTAAATTCAGCATTCAGGACCTAATGCCATAAATTTGTTTTGAATTTCTTTAATTCCCCTGAGAGTTCCAACATATTGAATGCTATTTGCTTTGTATTGTGTTGGCAGCAAATCTGCAGTGAAAATGCTGTCAATATATATTCATAGCTAACATTGTTAACTAAAAGCAATATTGTTTTTCCATTGTAAGCTGTCATAAATGTTTGGCTCCCTGTTGTGTAAGCCAAAAATGTCAAAGAAGGGAACAATCTTTTTTTTAAAAGGTGTGGTAATACAGTGTCTTTAGCATTAAAATACATTCCTTTTGTACAAACACATTTTACCAAGAAAATGAAAGCCTTTTCATACTATTTTAAAGTTAAAATATTGCAATTCTATGCATATTAGCAGAGGTGCTACTTTAAAATGTGCAATATGGCAGCACAGTAGTAATACAACTTCCATGCTTACTATGCTTCTTAAATGGCAAGGATCTTCACAGCTACAAATAATGTGCATTTTTTAATGTAATATTATACATTTGGAGAGTGAAAATTGCATCTCCAGTAATTCAAGGAATATGGACCCCTAAAAGCAGAAGTTATGCTTTCTGTCCCAAGCCTTAAAGTTTTGTGATATTTCAATATTTATTTTCAATATTTATGTTTTCTGGTCCAATGTTTTCCTTTACTATTGAAGCACTATAAACCAAGAATAGAGCTCTCCCAATGATCCTAAGGTCTGAACAGCAGGTAGAGAAGAAAGCCTTTATTTATGACGTCAGTCTCGGCAATGGTAATCCATTAAAGATACCGAGCCCAGATTTTACTGAGGCTTGGTGTTTTATACCAGGGGGTGGGGACGCACAGAAAGGAAGGGGACAGTGTCATACAGCATCATATCTGTTAACAAATCATACGATATAACTCCGCCTAACTAGCTGCTCAAGTGTTAGGAATGTTTCTATCTAAATGTTGCTAATTGCTTGCCGTTCCCATGGTTCTTTAGCCCAGCCTAAGAGCAATAATGTTGCCCACTAAACAATGTAAGACTGTTAGCTAGATGTTGTTAGTGTTCCATGTAACAGCAAAGAATCTTGTTTCATTGACCTTGCATTTCAAAGCTTCTAACTTACTAAGCAATATGCAGAGTTCTATTCAGCATAATTATTGATTAATTTTTCTTATTGCTTCACTATCAGTTGTTTTTTGTAACCTGTCAGTTGTTACAATCAGTTGTTTTGAATGACCTAGTCCAAACACAGTAGGGATATGCATTCTGGGAAGCTCATAAAAAAGGAATAAAACATAATTTTGACTTTCCTACATACACAGATCCTAGGCTGCTGTTTTGAATCAAAAGCATTCATTTATACCAAGAGTGGAAGCCTTCTGTACTAGTTTATAAACAATTTACACCATTGCTTTGTTAACTCTGTTAACTCTTAAAGACCAGCAAGAACTTGGTAGTGAGGTACTTACAGCTGTTGCTTACATAAACCTAATCTTTTGATTTCAAGCTGTCTTTAAAATCCTGCTTAACATGAAATCCAAGTTAGTGTTTAACATTATTAATATCAGTGTCAGCGTAATCCAATGTAGGTTTGGATCCTGTAGAGATTTCTGAGAAAATATGGTTGCACTTACTTGCAACTGATGTTCACTGAGTATTCTTCTGTGCAGGCACACATGTGCACTGTGCATGTGCAGACTTTTTGAGGACACTCCAACAATTCCTGACTGAATGAGGCACTTTCCCACCCTTTAGTGGGAAAAGTTCCGGCCATGGGATTTATATAATGAGTGGGAGCTCAGCTCCTTCCCTTTGCCCACATCCAAGGACAACTCAGAGAGGGCATTATATACCTCAGACATAAAGCAATCCCCTTTTTTTCTATCTGAAAGGAACAGAACCATTTAGAAAAGAGAAAGTTCTTTATTGTTTTCAGGGGGACCAAGAAAGGTTCTAGAGTTTCTTCCCAGACAATATCCCATTGGATTGTGTTAATCATTCATACATGAATTCATAAATGGCAAATTCATAAATGGCAAAGGCCAGTATCAAATGCCTGCTACATATTACAGTCCATTCCAACAGGGCTCAGACTTCCTCTTCAGCTTACCAGAGTGGATCATCTCTGTTGGACATTTTCAGGGTGGCCATCTAGTCTATACCATCTATGTTCACCAAGACAGTATAATGTTGATGTGAACTCTAGAAGTGATTCTGCTGTAGGCTGACCCCTTGAGGAAAGCCCTGGCATCAATGTTTGCAAAAACCTATCTCTCTAGGAGAAGCGCATGAAATGTCAATATTGACGGATCCAATTTCTGTCCATAAGCATAATGAGGTAATCAAAGACAGCTGGGAGAGGGAAGGTGACAGGGTTATGCCTGCTTCCTTTATCCATTCTAGGAACTCGCCCCACTTAAACAAGTAGAATTTTCTCATTAAGGGCTTTCTCATTTCAAACAGGATATCCTTAAATTTCTGAGAATATTCCCCTGTGTGGCTGGATGAACCAAGCAGACTGAGATTGCAGAGACTGTGATTGGTAGATTTCCTCAGTGCTGAGATGGTGAGGAGCCTGGGGGAAAGTATGTGTCCTGTGTTTGACCATCAGATAAAGGGTGGTGAACCAGCTCTGTCATAGCCAATAAGGGGCTATGAGGATGGCCATTGTTTCATCCAATAGCATCTTGCTGAGGGTCCAAGTAACGAGAGCTAGAGGGGGGAAAGCATAGAAAAGAATGTCTGCCAAAGGTTGAGAGACTGACTTGGAAACAGAGAACCTCTCTCTAGGAGATGAGGATGGAAGACTCTCATCAACCAATTTTGCAGTGGCCTGAATCTTAATCTCACAAACGGGCTATGAACGCTGTCAGTGTCATATAACATAACAGTCTTTGGACATTTCAAGTGTGTTGAAAGTGCCAAGGAAGGGAAGAGGTTATTGCTGTCAATATGCTGGTGAACCTGTTCTTGGTAGGAAAGGTACATTCCCAAATCAAACTGAGGAAAGTCTCAATAAAGGTTATGTATTGAGTTGGAATGAGAATTGCTTTCTTATGGTTTTGATGAAGGCCTAAATCCCAAAGAGTGAGAAAGATCAGACTCAAATGTGAAGATAGCACTTCTTTGGATGAAAATGTAACTAGCCAATTGTCTAGATAAGGAAATATGTTGCAGGCGTTAGCTACTACATCAGAGGGTGATGATTCTGATGCCAACCCAGAGCTGGATCTGGATTCATGGCCATAAAGGCATGGTTCCAATGTAGGGTCTTGTCTGTGTAGTCATCAGGCATGCCTCAAGAGACAGAAGGTAGCCCATGGTCTAAAGGACCCAGTTCGGAGACAGTTGCCCTGTAAGGATAATATTTATAATCTTGGTAATAATACAGAGGAGGGTAGTGACAAGAGGAGCCCTTATACTCATACTCATAGAAGAAATGACATGGAAAGTTATGCAGCAATTACTGGCTCCAATGTTGTGAACCAGCAGCTCTGAGGAAGTTGACTAGATGGAACTGAACTAGACCTGGCCCTGAAATCTGGATGTGGTGCCAACTGGAAGACATGATGGAAGCAAGGGGGAAATGAGCACAGAGGGCACTTCATGATATAGGATCTCACCCTTGAAAATGGAAAAGGAGGATAGAAGCCTGAGCTGAAGTGTTGGAGTGAGGTGTCTTAAGAACCAGGCAAACCCTAAGATTTCTTAGGAACTGAGGGTGAAGGTTGTTTTAACTTTTGAACTTTGTTGATGATACTCAGCAAGACAGCCGTACAAGTGCTTGAACTTAGACATCGCTTTTTTTGGTGGGAGGCTTCGATTGGCTCAGACGAGAAGTATGTGACACTGGAGTCAAACTTGGAGCCAATGAAACTAACAGCAGGGTTGGAACTGATGTGGTTGTAGGTGCCAGAGGGACTGATGAAGCCCTTGCTGGCCTATTACTTTCCCCTGAACATGCCAGAGCTGGTTGTGCTCCCTTCAGGATGCTTTTCCATAAAGCAGCTTTTAGGTGCAAAGCCCTTGCACTGCAAGCCTTTGGGTCAAACTGCCTATATACAACACACTTTGAAGTGCTGAGGCCTTCTACAAGAAAGAAATCATGGCTAGCTGGCTGCACCATCTTGATTCCATACCAGGTACCCTCTCTGAAGAGAGTTTTCAAAGCTATCAGTTCACATTTCAAAGAATGACCACAGATGAATAGTAAGAAGCTGTTTTATCTTTTTCTATTTTTCCTCTCAATGAGAGACACAAAGAAATAACTGAGGGAGGGAGGTGCTCTCCCACTTTTTATATAACTGCCGTTGGTGGTAACCATGCTAAAGGGTGGGAAAGCACCGGGTTCTATCAGAAATTTTGGGAAAGTATGTGGCAGGGTCACATAGTTCTCATGTGGGCCTGCACAGAAGACACAATGATTTCTGTTTAGACAGTGCAACTTCCCCTTCCCATTGCAGTGTACAATACCCGTCCCCAAATGCTATACCTGCGTGTGGCAGAACAGGCCTACTTCTCCTACAGACCCTGTTCTGCCCATTTCCTCCATTGGGTTGCAAACTCCCGGAAGGAGCTATTCTACTTCCTTCCACTAGGATACTGCTACCACCACTGTCCTTTTAGGATCTTCCTGCCAGGAGGGACAGACTCCTGACTCCCCTTCTCAGTTCTGAGGCCTAATCTCAAGGTCTCCTGCTATCCAGTGCCTGGTTATCACAGAGACCAAATGCAACTTTGGGTTTCTCCTGGAGGGCTGGCAATGGGTGCCTTGATCCAATCTGTAGCCCCTCTGGCAAATTAATAGCATGTCCAAGCTGTTGGAGAACAGAAACTTAGGGCCACATCCAATATTGAAAAAGAAGTATGTTCAACCACACTGAATCACAACAACTTGAGGCTAACCTTGGTGCTACCAGTTCAGAGAAGCAGATGAAGGTATAAGTTGAAAGAGAAATGTAAGGTGGGAGGCAGCTGACTCTTAGCTAGAATCCACTGAGAAGAAAATCCTGAAGAAAACAACTCAAAGTGGTCAATGTATCCAGCAGAAGGGGAAATTATTTATGTTAGTGTTTGATAGTAGACCATCTCTATAATACAGGTGTTTGAAAAGCTAATAAAAAGTAATATCTGATGTGTGAAAAGCATAAAGCCAAGTCTTAGTATGATAAAATAAAGCAACAAATTCTTTGGAATGTTTAATATACCAAATCTACCAGCTGTTACCTAAATCAGTCCCTGTGTAAGACTTGTCATGTAAAGAGAACATGTGTAGAACTAGAATACTAGTTCTGGCAACCTGATTTGCACTTTTGGCTCAATGCTGTTGTGGATCCTAGAACTAGAATACTAGTTCTAGGATCCACAACAGCATTGAGCCAAAAGTGCAAGATCAGGTTGCCAGTTGGAGAAGTTTGGATTGCTTGGTGCAACTTACAGTGCAAGATGCTATTGCTGTGAGACTCAGAATTCAAGTTGTTTTAGGACAGTTCAAATTTTCTATTGTAAGAGGGTACCAAAGGAATGGAGGCAGATTTTAAGGAAAGATTACATATTTTTGTCAGGAGATCCACAAGTTCCCATTTGGGGTCTTTCAGAACTCTCAGATGTATGCCATCTGGGCTCGATGATTTATTTGTTTTTAAGTTGTCTATCAGTCGTAGGACCTCCTCTCTCGTCACCTCAATCTGACTCAGGTCTTTTAATACCCCTTCCCAAAATCAGTGGTTCCGGAGTGGGCAAGCACTTCTCATCTTCCACAGTGAAGACAGAGGCAAAAAATGCATTCAGCTTCTCAGCCATTTACCTGTAATCCTTCACTACACCTTTTACCTCTTGGTCATCCAAGGGCCCCACTGCTTCCCTGGCTGGTTTCCTACTTCTAATGTATTTAGGTCTGGTCCTCTTTTTCACATCCAGTTTATTCGCTACAGAATACATCTCTGGTCACCATTACTTCATGCCTCCATTCCTTAGGACTGGAAGGTAGCGAATGTCACTCCCAGAGATTCTTTCGTAGAAAAAGAGGTGCAGGAGCTCATTAGCATAACTCATTAGCATAACTCATTAGCATACACCACATCCCCTGACATCACTGGAAGTGTGTCAGAAAGGGAATGTCAGTTTCAGCCCCATTATATCCTATGGGCCATTGAAATCAATGGCAAAAACTCATAGGGTATATGAGGGGCTGGAGGAAAGGGGGTTTGAGGGAGAACAGGTGAGGTGCCAGAAGATTGGAGGCAGGCAAATGTCTCCATCTTCAAGAAGGGGAAAAGGAGGATCCAGGTAACTACTGACCCGTCAGCTTGACATCTACACCTGGGAAAGTTTTAGAACAAATAATCAGTCAGTTAGTCCTTGAGCATTTAGAAACGATGGCTGTGATTACAAAGAGCCAGCATGGGTTTCTCAAGAACAAGTAATGTCAGACTAACCTTAGCTCTTTTTTTGAGAAAGTTACTACCTTGCTAGATCAGGGGAATGCTGTGGACATAGTTTATTTTTATTTCAGAAAGGCTTCTGATAAGGTTCCACATAATATTCTTGTTGACAAATTGGAAAAATGTGGTTTGGATCCTATGAGTGTTAGGTGGATCTGTAACTCGTTGACAGATTGCACCCAAAGAGTGCTTGTTAATGGTTCCTCCTCCTCTTGGAGAGCAGGACAAGTGGAGTGCCTCAAGGATCTGTCCTGGGACCTATTTTTTTTATCAGTATTTGTATTTTCTTAAGTATACATATATATACATATCTTTTAAACATAATTAATTTCTCATCTACTTTTCTCCTTCCAAAGATCAAACTGAAAACTGAAAACATATCAATTAAATTAATTCTAGAGTCCCCATCCTCTTTATCTTATTTCCTTTCTTTACCCATTTTCCATCCCCATACAACTTCCTCTTGCTCATAATCTAATCCTTATTACATTCTTTCATCAATTTTTAACACTTCTTTATTTACTCTACAAACTTCCCTTCTTAGTCACTTATTAATCTGATCTAACTTCTTCTTTACCTGTAACAGAAAGCTGGACAAGGTTGCTTCCGATACTGGGGCTGTAGAGAAAACCTCTACAGCAGGAGGGTACCCTTCTCTCTCTTATCAGAGGTCTTAAGGGAGCCCACCCTTCACCTCCTTGCTATGCCATTGGCTTTAACAATTCATTTCATTTCCTATATTATTTTACCCGTGTCATAGTACCCACTTAACATATCTACTAACTCTAACTTACTCTACTTATTCTCATATTTATTATTCTCAGCATCTCTTTGTGTCTCAGTTCAAACCCTTCCAACTTTTAGTTTAATTACTGCGTCCATTAGTTTCTTGCTTGTAGCCTCACTGTAAGCAGTAAAAGTTTTAATATCCAAATTGACCACTAGGTGGCCTAATGGTAGCCATCTCTACTGAATTCCTTTGACTCTTAAAGCTTTCGCTGTCTCCCTCAGTCATCTCCTCGTATTAATTACCTTAGCTGGAATATCCGCGAACAAAAACACCACCATATCTTCAAGGGACAGACCGTGTTCATCCCTCGCAATTTTAAAAAGTTTACTCTTTGTCTCTACCTGTTTGAATTCAATGACAATGTCTGGGGACACATTTTCAGGAGCCCTTTTGGAGATATTTAACCAGAAGGCAGAGGTGATGATTTCTTCAGAAGGCTCTGCTTCTCCTGCTGAGAGAAGAATCTGACTCAACCACTATTTAAAGCTGCAGTAAGTTTTTCTGTTTTGCCAAAAATTGCAGATACTCCCTGGAGTTTGGCCTTCTTTTCTCTCAATTTAATCTCCTGAAGTATAATCTTATTTTTTGTCCATGCCTCGAAGTCTTTAAAGTCTTTCAAATCCTCTGCTGTACTTTTCGTCGTCTGGTATGCTGATTCAGCTTTTTTCTCTGTCAGCTTCAACTCTGTAGTAAGTTCATCCAGTTTCTTATTTATTGGTTCCATTGTTTAAGCAATCCAAATTCTTTTTTTAATTGTCCAACCTCTCTACTCAGAGACTTAATTCTGTTTTTAATTTCATTCTTTATCTCTCTTAGGACAAGCAGTTTGGTAACCTTGGTCAGGGTTGCTCCCCCCCCCCCACTGCCATTTCCTCTAACAGAGAAGTCTCTACATCTGAGACTTCTGAGTTTTCCAGATCAATATTAGGCTTCCTGGTGGGTCTATAAGAAGGGTTTTTAGTTCCTTTTTTCACTTTGGCCCTTCCCATACCTGGCATTGATGTTTATTTCCAAAACTGGCTTTGTTTTTTGAGAGTAAATCCTTAATTTTCTGTCGGAATAGCAGGAGAGTGGAAGGGATGCAGCTAGCCCAAAGCTCCTCCTGGGACCTGTTTTGTTCAACATCTCTGTAAATGATTTGGATGAAGGAATAGAGGGAATGATTATTAAATTTGTAGAGGATACTAAATTGGGAGGGGTAGCAAATATGATAGAGGACTGAGTCAGGATATAGGATGATCTTGACAGCCTGGACAACTGGGCTAAAACAAATAAAATGAATTTCAATGGGGATAAATGTAAAGTTCTGCATTTAGGTAGGAAAAATCAAATGCATAATTATAGGATGGGGGAGACTTGTCTTGCAAGTAGTATGTGTGAAAAGGATCGAGGGATCTTAGTAAACCATACACTGAACATAAGTCAGCAGTTTGATGTGGTAGCTAAAAAGGCAAATGCGATTTTGGGCTATATCAACAGAAGTATTGTGTCCAGATCACACAAAGTGATGGTATCGCTTTACTCTGCTCTGGTTAGACGTCACCTAGAGTATTGTATTCAGTTTTGGGCACCACAATTTAAGAAGGATACAGACAAGCTGGAACATGTTCAGAAGAGGGCAACAAAGATGGTGAGGGGCCGGGAGACCAAGTCCTATGAGTAAAGGTTGAAGGAGCTGGGTATGTTAAGCCTGGAGAGGAGACAACTGAGAGGTGATATGATGAGCATCTTCAAGTACTTGAAGAGCTGTCATATAGAGTACAGAGTTGTTTTCTGTTGCCCCAGAAAGTCGGATAAGAACCAATGGGTTGAAATTAAATCAGAAGAGTTTTCGGCTAAACATTAGGAAGAACTTCCTGACAGAGCGGTTCCTCAGTGGAATAGGCTTCCTTGGGAGGTGGTGGGCTCTCCTTCTTTGGAGGTTTTCAAATAGAGGTTAGATGGCCATCTGACTGCAATGCTGATTCTGTGAACTTAGGCAGTTCATAAAAGGGAGGGCAGGAAGGGTTGTATCAGTACTTAGTTCTTGTGGTTCTCTCTTACAAGCCCAGGGAAATGCTGATCGACACTTTGAGGTCAGGAAGCAATTTTTTTCCAGGCCAGTTTGACTGGAGATCCTGGAGGTTTTTTGTTATCTTCTGGGTGTGGGGAGGGGTGTGTGGAGGGGGGGTATTTGTGGGGGGGGGTTGCATTGTGCAGGGGGATGGACTAGATGACCCTGGAGGTCCCTTCCAACTCTATGATTCTATGACAGGGTGGTGGGGCATAGCTGGTGGGTGTCTCATCTGAGGGCTCACACAAACACATCCCACCCCTCTTTTTTAGATCTTCTAACTCCCTCACTGCTGGGTTCTTTGGGTGTCTATGGGTCAGGGCTTTGATTCCACAGCCTCTCCACTCACAGTGGGTGATGTGGCAAAGCTGGTAGGCACCTTGGCTGAGGGCTCACACATACACACCCCACCCTACTACTCCTTTTTGGTTATTTTGGCTCTCTCTCTGCTGGGGTTTTTGGGTGTCTGTGGGTCAGGGCTCGGATTCCACAACCTCCCCGTTCATGCCAGGTGGTGGGGCAAAACTGGTGCGTGCCTTATTTTAAGTTCAATGGAGAGTTTTATTGCCAAGTGAGTGGGGTCTCTGTGGGTAGTTCCTTCATGCCTACTGCCACCAACTTATTCATGGCAAATTTAGAAGAGAAGTTTATCTGCAATCCATCTCAAAATCCATTTTATAAAGACACAAAATCCATTTTATAAAAGATATATTGATGCATTAATCATAATAATTAGAAACAAAATATAATGGCTGACTTTTGCGAATGGATGGGCACATTATATGATAACATTAAATATACCTGGCAATACCATCAAAACTTCATTGCATTTTTGGATACCATTATTTATAGAAAAGATTGTAACACTTTGGCTGTAAATGCATTTCAGAAGAGTACTGATAGGAATGTATATTTGTATTTTAATTCATTCCATCCTGCACATCTAAGGAGGAACCTTCCATATGGACAATAGTTATTTAAGGGTGCGTTCAGATGGCTCTTTTGAGCCATGCCAGGCACAAGTACCTGGTGGATTTAAAGTGCACGTCCAGACCTCAACATCTGGGAATCATGCCGCTTTCATTAGTAGCCTGTTGATCCCTGTTGGGGATCCATATTTAAAAGATAGTAGCTAAAGTCCAGACTAAAGCTGGCCGATGGGCCAATGTTGGACTTTCCACCATGAGGTCATTCCACCAGTGCACAATCAGCCCATAGGGATGGTCTCCAGACCATTAGCGATGTGCACATCCTACTACTGGGGTGTCTGGCTGGACTCTCGCCTACAGATGGCCGACGTCACCCACCACTCAGCCAGGGACCCTGCTGTCTCCCGGGTTCTGGGCTGGGTGGTGAGGGGGTGGCCCGCTTCCTCAGTGGGCCCTGAGTTTATGGTCTTCACAGCCTGCAGGGATGAGTTGTCTGCCCACAAGGGGTGTCTACTGTGGGGGAACAGAGTTGTCATCCCAAGCACCCTGTATCACCAAGTCCTCAAGGCCCTTCACAAGGCCCACCCGAGGATCGTCTGCATGAAGGCCCTGGCCAGGAGCAATGTATGGTGGCCAGGGATTGACGCAGAGATTGAGGCATGGGTCAAACCCAGTACACAACAATCTACCACACAACCAAACATCTACCTCATGAACCAACATCTACCTCATCTCAACAACACATCTACCGCATGAACCAAACCAACATCTAACAACACCTACTGCACAGAACAATATCCACCTCAGCACACATCCACCTCTTTAAACATTTTGCTGTACAAGCGAGGTCCTGCTTGACTACCCCTTTTCACTGTATTTGGACAATCCACAACCACAACAGATGATCTCTTGTGGGACAATGTCTTCCGATAATGGTGAAGATCTGTCCAGAGATTTCCTTTACCTGGACACAGTGATAAGGGGATCTTTGTGTTTGGGCCTAAGGGGGGTGCTGGGATTTGGAGCATGTGGGCATGCTTTACTTCCTTGTGATTTCTGGCTGGGGTGTCTGGCTGCAAAGCTGCTGTGTGGGGTAATTTCGGGGAGCCCCTGTAAAAACTCTACCTGATCTTACTGTCCTTTATAACCTGTCTTTTTTAGACTTGAGGCTGGCCATGACTTCACAAGCATTACCATTCATCTTCAGAGTGGAAGAATTCACACCAATGGATGGGTAGACTCTGAGGCCACACCCATTTTCACTAGCGTTATGCACACCTGAGTGACCACTTCCTTCTTGTACCGGCTGCAAGCCAGAGCCTAGGTGGGGAGCATGACAGATCACATACAGGAGTCTTGGGGGGGGGGGTGTCTTCCCTTTGTTCCAGCCAGGGCTCAAGATTCCAGACCATAGCCCTTGCCTATAATTCACCCCACTGGAAAAGTGACTGCAGGTCAAGCATGGCCAGGCCTACCCACCTTATTCAGAATTTTTGGCTCACTTTTTCCTGCTGGGCGTTGCATGTTGGGTGGACTTGGAGCTTCAGGCCACCCCCTCACTCGGTGCACTTGCAAGGTGATGGCAGTGCAGTGAATGGAGGGAGGTGTCTAGTAGGGTGCCGCAGGGCTTGGTTCTGGGCCCGGAACTTTCAAAATTTTTATAAATGATCTGAATGAGGGTGTGGAGTGGCTACTCATTAAATTTACAGATGATACTAAAGTGGAAGGAACAGCAAAAACACCAGAAGATAGAGATAGAATTCAGTGAGATCTGAACACACTGGAAAAGTGGGAAGATGTGAACAAGATGCAATTGAACAAGATGCAGTTTAACAAGGATAAGTGCCGAGTTCTACATCTGGGTAACAAAAATGAGGAACACGCATACTGGATGGGGGATACATGTCTGAGTAGCAGTATGTGTGGACAAGATCTTGGGGGAAGGGTGGACTGTAAGTTAAATATGAGCAGCCAGTGTGATGCAGCGACAAAAAGGGCTAATGCAATCTTGGGATGTATAAACAGAGGCATAACATCCAAATCACAATATTTCATTGTCCCACTGTACACTGCATTGGTCAGGCCGCACCTGGAGTATTGTGTGCAGTTCTGGAGGCCTTACTCCAAAAAGGATATGGATAGGATTGAGTACGTGCAGAGAAGAGCAACGAGGATGATTGGGGGGCTGGAGATCAAGCCTATGAGAAAAGGCTGAGGGATTTGGGAATGTTTAGTCTGGAGAAGAGGAAGTTGAGGGAGGACACGATTGCTCTCTTTAAGTATCTGAAGAACTATCACTCAGAGGAGGGCAGGGAGCTTTTCCTGTTGCAGCAGAGGATAGGACTTGAAATAATGGGTTTAAATTAAGGGCAGGAAGGTATGGGCTGGATATTAGGAAAAACTTTTTTACATTAAGAGTTGTGCAACAGTGGAATCAGCTGCCTAGGGAAATGGTGAGAGCCCCCTCACTGGCAGTCTTTATGCAGTGTCTGGACCAACACTTGTCAGGGATACTGAAGGCTGATCCTGCATTGAGCAGAGACTTGAACTAGATGGCCTGTATAGCCCCTTCCAACTCTGTGATTCTATGATTCTAGACCTGGGCCAACCCTGCCCGTGAATAGGATGGCAGTGGTTTTGGGGACACCTTCTGGTTGTGATCTGTTCAGTTAAGATTGGCCAGCAGGAACACTGTGGGGTGCCGCTCATCTGTGATGGATTTGGGTTGGCCAGTCTTTGATCCACCACTGCACAGTCTTTGTAGCTTCTGTGTTAGAGGGCTCCTCTGTATAGGAGCCCAAAAAGCCCCCCCTCCTGTTTCAGGCAGGGATCTAGCCATCTGCTTCCACTCTCCCCACTGGCAAGGTGAGTGCAAGCTGCGGGGTATGGCTGACTTACCCTTTATGGGCATGTCACAGGCAATGGCTAGGGAGGCTCTCCATAGGCTGCCACCACCCTGGTATGGGTCTCTTTCAAATGAGGCCTGACGACCCAGGCAGAATAATAAACGATTTTATTTAAGAGGTCTAGTAACAACTGGTTTTCAAATAACTTGCAGAATAACGACAACAGTAAAGGTAGGTAAGCAAACAAATAAAAGAACCCTAATGCACTCTTCTGCTGGGTATTGAAATCACTCAGGACTCTTTTCCAACCCATTGCTCCACCTGCGGGAAAACTGCAGTGCATGGCTGACCCTTCCTGGACGTTTGAGTGTTACATGGTTCAGCTTTGAGACATCCCTTTTCATTTGCCTCACTGGCAAGGTGAGTATGGGGCGTGGATGACCCTTCCAATCATTCAAGCATAACGTGGGCAAGGGCTTTGAGCCACCCTTTTTCACTCACACCACTGGCAAGGTGAGTGCAGGGCATGGCCAGGGCTAACCCTGTCTGGGCATTTGGGTATTACATGGACCAGAGCTTTGAGCCACCCTAGCAACGGCAATTATGCACAGCCATCCCCTTTCACTCACACCACCGGCAAGGTGAGTGGAGTACATGTCAAACTTCCTAAGGCAACTAGTTAGCAGGTTTTCATTTTTATACAGCGATAGTGTTTCTTCCCTGGCTACAGACTCAGAGTCCTCCAGAGACATCCCCTTTCACTCACCCCACTAGCAAGAAGATGGCACAGCATGTGCCTTCCTTGGAATAGGATGTTGGCAGGCAGAAGCAGATTTGAGCCACCCGTTCTCCCTGGGTTTGGGGTGTTTGTTGAACTGGGCTTTGAGTCAGACTCAATCCTGCTGTCAAGATCATTGTTGCCATCCATTGCCCTGTGCCAAGGCTTTCCCCAGGACCTTGCTTTGGAGTTTTGGGTGGTCTTTCCACTTCTCCATTTCTCTCTCTCTTTTTTTCTCTAGGGTCCCCAAGCCACCATCTCATCTTCCTTTCAATTTCAATACTGCCGTATCTAGGTCTTCTAACTGTCATTGCCCCAAACCACCTCCGATGTAGCGTGTGACTCCTGGGCGAGGGGGAGGGTTGGCCCTGCCCTGCCATCATTTTTACAGCAGCTGAGTAAGTGGGCCTCGGGAACAGCCACCTGCAAGCAGTGCGGGTGGCTCTTGGGCCCAGGCAGGGCAGGGGGTTGGCCCTGCCCTGCCATCACCTTGACAGTGGGTGGGTGGGTGGAAGGGCCCTGGGGAACAGCCACCTGCAAGCAGTGTGGGTGGCTCCTGGGCCCAGGCAGCTCAGGGGGTTGGCCCTGCCCTGCCATCACCTTGACAGTGGGTGGGTGGGTGGAAGGGCCCTGGGAACAGCCTTCTGCAAGCAGTGCAGGTGGCTCCCAGGCCCAAGCAGGATGGGGCGGGTTGACCCTGCCCCGCAATCAACTTGACATCAGGTGGGTGGGTGGATGGGCCCAGGGAAACAACCACCCACAAGCTGTGCAAGTGGCTTCCAGGCCAAGGAAAGGCAGGGGGACTGGCCCTGTCCTGCCATCACCTTTATAGCAGCTGGATGGGTGGGCCCAGGGAAACACAAGCAGTGTGGGTGGCTCCCAGACCCGGGCAGGGAATGGGGGTTGGCCCTGCCCTGTGGTCATCTTGTCAGTGGACAGAAGGTGGGCCCAGGAACATGGCAACTTGCAACCTGCAACTGTGCCAGTGACTCCTGCCTGGGGCCAGGAGAGTAGGGGGGTTGTCCATCATAGGGAACATCCCAGGAAGGTTTGCTGCAAGTTTGAGGCCCTTAGCTCACACAGGGTCCGTTCTATACACTCCAGAACCCACACCTGATTTCTCCTCCAAAACCACTTTCCTGGGGGCACCTTCTTTGGGAGACCATAACTCAGACATCCCAGACCAAATGTGCACATAACTTGGAAGACATGTAGGGAGGCATCCCAAGGAGATCCACTGCTAGTTTCATTCCTCCAGTTTGCACACTGTTCATTCTATACACTGCAGAAAAACAGGTTGCCTACCTGTAACTGATGATCTTCGAGTGGTCATCTGTGCATTCACACTGATGGGTTTCTGCGCCTGCGCAGGAATCCTTCGGTATAGTAGAAAGCTTTTTCAAGAATTTTCATGCCCAGCGCCTCCAGGCATGCGCGGAGCCCCCACCGCGCATGCCCAGAGGGGTGGGCACGGACATCCTGCCAGTTCCTTCTGACCGCTGCAACCAAGCATGAATTAGGAAGAAAGCCTGGCGGCAGAGGGGAAGGATGGGCGGGTAGTGTGAATGCACAGATGACCACTCGAAGATCATCAGTTACAGGTAGGCAACCTGTTTATCTTCGACGTGGTCTCTGTGCTTCACACTGATGGGAGAGTAGCCAGCAGTGTCTCACCTGGAGGAGGGAGCAGGCAGGCTGTCACTGAGAAGCAGCGGATAGGATAAGGCGCCCCATTGCAGAGCGGGCAGCTAGTCGAGTGTCCAGTGCATAGTGCCTGATGAAAGTGTTCAGAGTAGCCCAAGTCGCAGCCATGCAAATGTCAGTCAGGGAGGCACCCTTAAGGAATGCTGTAGAAGCGGCTATAGACCTGGTGGAGTGTGCCTGGAAGTGGAGTCTTGGCAATTTCATAGGTGAGTTTGAAGAGCCCCACAATCCATCTGGAGAGTCTCTGGGCAGTGATGGGTTTGCCCATTCGGTGTGACACGTAGGAAACTTTGCCAGGGTGTTTTCCTGGTAGGCTTAGTATGAGCAAGGTAGAATAAAATTGCTTGTTTCACATCAAGGGTGTGTAGGAGACACTCTTGCTCAAACGTGTAGGATGGGTAAAAATCAGGCAAGATGATCTCAGAGTGCAGATGGAAGTTGGAGATAACTTTGGGGAGGAACGAAATGTCCGGGACCATGCGAACTGCATTCGGTAGGAAGCAGAGGAATGCAGGGTCATTTCTGAGGGCTACGAGTTCTCCAACTCGACGGGCCGAAGTGATGGCTAGTAGGAAGGCCGTCTTCCAAGCCAAAAGGCAGAGATCACAGGAGGCCAATGGTTCCAAGTGAGAGCACGTAGAACTAACGGTAGATCCCACGGTTGGGGTGGGACTCTGGTGGGTGGATGGAGATGGAGAAGGCCCTTCAGAAACCGTTTTGAAAGGGGGTGGGCGAATACAGAAAAATTGTCAATCGTGTTGTGGAATGCTGAGATAGCAGATAGGTATACTCTCAGAGAAGAGTGTGAGAGTCCAGTATCCACTAGGGACAGGATGAAGTCGAAGACATGGGAAAGGCCTGCAGAGCAGGGTTCAACATTAAACAAGTCCAGGTATTTACAGAAACGAGTCCATTTGTAGGCGTACGACTGGCGAGTGGATGCCTTGCGGGAGTTAAGCAGGACGTTATTCACTCTGTCAGAGAATACGGAGGGGAGAGTCTCCAAGCTGTAAGTTTGAGACAGGGAATGTTGTGGTGGAGGATGGGAGAGTCAGAAAGTATCAGGAGATCTGGTAGTAGAGGGAAATGATGGAATTTCCCCTGGGCCAATGAGAGGAGGACTGGAAACCAGGCTTGTCTGGGCCACCAAGGAGTGATCAGTATGCACTCCGCCATCTCATGCAGTATCTTGTGTACCACTCGTATGAGAAGTGGTAGAGGTGGAAAGGCGTAAATGAAATCGTAGCTCCATGGGTAGAGTAGGCTGTCTCCCAGTGAGAGGGGATTGAATCCACCCTGTGTGCAAAATGCCCTGCACTTCGCAGTTTGACGGGTGGCAAAGACATCCACATCTGGAGTTTCCCAATGAAGAAATACCTGATGAAGGTAGGTTGGGTTCAGCTCCCACTTGTGATGTCCCGCATGTGCCCTGCTCAGGAGATCGGCATGGCTGTTTAAGGAGCCCAGGATGTGGGTGGCCCTGAGGAAGATGTCATTGGACATGCTCCAATCCCAAAGTTGGATCGCCAGGTGGCAAAGGCTGCGAGAAACTGTGCCGCCCTGATGGTTGATGTAACAGACTGCAGTGGTATTGTCTGTTAGGATGGCCACACAGCGTCCCCTCACTAGGGGCAGAAAGGCCCAAAGCACGAAGATCGCCAGGAGTTCAAGGTAGTTGATATGGTGAGACCTCAAGTCTTGTTCCCAGCGCGCGCCAGTGCTGTGGCTGCCGAGGTGTGCCCCCCATCCTCAGTAGTTACGGTGAGTTGCGGCGAGGGAAGATGAAAGGGGGATCCCTGGAGAAGATTTGACGGTAGGATCCACCAGAGGAGGGAGTCTCGAACATCTTGGGTGGGGGGAGACGAAGGTTCTGTGGGTCCCTGCTTGGGCGAAAGGAATGGACGAACCACAGTTGAAGAGGGCGCATTTTGAGCTCCGCAAAAAGCAGCACAGCTGTGGCGGCAGCCATATGCCCCAGTAATGGTTGAATTAGGGCTGAGGAGTTGGGATCAGAGTGGACGTGTGAGGCCAAGGTGACTATGGGTGACACCCTGTCTTCCGGGAGGTATGTCGGAAGGGCGATGGAGTCCAGTTCTGCCCCAATTAAGTGTACTCTCTGAGTGGGAATGAGATGGGATTTTTCCTTGTTGATCCTGAGGCCGAGATGCTTGAGAACAGTTCGAGTGACGGAAATGTCGGCCAGCAATGTTTGGGGGAAAATTGACATGAGAAGCCAATCATCTATGTAAGGGAAATGGTAATCCCTTGGAGGCGGAGGAAAGCCGCAACGATGACCATTGTCTTCGTGAAGACGCGGGGAGCCATGGAGAGGCCAAACGGAAGGGCTTTGTATTGGTAGTGCTGATGCCCAATGGCAAAACGGAGGTATTTCCAGTGGGGGGAAGATATTGTGATATGGAAGTAGGCGTCCTGTAAATCGAGGGTGGCCATCCATGCTTGTCTGCGCAATAGGGGGAGAATGGAGCGTAGTGTCACCATATGGAACCGATGGTATTGTATGTAGACGTTGAGGCCATGAAGGTCCAAGATGGGCCTTGTGCCCCCGTCCCTTTTGGGAACTGCAAAGTACCTTGAATAGAAACCCATGCCCTGGTGGCGAGTGGGGACGGGTTCTATGGCACCCTTGTAGAGGAGGACGCTGACTTCTCAAAGGAGGATAGGAGAGGGGACGGTAGCAACAAAGGTTGGGGTCAGTGGGCATTGGAGGAATTCAACCAGGTACCCCCTGGAAACAATGGCAAGGACCCAAGAGTCTGAGGTTACCATGTTCCGCATTGGAAGAAAGGGTGTGAGACGAGTAAGAGAAGAACCAGGGCAGATAGATTCAAAGGCCCTGTTTGGCCTGCCGGGACTGCTTGGAGCGGCCAGGCTGTTGGGCTGGGGAGAACTTCTGTTTCAGAGTGTAGGATTGCTTTTGCACTCCCTGGGAATTACGCAGGTGCCAGGTCCTCTCGGGGGAATTCCGGTTTGAGGATCTCTGGGACCAGGGCCTGGACCAGCCTTGTGGTTTGGATTAACGGGGAGCTGAGAACACTCCTAGTGTGTGGGAAGCCTTGATACTCTTATCAAGGTTCTGTAGGATGGTATCAGTGGTGGCGTGGAAGAGGCCCATTCCATCAAAGGGGAAGTCTTCAACCAAGGATTTGGGGTCTTGCTGCAAAGTGGTGGAACACAGCCAGGAGTGGCGTCTCATGGCTATGGCCGACATCATAGTCTTGGAGAAGGTGTCCAAGGCATGCTTGGAGGTGTTCACCTGCTGCTTGGCAAGGGTGAGGCCTTCTTTCTGTATCCTCTGGGCAGCCAGTCTCTGGTCCTCAGGAAGCGAATTGATGGCTTCCGAAAGGTGTTCCCACAGGGCATAATGGTATCTTCCCATGCAGGCAGTGCAATTGGTGACTTTGAGGCCTAGGGCTCCGGCCGAGTAAAATCTGCCTCCAAAGGCATCAAGTTTCCGCCCTTCCATATCTGCAGGGGTGGAAGGTGTCCTTCTAGACCTAGAAGCTGAAGTGATGACCATGGAGTTGGGGCAAGGATGATTCGCCAGGAACTCAGCATCTGCCTCTTGGACCCTGTACATATGGTCCAGGCGTCTAGTGGAGACCGGTGTCAATGAGGGCTTGTCTCATACTGATTTGGCGGCTTGAAGGAGAACTGCAGACATCGGGAGTGCAATCGAGGTGGAAGTGTCCATCTGCGTGATATCAAAAACCAGATCGGTGATAGTAGGTTTCGGTTGTACGATGGGGAGGCCAAGAGAGAGAGCCATTCATTTGAGAAGATCTCCATAGGAAGTGAGGTCTTCCGACAGAGAAATGGGAAGGTTGTCTGCGACATCAGGTTTTGGGGACGGATCGACAGGGGAGCTACGATTGGACTGATCGGCATCGGAATCCCATTTGGATGAGGAGGAGGCAGGTGCAGCTTTGGTATGGATAGACTGAGCTGGAGGCGGAGTCAACTGTATCAGTCGCAGGTCCCGCACTGAGAGTTTTGATGCCATAGCCATTGTTGGTTCAGTGGCGTTTGGTGCCAATGGCAGAGGCAGACATTGGTAGACCGTGGTCCGGGCCGGGGATCTTGACTGCGTCGCGATGGTGGTGGACGTTGCTGCACTGGCAATCTGGATCGAGCCCAATAAGAGTGCCTGTCCCAGTCAGAGTGGGTAGCCAGGGGAATCCAGGGCATCGATGTGGACGGTGGGTAACCTCCATATGGGTAGGGAGGATGGTGTCGATCCCAGGGTGCCATTGAAGGAGCATAGGCCCAGCATGTCGAAGTAGGAGATCGATATCTGGGCAACCCATAACGTGGAGACCGTCTTGGAGAGCGGTATCGAGGTGGCAGTGGACGGTAATCACCCCGTCACCCCTGTCCGGGTGAGGAGGGTCAGTCTCAACATGGGAGAGAGACTCAGAGGGTGATCGAGACCAGGAATGAGAGCTCGGGTGTCTCGGTGACGGAGCATATAACTGTTCGTGGTCAGTCTCTAGGAACTCCTGTGACTCTAAAATGTGGTCCGGTAGAGCATCATGCAGTTGCTGAATAGGAAAGTCCAAGAGTGTGATGGTAGTCAACTCAGGAGGCGGTGGAGGCACAACTAAGGGAGTTTTCGGTACCGAGGGAACATCGGGATCTGTTACCTGCTCAGAGAACGAAGTTGGAGCCTTACTAGGAGGCTTGCTAAAGGCTGCTGACAGAGCCTTGTGACGTTTTTCCGATTTGTCCTTTTTCTTCTTTTTGATTTGCGGCGAAGCCGTAGACTGCATCAGTGTGTGATACTTCAATAGGGGTCGAGTTATGTCAGACGACGGCCTTGATGTAGAACGGCCAGCAAAGTCGGCTGTCAATACTATCTATGCCGACGGAAAGGAAGTCATTGCTGTCGACTTCGATGCTGGAAGCAATGCCGATTCGAGTAACGCTACCTTGAGGCAAGCCGCTCTGTTTTTGCACGTTTGGTTGCTAAATTTAGCGCAGTGAGGACAAGATTCAGGCCAGTGACTTTCTCCCAGGCAGAGAATGCACAAGGAGTGGCCGTCAGGAGCCGCTATTTTCCTGTTGCAAGATAAGCAACACTTAAAGCAGCCCCACCTTGTAGCCATAAGCCAAAAACAGAGATGAAATATACAGGGGGGAGGGGGGGAAGCCTGAAGGCAGAAAGGTAGAACCCCACCACCTGAGAAGAAAGATTTAAAAAAAAACTTTTAAGAAAGATAAAGTGTTGAAGGAAGGTGAAAGAGTAAAGATAAGGCAAAAGGAAGAGGTAAAGAAGAGCTTTTCCTCGAAGAGCTCAGCTGAACAGAAGAGCTGCTAGCAGCGCAGCGGTCAGAAGGAACTGGCGGGATGTCTGCACCCACCCCTCTGGGCATGCGCAGTGGGGGCTCCGCACGTGCCTGGAGGCGCTGGGCGCGAAAATCCTTGAAAGGGCTTTCTACTATACTGAAGGATTCCTGCGCAGGTGCAGAAACCCATCAGTGTGAAGCACAGAGACCACGTCAAAGATCCTGAGTTTCCAGCACCCTGCGGGGGCATTCTACAACATCCCAAACTTCCTGGACTGGTTTGGTTTGGGGTTTAGTCCAGGGGTCACCATGGGCCCTGAACCAAAATGCTTTTTTTTGGGTCAGTGCCCATACCTAGACAGGATATTAAGGAAGCAGTTGGGACAATTTCTAATGAAGTCACTCCATGCCTCTTAAATGTAACCTATTGTAAACCATGCACACATAACACCCTCTGGTATAGTTCCTTCCATATTCTGTCTCCTTCCTTACCTTGAGTGTTTGGTAACCTCTCATTATGGTTTGATACAGTGCCTTCAGAAGGAATTCTATCTATGGCAAAATGTCGGTATGGAAGGAGGCAAAAGAAGGCCCACTGTATATACAGCAAAAGAGTACTCAAGGCTGTTGCTTAGCACAAGATTTGTATGTCATCCATCCATTTTGCTTCCCTCTCAAATAAGGTTCTTAAGCTCTATCAAATATTCAGAATAGTGGCCAGACAAGTGATGCACAGCGCTAAATGGAGAATACAAATAGCAGAATGAAGAGGCTGAAGGAGAAAAAGAAATTACAATTGCTGACTGGTAGTTATGCAGCAGTCCTCTCTGCATACTGAATCTGATGCAAGACCTGCCAATTACCAAAAACTATATAAAGTATGAGCAACTTGAGAAGTATACTACAAAGAGAAGTTCTTAAATAGAAACAGAAATAAATGTTTCATATGATACCATGATGATCTCAAAACAGCACTCTTTTTGTTTACAACACTTAGAATACGTTTTGACATTTTGAGCGACGGATGCCATCATATTAGGAAATTAAGCACACCTGGGTATTTAGAGTCCATGAAACAAACAGCAGCATTATAAATCGGAAATATAAAATATGCTTGCTGTCATTTTAAAAAATAGCAATTGAAATGTTCTTGTAGACATTAGAAATGAAGCATATGAATTCAACGCAGTTTGGCCTGTGTCTATCCATATTCATTATCTTCTAAAGGCTGAAACACATTATAGTAGCTTCAAATCTTATCTGCACTTAGCTAGACTGCCCAAGCTTAATGTATATCAAGCATAACACAGTACTGATTCAAAATGAAATGTTTCCCACTTGGAAGAACCATAATTTATAAGCTTGATTTGATATAAAACAATGAAAGTTTACAAAATTGTTGTTACTTATTTCTGGATAGTAATGTATGGAATTGATTTTTTTTGACAATATGAAGGGCACAAAGTCCACTGTATATGTTCCTGATTTAATTTAAATTTTACACAATGTAGCAAGAAAATATGGTGATCACCCTCTGTATGTATCAATTCAGCAATATAAGGTTAGAAAATTATTTCTAATCAACATTAACCATATTTTGCCTCTACCCATTCTCTAGTACTAACAGAAAAATTAAAGCATACAGATTTCTGAAGTTTATGGATAGAATAAGGAGAGACTATTCCAAAAATACTCTTCATATTAGGGTGTGAAGGCGATTTGATAAGACTCTGAAGGAAATAAATTTTCTAGCATCTATATCTTGTTTTTTTATTTCAAAGTAACATTTTAAAAAGCATTTATATACGTACTCTTATTCATAAACATATTTTATATAAATACACTGAGAGAACACTAATGAATTCACTCATATAGGCATCGAAATTGTTAAAATATTTCCTCAATAGACAGAGAATTGAAATTTAGTACTTGTGTAGTAATTTTATTACTGCAAAAGCCTGAAAATTAATGTTGATACTCATTGATATTATTTGTTCTTCTCAATAAACATAGGTATCCTCAATATGATTTGTTCCTCCCGTCCACCTCTAAAGGCAAAGTCAAAGACAGTTCTTCAATGAGAGAACAGGTGCTTGGCAAGCCATATAGTCCACAAATGAACAACATTCAGAAAAAGCAAAATCAGTGGAATGAAGGAATTACAAAAGAAAAAATGAGGCAGCAAAAAAGCAGAGGGGAACCAGTTTACCTTGATCACTCATGACAGCCCTTCAAATCGTGTTCCCCACTCAAGCTCTTCTTCTCCAGACTGAACATTCCCATGTACCCCAGCCTTTCTTCATAGGGCTTGGTCTTCAAGTTGTCTGTTCCCCCACCCCAGGGGGAAACCTAGAGGTGTGCATTCCGTTTATCCATACTATAAAAACCCCTGAAAAATACCTTACTGGTATTTTTTTTCAGTCAGATATCAGCCAGAGTATTTATCCAGCTATCCAATATGGCTGAGCTCAAAAATATTCGGGATTTTTCAAGGTCACTGGATAGCTAGCATAAAAGGGAGTTTTAAGGGCTTACAGTTCCTTTAAACACCTTCTGGGTGAAGCCACAGCTTGGAAACCTCCACTGGAAACAATGAAGGATGAGGGCACCTTCTTCTGGGGCCCATAGAATTGGACCCCTGGTCCAATCTTTTTGAAACTTGGGAGGATTTTTACGGAGAGGCACCAGCAGGTATGCTACACAGTTGGTGCCTCTACAGCCCCCACAGAGCCTCAGATATCCTCAGATTGATTCTCCATTATACCCTATAGGGACTGTTGACTATAATGGTCCCTATAGGGCAGGGGTGGGTAAATTGTGGCCCGCGGGCCACATGTGGCCCACCACAGAGTTTTTTGCAGCACGCCAAGACAGTTGGCCATGTGTTTTCAGTCAGGCCTCCGTTGGGCCTGGAGCGCAGAGAAGCGGCCAGTCTGCCAGTCTCCCTTTGTTCAACATCTCTCTATTGGTCTGAGATGCACATCTTGTTCTCAAACGCTGGGCTAAAGGGCCCTATAAATATGCCTTTGACTGGATCAGAGGATCTGTCTCCTTGGAGGGTGGGCTGTCCCTCTAAGCCTCAGCTCCCCTTCTATAAAACAGCTCTTTCCCATCTCCTGGTCCTTGAGCCAACTGGTGTCATAACCTAGATAGGTTTTCCAACAGCAGTGCCCCATGGCAGATAAAAAGCCAAGTCCCTACTGAACCTTCTGCAAAATCCTTCCAAAGCCACCTACAATAATGCATATTGGTATATTTACAATACCTATTGAACAAGGAGGCAGAAACCTAAGTAGCAGCCCAACAAATCTCTCTGATTGGTGCATGGGTAGGAAGGGCAACCACAGCTGATGCTCCCCACTCTCATATGAATCAGCTGAAATTCACTGAACAGTGACCTGACCTGTGTGTGAGTATGCAAGTATAATATACTCCCTTTATCCAATAACTAGGGCATTTTTCTACCTAGGTTTTCACTGTGAGAAATAAACTATAAGACCCTTGTCTATTCTGTACTCTTTCAGGTTTCTTTTGTCCAAGGTGTACATTCTTACTTCAGTGTCCTAGATGTGCCACATTCCTTCTCTCTGGTACAACTAACTTTAGGGCAAGAAGGAAGGCAAATTGAGTTCCAGATGGCTATGGATATATAAATTTACCTTGGCAATAAAGAATGGGTGAGTTCTTAGAAGTAACTTATCAGGAAAAAATACACAGTTTGTCCTCCATTGATTAGGCTCTCAGCTCACACACCCCTCCTAAGCTATCAGAAATGAAGATTTCAGGCTTAAAAATATTAAGGGAGTCTCTCTAACAGTATCAAAGGGTAAAGGAGTGAGAGACTTCAACATCAGTTGAACATTCCAAGCTCAGAATCCATTAATCATTTGAGGGATTTAAAGGAGGTTCCTCAAAGAGAATGTTGAATCTGCAGATGGCAAGAGAGAGACAACTCATCATAAGGCCTCACCACAAATGTATTTCTCATAATTTGGCACTGAAGTACATTAGATCAAAGCCCCTTATCAATCCTATCTGGAAAGGGCTGTGACTCACTGACAGAGCATCTACTTGGCACACAGAAGGTCCCAGGTTCAATCCCCAGCATCTCCAGTTAAAAGATCTGGCAGTAGGTGATGTGAAAGTCCTCTGCCTGAGACCCTGGAGAGCTGCTGCCAGTCGGAGTAGACAATATTGATGCTGATGGACCAAGACAGCTTCATGTATTCATGTGTACTTGGTAGACGCCCAGCAGCTCTGTAACCCTTCCTTCTTTGAAAAGCTCTGATGCTCTTCTGCGGACACCACCTCGCAGAATGCCTTCCAAGTAGATTTATAGATATGGTTAATTGGTACACTATTTATTTATGGAATCTTTAATTCACCTTTCCCCCAAAGAGCCTCAAGGCAGGTTTTAAAATATTAACTAACAATTATAGTGAAACATAACAAAATCACAAAAATTTACCTAAAAAGAGCAAATGCTGCTACAATTCACCATTTGCAGGAACAACTTTCATAGGAACACCTGTCTAAACAATTCCGCCTTGCAAAGACCCCAGAGAGCCAACAACATGAAAGAACTCACTGATTTCACTTTCTTTGTAAGACAGAATACTTAATATATCTTGTTTCACTGAGCAGGGACACATAATGGGAGATGTTGTCCTAGTTAAAACAGTATTAACCAGGTCAGGAATGAGCTCCCTGGATTTAACAGATACAGTAGGAGAAAGGGCAAATGAGATGCTACTTTGTAGTCCACGCATTGTAGTTTTCTGTCAATCCAAGTCAAGACAAGAAACTACTGAATATTGCAGTTTTCTGTCAACATGAATAGATCCTGTATAGCAGCTCTGAAACAACCCATGACCGGCCAAAGATTCAGAATTAGATACTTGCTAGGAATAAGGCCCGCTGTGGAAATAAATACAACGGGCTCTAAAAAGAGGCTCTGGGAGAGTGCCCTGGCCTTGGGCACTCAGTGTCAATTTGCTGTGGCAACCTCAGCAGGGTATAATGGTACAGAGTCCACCATTTTCTCCAGGGGAAGATCTCTGCCATCTGAAGAGCAGTTGTAATTCAGCATGATCTCCATTCCTCCCCTGGAGATTGGCAACAATGGTTCCTCATGAGAGAACGGGCGGTTTGAAGGGTGGAGTCGATGGCACTGAAACTGTCTGAGGTCCCACCCCTGCTGAAACCTCACCCTCTCCAGGGTCCACCCCTCAAATCTCCAGGAATGTCCCCACCTGGAGTTGGCAACCCTACCTCCCAGCCAACCATCAATGTATCATTATCTGCCCCCTGGCTTCAGCTTTCCATCTCCTCCCCCTCCCCCTCGAGAGCAGTTGTAATTCTGAGTGATCTTCAGCCCCCACCTGGAGATTGGCAACAATAGTTCCCCATAAGGGACTTGCTGGCTTAGAGGGTGGAGTCTATGGCATTGTACCTGCCTGAGGTCCCACTCCTTCTCAAACATCACTGTCTCCAGGCTCCACCCCTCAAGTCTCCAGGAATTTTCCACCTGGAGTTGGCAGCCCTATCTCCTTCCCAGCCAATCATCAACCTCACTCTTCAAGTTTCCAACCCCCCCCCCCCCCCCCCGCAGCCTTCACCATGCTCTGAAGCCCTGACTGCTATGTCACATTGGCTGTCATAAAGGGTCCATCTCAGCAGGGTATAAGGAAGTAAAGTCCACCATTTTCTCCAGGGGAACTGATCTCTGCTGTCTGGAGAGCACTTGTGATTGAGTGATTTCCAGCCCTCACCTGGAAATTGGCAACCATATTTCCCCTGGAGGAAAAGCAGTCTTTCTCTGCAATGGGGACCGAAGCAGCTGACATCATTCTCCTCTCCCCCTTTTTTTCTTGTTAAATTGTTTTATTTTTCATATATTATATTGGTCAGTTTGAAAGACATCCATATTACATAAAGTGAAGCATCTCCATAATGTTTCATATATTCTAAACCATGTCTTTGATATGCATTATACTTTTCATTATCTAAGGCAGGGCCCACACAGATTTCTGCCTCTAACATTCAAGTTATACATACATATATATTTTTGAGCCTATCTTTCCTTATTTCGATCTAGCCAAATATAGAACATATTCCATCTTTTTATAAACCTTTCTAGATCTTTCCCTTGTAGTAATAAGCTCAGCCCGTCCATTTCAGCCACCTCTAGTAGTTTTTGAATTAGATCCACTCTAGGTGGTAACTTTTCTCCTTTCCAATTCTTAGCCACTAAAATTCTTGCCGAGGTTAAAATATAAACTATTAAGTACTTCACATCTTTGTTATAATCTTCTGCTAATATGTTTAAGAGAAAGACTTCAGGTGTCATGGGTAACATTATTTCTGTTATTTCATATATCATATAATGTTATTTCATACCAAAATTTTTGGATTTTCCCACATTCCCACCAAACATGATAATAAGTTCCAATGTCTCTCTTACATTTCCAACATATGTTCGAAACATTCCACCACACATGATAAAAAGTGCTATCTGTCTCTTTGCACTTCCAGCACACTCCTATATAGTCCTTGTCTATATTTTTAATATCTTTAGGAGTAATATACCATCAACCAAACATCTTATAACAGTTTTCTCTTAATGCATGACTCGCAGTGAATTTTACATCTTTTGTCCTGAAGTTTTCCCATTGTTAAAATGTTATCTGTTGCCCAAAATTCTAAATCAATTTCAACATAAACATTTTAATCTGTTCCATTTCTGTATCATATTGAAGTAACAGTTCACAGATTTGTCCTAGTAGATGATCTTTTTGTTAATGGAAGATTTGTATTCACTTACCGTGAAGCTTCCTTCTCAGTGGTCCGGGAGTGGGGCAGTCCTTACTCTTGGGATTAGGCTCCTCCTCTGGAGCAGGGTCGGTTTCCTCAGATCAATCCAGGAAGGGGAGGGGCCTGTCCCCTGGGAACATCCCAGTCGTCTCCAAGCCGTGCATCCCCTAACATCACACTGAGGAAAAGAAAAACACTTCTCCCCACCATAGTGAAACTCGATTGTCGGGGCAACCAGCCTTATTACTTTATGCCCCTCCTGCGGGTGTAGACCGAGGTTGAAACCCTCCATCGCTCTCTCGATTAACTCACTATTTTTTCCTTTAGCATCTCAGAGAAACTTCATAAATGTTCATCCAGTTTCTACATCCCCCCTGGAAGCTGCCCCCCAAAACTGGGTGGGTAGGACTGCCCCACTCCCGGACCACCGAGAAGGAAGCTTCACGGTAAGTGAATACAAATCTTCCATTCTCCAGTGGTCCGGGTAGTGGGGCAGTCCTTACTCTTGGGACATACAATAGCAGTGTGCCCCAGGGTGGGATATCCAGCTTCTGGTTTATAGAGTGCACTGCAGCACACTCTGATGAAAAGCCACCACAACCAAGGTCAGCTTCTCTACAGCACTCTACTCTATAGAGTGCACAGACTTCCAGGTAGCCATCGTACCTACTGTCTCCAAGGATGGAAGTGATCTGTAAGCTGCTGACGTAGCAGCCCCACTGCAGAGAATATGCTGCAACACTTTTTGGGTGGATCCAGCCCCTGAGCCTTGCATACAGCAATTATGCCACCCCTAAAACCACCTACTTAAGGTAAAAGGCAATACCAGTTGACCTAAGGAAAATATCCTGAAAGAAAGAAATAGGGTATCTGAATCATGCCAATGCTTAGCCTGCCAATGTAAAAACTGGATACCCTATGGACATCTAGGCAATGCCATTCCCTTTCCTTGTCCTGCCTAAGATTGGGACAAAGAAAGGTAAGACAATGATCTCTGACTTGTGAAAGAACTGGATTAACCTTGGGAACGAAGGCTTGATCCAAGTATAACGTCACCCTATCATTGTGGAAAACATGAAAGTTCCCTGTCAACTGACAGGTTCCTCAGTTCCAACACCCGCCTAGTTGACATGATGCCTGCTAAAAAAACAAAAACAAAGTCTTGAACGTTAGTTCCTTAAGACTCCATGGGTTCAAATGTTCTCTACACAAAGCTCTCAGGACCCTAAGTGGGTTCTGAGTCAGAAACCTCTGTACTTGTGTTGGTTTTGACTCCGTAGAAAACCCTTTAGGAATCTCTTAATGTGTGGATGGCAATTTAAGGGCCTTCCCTCGCTAGCCCCATCACTGTCGACATGGCTGCTGCCTGTCACGTTAATGTACTCATGCTTAGCCCCCTATCCAAACCATCTTAGAGAAAGCTAAGACGCCTCTGATGCATTGAATGGTTCCCAATCACATTCTGAACACCAAGGGTGAAGAACCCGCCAGGTGGTGTTATACACCCTATTTGTGGAACTCCTCTTAGAAAACTAATATGATGTCTGTCATCCTGTCAGGGTAACCCAACCCTTCTAGCTGTTTCCACTCGACCTCCAGGCTGTGAGGTTTAGGAGGGCTGGGCGAGCATGTTGTGCTGATCCTAGTGTCAATAAGTCTTTTCCCAGTGGTAGCCCCCATCGTTCCATGGTCGACAATCTTTTCAGATCCTGGAACCAAGCTCTTTGTGTCCAAAAGGGTGCTATCAGCACTAGTTCTGCCTTCTGTTCCAACAGCTTCTGAATCACCTCAGGAAACAATTAAGTCGGTTGGCGCATGTACAGTCATCCCTGTGGCCAGTCGCAGTTCAGAACGTCTGTTCCTGTTGCCCACTGGTTTTTAATTCTGGATATGAAACACAGAAATTGATGATTCTGGTCCATGGTAAAGAAGTCCCTCTTCATCATCCTGTATCTTCTGCAGACCTGTTGAAAACCCAACTTGCAGAGCATCCATACAGACTGGATCTACTCAGCCAGTCCGTCAATGCACTGTCTTGGCCTGCCACACGGACCACCTCCAATGACTATAGCTGGATCTCTGCCCATCTGATCAGGTTGACGGTATGTTGACACCACAAAATTAGCAGAGTAATTCTGTTTCTTCTATACAGAATATTTACATTTATTTACACTGGACAACTGGAAATATATACAGTACTTTAGTAGCAATTTCTGGATACAAATGGACAGAGTACTATGCAGAGAGCTGTACTCCACAAGAGAGCAAAGAGCAATGAACTGTCTGCAATATATATTTGTACTAACCAATCAGGTTGCAACACCTATAATAGCTGAGTCATGATGAATGTGTGTAAAAATCTGATACCATTCTGGTCACCTGACCTCACCAGCTGTCAAACTAGATCAGCAGAATCTAACACATTAGTCCATGACTCACTGCTATCTTGCCAGCAATATGACCAAATGCTGTCACAGGTCACTCGCTTCTGCATGTAAGGTCCGAAATCTGGTTCCTTATGCCTTTGTCGTCGTATTGTCTGTCTGGACTAGAACATGATGACCTGTAAATATCTTGGGAGAATTCCAAGAGCCCCAGCTTGGTGGCTCTGAGTTCTAAAAGTTTTATATTCGGTGAGGTTTCTTCTTGAGACCAAACCCCTTGTGTCATTGTCCCTTGAGAGTGAGTTCCCCACCTTGGCAGACTCGCATCTGCAGTCATCACCATCCTCTCTAGATTTCAGATCAGGGATCCCCATTGGAAACAAAAGGGTTCTAGCCACCACTGCAGCTGATGCTGAAGTTGTTTTGGCAACTGTACCAGCTTGTAGCCCTAGCTGGCCACCACATCCTGGTAAAGTAAGGGAAAATGTCTGTAGAGGTCTGGCATGGAACCTTGACCATTGAAGCATTTCATGGCTTGATGCCACGATGCTCAGAAGCTTGGCCAGTACCATACGCAGAAGTTGTATGTTGTGTTGTCTCTCCCAAGTGCCTACCTGCACTCCCAGGCGAACCCATGATTGAGAGGCGTTTAGATAGCCCTTCTCCATGTGGACCACAAAGGCATGGTCCCTCAAAAAAATAAAAAATCACCACCATCTCTTATGCTTCCCTGCTTTGCTGGTTAGAAGGGGCCTTGACAAGGATGTCATCTAGAGATGGTGACAGGGACACTCCCTGAAGCCTAGGATGTGTTACAATGGCCACCATCAACTTGGTGAACCCTCTTGGGAATGACTTCAGGTGGAAAGGCAGCACTGGTACTGAAAGTGTTTCCCATTATACGCAAAGCGTAGGAACCTGCAGTGAGCCTCTTGAAGTGGGATGTGTAAATGGTCCGCCTATAGATCGACGGATGCCAGGAAATCCTTTACTTGAGCATCTGCCAGTATGGAGTTCAGAGTTTTCATCCTGAACACTGTAGTTCTGATGCAGCTGTTTAGCCATTTCAGGTCCAAGATTTTCCTGACATCCTTATTCTACTTTGGCTCTGGGCACGTTATCCTTTTGGAGTCACGACAGGACTGACAAGTTTGGGGTTTTTTTTGAGTTTTCTTTTTGTTTAAACATAGAACACGTTTTTATCTTCAATAAAATATCTGTCGAGTCCCTCTCCTTGAAGGGAACTGCTATCACCTTAGCTTCTGCCGCAGAGTCCCCATCCCAGTTCTGAGCCACATGTTCCTTCTGGCTACTACGCTGCATGCCATGGCTCTAGCTGACTGCACAATCACTGTCATTAAGGCAATCTTCTTAAGTTTGTCTTTAAGTTCTTTTGGGACTCCACTATTAGCTGAGGCTAGTCCTGATGCCCAAGAATGTGCCGCCCTGGCAAACACCAAACCTGCTGTTGACATCCTGATGGAGCAGGCTGAGACTTCAAAATCTTTGTGTAAGGTTTGCTCAAATTCCCTATTGCTGGGGTCTTGGGCAACCTATCTGCATCCATAGGTAGAACTGAGTTGGAGATCAAGCTAGTCCCAGGTTCATCCACCATTGGCACCTTGAGTCTCTTGGTAGCCTCTGGTTATAAGGGAATAAAGCTTGGGGGGAAAAACATATACAGGTTGCTTACCTGTAATTGGAGATCTTCGAGTGGTCAACTGTGCATTCACACCTCTGGGATAAAGTGCGCCTGCACGGATCCCGATCGGTAATCTTCAAAGCCTAACGGATTTTCGCGCCAGCTCCCCGGTCACGTGCACGTCCCACTGCGCATGACCCGGGGAGAGGCACGAGGATCCCGCCAGTTCCTTCTGACAGCTGCTAACAGCCCCCAAGGAAAAAAGTGAGGGAGACCGAAAGCAGAGGGGAAGGAGGGCGGGTGGTGTGAATGCACAGATGACCACTCGAAGATCTCCAATTACAGGTAAGCAACCTGTATATCTTCTTCGTGGTCTCTGTGCATCACACCTCTGGGAGAATAGTGAGCAATGAACACACCACATACCTGGAGGTGGGTGCTGGAGGTCTCACATCTGAGCTGCTTGCAGGACTGCACGGCCCACCACAGTACGCTGATGGACGCGGACATCTAGGGCGTAATGCTTCACAAACGTGTGAGGGGACGCCCACGTTGCAGCATTGCAGATGTCTCCCAGGGGAATGCCCTTGAGGAATGCTGTGGAAGTAGCCACGGCTCGAGTGGAGTGTGCCCGGAGGGACGCCGGTAGTGGCCTTTTGGCCAGAAGATAGGCGAGCTTTATCGTCTCAACTATCCACTTCGAGAGTCTTTGAGACGACAGTTTCTGTCCCTGTCTGGGCAAGGCATAAGAAATGAAGAGAGCTGGAGACTTGCGAAAGGATTTTGTCCGGTGCAAGTAGAAAGACAGGGCTCTCTTGACATCTAAGGTGTGTAGACTACGTTGCGTTGGGTCCTGGGGATCAGGAAAAAATACCGGCAAGGTGATATCCGCCCCTATATGGAAGTCCGAGACTATCTTAGGCAAGAAAGCGACATCTGGAGCCAAAGTGACGGCATTATGATGAAACACGAGGTATGGTGGGTCACAACGGAGCGCCAAGAGCTCACTCACGCGTCGAGTAGACGTGATGGCCACCAAAAACGCAACCTTCCACGACAAAAGTTGAAGGCTGCATGAGGCCATGGGTTCGAAGGGTTTTCCCATCAGCTTAGTGAGAACCAGGGGCAAGTCCCATGCCGGGACTGGTGTCCGCACTGGGGGATAGAGGCGATTCATTCCCTTGAGGAATTGCTTCGTTGTTGGGTGGGAAAACACCGAATAGCCATCAATCTTAGGATGATTGACTGAGATGGCTGACAAGTAGACTCGGATAGATGAGTGACACAGTCCCCTGTCCTTACATGACAGGAGGAAACCAAAAACATATCTTTAAGTCCGGCGGGGACTGAGGGCCGTCCCACAGACGCCAGGAAAGGTAAAAACTTAGTCCATTTTGACTCATATGAACGTCGAGTGGAGAGTTTGCGTGAGTTCAGTAGAACTTGAGCAATGCGTGATTCTAACCCTAAGTTTGGATCAGCCACACTGTCAATTTCAGCCTGGGCACATCGTGGTGCAGTACTCGGCCCCCGTGCATCTCGAGGAGGTCTGGGTCCGTCGGGAGATGGAGATACGTCCCTCGTGAGAGGCTGAGGAGCGTGGGGAACCAGGGTTGTCTCGGCCACCATGGGGTAACTAGAATTGCCCACGGTCGCTCTGTCAACAGTTTGTGGACTACTCTCGGTATGAGAGGGATCGGGGGAAATAGGTACAATCGTTTCCCTGTCCACTGGAAGAGGAGACCGTCTCCGAGAGAGGTCGGGTCCGTTCCTGCTCTGGAACAGAATAGATGGCACTTCTTGTTCTCTCGAGAGGTGAATACATCCACGGATGGATGTCCCCAACGGTCGAAGATTGGAGTCAGGTAGAGGGGGTTCAGTTCCCACTCGTGTAGGGATGCTCCCCCTCTGCTTAGGAAGTCCGCTTGGACGTTGAGAAGTCCTGGGAGATGAGTCGCCACCAGGTGAATATCTAGTGCCTGGCACTCGTTCCACAGCTCTATCGCCAACCGGCAAAGTCCACGGGAGACCGTCCCACCCTGGCGGTTGATGTAAAACATAGTGGTGGTGTTGTCTGTAAGGACAGTCACCGTTTTCCCCGTCAGGGATTGGCGGAAAGATCTCACTGCATAGAGAACTGCCAGCAGCTCTAAGAAATTGATATGGTTGTGTGCCACAGAGGGGTGCCACCTGTCGCCCACACCTACACCATCCAAATGAGCTCCCCAGCCCCATAGGGATGCGTCCGTGGTGACGGTCGCTGAGGGGGGTGGAAGCCGGAAAGGTGCACCTGAGTGTAAATTCAGGGGCACAAGCCACCAATTCAGGGTCTCTAGGACCTGGGTAGATATCTGGAAAAGTTTGGAGAGGGAGTGGAAGTTGGGGCGGAAACACCTCAAGAACCAAAGCTGCAGTGGTCTCATTCGCAATTTGGCGAAGGGAATTACTGCTGTTGTTGCGGCCATCAGGCCTAGCAGGCGAAGGATTTGTTTCGCTGTAGCCTCCTTGGTCTCTTGGATAGACTGGAGAAGGGAGACTATATCCGCTGCTCTGTTGGGGGGTAGGAACGCTCTGCATTGCAGGGAGTCCAGGATAGCTCCGATAAACTGAACCCGTCTGGAAGGGATAAGCATGGACTTTTTGAGGTTTATAGTCAGTCCTAGTGATTCTAGGGTACGAAGGGTGGTAGAGATGTGGCTCTGTAGTTCCGTCGTAGAGGGGGCGACTAGAAGCCAGTCGTCCAGGTAGGGGTAAAGGTGGACACCTTGGAGTCTCAGATGTGCCGCTACTACTGCCATAAGCTTCGTAAAGACACGAGGAGCTGTAGAGAGGCCGAAGGGTAGGGCCTTGTACTGGAAGTGACGCGGACCGATCGCGAAGCGTAAGTACTGTCTGTGTGACGGGTGGATCGTCACATGGAAGTATGCGTCCTTTAAGTCCAGCGTCACCATCCACGCGTTGGCTTCTAGTAGCGGTAGGATGGTCTGTAGAGTGGTCATACGGAATTTCTTGTAGGTGATGAACGCATTGAGGTTCCGCAGATCCAATATGGGACGAAGTCCGCCATTCTTTTTTGGGACCGTGAAGTAGCGGGAGTAGAACCCCCGCTGAAGGTGGTTTGGTGGTACTTGTTCTATGGCATCTTTTGAGAGGAGGGTTTCGACTCCCGACGATAGGGTGTCGGAGGGAGGGGTGGTTACGAAGTACGATTCTTGTGGAATCTGGAAAAATTCTATTCTGTAGCCTTCTGCTACGACCGACAGTGCCCATTTGTCTGTCGTGATACGTTGCCATGCTGGTAGGAAGGGTGATAGACGGGTGGGAAGATCGGAGCGAATGGGAGAGTCAAAGACTCTGCTTGTTCGGCTTGGGTGGTTTAGCCTTGGAAGCGGAAGCGGACGGGAATCGTGGCTTGTGGCCATAGGGTTTCTGTTGATAAGCAGTAGACGGCGGTCTCTGCCATTGGGGTTCAGTGGGAGATCTTCGCGGTTGCTGTTTGGGCCAAGATCTCTGCCATGTTTTCTGCTTCTGTTGTCTCGGTTGTGAGACACCCAAGTTTCGAGATGTCTTGATGCTCTTATCTAAATCATGAAGGACTGTGTCCGTCGTGGAGCTGAACAGTCCTTCACCCTCGAAAGGGAGATCTTCCACTAAGGACTTTGTGTCTTGTGGAAGCGAAGTCGACCTCAGCCAGGCGTGGCGACGAAGGGCGACTGCTGAAGTGAGTGTCTTGGACGTGACGTCCGCAGCATGCTTAGATGCGTTAAGCTGGTGCTTTGCTAGTACCGTGCCTTCCCTCTGGATCTTCCTAGCAAGGCGTTGCTTATCCTCAGGAAGCTGGGCCAGAAGTGGTGTCATCTGCTCCCATAGGGAGTATTGGTACCTGCTCATGCAGGCTGTGTAGTTTGCCGTTTTTATGCCCAGTGCACCGGCTGAATAAAATTGTCTCCCGAAGGAATCTAATTTCCGTCCCTCCTTATCCAAGGGGGAGGAATGTCCGCTACGGCCCCTGGCCGAGGGGGTCACTACGACTGAGTTGGGCTTGGGGTGGATGAATAGGAATTCTGCCCCTGGCTCTTGGAGCCTGTACATGTGGTCTAACCTCTTGTTGGAAATTGGAGTTGAGGAGGGGTGGCCCCAGGATTCTTTGGCAGTGCTCAAGAGCACCGAAATTAGCGGCAACGCTACCGCGGTGGATGTATCCATCTGTACGATGTCGAAGATGGCATCAGTAGCGGTAGGAGTTGGTTGGACCGTGGCAAGTGCCAAGGAATGTGCCATTCGTTTGATAAGTTCCCCATAGGATTTCACGTCCTCGGAGGGGGAGATTGGTAAATTTTCAGCCACATCAGGGGATGGTGACGGTTGGATGGGAGATTCGTCATCAGATGATTCGGCAGATTCGGGTATCGAATGGTCGGAATGTTCGGAGGGAGACATAGGGGTCGACGGATCTGGTTGGTAGGGAGGGAGGTCGACATCGGGCGAGGTGGGTATCGGCATCGGTAGTTTCGGTATCGGTTTCGGTATCGGAGTCGGGGCCGGGGGATCTCGGCATCGGGAGACTCTTGACGACGTCGATTGGCGATCCCACTCTGCTGGGTACCATTGTGGTGGTGGCGGGTAGGAGGAACCATACAGGTATCGCCATTGACGGACGTCCCACGGCACCGAAGATGGGGGGAGGCACCAGTCTCGCTCGCCTCTCGGCGCCGGCAGCGGGTCGGGCCCGGTCTCGGGACTGCTGTGAGGGATCTGCGTCAGCTCGATGTCGGGTTCCGAATCTGTGAGCTGGATGGGTCGTGGCATCGGGGAGACGGGGCTGCCCCGGGGTCGCTCGTGCCCTGGAGGGTCAAGCTGCGGAGACCCGTGCTGGGTCATGTCGGACGCGGGATGCGTCGACGAAGCACTCGAGGTTTTGTGCTTCAGCTTGCCCTTACCCTCTTTGCCCTCCTTACGCTTCTTAGCGGGAGTTCGTGGCAGTGAGAGGGGTCTTTTCGGTGCCGACTTCTCGGTGCCGGAAGGGCTTCGCATCGGTGGCGACGTCGGGCCCGTCGGTACTGATGGGGATGTCGTCAAGGCGTCGGCTGCGGACATCTTCGGTGACAACGCTGCTTCCAAGAGAGCCACTCTGAGTCGGGCCGCCCGGTTCTTACGAGTTTGTTTGGAGAACGCGGCGCAACTCGAACAGGAGTTGACACGATGCGACTCACCTAGGCACAGCAAGCAGAGGGAGTGCTTGTCTGGGGGGGCGATTTTGCTCCCACAATTAAGGCAGCGTTTAAAGAAACCCCACCGCTGGGCCATAGGCCGGGCGGGGAGTAGAAAGAGGAAAATCCAAAAGAGAGTCCAGGAAAAAACAGTCCGTAGGTCAGGTAAAGCCAAGAAAATCAGTCTGAAAGGCCTTTCCAAGTTGGAAAAAAGAAGAACGAAAGTTAACTACCGACCGGAGCGGAGAGGGGGTCCTCACGACGCGGCGGTCAGAAGAGAACTGGCGGGATCCTCGTGCCTCTCCCCGGGTCATGCGCAGTGGGACGTGCACATGACCGGGGAGCTGGCGCGAAAATCCGTTAGGCTTTGAAGATTACCGATCGGGATCGGCACAGGCGCACTTTATCCCAGAGGTGTGATGCACAGAGACCACGAAGAAGATCTGATGGTTAGTTTTTAGCTTGGAATGGTGTTCCCACTCTGCCTTCATCCTACTATAAAAGGCTGCGGGCAGTTAGAGGCTTGCCATTGCCTGCCTCAGTGTAGCAACCCACAACTTCCTTGGCTGTCTGCCATCCAAGTGCTAACCAGGACTGACCCTGCTTAACCTCTGAGATCTGACCAGCATGGTTGAGCCTGGGCCATCCAGGCCAGGACTGGCATCCCTGCTTGTGGTACTGCCAGTTTGTACATCATCTGGCCAGATTCCACCAGAAGTTCTGGGTCTAAATTATCACTTCCCTTAAGTCTGGAGAAAATTTTAAGTACTTTGAAAGTAATCTCATGTACAGCTCCTGAGGGAACAGCCAGGACTGTACTGTTGGTACTACTTCCTCCAACCATTCCCATTCTACTCTATCTGAGGATGGAACTGGGGAGTCTGAGTCCTTCCTGGACTTTTTACAGCCATCAATGGCAGCCCACTTATGGTGACCCCTTGAGGTTTTCAAGCAGGAGATGTTCAGGAATGGTTGGACCTTGCCTGCCTCTGTGTCATTGTTTGGTGGTCTCCCATCCAAATACTGACCACAGCTGACTGTGCTTATTTGATGAGCTCAGGCTATCCTGAACTATCTTTGCTGCCTCTGTTTCCTGGTTCTCCATAGAGTTTTGCAGGGACTGTGAGGCTTGTGATCTGAATAGATCTGACTTGCTAAGTGTACCCCCCCAAATCTGTTATAGCCTCTCTCGGGCAAACAGTGGAGGTGGTGGAAATGCTATCAAGCAGCAGCCCTGTATGGTTTTCAAGGCAAGGACAGCCAGAGCTGTAGAGCCAACCAGGGATGACCCTGCTTAACTTCCAAGATGTGATCAAACTGCCCTTGCCTGCCTCAGCTGCCCTTGCCTGCCTCAGCGCAGTGACCCTGGACTTCCTTGGTGGTCTCCCATCCAGGTACTAACCAGGGCTGACTCTGCCTAGCTTCTGAGATCTCAACAGTACAAACTAGCTTGGGCTATTCAGGTCTGGGAACAGGGAACTGGCAGCCATTTTCTATTCACTTGCTCTCTTGGGAATGAAAGTGAAAGTAAGTCTGCCATGAGGGTCCAGGGAACTAAGATGGCCACCATCATTTTCCCTGCCTTTCTGTGGCCTTCCTTGGGCCTTCTAGCTCCCTGTCTGTTCCATGGAAACTTTTCCTCTGAAGGGGAAAAGGAAGGGGGGGAAGGGCTCTTTAATCCACTCCAGCCTGTCCCAGATTGGGGAGACTGGAAGCCCCAGGAATCCATTTCCCCTTCTTCCTCCCTGAATAGCTCGGGGGGTTGCTTGGGTTTTTTTCCCCAGTCTACCACTTGGCCCTCCTTTGCCTCCAGTTTAGGTTTTTTGGCCCCATAAGGGCTTACCATGATTCTGGCGAGGGCTAGAGGCTCCCGGCTTGACTGTTCGACCGCATGCCGGGTCCTCCGAGACCCGGGGAGAGTGGCCAGGTTTCCGGCATCACCCTGGTCTCCTTGCAGACTCAGCTGCCTCCCCTGATGTGTGTTGATTGGGGAGGTGACCTCCAGCCACAGGCTGGGCCCTGATGGGAGTCTGCGTACACAGCCATGGCTGCTGGGGATCTCCCGGCGCCATTGGCTGCCTTTGCAGTCTGCCGCCGATTGTGGCTCGAAATAAGGAAGAGGGAGGGTCTCTCCCTTCTCCCTCTTCTTCTCATTCCTGGATCGCTGTGCTCTACAGAGCGCCTGTGAAACACGTCCTGCTCAAGCAGCAGGGCCGGTAAGACTGGGATGTTCCCAGGGGACAGGCCCCTCCCCTTCCTGGATTGATCTGAGGAAACCGACCCTGTTCCAGAGGAGGAGCCTAATCCCAAGAGTAAGGACTGCCCCACTACCCGGACCACTGGAGAAATGATTATTTTTTCAAAATCAGTTAAGTCTCTTATTTGACCTCTGTAAGCGTATGCGGCTTCTTTGAGTCTGGAAATTAATTATAAATATACCAGTCATTGAACATTCTTTCCTTCTTAACTGTTTGCCACAATTTAATTTCTCCTTGTTGATTTAGCATAGCTTGAAAAATTACAAAGTCATTGGCTTTTCTCACATATTTGTCAAAGAATGCATCTATTGGTAACATTATTAGTGAGGTTGGTGAGCTAATTCTTATTCTTAAAGAATCCCAGATTTTAAGCATATATCTAATTGTGTAATTTTTGTTTGGAATCTGAGTTCTTTTCTTTACCCAGAGATGATTGTGTATCCCCTCTGTCAAGTCTGTAGTCTCTAATTCCATTAATCTGTTGTTTGGACTTTGATCCAATCTGCAATCCAGACCAGGCCTGCTGCTGTAGTATAACTGTTGGGGGAAAGAGGGGTGCAGGAACCTTTTCATGCACTCGAATTTCCACTGTGTTCATTGGGGGGGGGGGGGGGGGAGAGAGAGAGAGAGAGAGAGAGAGAGAGAGATGTTCTAAATCAGGGGTGGCCAAACTGTGGCTCGTCAGCCACATGCGGCTCTTTCACACATATCGTGTGGCTCCCAGCAGGGCAACTGGGGAAGCAAAGCAATACTTTTTCCTCCCTCACTCCCTCCCATCAATTTGTTTCCTTGTTTCTCTCTGTCTCTCTTTCTTTCCACCTCTCTCTCTTAGACAAATATCATTAGCAAACAAATAAATATCATTGGACAAATAAGTATCATTATCAGTATCTGTTTTTACCCCCTTTTGTTTTATTTTTGGCAGTCTCATTTAATGTTAATAAAAAGCAAATTTGCATATTTTAAAGTAAAAATGTATGTATAATATTTGTTCATGTCTTGCAGCTCTCAGACATTTGACGTTTATTCTATGTGGCTCTTACATTGAGCAAGTTTGGCCACCCCTGTTTTAAATCAAGACACAAGTTATTCCATTATACACTCTTAAGTCAGAAAAACATTTTTGTAGTCTTTCAATATTCAGCATAAAATATTTCAAAATAACCCCAATACATAAACAGTGCACTTTTAATTCTATAAAGGATATTCTTGGTTATTCTGCCGAGACCCATAACTGCTGGGTGGTTGACCAGAACAACCAGAAACAAGACTAAAATCAGACATTACGTACTCTTTTTCACCTATAGAAGCTACTGTACTGATGGGCATTTGACATACATCTGACGTATATAACAAAGTCAGCCCTTTCGTAAAAACATAAGAGAAGCCAATGTTGGATCAGTCCAATAGCCCATCTAATCCAACACTCTGTCAAACAATGGCCAAAAATACCAGGTGTCATCAGGAGATCCAGCTATGGGGTCAGGATACTAGAAGCCCTCCCACTGTTGCCCCCCAGCACCAAGAATACAGAGCATCACTTGCCCCAGAATGAGAGATCCTATCTGTACCTTGTGGCTAACAGCCATTGATGGACCTGTTCCATATGTATCTCCAATTCCCTCTTGAAGCCATCCATGATTGTGGCTGCCACCACCTCCTGTGGCAGTGAATTCCATATGTTATAATCACTCTTTGGGTGAAGAAGTACTTCCTATCATCCATTCTAACCTGACTGCTCAGCAATTTCATTGAGTGCCCATGAGTTCTTGTATTGTGAGAAAGGGAGAAAAGTATTTCTTTCTCTACCTGCTCTATACCATGCATAATCTTGTAAAACTCAATCATGTCACCCCTCAGCCGTCGATTCTCCAAGCTAAAGAGCCCCAAATGCTTTAATCTTTCTTCACAGAGAAAGTGTTCCAACCCTTTTATCAATCTAGTTGCCCTTTTCTGCACTTTTCCCAATGCTATAATATCCTTTCTGAGGTGTGGTGATAAGAACTGTACACAGTATTTTAAATGAGGTTGCACCATCGATTTATACAGGGGGGTTATGATACTGGCTGATCTGTTTTCAATTCCCTAATAACCCCCGGCATAGCATTGGCCTTTTTTATTGCAGTCCCACACTGTCTCAACGTTTTCAGTGCGTTATCTGCTATGACTCCAAGATCTCTCTATTGGTCAGTCTCCGCCAGTTCGGACCCCATCAATGTGTATTTGTACTTAGGATTTTTGGCCCCAATGTGCATCACTTTGCACTTGGCCACACTGAACTCCATTTGCCATGCTGACGCCCACTCGCCCATCCTCAACAGATCCCTTTGGAGTGCCTCACAATCCTTCCTGGTTTTTACCACCCTGAACAATTTCATGTCATCCGCAAAATTTATCCACTTCACTGCTTACTCCCAATTCCATATCATTAATGAACAAGTTAAAAAGCATCAGACCCAATACTGATCCCTGCGGTACCCCACTGCTTACCACTCTCTACTGTGAAAATTGCCCATTTATACTCAATCTCTGTTTCCTATTAATTAGCCAGTTTTTGATCCACATGAGGAATTGTCCTTTTGTCCCATGGCTATTGAGCTTACTTAGCAGTCTTTGATGAGGAAATTTATCAAAAGCTTTCTGAAAGTCAAGGTAAACAACTTCTATTGGGTCCTCCTTGTCCACATGTTTGTTCACCCCCTCAAAGAACACTAACAGGTTAGTGAGACAAAATCTTCCCTTACAGAACCCATGCTGAGTCTGCCTCAATAGTTTTTGTTCATCAATTTGCCTACTAATTCTTTCCTTAATAACAGTTTCCACCAACTTACCCGGTATCGACTAACTGGCCTGTAATTTCCCGCATCTCATCTGGAACCCTTTTTAAAGATGGGGGTGACATTCGCTACTTTCCAATCTTCAGGAATGGAGGCAGATTTAATGAAAGATTACATATTTTTGTCAGGAGATCCACAAGTTCCCATTTGGGTTCTTTCAGAACTCTCAGATGTATCAGTTTTTAAGTTGTCTATCAGTCGTAAGGCCTCCTCTCTCATCACCTCAATCTGACTCAGGTCTTTCAACACCCCTTCCGAAATCAGCAGTTCTGGAGTAGGCAAGCACTTCTCATCTTCCGCAGTGAAGACAGAGGCAAAAAAATGGATTCAGCTTCTCAGCCATTTGTGAGAGTCCTACACAGTCAGTCAGCAACAAGTGTCCTTAAATAGGAAAGCTTTATTGAGAAGGGTCTGCAATGGTCATCTGCACGTCTTGTGTCAGTAATGGCAGGCACTAGGTTACCCAGTACAGTTATACAGAATTCAAGAGAAGGCAATCAGTGTAATGTAACCAATCATCATTCCAAGAATAAGGCGCTTAAAAATACTGGTTCTTTGTTGCCAAGGAAAATGCGAGAAGCTTATAGCCAGACAGGAGAAAAGATACATGGCCTGGTACTCACAATCTCTCAAGATCAAAGCAGCAGGGCTAGCTATAAGCATGTCTATGAGAAGTATAACGTATTATTCCACAGTGATGATGTGGCAGGAGATGGCAGCATTAGCTGACACCATTTCCTATCATTCTTCAGTACTCCCCACTGCCTCCCTGGCTGGTTTCCTGCTTCTAATGTATTTGAAGAAAGTTTTATTGTTGTTCTTTATGTTTTTTGCAATATGCTCCTCATATTCCTTTTTTGCCTGCCTGATCACAGACTTGCATTTTATTTGCCACAGCCTGTGTTCCCTTTTATCAACCTCACTGAGATTAGCTTTCCACCAGGTCTTGGGTGTTACTTAGGACCAAATCCAGGATCACCTCTCCCCTGCTAGGTACTGTGACCATCTGCTCCACAGAACAGTCATTGAGAGTGTCTACAAACCCAATCTCTTTTTCCCGACTTGAACACATATTGACCCAATCAATATGTGGGTAGTTAAAATCACCTATTACGACACAGCTATTTCATCGAGGTGCTCTCTTTAATTCATTCATCATTTTATAATCCTCCTCTATCTTTTGATCTGGTGGGCGATAACAAACTCCCAGTGTTAAGCTTCCTTTTGGGCCTACTATTTCAACCCAGAGTATTTCCAGAAACGAATCCAATTCTCTTACCCTCTCAATCTTACTGGACTGTATACCCTCTCTGATATACAGAGCCACCCCACCTCCAACCCTCCCCCCCTATGCTTCTGATATAATTTATAATCAGGAATCACCATATCCCACTGATTTTCCTCATCCCACCAAATTTCTGAAATACCCACAATGTCTATTTTTTCCCCAACACCAAGCATTCTAGCTCCCCAGTTTTTCCTCAGATACTATTAGCATTTGTTCAATGGCCATACGCGTGGAACAGGTAGCACTTCTGAAAAGGCTACCTTGGAGGTCCTGGCCTTGAGGCTCCTGCCTAGCAGCCTAACTTTTTCCTCCAGGAACTCATGACTGCATTTCCCCACATCATTGGTGCCAGCATGCACCACAACCACTGCCTCCTCTCCAGCACTGTCTATCAGCCTATCTAGAATACGCGTAATGTCTGCTACCTTCACACCAGGCAGGCAAGTCACCATACGGTCAGTATGCGGATTTGCCACCCTAAGGATCAAATCACCAACTACCAAGAGCCCTCCTCCCTCCCTGCCCAGGGATGGTTCCTTGGTGCGAAAGGATACCCATTCACCAGCTAAAGAGGTCCCTTCTGAGGGAACATTCCCCTTATCCTCAGTAAGGTGCCGTTTCCTCTTGACCCTCATGCTCCCTGACAGCGGCTAATTACTATAGTTATTAAAGTATTATAGGTGTACCAGCAGTTTTTTAGAGTTTTAGCAGAGGACTGAAACTCATTCTAGCCCTAATTCCGCAACAATAACTTAATGTTGGGTACTGCTAGGTCTCCTCTCTCTTTTTTCATCCTGTAACACTTTAAATCTGATTCTTGACTTCTTGCCATTCCATATAAACATATTTATTTGCTTTTGCCAATCAATCATTCATTCATTCATTCATTCATTTATTTATTTAATGGGATTTATTTTTCGCCCTCCCCGCCGACAGCGGGCTTTTAAGGTCTTCTGTTGTATATTAATTAATATAATCTAAAATTAAAAAGTTTATTTTGGGCAATATATTCATTTTATTGCAGAAATTCTACCCAGCCAGGACAATTTTAGTTTGGACCATCTTTCCATATCTTTTTATATTCTCTTCCAGATAGCTATATAATTATCTTTGAATAATGTATGTCCAGATATTTAATTGGATCTGCCCTTAATTCACATCCTGTAATTTTCTAAATGCTTTCCTCTTTTTGTTTTGTTAAAAATGTAGAGATTATTTTTTGGGGGGTTTGATTTTAAATCCAAAAAAGGATTAAATCTTACTATTTGTGCTATGACATGATGAAGTGTGGTGTGTGGATGGGAGATTGTCAAAATAATTTAAACTCCTTTCCATCTACTTCAATCCTCCAATTTGGGGATCTTGTCTTATTTTGGCAGCAAAAATTTCCATTGCAAGAATAAATAATACTGGTGATAGTGGACACCCTTGTTTGGTCCACATTTCAATTTGAAATCCATCTGTTAGTATTCCATTATTTTTTTTGCATTTTGTTTTGCATAAATTCCATGTGTCCAGTTTTCAAATTAAGGTCCACAAGTAAGGCATTGTAAAACTTTTTGTAAGAAAGTCCAGGAGAGATTATCAAATGCCTTTTCAGCATCTAAAAAAATAAATTCTGCTTTTTGTCTTTTTCTGAGCAGCCCACCTCTTGAAAAGGGTGCTTGGACCATCCACAACATTCCAGCCTGCTGTATTTTGTGAAACACTGCTACATATAAGTGTGTGCTGTTACCTGCTTCTGAAAACAAAGAAGCCTTTGCAGAGCCAGGCTCTGTGCCTGGCCTAAGGTACTGTCTATAAGTTACTGTCTGGAGTCATGAAACGGTTTAGGGTCACGATGGCTACTTAGGAATACGACTTAAGACACATAGAATAATAGGCAAAACTTTGGACTGTCTGACACGTATCATGAAGATTCTTCTGATTTTTATATCCAGAGTCACTTCCCCAGTTTGTTAGAAATAATGACTGAAAAGAGATCTCTTTTCAGCCTGTGTTCCTCTAGAGAATAGAATATCCATTGTGGGTCAAAGCAGGGGCATAGAGTTTTGGAAATCCCGAGGGGGGGCTCCTTAGCGCGCGCGAATGTTCTCCCCCCCGGGAAACCGCCCCGCCTCCCCAGGCCCTTCCAAGGCCTGCCAGTCGCTGCTGCCGGTGCCTCTCTCCCCCCTCCCTCTCCCTCTCCAGCAGTGGCTGCCGGCCTCGGCAGGACCTTGGGAGGCGCAGCAACAGGCGCTCCATTTTCCAGGGGGTGGCTGAGCCCCCCCCCCGGGAAATTTCGGGGGTGGCTCAAGCCCTCGAGCCCCCCCCCCCCGTACTCTACGCCTATGGGTCAGAGACCTGGATCAAATTAAGAGGTCATATAAGTTGGAGTAAAGATATATAAATATGTATCTACCTGGTCTTCAGATGGGTCACCATCACTGCCAGTGGCAAGCTGAACACATTTGGAGATGATGTTTGAGCTTACAGAAATGCTTGCAATTATAACTGCTCTGCATAGACAAACTGCACATTCTGACCAGGCCTGAACATTACAGATTCCTACATGTATGATTTGATTTGGGAGGAGGAATTTGTTCACTGGAAAATTTCCATAATATGTATGTCTGTGAACACTCTATTAGGACAGTAAGGTCTACTGATCTGCTAAGCTTATGCCATCAAAACCAGGTTGTGTCCTGGCTCATAAATATTGAACTATGGCTTGAAATAGCAATACTAGGAGCAATCCTCCCTCAAAGCTGTGGGGTCTTGTGAGTAAAAAATTTATTTTGTGAGCTGCTAGCATTAAAGTGAGCGATTTGGCTTCTGCAAAAATTAGCTGTCTCTGGAGCCGTCCTTCCTGAGCCAAGACAAAAATGTGTGAGCCGGAGACTTAAAAACTGTGAGCTAGCTCACAAACTCATCTTAGAGGGAACAGTGACTAGGAACACTCCCCACACCATATCTGTGCTCCTCTTTTCTTGGAACTATCAAAGAAGTTACCATCCATCCAAAAGAGTCAAGGCAGTGTTGCCAATAACAGTACTCTCTAAATGGTAGTGTAGAAAACACTACATCTTATCACTACTGATGAAGCCATGGCTCTCGCAGAGAATTACAGGATGTCCAAAGTTATATTGGTCATTAATGCTGCTGTATAGGTAGTTTAATCAATTCATACTTAAGATGTTTTGACCTTGAGGCACTTACTCCAGTAGATCTCTGGGCTGCCACAAAGCTAACATAACAAAAACAGAGTGGTCAAACTGACCCTAATAGCTACGGCCAAACTGGAACTAGCTAATGTTGGTGCTTGTTCCCTACTTTCTAGTCTTGGTTTATTCCCAATTCCAGGAAGTTCGGAGGCACAGCAAACCCTTCTAACTCCAGGGATAAATCTTGGAGTGCTTATCCTCTCTCTCAACAACTCTTGGTGGCACCACTCTCTAGTTTGATTGTGAAGCCTTCCATCTTTGGTGGAAAAGGACTTGCTGCATTGTCAACTGTCATGGACCTGGGGACACAACGTTGTCTGTGAGCATTCCCCACTGCATACTTTGGTATCATCTCCATTCAGCATCAGCTATGTGGAGTTTTAGATATCCCTTCTCCAATCACTCATTAGCATTTTGTCAGAGGAGAGGGCACAAAATGGCTGGGGTGTTCAGGCTTTTCAGCATCTCTTCTCTCTATGTTGAGGATGAAGGTAAAAACCTCCCTTGCAAAAAAAAGGAATTGCTGAGACTGTAAATAAGTGGGAGAGGGAAAGCTGAAGAAAGAAGGGGGGAAAACAATGGCTCTCTACCTAGACAGAAAAAACAGGGAGAAAAAGTGTTCAGAGCAAACAGGCAAAGTCTCTTAGTACTGGCAGGAACAGAAGTTGGAATAATCCCCTTCCAAGTGTTTGTTTTTGAACTTACACCTGTCTAGGGCTGCCAAGTACCGGCGACTTACCGGCGGGGGGGAGTTGTTCTCCCCCTGGGAACTTTTCTGGTGCATGCGCTTTGCGCGCGCCACGGCGACGTAATGACGTCACCTCCGGGTGATGTCATTACACGGGGGAAGTCGTCCTCACCGGACGACTTCTGGGGCGGGGTTCCCCCTGCCAGCCGAATGCCGGCCGGCAGATTGGGAACCCCTATAGCGGGGCATCCCCCGCCCCCCGGGCTGACTTGGCAGCCCTACACCTGTCTCCCAGAGGTGGAAGAAGGCCCACAGCTATGGTGGGGCCTTGCAGGGCCCAGCCCCTAACTGACTATGAAGGCCCCAACTTCTGGACCCCCTTTCCTCACTGCCATGAGTGGTAGGCCAGCCAGCAAGGGCACAAGCAGACCCCATCTTCATGGCTGCAGTGGGTGCTTGGCTGGCTCTCACTCCCTCACTTGCTCGCTGGGCACCAGTGGCTCACTCAGCCACCATTGGAAGTTTTTCACACAGGAGAGGAGGAGACAGCCAAAAAGGAGGAGGTGGCCTGGCAGCCCCAGGCCCGAGATGAGCCAAGGAGGGGAGAGGCAGGTGAGTGAGTGCCACAGACAGGGAGGAACAACAGATCGACCCAGGAGAGGGGTAGCCGGTGAGCAAGCCCGGCCTGCTGCTGACAGGGTGGGGGGGTCTGTCTGCATTTTTTCTCATGGGAGGCGTGGCACCAGCTCCTCACCCTGCTGCTACTTTCATGGAAACACTAGGGGTGTGGCTGCTCTGCCTACTGCCCACCCCCGAAAGTGCCCCCAGGCTGAGCTCTACAGACACCTTGGGCCTTCCTCACTGGTCTCTTGACTAGGACTAACCCCTCTACCCACATGACAACCCCTACCCTGAAACCACCTCGACCTCCATCCTGGCTGTAGCTGCAGTGTTTTTCCCACGTGGGGATGGGGGGAAAGTTGCCAAGGGACCCCTTGGACAGACAGACAGCCACTCCTCTCCTAACTGCACTGGCACTCCTTGGCAATGGGCACAATCTGGTCCAGATGCAAGAACCTCCTGAAGTCCCTCCAAGTGCCTAGGGAGAGCCAGGAGCGGGCAGGAGCCAGGCAAAGGGTGTCGGGATGATGGGGTCCCAACAGTGACAAAAAAGGCTAATGTGATCTTGGGGTGTATCAAATGGGGGCATAACATCCAAATCGCAATGTTTGTCATAGCCCCACTGTACACTGCATTGGTCAGGCTGCATCTGGAGGATTGTGTGCAGTTCTGAAGGCCTCACTTACAAAAGGATGTGGACAGAAAGGAGTGGGTGCAGAGGAGAGTGACAAGGATGATTAGGGGCCTGGAGATCAAGCCCTATGAGGAAAGGCTGAGGGACTTGGGAATGTTTAGGCCCAATTTACACCTCCCCTCTGAAGTAGTTTGACTGCTGTTTTTTCCTGTGCTCATTTCACGCTGGTTTCAAATTTCACTCCCTGGGTCTGAAGAGTACTAAGCAACAGGATTTGTTTAAAGCAGTATAATGCTAGCTTGACCATAGGAGGGCAATTAACGAATGTAAACAAGTATGGTTTGAAACTAGAAACAGGTATAGACATTTATTTTTTTTCAGCGGGAAAGTCAGATGTAGATTTGACCTTAGTCTGGAGAAGAGGAGATTGGGGGGGACATGACTGCTCTCTTTAAATATTTGAAGGGCTGTCAGAGGAGGGCAGGGAGCTGCTCCTGTTGGCAGCAGAGGATAGGACTCACAATAATGGGTTTAAATTAAGGGTGGGAAGGTACCAGCTGAATCTTAGGAAATACTTTTTTACAGTAAGAGTTGTTCAACAGCAGCGTTAGCTCCCTAGGGAGGTGGTGAGCTCCCCCTCACTGGCCATCTTTAAACAGTGGCTGGACGAACACTTGTCAGCTCTAGGCTGATCCTGCATTGAGCAGGGAGTTGGGCTAAATGGTCTGTATGGCCCCTTCCAACTCTGTGATTCTATGATTCTATGTATTTCTCCAAACTCCACATCAGTATTGTATGTGTAAATGCTATTCCATAAAAAACAATTCCTATATATGGAAAGGTAGAATGTCAGGGCTAGACTAAAGTTCTCCCCCTAACATGCTTGGTTATTTAAACCACTGAGCATACAATCAAACATTGTGCATTTCTAACACAGAAAAAGAAATCATGACAATCAATAAGCTACATAATTACTCCTTGTTAGAATGCTGAAAGTGAAACACAACATGAGCAGTGTTCCTCACATTTCAGGGTGTATTTTTGCATTTGTGCGTGTGTGTTTGTGCACGTACACCCATGCCTGGAAGTCATGGCAACGTCTGGCAACTCAAACTGGGGCATAGAGGACATCCAGAGAAATGGCTTGAGAGCCTGCCTCTGGCCTCCCAGCCCTGGTATTCTCTGGAGGTCTCCCGTCCAAATACTTGCCAGGGTTGACCCTGCTTAGCTTCCAAGATCTGACGAGATTAGGCTTGTCTGGACTATCCAGATCAGGGCAAGTAGTGCCCCTCACTTTTGATGGGATCCAGCTGTCTCTTCCTGACTGGGCTAACAGACTAGAAATTATAATCGATCCAACTTTATTGCTGAAGAAGCAAGCTGATGCAGCTGCAAAAAAGACCTGCCATCTCCAACTAGCTCAGAAGATGGCCCCCTACCATGACTTTGCTGACTTAGCTATGTGGCTCCATGCTATGGTTACCTTGGTACTAGACTACTGTCAAGCATTCTACATGGGTCTGCCCTTAATAGGGTTGCCAACCTCCAGGTGGCACCTGGGGGTCTCCCACTACTACAATTGATCTCCAGACAACCAAGATCAGTTCCCCTGCAGAAAACCGACTGCTTTGGGAGTGGACTCTATGGCATTATACCCCTTCCCTCTCCAAAACCCATCCTCTTCAGGTTCCACCCCCAAAATCTCCAGGTATTTCCCAACCTAGAGCTGGCAACCCTAGCCCTTAAAGAAAACTTGAAAACTACAGTTAGTACAGAATGCCACAGCCCAGCTACTATCAATACTGTGGAACTTGCATATCATTGCAGACAACTAGTTACTGTTACGTTACCAGGTTCAGTTCAAGGTGCTAGCTATCACCTACAAAGCACTGGACAACATACTGCCTCTCTTGCTATGTTCTGTTCACCTGAGCAAAGCCTTCTGAGGATGCAACTCTGCAAATCAGCAACTCTGCAAATCAGCAACTGTCCATTCATGTGCATTCTCTATGATGGCTTCTACATTGTGGAATGGTCTTCCTGCGGCTATTAGGAAGACCCCCATGCATCTATTATTTTGCAAAATATGCAAAATGAAATTGTTCAGGAGAGCTTTCTTGTAGGAGCAAAACTATAGTGTAATGGTTTGGCTCAGGCGTGACTTCTTCAAGGGATAAAGTCTTCTCTACACTGATTGTATTGTCACCTTAAAAAAATGTCTGCATGTGTTGTTCAGGTTTTCTCTTTTGTTCTATAATTCCAGCCCAAATCCATTTTTTGTCTTACTAGGATTCTGCTTTTCAAATCAAATGTTATCATATCTTGTAATTTGCTTACTAATTAACTGAAATGTTATCATACTTATCATACCTATAATCCACCTTGGGTCCAGTGGGAAAGGCAACCTACAAATGGAAACAATAAATAAATAATTTCTCTGTACTTCTAACAATGGGATTTTTATATGACAAATGGTATTACTTTAGTTTTTTTTCATATTATTTCACCTTTGTAGTAGTCATTTATTCCCTGTTGTGTCAAAACAGCCTAGTCTAATGGGGGGGGGGGGGAATAATCAAACTGGAATAAATGCAAACTACAAACAATCAAATTATGAATAGGGATGGGCACAAACCAGGAAAATGCTGGTTCGTGATTCATAGCATGCCTGATTTGTGACCTACAAACTGTCATGAACTTTTGAGGGCTAAACAAACTGGTTCAGTCCATGATGTGGTAGAATGCCTACCCCCCCCCATGCTAAAGACACCAAACTTGCCACGGATCTTTGGTTGACTCTCCTCTACCTCCCCTCCAAGTTTGGTGAGGATTGGATTTACAGGGTCTGAGTTACAGCCCCCCACAAAGAAGGCACCCCCATTCTCCATTGTTTCCAATGAAGGTGGGGAAATGCAAAAAAAGCAAGGGTAATAGAAGCCCAGCAGAACAGAATCAAAGTTGCAGAGAATCTCTGCAGTAGAAACTGAAGGTGGGGGCATTTTTGCAAGCCCAGAAGAACCAGTGGAATGTGACCAGCAGAACCAGTGCCACTGTAGCAGCACAAACCCAACAGGACTAAGGTCAAATCAGAGAATCTCTGCAGTAGAAATTGATGGTGAGGGCAGTTTTGCAAGCCCAGCAGAACCAGTGCAATGTTCTAGTTCCCAGCAGAACCCACTGCCATTGTGGCATTGCAAGCTTAAAAGGACTGATCTCAAAGCAGAGCCACAAGAAATCCACGCTGGGGGTGGTGGTGATTTTGCAGGCCCAGCACAACCAGTTATAATGTGCAGAATGAACGACATAAAAGGTTAGTTACATACAAAGTAAAGGGCCAATAACTAAAAACTACACTTATAATGTAAATATTATCAAAAATACATGTATTTATTATCAGTTACTTAAAAACAATTATAGGCCCAATGCCCATAATTGTACAGGCAGGTGCGCATATTAGCCATTGGGATCAGCTATTGGAAAAGAAAATGAAAGGTTTAGGAATAACAAATGATATGGTAAAGACTACAGAGACCACAGCAGTAACTAGGCTAATTAAAATGTGTGTAAAGAAACTCAGTACTAATAGTACATCAGTCAGGGCCCGTAGGGTATGTTCGGCATGTTATCTGGGTATACCCTTCCTGACGCAACTGCCAAAATATTTTTATCGTTTGCCAATACCAAAGCTCAGAAGAGCTTTTACTTTGGCAAGAATGAATGCCCTTCCATCAGTGGTTCTGGAGGGTAAATATTAAAAAGTGCTATATTCAAATAGAACATATAGTTGCTCACATGTTAAAATTGAAACAACATACGATTATGGAATGTTCTATATTTAATTAGCTGAGGGCTAGTTTAATTACTCCTTTACACGGAAATAAGGAAATGCCCACTGAAGCATCTGACCGTATGAGGGCACAGGTGACGTGGTTACTATCGGATATAAATTATTTTGTTATTCTCTCTGTGGCAAAATTTATGGGGGCAATAATTAAACAACAGAAGAATAACACTAAGTAAGGCATTATCTTATCAACAGAGGAGGGAGAGGAAGGCAATTCTACCTGATTCCACCTTCTCCCTTCAGCATCCTGTACTATTGTGTACTTTGCTTGCAAGGCTCTTCCATCCCTCCAAGAGAATTTTCAGAGCAAGCAGCAGGCTGCTTTCAAGGGAGCGGGGAAGCAGGGAAAACAAAAAGTACATTCTAGGAAACTTACACAGTTGAGGCACTTAGGAATTAAGTAGGTATTTTAGAAAACCTGGGGAAACTCAGGTTTGCAGAACATTCTTAAAATGAGTGGGGGAATTAAAGAGGTTTAAAACCCTGAAAAACTGTATAGATACCACAAAAGAAAGAAAATATATTCGAGTAGAATTTTGGATTGCTGTAGTCCTGTGCTTTCAGCTCCAACCCCTCAACCCATTAAGTGATAAACAGCAGTTTGGCAATCTGTTAAAGTGAGTATGAGAAAAACGATAAGATGTCACAAAGGCCTCAAGAAAGAGGGACAGGAGGGGAAGAGGCAACCAGGGGGATAGTAGAAAGGCTAGGTGGTAGGGGAGGGAAAGGGGCCAGCAAGGGGGGAAAAGAAGGGGCAAACAGAGACAACATGGGAAAGAGTGCCATGGGAGAATTAGATTTTTCCCCTGGTGAGTGCTCAAGGATTGCCTCTTTGTATCATATAAATTTGAAAGTTTTACCAATAAGGAATAAAGTAATTTCTTCTACACAAAACATTCTAAATAAGCATACAGACTCATTATAAAACAAGCTACAGTAGAAAATAAGTGCTTAAAATGGAGCATACTGACAAAATAGCAAAATTATATTACAGTTCCAATCCTAACTCCAGTACACATACAGATTCTCCTGCTCCCAGTGGGCCATGCCTGCCAGCATTGCATCTCTAGGAATTGCCAGGAACTCTATGGCAAAAACATCATTTTCAGCAACTCTTAGGCTGATTTTACACCTCCCCTCTAAAGTAGTTTGACTGCTGTCTTTTCCTGTGCTGATTTCACAGTGGTGTGAAATTTCACTCCAGGGGGTTTAAGTGCACTAAGAAACCACAATTGTTTAAAGCAGAATAAAGCGGTACAATACTAGCTTGACCACAGGAGGGCAATTAGTAGATGTGGACATTTCAGTGGCAGCACGCTTTCACACCGCACAGACGTATGGGCAGGTTTTTTTTGGAACTAGAATGATTCCAGCGGGAAAGTCAGATGTAAAATCAGCCTTAGAGAAGACTGATGTCACTTCAAGGGAAAACCCAGAAGTGACATCAGTCCTGTCTAAGAATTGCTGAAAAAAATTTCCACCCCAGCCAATCTCCTGCTGTTTGCCAGGCTCAGCCTGCAATCCTATGTATGGAGCCATCAAAGGCAATGGGAATACTCTGTCAAAATTCTGTCCATGGATACTGCAATCTCCTTACATTGCTCAGATCATACCAAGGCATGCATGCTTTGTACCAACATTACTGACATATCAAGGACACTAAAATGTAGAGTTTGTCCTCTTCAAATACTTTCTCTCTGTCACATCAATAATCAGAATAATTAATGTAGTGTCAGTGAAGAATGAGCATATCAAAAGAATCCAGACCAGCATTTTCTGTTTTGACTGCACAATTATATATTCTGCACCAACAGAGATAAAACATTTAGTTTCCTACTGACAGTAGTGCTTGCATCAATTGCAATGAAATGAATGGCATTTAAGCATGTGTAACTAGGGATCTGACTGCAGCTCTAATATTAGAAAATTATTGTAGGTATATATAAAACGGTGTAATTACATTTGGGATATGATCTGATCTGCTGCCATCTATGTTTTACCTGTGATTTTATTAGTAATTTATGCTGTTTTAACTGATGTATTTATTGTCTTGATATTTTAACCTGTTAGCTGCATTGAGCCAGCTTGCCCAGCAAGGCTGGATATAAATATGAATAAGAAATAAATAAATTAAATTAAATGTTAAAAATGCTGGCTTAAGATTATTTTATTATCTGTTTCAAGGATATCAAAGAGACATTGTAAAATTATATTATTCTATGTTATAATACAAACTAATTAACTGTCAATAAACCACATAATATATTTGGTGCAATAATCTGTAACGTTTATTTATTATACCCAGGCTCTAGTGTCTGACATTGCCCACCTCTGAATATGGTTGAGATCTGATTACATTCATGTAAGACTCATTCTAACGGAAATTTGAGAGATTTAAAAAAAGATTACAGGAAGATGCATTATAAAAACAGACCTCAAAAGTCAAAGTTAATAGTGAACCCATTCTCTTTCATGTACATAACTATGGAAACAAATATCCTGTGAACTCTAGATATACACAGTATCTCTCGCAAGATCTCAGTGGTTGAGGAGACTGGTTCTCATTCATCTTGTGGCTGTATAATTTGATCTTTGTTGACTAAGGTACAAACAACAAGAATGCAACTTGATTATCTATGCAGCACCAGAAAAGTCCAATAACACTTTTTCCTTTCAACATTGATGGGATATTCCTGATAAAAGCTATTACCACAACAGAAATAGAAATACTAGTGTTAAGCAAAGCTTCTCTTCCTATTTTCAACTACATGGTTTTCCATTAACCAAAATGTCACTTTGGTTATTTTAAACTTTCTGGGATAAAATACTTCACAAAGTATTGGTCTCAACACTTCACAAAGTAACTATTATCTATCCCAAATTAATAACCAAACAAAAACGTTATGATCTCACCTTTGATGCCCAAGCTGGCCAAATTCAGGTTTTATTTCCTCTAACTCCTGGCATATTATAATATGAAGGATGTTCATTAATTTACAGGTGGTTGAAATAGGATGTTGCTATAGTAAATGAGATAGCTTACTTGTCAAAGCAGACATAGAGATATTTATTTAAGCAAATTAATGCCTCCAAGTGTTTTCCATTTGTTTTATTTAATTAGCTAAATCAAGAAGTCTAAGGGCAAGTCCACAGTGACCTTCCTATGTCCTAAGTTTGAATCCAGTGGCACCTTTAAGACCAATGAAGCTGTACCTGATGAAGTGTGCATGCACACGAAAGCTTGTACCCAGAATTAAATTTTGTTGGTCTTAAAGGTGCCACTGAACTCAAACTTTGTTCTGTTACTTCAGACCAACACAGCTACCCACCTGAATCTATTCTTATGAGCTGTGCTTGTTGCTCCAGGATTTAGCTTCTCCTGGGTCATGTTCAGCTTTTTTTTGGAGCCGTGCCAGGCATGAGTGTCTGGTGGATTTAAAGGGCACGTACAGACAGCAACATCTGGGAAACATGCCACTTCGGGGAGCTGTACTTAAAGGATAGTGGTGAGAGTCGGGTCCTAAGCTTGCCAACGGGCCACTGGCGGATTTTCCCCTGTCTGGTCATTCCACCAGTATGCAATTGGCCCATAGAGATGGTTTCCAGACCATCCCAAATGGCTGCCATTTTTAAAAAGTCTTAGCGATGCATGCATAACTGCTTAAACATGCAACGTTCACAGAGCTCCACTTAAACAATCCGAACAATTTAATGTTTCTGAAGGTCCTGTGATATTTATGAACTTTGTTAACTGAAATGGTACCTAGAGGAACGTACTGCTGGTGGTGCTTTTACTATGTATGTCCGCGCATGCGCAGAAAAACAAGTACACAGTGATGCACATATGCGCATGCGCAAACAGGATTTTTTAAAAAACAGCTGACCACACAGCTCCTTAAGGTGGATGCCATCTAGACAATCCACCACGGAGTCACACGGGGTAAAGCGATTCACGGGGGAGCTGTCTGGTCGTGCAACACTGGATAAAAAAGACCTAGATCAAATTAGAGCCAGGCCAATGGCAGGATCAGCTGCCCATCTGAACGCACCCCTGATCACACAGCAATACTGCATGTGTCCTGTGTTTAGTCTCATAATGTGTAGCTCCTCAGGAACCAAATACAAAGGAGAACACTGAGCTGTCATTGTTCATGTGAAATGCACTGTAATTAGTCACCCAGCCCTTGTACTCCTGAAATGAGCAAATCAGCTGCACGCTCTGATTTGCAAGTGGACACTGTGTACAAACAACTTTACCAGGGAACATCAAGGCAATCCAAACAAGACTTTGCCTTGCATGTAAACCAGGAGCTCAAACAAGGTAAGTTCGCCCTGGCAATCAGTCAGTCAGTAGTCCTTATTAACGGCCCACGGCCAGTAAATAAATAAATATTATCGCACTCAAGAAAAATAATAAAAACAATAACATGATTAAACTAAAATTGAATGCACAAATTAAGACTCTGAAAAGATAGTTAAGCAAATCAAATTCCCCCCATTCCTTTAGAAACATAGATGATACGTAATTTTATCTCTTGAACACAAAATGTTGCTATTTTCTTAGTAGTCTCCGTGTTCTTATCAGAAAGGAGTTTATTAACAATCTCTTCCTCAGAAATTGCGGGACCTTTCGGTAGTATTGGTGAAACAGAAGTCAAGCGAATTTCATTGTATATCGAACAGTGAAGTAAGACGTGTGTTATTGTCTCTATCACATCAACATTACAAGGACATACTCTCTCAGCTCAAGGGATTTTTTTATATCTACCCTCAACAACTGCTGATGGCAATTACTGCTAGCCTTGCAAGAGAAAAGGCTCTTCTTTGGTTTGCATTTTCCAGGCTATATAAGTAAGAGGCTGGTTGGAGTAGGTAGCGTCTTTGAGGAGCAACAATGAAATTTGGTGCTTTGGAAATGTCGGATTGGAGTTCCATGTCTTCCACTCTCTGCTTGAGGAGCTGGCTAGCTGTATCACAACCCAGATGAAGAAATGAATCAGGGGAAAACCCAAACTGAGCTAACTTGGTTTGAACTGCTTTGAGCTAGCTTGATTGAAAATTGTCCTGCAAACAATGCAAGACCGCAAGAGTTTTTATTTACCTTAAACCAAAGGTTTAATGAAGACAAAATTATTCTGGCAGTTATTTTCACCATCCCTGTTTCTAATCGAATCATGGAATTTGAGACAGAGTTTGGGACCCGTAATACTGCCCTTAGAAATTTAGATTGAACCCGTTCTAATGGCAAAAAGTGAGACTCAGAAGGGCCTAAAAGGGTTCCATACAGTAATTGTGGTATAATCTTAAATTTGAAAAGTTTATGGGCAGCTGAGACAAAGTCCCCCCCCCTGACCTAAAGAACTTTATTATACTTAAAGCTGTCTTTTCTCCTTTGTCTGCCACATAATTACTATGGGCCGTCCTAGTGCCAGAGGCTTGTATCACCACCCCCAAATATCTAAAGGAGGAGACTTGTGACAGACATTGTCCATTCATTAACCAGCATCTCACTTTAGGGGACTTATTAGAGGACATTATCTTGGTTTTCTCATAATTAATTACAAGCTGCTGTTCATTACAATATGTAGCAAAGCCCTGGCAATCATGTTTATGTCATTCTCAGCATGCCTACCAAAATGAAACAACCAGTGAAAGTGCAAACAAAAATCACCACAGTAATTAAAAAACAAATACATCAGTAGATGAGTTGCTCAGAGCCCATTTTTAAAAAGTGTTACGGGAGTTGTCTGGACCAGGATGGCATTCTGTCTGTGTTCCATATTTTAAAAGTAGTAATTTGGGCACTCTACTGAAAGGTTGTGTTTGCACAACCCCCCCCCCCAAAAAAAGTAATTAAAACAGAATTGCAAATACTCTTTGAAGGAGCAAAAACTGAAATCTATATTTTGGTTGCGTGAATGATGAAAGCAAGATATAGTCAGTGCAAACAGAATATAGACAAACGAGGTGAATCACTAAAAGTTGCTCAGAACATATCCCAAATCCTTAAGAAAGGGGTACAGCACAGAGACAACCATCAGCTGGACAGTCTTTTCTCTCCTTGGTTCCAACACACAGAAAGCTCAAAGACAGAATGATTTAGAAGGAGATCGGCTCACATCTCCTAGAAAGCTGATAAACAGGTCTAAGATAGGAAAGCAGGAGTAACAGGCAGGTTGACAACCACAGCTTGAGGTCTTCAGGGCCAGTGTACAAATGCTTCAGCACAAGAATCTCATGTAGTTCAACAGAAACTAAAAAGTTAGTGTGCACAATATTTGAAAAGAACAATACTATTCTTAGTATATAACTTATTTAAGTCACCGAACAATAAACTAATCATTAACTCTCAAGGCATTCTTCCCAAGCTTAAGTATATGGCAATTTTCTTACAAATGGTACTCACTTGAGATTCTTTCACATTTTCAATGGTGAAGTTAAACCAGACTCGAAAACGAGGATTACACGTGTCTGGCCTGATGAACAGGTCATATTCAAATTCAGTAATGTGGTCCACACGTCCAAGGTTGCCTAAAAATATTTAAAATAGAGCTGAACATTATTAATTTCAGAATACCACACAGATTTGGCAGAGAAATATTTTATCAAAGATTGAATGAAGTTCTATGAGAAATCAAATGGCAGGTCAAACTCAACAGCTCTGGAACAACATATATATCTTTTAAATAGTGCACATAAGACATTTATGAAATCTGGATATCTACTATGGCTTACTCAAAACAGCCTTCCGTATCAATCAAATTATTTAGTGTTTGTTGGAACCGCAACATGAAAAAAAAAAAGCAGTGCACAGATGTTTTTGCAGAACAAAATAGGTGGAGCTATTTCTGTCCCTCCCATGAACAAATAACGTACTCCTTTGACAGTACAAGTGATGATAGAGAACAAAATGTCAGTGATTCCTGCAGAGCCAACTTCCCAAATGTGAGAGTAGTAGCACTAATCTACTGTGTGCACCTCAGGCTTTTTTTAAAAAAAAATCCAACAATAAAGGACCTTTTGTATTGTGTGAGCAATGCAACAGCTCAATCTCAATGTGAACTATCTTCAAGGATGACCAACATTTATAGTACAATCCTAAACAGAGTTTACTTCAGTGGATTTAGTATGGTAAAACTATGTTCAGGACTGAACCATTATTAAGTCACAAAACAATTTGTGATACGAGTTATGAAGTAGTATTTACATAAAATATTGTCTAGCATATATTTTCAAGTTTAAAATATGATTTAAAGTTGATGTTTCTGCGCAATAATCACTACCCAGCACCTGAATGTAATAGAGTGATTTAGACTAAAATTGCTTACAAAATATTACACAGCAGCTAAATATGAATTGATTAGTACTTGATTCCATATATTCATCATATAACTGATGAAAAACTGGCTTGTTTCTTGTAAAAACTAAAGTCTGTTTTGTCATGAAAGATCTCTAAACTCGTTTTATAACTTGAGTATCTAAAAAAATACAGGAGAAAAGAGCAAGAATCCAGTCATACCTTAAAGACTAACAAAAATTGTGGCAGAGCAGGGCTCTTTTTGTAGAAAAAGCCATGGGGCAACTCATTAGCATATTAGGCCACACCCCTGACAGCACAGCTCATTAACATATCAGGCTGTACCCGATGTAACCAGAAGTATGGTCATCCAGCTACATCCACCTTTTCCTTCTTATTCTGTTTACCTTGTTGTCAAAACAGTTTTGACAAAACCAATAAAAACATTACTTTCTGCCCCATTTATACAAAATCTTGCCTGAACCAATATCTTATGTCCAACAATTATTCCCACACTGGATTGGAATCAATTCCTAAAGGTTAGGTTCCCATGGAAATCAGCTTGCCTTCCTGCAGAACTAGTATGCTGAATATGATTTTTTAGGGTTGCCAACCTACAGGTGGGGTCTGGAGATCTCCTGGAATTACAACTGAGCTCCAAACGACAGAGATCAGGTAAATGGCTGCTTTGGAAAGTAGAGTCCATGGCATTATGCCTTGCTTAGGACCCTCCTTCCCCCAAACCCCACACTCCACTCCCAAATCTCCAGGGATTTCCTCAACCTGGAGTTGGCAACCCTAGTTCACAGGAATAACAACCCTAGGAGCCAGTTTGGTGTAGTGGTTATGTGCGCAGACTCTAATCTGGGAGAACCGGGTTTGTTTCCCCACTCCCCCCCTTGCACCTGCTGGATGACCTTGGGCAAGCCATAGCTCTGTACCAGCTGTTGTCTCAAAGCTCTCTCAGCCCCACCTACCTCACAGGGTGTCTGTTGTGGGGAGGGGAAGGGAAAGGAGTTTGTAAGATGCTCTGAGACTCCCTTGGGTAGTGAAGGGCGGGGTATAAATCCAATCTCCTCCTCTTCTAGGTTTGTGGATGCACTGGACGGGAGTAGTTTGTGGACTATTTTATTCAAGGTACAAAATTTTATTCAAGGTATAAGATTTCATGTGCCACCCACACTTTTTCAGATGGAAGACGTGTATATGCACACAAAAGCTTATACCTTGGATGAAACTTTGGACTCCAACTTTGTTCTGCTGCTTCAGACCAACATGGCTACCAACTTGAATTATTACACTATAATAGTTTTTACAAGCAATTATGTACCAGTGGAGTGGTTACCATGCAGAGTCTGTCCCACAGGTAAAATTATCCTCTGAACAGGTGGTCTTTACCACATAAAAGTATCACTACCGTCACAAGATCACCAATCGTTGGAAGTCAACTCCTCAGAAGCAGAAATCTCTCTTATTAGGAGGTTTAAGAACATCAACTTTGCTGGTCCATTAAAGGCAGATGTCAGCCCAATGGCAGGAGAAGAGGGACAATCATCTTCATCAGAAACTCTGCCCACTTTTTAAATTTCACAAAACAGGCAATCTCCAAAGTGCTGCTGACCATGCTCATTTTTAGTTACAACTCTGTTTCTCTGCAGATGTCCCCCAAAGTCCCCCATGTAACAGTCAAGTGTTCTACCAACACACACAACAATGAAGCTACTTTTTCAGATGTTTTCTCTTGCATGGCAGTAAGCACCAAACAACTTTAATACAGACTTTAGACACACATATATTTGCAAGCCATTCCCAACAAGACACAACAATGAACTCAGGCTTCAAACTTACTTTCCTTAAGCAGAAGATGCCATGAGAAAACTAAAGAGATTATCAAAAATTAAAGATTGTCAAAAGCAGCATTTCCTGGGCTTTTTGCTTTTTTACATCCCCCCCCCCTTTTCAATAATTTTTTAAATAAAAACACAAAGAACAAAATGAAACAAAAGAAAGAAAGAGAGAGGGAGGGAGGGAGGGAGGGAGGGAGGGAGGGAGGGAGAGAGAGAGAGAGAGAGAAAGAAAGAAAGAAAGAAAGAAAGAAAGAAAGAAAGAAAGAAAGAGGAGAGAGAGGAAGGAAGGAAGGAAGGTGGAGGAGAGAAAGGAAGGAAGGAAGGTGGAGGAGAGAGAGAAAGGAAGGGGGGAGGGAGAGAGAGAGAGAGAAAGAAAGGTGGGGACAGAGAGAGAAAGACAAACAGACAGAAAGAAAAACAGAAAGAAAGAAAGGTGGGGGGCAGAGAGAAGGAAAAGAGATGGGGGAGGCACTTACCGGAGCAGGGAGAGCGATGGGACATTGGCAAGCCAAATACAGAGCCAGGCCTTTCAGTGCAAAGAGCCCAGCCGTGGTGCTTAATCTCTGGGCAGGGCTTTATCCTGCTGACTTTCTGCACTTAAAGGGGAAGGTGCCGGGTGGGGCTTTTTCCTGCTGGCTCTCTGCAGGAACTTTCCCTTTAAGTGTAAACAGCTCAGGCCTGGCAGGGAGGGGGCGGGGCAGGCTCTGACGCCAGCCGGATCGGTGTTCCGGCGCGTTCCTGATGAAAAAGAGCCCTGTGGCAGAGTATGAGCTTTCGTAGCAACTAGTGGGAGGATTTGGTGCAGAGACATGGGGGGAGGGGGTGACATCAGTGATGTCTCTTTTTAAAAATTTTCTCCTGCCATCAATCTGAGTGGTGGCAGGCAAAGAAAGTTGCTATTGGGAAACCTCCCCAATCCTAACTTTTTTCCAAAATATTTTCTACTTCTATAAAGTAGCTGTTAAGAGCTTTTACAATAAAGTCAAATAATGGAAGCTATCTTCATCATTTGTCATCAGCTGTTACCATAGCATAGGTAATTCCTATGCAAAAATATATCTTCCAAATATAAGCATTTCATACTGATATAAAATAATTTTAATTTTCTAGGAAACAGTGTATGTAAATGAACCTGACAAAAATAATATTACAGTTTTACTTTAAATAGAGTGTGCACTAAACTCTTCATAAAATATTAAAACATAATGGTTTCTACATCAATAAGAAAGGTTGCATCACAGGAAGAAAGAAATCTAATTCAAATAAATGCTAGCTGGAGTTTCTAATCATGTCAACAGTTACCATAGAAATGCAAGAAAACATAGACACATTAAGCAATCCTAAAATCTTCTTAAACCACACATTGCGCTTTTCTACAGAGAATTTTAAGATGAAAAATAGACCTTGAGGGTCTTAGACAAGCCTCAGGCAATATAAAAGGAAAGGTCAAACACAATGCTAAAAAGGACTGTTATCTTCAGAACAACAACTTATCAGCCAGCTTGCAGCCCTGCTTATTTACAGTTATTGGTCCCAGAGGAAGTGCACTTCAACACAGGCCACGATTACCTTGTAATGAGTTTGCCAGAAATGGTAAAGGAAACTAATTTGTAACAGTGTGCTGTTCCTTGCACATGAACTTTCACAGACACTTTTTTTGTGTGTCCAGCAATGAATAACTTAATTCAGTCTCCCTAACAAGCAGAGAAAACAGGAGTGCATTCAAAAAGACTGACTTGCAAGCATGAAATATCAGTAATTATCTTTCTCAGCTGTCCATAACACTATTCACGACAACGATCAATTTCCCTGTGGTGGCTATTCAGAATACAGATTTTAGGGGATGAATCTGCACACACAAATTAACACACAATTTGAAAGAAAATAGGCTGCACCTGTCGCAGATTAATAGCAAAAGGTCAGATGCCCTCTTTTACACCTAGAACACTTGAATATTATGTGCTTTAGCTTGTAGAATATAATAATTTTGGTTTTGTCTAAATAAAGAAAAGCAAGCACCATAGTGAATAGAAGAGGAAAAGAGAATTAAACCCGAGCTTGAAGCTATTCATAATGCATTCTATAAAATACAAATGGATGTAAGTAGTGAAAGCAATCTTGGACAGGTTTTCCTCCAAAAAAAATCCTACAAAAAATACCCCTTTGTTTTTGTCAGCCCATTACCAGGCCTTAAAATAGTATTTTTCATTTTCACAGTAAAAATCTGGACAAGTAAGCAATAAAGAAATCATTAATACACTTGCAGCTGCATTTCAATCTATACAAAATCCTTAAATTAAAAACAACCTGGGACAAGGCTGCAGAATGGCACGCTTAAGCACATTTTTACAGGACCTGAAACCAGGGACCAAGGTAACTATACAGATCTATACTTTCAAATAAACGTTTAAGATATATTGAACTTAAATGAATACTGCCATTACTTTGGCTGAGGACAGACTGGCAATCTGGAGTGGGAGAGCTCTGCTTGTGAAGCGGGGGAAGGGAGCCCGTTCAAACAGCCAGAGCTGTTCCCCGGCTCCCTTCCGTACCTACCCGCTTCCATGCCGCCTCCCTGCCACTTCAGAAGGACACCGGGAGAAAGTGGTGTCCAGGGGCCATCTGCCGCTTGTTTCCCACTTTTTGACAGTGTGAACCGGAAGAAGGCGGGATTCAAGCGGAGGCCAGTTTGGTGTAGTGAGCCAGTTTGGTATAATGGTTAAGTGCCTTTGGTGTAGAGAGCCAGTTTGGTGTAGTAGTTAAGTGCGTGGACTCTAATCTAAGAGAACCGGGTTTGATTCCCTGCTCCTCCACTTGCACCTGGCTGGATGACCTTGGGCAAGCCATAGCTCTGTACCAGCTGTTCTCTCAAGGACAGCTTGGGAAAGAGCTCTCTCAGCCCCACCTACCTCACAGGGTGTCTGTTGTGGGGAGGGGAAGGGAAAGGAGTTTGTAAGCCGCTCTGAGACTCCAAGTGAGTGAAGGGCGGGGTATAAATCCAATCTCTTCGCTTCTTCTTGTTGATTAAATAAGTATGTCGGATAAGTAGACATAATAGAATATGCAGTCAACTGAATGCCCCAGAAACAATAAAGCAACTAAACTTATGTTGTGAGACAATTTTATGTGATACGTTCATTGACCAAGATCACAAAAAGATTGTTTTCCTTATTATTAAAAGTTATTTTACATGGAGACAATTTTAAGAATAGAGGCTTACACATTTCCATTTGTATTGTTTTGTTAGTATAAAGAGAAAGCAGTTGCACAATGAACAACCAAATACACTTTTCCAGACAACAATACAGGGGAAGAAAATAAAGAAAAGCAGGGCTATTTTTGGGCAGGAACGCACAGGAACGGAGTTCTGGCTGGCTTCTGAGTTGGCCATGCCTACAGCCTCCCCCTCCTTGGGTTCCCCAGGTGCCTCGCAAGCCGCAGGGCACCTGAGAAAGCCAAGCTGATCCAGGAAGGGAAGGCTGTTTTAACTGCCTTCCCCCTCCTCAGGTTTCCCAGGGAAAGCTGATCCAGAAACTGCCTTCCTTCTCTTGGGTTACCCATGCGCCCTGCAAGCTGCGGGATACCTGGGGAAGCCAATCCTGGGAGGGAGCTGCACTGTCAGGGGTGTGGCCTAATATGCTAATGAGTTTCTACTGTTGGGTGTGGCCTATTATGCTAATGAGTTTCTGCTGGGCTTTTTCTACCAAAAAAGCCCTGAAGAAAAGTAACTCTGAACCATCTGGATGGACCACACCTAGATTCCCACTGGTATAGAGAGGTGAATTTTGCTGATTTCCCCTTCTCATGATAGGCCAAAATGATCCTTGAAATGGTGTTCCTGAGGTGAAGAGAGGAAAATCCCAGGAATAATTTAAAAGAGATTGGAGGTCTCCCATGAAAGGCAAGGATCAGCACAAAAAAAAAAAATCACCCCCTCTGGGGTTGCCAGCCTCTAGGTCAGGGGTCCTCAAACTTTTTAAACAGGGGGCCAGTTCACTGTCCCTCAGACCGTTGGAGGGCTGGACTATAGTGTAAAAAACAACAACTATGAACAAATTCCTATGCACACTGCACATATCTTATTTTGAAGTATAAAAACAAAATGGGAACAAATACAATATTTAAAATGAAGAACAAGTAAAGTTAAATCAACAAACTTACCAGTATTTCAATGGGAACTATGGGCCTGCTTTTGGCTAATGAGATGGTCAATGTCCAGTTCTATATTTGTCACTGCTAGTTGTAACAAGTGATGCAAGTGTGCATCAGTTAGTCTAGATCTGGTTGGAGATTTCAGATGTTATTTTGCGGGTAGGGAAGGCGCACGAGTGGGGGGGGGGGTGCACGCGCAAGCAAGTCACCTTTGACGGGGCTGTTTTCTTTCCCTCTCCGAAGAAACAAAGAACTCGGCATCCTCTCAAACTTTTTAAGGCAGCAAGCCCCCAGCTGCTTCTCTCTGAAACTCCACTACTGCAGGCCTCATGATGGGAAAAAGAAACCTCTCTCTCTCCCCCTCCGATTCCCAGCAGCACAAAAAGCCTCGAAAAAGACCCCTGCCCGGCTCTCGGGACTGGCACAGGTCTCCTAGCCAGCTGAGAGGCCTCTCAGCCAGCTAGGAGACTTGGGGCCAGCTGGAGCGCCTGCCACCCCACACTTACCCTCTTCCAGTCTTCATTTTGCCTCCTCCTGGCTGACTGGAAGCAGGGGGGCGGGGCTTTGTCATGTGGCCCGGGACGAGTCGGCTGCAATTTTTCCGCTGCTTTGTGTGCTGTTGGGAATTGGAGGACAGGCAGCGGCACACCCGGCGGGCCAGAAAAATGCCCTTGGCGGGCCGCATGTGGCCCCCGGGCCGTAGTTTGAGGACCCCTGCTCTAGGTGGTGACAAAGGAAAAAAAGACTGTGTATAAACTGTCAGGAATACTTCAAAGAATGCTCCAAACAGTCACAGAAATTTTATATAAGTGTGCAATAAACATCTCAGTAAATACACCTCACAATGCAAAACAAAACCAATCTCTACAAATGTTAATGAAACAATATAAATGTTCTTCTGAAAAGGCTGTGAAACAATGTAACACTGGTGTTCCTGCAGGATATGGCTCCAGAGGCAAATAATAAATATTTATGTAATAAAAGGTCCACCACTGAGGGTTTACATCTGAGGAACGTCTCATAAGTGGGAAAACAATTTCTGAAGTGAGGGTTCCAGAGTTTACTTCACGCGATGGCTAGCTGAAAATGCTGCGTGCCGCCCATGCTTTCTCAAAAGTAGAACCTTTACATCAATCCTTTTCATCTATAATTTTATTCCTGGTCTCTCAGTAAGATACTAATCTGGCTATCTCCAAGTGTGTCTGTTGTGGGGAGAGGAATGGAAAGGAGATTGTAAGCCACTATGATTCTCTGAGTGAAGGGTAGGGTATAAATCCAAACTCCTCCTCCTCCTCTGTGTAGCTACTTAGCATGGTCCCTACTTGGGACACAAATACTTCCTCCTCCACCCCTCTTTACAGTTGCTTGGAGGAACATCTGAACTGCATACTATGGTTTAAAATTGTAACTCATCCTAAAGAATTGTGTACGCCGATGCCCTCTCATGAAGATACAGACTTGCAGGCATGTAAAATTCAAATCTCTTCTCCCATCTTAGTACCCCATCTGGAATTTCCCACAATGCATTTTCCCAGGAAGAAGGCTTACTGACTACTCCCACAGAGGGTAGAGAAGCAGCTGTCAGTAATCATAGGTTAAGTATCTGGAAAGGAGCAAGAGCAAGTTGTTCCAATTATAGCAGCCGCATGATAAAAGAGACCTAAAGCTGTCTCAGAAAGCTCCCATACTGGCCAGGTGCTTCATGTACACTTACAGCTGCCAAACCTTGTTTAAAACCCAAGAAAATGCAGCAGAAAACGGAGTACAGGCCTTGCAATATTCACAAAAGAAGGGAAGAACTGATTACAGTGAGGAAGGGATGTTTCTTGTCAGACCTGATTAGTTTAAGAATGTTCACGTAATCAAGCTCTTAAGAATGTTCACCTAAACAAGCCAGTGGCAGGAGGTCAGTTATGAAGTGGAACCTGAATGAGCAGTAGGAAGTCATCCATGGGCTAGGTAATTCCTGGAGATTTGGAGGTGGAGCCTGGGGAGGGAGGGGACCTCAGCAGGATATAATGCCATAGAGCTCACACTCCAAAGCTGCTATTTTCTCCAGGGAAACTTATCTCTGTAGTCTGGAGAGCCTTTGCAGTTCCAGAGGGTCTTAGTGTTGCCAGCCTCCAGGTGGGGCCTGGGGATCTGCCGCTTTTACAACTGATCTCCAGCTGAGATCAGCTCCCCTGGAGAAATGGCTGCTTTGAAGGGTGGACTCTACGGCGTTGCACCATGCTGAGGCCCCTCCCCTCCCCAAACCCCACCCTCTCCCGGATCCACCCCCAAAGTCTCCAGGTATTTTCCAACCCAGACCTGGGAACCCTAGAGGGTCTCCAAATCCCACCTGGAGACTGGTAACCCTGATATAGCACAGAGAAAAGGCAATTTTAGAATGTATTATATATACAGTTTTGTGTTTTTAAAATTCTTGTGGTACCTTCACTAGTTATTTCTGTACTTCTATAGCTCTTCATTTCAGATTCCTACAATTACACTTTATTTCTTGTTCAGCAAGTACTTTATGATGGGGGAAAATCCCATGATGGGAAAAAATGTTGAAGCATTTTATTTATTGCAGTTTACCTTAAGATATCATACTATCTTCATAACAGACCACAATTTCTGCACATTTAATTGTTAGATTCTAGTTCAGTAGAACCTTTGAGACTAACAAGATTTTCAGGGTATAAGCTCTCAAGTCAAAGCTCCATTCACCTCTAAGGTGCTATTGTACTTGAATCTAACTGTTCTACTGCAGACCAACACAGCTACCCTCTGAAACTACATATTTTATTGTAACACTTTGCTACAGTGTCTTTTTCCCTCATTAGGTAATTTCAGTTATTTATTCAGATGAAAATGCTATTTGGTTAAAGAAAGTGATCCTCCTGCTCAATACCATCCCTACACCCAAAGTGATAATTTTAAATAGGTGACATTCTGGAAAATACAAAGATGTCTTGGGCTTCTCTTGTGACTAGATTATTTATAAGTGACTAGCCTTTTCCTGTTATTTCATTTTACCAAGTACAGAGGCATTTTTCCTTTTATTTCAATGCATTTCACTGTTTGCAACAAATTAAACATTAATCTTTCTCAGCAAATGTCAAGTGTTATTTAAATGGTTTCCTGGCAGATAAATGATTATTAATATTAATGCAATGAAATTGCAGTATTTGTCCTTTCTTTGATATTTACAAAAATATTAAGAATGTCAAAACAGTTCCTTTGGTATACCATCCAGTTCCCATGAGTATGAAAGGTTTTAAAAAAGCCAGTCTTGGGATACTATTCATTCATTCATTCATTCATTCATTTTTCACATTTATATCCCGCCCTCCCTGCGAACGGGCTCAGGGTGGCTTACATGGGCCCAAGGCCTGATCAATACATTAACCTGTAAAATCAGTTAAAACATTCCAATAAATACAGTTAAAACATATAAATACCCATAAAAGCTTTCACAATACAGCATCTGATGACAACCAAATGGCAGGTCTGAGCCCCCCCCCCCCGCAACCGTAACCGGGGCCGTGCTGGACCAGGGATACATCGCAGTAGTTGCGATGATAGGTGGTAGGTGGTATCCCCGGTATCATCGGTGGCGGCTCCTATTCAAAGGCCTGGCGGAAGAGCTCCGTCTTGCAGGCCCTGTAGAACTGCATCAGATCCCGCAGGGCCCTGATCTCCTCCGGGAGCTCATTCCGCCAGACAGGAGCCGCCACCGAGAAGGCCCTGGTCCTTGTTCTGGCCAGCCTGGCGTCCTTGGGGCCAGGGACACACAATCTGTGTTCTGACCCCAACTGTAGTGCTCTCTGGGGTATGTACGGAGAGAGGCGATCCCTAAGGTATATTGGACCCTGGCCATATAGGGCTTTATAGGTAAGAACCAGCACTTTGAAGCCAACTCGGTATGCTACAGGCAGCCAGTGCAGCGCCGCTAGCACAGGCCCGATGTAGTCCCGCCTTGCAAGACCCATCAGCAGCCTGGCCGCGGCATTCTGCACCAGCTGGAGCTTCTGGATTTGCACCAAAGGCAGCCCCATGTAGAGAGTTTTACAGTAGTCCAGCCTCGAGGTGACCATTGCATGGATCACTGTGGCTAGGTCATCATGGTCGAGGTAGGGAACCAGCTGCCTCGCCAGCCGTAGATGGTAAAAGGCCGACTTGGCAGTGGCTGCTACCTGGGCCTCCACTGACAACGAAGGCTCCAGGAGCACTTCCAAACTCCTAACCCTCGGCGCAGGCACCAGCGGTGCCCCGTCGAAGCTCGGGAGCGGGACCCCCCACCCCGGACCACAATGGCCCAGGCACAGGACCTCCGTCTTCACCGGGTTCAATTTCAGCCTGCTTGACCTGAGCCAATCAGCCACAGCGTGCAATGCCCGGTCTAGATCGTCTGGGTCGGAGTCTGACCGGCCGCCCAACATCAGATAGAGCTGGGCATCACCTGCATACTGATGACATCCCAGCCCAAACCTCCGGACAGTCTGGGCAAGGGGGCGCATGTAGATATTAAACAGCATTGGTGAGATCACTGCCCCCTGCGGCACACCACACTCAAGCGGGTGCCTCAAGGATTGCTGCTCCCCTAGCACCACCCTTTGTCCCCGACCCTGGAGAAATGAGACGAGCCATTGCAAGGCCCGCCCCCCTATCCCCACGTCGGCATAATATAATATAATATAAGGGAGAGCGAAATTTAATTTCTCCATAACTTGTGTGTTACATATATTACTTACTTTCATGGATAAAACTGCCTTGATAAAGTTCATTTTACTGTAAGACTGAGTTTTATAATTCAAAGACAGACTCAGCACAATAAAGAAGTTATTACTACTCTCACAATTGGTTGCTTTTTCATGAAATAACAATAAAATCTGATCAAAGATTTATATAAGCAAGGACAAAAATCAAAACAAGAAAAAACTTCATAAACAAAGATATTTAGAAATGAAGACCAGCAGTCATCCCTTGTTTTGCGCAGTACAGAACCAACCACACAACCCAACTCTTTGGCAGACTAGATTAAACTTCATATTTTGTAGTCTTATAAGTATGATTTGCTGCTTAGATACAAAAACAATTCCAGCACTAAGGGCAACACCATAATATAAAGAATAGGAAAACAGTAGCTTTAGCAAAGCAGAGGCAAAATTAAATAAGATTTTTAAATTTGGTTGTATTTGCCATGTCACAGCAATATTGCACACGTGTACCCCCCCAGCATTTATAAAACAAGTATCAACATTATAGTGCAACATACCCTCATATATACAAGACAAAATATTGACATTATTACTATCACAAGTTTATATTCTATATGAAGTCCATTCAATTTGAGTTATTTATTGATCATACCTAACATTTTATTTATTGATCATACCTAACATACCTAACGAGTTATTTATTGATCATACCTAACATAAGAATAGTTCTGGTGCATCAGACTAGAAATTTATCTTATCCAACATCACACAGTGGCCAAAACACTTGCCAAAGGGCCAACAAACAGGGCCTGAAGCAGCCAATGGAGTAACCAAAACCTGATATACCCCTTTGAAGTTAAACATAGGCTTCTAAGTGGTGCAGTTCCTTCACCATTTGACCTGCTATTAGGGTTGCCAGCCCCCCACTGGGAGCAGGGGATCCCTAAATTTAAGATCCCCACCCCCACTTTTTAAAAGAATCAGCCAGCAGGGGACAAAATGGCGGCCACATTGTGATGCTCTAGTATTAGTTTCTATGGAAGCCATAGAGATGGAGGCTAGAGCAGCACAGCTGGAGGCGTCCAAGGAGCCACACCACATATCATGTTTCCCCTATGCTGCACTAGCTCATGGTGTTGATTTCCCCCACTGGTGCTGTGCTCAGCCAGTGCAGTGCACAGGTCTCCGACTTGCCATCAGCAGGCACTGTCTGGTGCGAGGACTGGGCTCCGCTGCTCATCCCATCTTGCCTCATCTCCTTAGCTCTGCCTGCCCCTGGCAGCCCTCATTTGGTAGGTGATCTGCTTGCTGACTGCCTGCATCCTTCTGGAGTTGAGCCGAGCCTGCAGAATGAGGTGAGAAACAGCCTCACCACCACACTACCGTAGCCGAGTCAAAGAGGTAAGGAAGGTCTTTTTTTCTCTTGGTGTGGGCAGGCAGGCTGGGATCCCTTTGAGTCCCAAACAGCGAGTGATCATTGCCTCAGCCCGGGCCCATGCAGTAGTGGCACATGCCGCACCTTTCTGAGCTGCCACAGCCTGGTTGAGTGTGGGTGGATGGAGGTGAGCGGGCAGGCCCTTGCCAGCGCTGCAAGGAAGTGGAGTTCATCCAACCTGCATGGCCCAGCCATGCATGCTCTCTGGGTGGGCAGCGTGGGCAGGGGTCTTTTAATGCCCATACTTCTTCACTTAGTTTGCCATTGGGGCTGGAGGGGTGGTTGGGCCCCTTACCACCGGGAAGCTTAGTTCCCACCCCCACCCCCACTCATCACTCTCCTTTCCCCTTCAGCACTTCCTTGGAATGGCTGCTTGATCCTGATCTGTTCGTGGCTCTGGTGCAGCCGCCCTTGCTCCCCTTTTCTTTTTGGAGGTCTCTCCTTCTCTCCCCCCATACCTAGTCCTTGGAGGCAGTGGGTGGAGTCTCTGCCTTTACAGGGTCTGTCAGGGCTTCCCAGGGTTGCCAGCTCTGGGTTGGAGATACCTGGAGATTTTGGGGGTAGAGCCTGGGGAAGGAGGGGTTTGTGGAGGGGGTGACCTTCAACAGTTTTATGTTTTAAAATTATTTTGGTACCTTCACTAGTCATTTCTGTATTTCTACAGCTCTTCATTTTAGATTCCTACAATTACACCTTATTTCTTGTTCAGCAAGTACTTTATGATGGGGAAAAATTCCATGATGGGAAAAAAATGTCGAAGCATTTTATTTATTGCAGTTTACCTTAGGATATCATACTGAGTATCTTCATAATACATCACAATTTCTGCACATTTAATTGTTAGATTCTAGTTCAGTAGAACCTTTGAGACTAACAAGATTGCTGTCTTGGAGTCCAAAGTAGACAGCAGAAAGGCATTGTGTTGATCCATTATGGATTATATTACTTTGGAAAATGAATGAATGAGTCAAAGACAAGACTGCTGGAGTTATTAAGTCCTGTGAGCATGTTGCCTGAGTGTATATGGGGAAATAGTTGGCGTCTTGTTAGAGATGTAACAGTTTTGGAAACCTTGAAGCCATGGACTAAATTATTTTTCCTAGATGGTTTTCTTGTTATTGTTAATGCCATAAAGTATCATTCATCACACAGATAACATATTAAATCATACTTTTTTGGCATATTTCTGCAATATCATAAATGCCCTCTTTTCTACAAGCAAAAGGGAGCTGCCAACTACTGGATCTTGTGCTAACACATACTGCCTTATACTGAATCAGACCATCAGTCCATTGAGGTCAGTATTGCCTACAGACTGGCAGTGGCTTTCCAAGGTCTCAGTCAGAGGTCTTCCACATCACCTGCTGCCTGAGTTGTTCAAAAGTGGAATCAGCTACCGAGGGAGGTAGTGAGCTCCCCCTCACTGGCAATCTTTAAGAAGAGGCTCAACAAACACTTGTCAGGGATGCCCTAGGCTGATTCTACATTGAGCAGGGGGTTGGACTACATGGCCTGTATGGCCATCTGGAAGGCAGCCCTCCTGCAGCAGAGTGGGTATTTAAATTTGAATTTTGAAAGAAGGAAGTGACTTCAGAGGAAGAGGCAGATTTGGGGGAGGGCCCAGAAAGTGGCATCACAGGGAGAGGAGGGGTTTTGGTTCAATGTGCTGGAAGTGACATCAGAAGGGGTGGAGCTTGGGAAGTGCCATCACTTGACCTTTGACCTGGAAGTGATGTTACTTCCTTCCAAAGTCTTCTAGCTCCACCTCCAAAGTCCTCAGATATTTCCCGCGTCGGACCTGGCAACCCTACCTGCTGGAGTTTTAATCTGTTGTGCGGCAGATGAAGTCATTTTTCTGCCCATAGTTAAGGTGTGTAGTGTTTGAAAAAGGTTGTATTGGTCAGTGTGATGTCTTCACTATGTAATTATTTTGTGGGAGTTTTAATTCTAGGTTTTAATGTGGAGTCTTAAATGTATGTTGCTGTGATTTAAAATGGAGATTTGTAGAGTAAAATAGAGGGGGGCTGGATGGGTGAGTGAAGTGTGTTATGATTGGATGGTAGCTGCACCTTAGGTTGACCGTTTGTTCTGAGAGGTTTGGGGTAAGAGACAGTTAGTTTAGTGCTGAGCAGTGTGTGAGAAAACTATGAACAAATTCCTATGCACACTGCACATATCTTATTTTGAAGTAAAAAAACAAAATGGGAACAAATACAATATTTAAAATGAAGAACAAGTAAAGTTAAATCAACAAACTTACCAGTATTTCAATGGGAACTATGGCCCTGCTTTTGTCTAATGAGATGGTCAATGTCCGGTTCCATATTTGTCACTGCTAGTCGTAACAAGTGATGCAAGTGTGCATCAGTTAGTCTAGTTCTGGTTGGAGATTTCAGTTTCAGTTTGATTTATTACGATCCAAGATCAGAATTCAAAATCAGAATCATCAACAAACATGTACCTTAATTATAACTTATATACTAATAACACGGAGAAAAGATAAGGTGCTAGGTTAAACTGTTACAAACTGTAGTAAAAACAATCATAAAACCCATAGATTTCAGATGTTTCATTCTGGAAAACATCCCCACCTGGCTCCTGGGTGCCCGGGACTGGCGCAGGTCTCCTAGCCGGCTCAGAGGCCTCTGAGCTGGCTAGGGGACTTGGGGCCGGCTGGAGCGCCTGCCCTTGCACACTTACCCTCTTCCTTCTGCCTCCTTCTGGCCGACTGGGGGGAGGGGGTGGGGCTTGATCATGTGTCCTCCCCCCCAGGCTCGTCACTCCCGGAGCGGCACTCCAGTGAGCTCCCCCTCCAACAGACCCCTGGCGGCACACCCAGTGGGCCAGAAAAATGCCCTCGGCGGGCCGCATGTGGCCCACAGGCCATAGTTTGAGGACCCCTGCTCTAACCGCTTGTCATGATCATAGGTCTATAATAGTGTGGTTTACAGGCTAGGGAGGCCTAGTGGCTCCAGGGAAGCCTGTACTTAGGGCTGCTAGGTCCCTTGGGGGGGCAGGTTGCCTGCTCAAAGGGCTCCTGGCCCGCCGGCCCAGATCTGGCCAATGTGCCCGGCACCAGTGTTCCCTCTAAGCTGAGTTAGTGTGAGCTAGCTCACAGTTTTTTAGCCTCCAGCTCACAGCTTTTTGTCTTAGCTTAGGAAGGATGGCTCCAGAGCAAACTCATTTATGCAGTAGCCAAATCGCTCGCTCACAACTTTAATGCCAGTAGCTCAGAAAGTAGAATTTTTGCTCACATTCTCCACAGCTTAGAAGGAGCATTGCCCGGCACTATGACATCACTTGGAGGTGATGTCACCACACTGGGCACATCACGAGGGGGGACGACGCTCTAGCATTTGGCCTGAAAACTCTATGGTATCATAGAGTTTTCAAGCTGAATGCTAGAGTATCCACTGGTGGTGTGCTTAGTGTGATGATGTCACTTCCGAGTGACGTCACTGCAGTGCACACATGCACATGCATGTCTCGGGACCAAGTCCCCTCCCCCACCAAAAAAGGTAAGGAACCTGGCAATCCTACCTGTACTAGAGCTGCTATCAGGGCCTACATTTCCCAGGTCTCCTCTGGACCCTGTGATTGGTTAACAGGGGATCTGGAGGGAAAAGTTACACCAGTAGAGGAGTGGTGCTTGGGAAGAAGAGATAAAAGGCCTTGCCCAAAGTAGGAGGGGGTATTCACTCCTAGGAAGCAGAGCTGGTGTGAAGCTGCTGCAAATGGAGGGATCCCTCATCCAAAAAGGGTGAGTCATCTTGAGGCCAAATACCTAGAGAAAGCTAGGTATAGTATAGTCAGACTCATTAGGGTTTATTATTTTGCTGGTTTACCTACCTTTACTATGCTCATTTTCCCTACATGTTACTGAATTATAGTTGTTAAATCTCTTTAATAAAAATAGTTTGTCACTCTGCCTGGGTCCTCACACCTCATTTGGTCACTTATAAGGGGAAACCTAATGAAAAAGAAGTGTATAGAGGGATAAGGTGGGTGCTCTGGGCCCTCCCTAGAAGACCCATATCAGAGTGGTGGCAGCCATTAGAGAACGTCCTAGCCATGCTCATGACACCAGTACACCATAGTGGCTGGGGTTATTTAAGAAACTTTAGAGAACCTATCTGAAACTGTTATGCTTATATCCCTATCTGAAACCATTAAATTCATTAATCATACATAAACCATTACACTTATTAACTATGCAGAAAGTGTTATGCTGTTTTACTTGTAAACTTTATGTTTAAGAGAAACAACTTTTTTATTTTAAGGGTCCCCTTTTACCTCAGAGCCATTCCCACATGCTGACCATTCTATTATTCTAACATACAGAACTAAGCCATCCTGTTTGCTAGGTCCAACTAAGAATTCTAAGGCAAGAACCTTTGGTGGCAGCGAAAATAAGGAAGGCAAAGAGGCAGAATAACACACATCACCACAAAACACTACAGAAATGTGCCTTTTAAAAAGTTACATATAAGCAATTTCATGGAAAAGAGTAAAAACATTACAGTCAGTCTATCATTCTCTTGGGCAGTAGAATATGGGAAATTTGGGGTATCTCCCATTTGGGGACTGACAACTGTAGTGGCCGTATGTTCATCAATTAGTTGTTTCTGTTCCTCTTAGCCTACTGATGCAGAGTGAGCTATAAGTTGACTGCTGCTCCATACGTATCTTATATTTCTTTTCAAAATGTGCCCCCTGAAGTCACCACCCCAAATGATTGTGTGATCACATGACCTTTGGACTTCAGCCTTTCTCCACTCTTTATTTTGTTGCTCTGTTAGCTATATCCAGTCCTGCTTACCAGCTTACAGGTTGGGAAGGAACTAGTTGATTTGTTGCAGTGATATGCTTGCTTTAACTTCTGTTCTGCTATAAACTCAGATTGTCTGTTGTAGCCATCTGGTTGTAATAATTTGTCTGCATAGGCAGCGAAGTCTTTGCCCTTTGACCCATTTGGCCTTGGGCTGGACTGCCATCCATACAGGGGCGTAGACTTTTTAAATCCCCGGGGGGGGCTCCCTCTCGCGCGCGCTCGGGACCATGTCCCCGCCGCTCCCCCCCAGGGAGCCGCCGCCGCCGCTTCCCTCCCCCGGGCCATGACCGCCTGCCCGGCTGCCCGCCGCGCTCCCCGCCCCCCTCCCTCCATCTCCCTGCTCACCTCGGGCGCCGGCGGCCGGCGCGTCGCCCTTGCGGGCCCCCAGCTCTCGCTCTGCCTCGCGCTCAGGGCGTGCGGGGGTGGCGCAGATGCCTCCCCCCCCGCCCTAGGGAGGCAGGAGGGCAGGCCGGGGGTGGGGGGGAATGAGAGGCGGCGACGGCCGGCTGACTGGCCACCGGGTGCTCCATTTTCCCGGGGGTGGCTGAGCCCCCCCCCGGGAAATTTCGGGGGGGGCTCGAGCCCTCGAGCCCCCCCGTAGTTGACGCCCATGCATCCATACCTTGTAAAGGTATGTTCTGGGGATAAAGGATGGCCAGATATGCATTAGTCCCCACTTTTCTTGCTTTGACCAAAATTTGCTAAGCTGTTTTGACTGCTGATTCAACTTTCCCATTACTATAGAGTTAGGCTGGGGAAAATGTCTGGAGATCAAAATCTGACTGAGTCAAGATGGCTCTGAGTTCTTATGACACAAACCGAGGTCCCTTATCTGAGAATACAGTACCATATATTTCACAGCAGGCAAAATGGTTCTTAAACTACCTAATGACTGTCTGAGATCTGCTGTCTGGCAATGGATCTATCTCCCAACAACTGAATAGCAGTCCACCGTTATAAGATAATTCTGCTTTTGCCATATTAACTGGTCTACTCCTACTTTTTCTAAGGCCAGCTGGGTATCTCATGTATATGTAGAGTCTCTTTTTGCTGTCTGCCTCTAAATGAGCCTATATTTAGTATATGCATATTCTCGTGCTTTTCTCAGACAACTTGCAATTCTCATGTGGGGACAGTGCATCCATTTAATTACGTCTAATCACAATCCTCGGGGATGATAGCTCTGTTGCCCTTAAAGAGCTGATGGAAGTGTTCCATTTTGAATAGTACAGCCAAAAGTTCTTTTTCAATCTGTGCATAACATCTTTCAGTTTCTGAGAGTGTCCTGGTGGTGAATAAAACCGGTTGCTGATTATGTAACAGGGCAACTCCTATTCCTGTCTCAGGTGTCACACTTGAGTACTAGTTGCTCACCTGAACTGTAGTACTTAAGTACAGGGCTCTTAGCTATTCTGCCTTTGATCTTCTCAAATGCTGGGTGGCCTCGGGTGGCCCAGGGTGAGGTGGGCCCTTATGCGCCCAGGCTTCCTTCCCCACAGCATTGTCTGGGAGTCTCCCCAAGCCCTAAGGGACACCCAGCATGCACTGTCATGGTGGCCATGCCCCGAGCAGCACCCAGTGTCTGCCATAGTAGCCATGCCCCAAGTGGCTCCTGGCATCAGCCACCACTGCAGCCAGGATTTAGGGTGGTGTTGCAGCTGCTGCCAGGCTCAGCCACCACAGAAGCAAAGTAAATGTGTATTTTCTGCACAAAACTTTTAATTTTAAAAATATTTTATTTTACTTTGGGGGAAATTTAAACACTTTAGATTTTTCTGCACCCTAGGGGAGTCTCCCAAGTTTGCAGAAAAATCTCTTTTGCCTCCATGTGGCCACAATTCACAAATTTAACTATTTGCAGATGGGAGCCACACAGGCTAACAGTATATAGATATTTCTATATGTTCTAGATATTACTTTATTTCTAAATTTCAGATTTACCTAATACATTTTCTTAACCCATCATAAAACATTTATCTTTTTCTTCCACATAATCACAACTGAGAAGAATTTTGCCATGGCTGAAGTAATCCTTGAATCCTCAGCTAGATATATATAAAAGGTTAGCCACGTTCCTAACAACTCACCTTCTACCTGATTACCAGCCTTGTAACTTCATGCCTCTGCAGCAAGTGTAGACCAAGGTTGAAACCCTCTGTCGCTCTTTCACCCAATTAACTCACAATTTTTTGTTTTAGCATCTCAGAGAAACTTTGTAAACGTTCAATATAGTTTTTAAATCCCCCCACAAATAATGTCTGGAAGCTGCCCCCCAAAACTGGGCGTGTAAGACTGCCCCACTCCCAGACCACCAAGAAAGGAAGCTTCACAGTCAATGAATACAAATCTTCCATTCTCCAGTGGTCCTGGGAGTGGGGCAGTCCTTACTCTTGGGATATAAAATAGCAGTGTGCCTCAGGGTGGGAAATATGCTGCAACACCTTTGGGTGGATCCAGCCCCTGAGCCTTGCACGCAACAAGTGATGCCACTTAAGGTAAAAGGCAATACCAGTTGATCTAAGGAAGATATTCGAAAGGAAACAAATAGGGTATCCAAATTATGCCAATGCTTGGCCTGTCATGGAAAAGCTTAATACCCTACGGACATCTAGGCAATGCCATTCCCTTTCTTTGTCATGTCTATAATTAGGACAAAGGAAGGTAACACAATGATCTCTGACTTGTGAAAGAACTGGATCAACCTCGGGAATGAAGGCTGGATCCAAGCATAACTTCACCCTATCATTGTGGAAAAGTTCCCTGTCAAATAACAGCGTCCTCAGTTCCAACACTCACCTAGTTGACATGATGCCCACTAAAAACAAGGTCTTGAATATTAATTCCTTGAGACTCCATGGGTTCAAAGGTTTGCTACACAATGCTCTCAGGACCCTATGTGGGTTTCAAATCAGAAACCTCTACACTTGTGGTGGTTTTAACCACGTAGTAACTCCTTAGGAATCTCTTAACATGTGGATGGCAATTTAAGGGACTTCCTGTCCTAGCCCCCATCACTGCCAATATAGCTGCCACCTGTCCCTTTAATGTACTCACACTTAGCCTTTATCCAAACCATTTGGAGAAAGCTGACACCTCTAACTGACACATTTAATGGTTTCCAATCATGTTCTGAAAACCAAGAGTGAAGAACCTGCCAGGTTGTGTTATACACCCTATTCGTGGAACCCTTCCTAGAAGACTAACATGGTAACCCAATCCTTCTACCTGTTTCCACTTGACCTCCAAGCTGTTAGGTTTAGGAGGGCTGGGCAAGGATGTTGTGCCAATCCTAGTGTCCACAAGTCATTCCCTAGTGGTAGGCACCATAGTTCCACGGTCCACAATCTCTTCAGATCCTGGAACCAAGTTCTTTGTGGCCAAAAGGGTGCTATCAGCACTAGTTCCGTCTTCTGTTCCAACAGCTTCTGAATCACCTTGTGAAGCAATTAAATCAGTTGGAACGTGCACAATCATCCCTGCGGCCAGTCACAGTTCAGAATGCCTGTTCCTGCTGCCCGCTGGTTTTTAACTCTGGATATGAAATGCGGAACGATGATTCTGGTCTGTGGTAAAGAAGTCCATTTCCATCATCCTGTACCTTTTGCAGACCTGTTGAAAACCCAACTTGCAGAGGATCCATACGGACTGGTCTAATCTCCATCTACTCAGCCAGTCCCTTTACTGTCCTGGTCTGCCACACAGACCACCTCCAATGACAGTAGCTGGATCTCCACCCATCTGATCAGGTCACTCGCTTCTGCGTGTAAAGTTGGAAATCTGATTCCTTATGCCTTTGTCGTCATATTGTCTATCTGAACTAGAACATGATGACCTGTTAGTATCTTGGAGAATCCCAAGAGCCTCAGCTTGGTGGCTTTGAGCTCTAAAAAATTTATATTCATTGTCCCCACCCTGGCAGACTCACGTCTGTGGTCATCACCACACTCTTTAGATTTCAGATCAGGGATCCTCACACCCTCACAGTTTTCTGCTAAGCATGCAAAACTGAAGTATTCAGGAGGGCTTTTTTATACAGGTAAGTAGGTCTACAGTTTATCAAAATCAGAAAGATGCGTTGGTAAAAGGATAGGGGCTGTGGAGTATACTACTGTGTACAGTACATACTGCCTGTTGATGTGTGATTCTACTATGTAATTTCTGCATTACTTAACATGTCATGTTTATGCTTATACTTTGTTCCACTTTGTTTCATCTCCGTTTTCAGATTTCTGCAATCCAAATCCTATTGTATTTTATTGCTTATGGGATGCCCCTTCCTGTAGACTATGTGACCTACACTGTATCAGTGAGAAAGTCAGACTATAAATGACTTAAACAAACAAATAAATAATTGAAAAGTCCCTGGATATGTACCTCAAAAAGAATTTTCTCCCCAGAAGCTGGTAATTTTGTTTTGTGGTGCATGTGATTGTTTTCATATGGGAACTCAAGACAGCTGAAAGAGTATGTCTCTCTAAACAGATACTCAAGGAGATTAATGAGAAACAAATAGGCAATAAAGGATGCACGAACTGCTGTGCCATTTAAGCAAGGGCTCATTTGCAGAGATTGGCCCAAGGATGAAAAAAAAAAAGCAGGATTTAAGAAATTGTAAAGCATTTTAAGAAATTCCAAAGCAGAAAAAATCAGGGGTTACCCTGACAGGGTGACAGACACCATGTTAGTTGATTGACAAAGGAAGACAGGAACCCTAAGTGCAAAAGTAATTTCTCCTCAAAATATTGGCATAAGCCTATCAACAGGGTCAATATCCTGCCTGCTACTGTAAAGTGCTGTTTTGGCTTCATATTATACTCTTTATCTGTTCTGGGTTCTAAATATTTACTATCACGGCAGAATGGAACATGGAGTGGACCCAGCACCCAGCCAATGGCATGCGAGTACTCGAGTGGCGGTTGATGGGACAATGGCTGATGGAACACACTTCTTAGTCACTGGGAGAGCTGAAAATGGCCAATATGTAAGAGAATTATATATATAGGATTAGGATTCCAGAATGCTCTGTGGGATCTCCTAGGACCTGTCAGCAGTTCCCACAATGAGTTTACCAAGACTTGGAATAAGTCTTTGGAAGGCCATAGACCAAATTGCTCCCTGATGCCCTCCGCACCCTGTTGCCTCTTATGCTGCCTGGTACACTGAGGAGCTTAGAGGGTTAAAGAGGATGCTTAGACGGCTACAGCAATCTTGGCAGCAAACTCCTGACAAAGGCAAGAGAACACTTTATATTTATTTATTTATTTCTTAAAGTTTTATGTCCCACCCTCCCCACCGAAGTGGGCTTAGGGCAGCTCACAACATAAAAATAATCCATTCAATTAAAAATAGTTACAACAATTACATATTATAGCGCAAAATCGGCGGCGTTACAGATTTTTCATCCGGGTGGATCAGGCAGCACTCACATGTGATCCTTGTGTGCGCGTTATCAGGGCGCGTTATCAGGGCCAGTGGCATTATCAGGGCCAGGGCTGAGATGTTCACCTTAGGCAGCCCCTACTTAAAAGCCTGGTGGAAGAGCTCCGTTTTGCAGGCCCTGCAGAATTGCATCAAATCCCACAGGGCCCTGATGTTCTCTGGGAGCTCATTCCACCAGTACGGGGCTGCCACTGAAAAGGCCCTAGCCCGTGTTGTTGCCAACCGCGCCTCCTTCGGCCCTGGCAGGACCAGTCGGTTTTGGGATCCAGATCGTAGTGCTCGCTGGGGAATATATGGGGAGAGGCGGTCCTTCAGGTACGTAGGTCCCAGGCCATATAGGGCTTTATAGGTGAGCACCAGCACCTTGAACTTTATCCGGTACGCTATAGGCAGCCAGTGCAGTGCTTTTAAGGCGGGCTGAATATGTTCCCGTATAGGCAGACATAATAACAGCCACGCCGCAGCATTCTGCACTAGCTGCAGCTTCCGGATTTGGCACAAGGGCAGCCCCATGTAGAGGGCGTTACAGTAGTCCAACCTTGAGGTGACCAATGCATGGATCACTGTCGCCAGCTCGTTGCGTTCAAGGAAGGGGACCAACTGCTTGATCAGCCAAAGATGATAAAAGGCCGACCTCGCAGCAGTTGCTACCTGGGCCTCCATTGTTAACGAGGAGTCCAGGAGCACTCCCAAACTCCTGACCTCCGCCGCTGGTACCAACGGCACCCCCTCGAAGGCCGGGAGAGGGATCCCCCCCCCCGGTCCACCTCGACCCAGGCATAGGATCTCCGTCTTCATTGGATTCAACTTCATTCGGCTCTGTCTGAACCATCCAGCCACAGCCAACAATGCCCGGTCCAGATCAGCCGGACAAGAGGCCGACTGACCACCCAATAACAGATAGAGCTGGGTATCATCCGCATACTGATGACAACCCAGCCCAAACCTCTGTGCAATCTGGGCAAGGGGGCGCATAAAGATGTTAAACAACATAGAAGAGAAGAGAAGAAGAGAAGAGATTGGATTTATATCCCGCCCTTCACTCACTTAAGAGTCTCAGAGCGGCTTACAAACTCCAGGCTTACAGACACCCTGTGAGGTAGGTGGGGCTGAGAGAACTCTTTCCCAAGCTGTCCTTGAGGGAACAGCTGGTACAGAGCTATGGCTTGCCCAAGGTCATCCAGCCAGGTGCAAGTGGAGGAGTGGGGAATCAAACCCAGTTCTCCCAGATTAGAGTCCGCGCACTTAACCACTACACCAGACTGGCTCTCAACATAGGGGAAAGAACTGCTCCCTGTGGAACACCGCAATTCAACGGATATCTTTGGGAGAGTTGATCCCCTACCGCCACCCTTTGTCCCCGATCATGGAGAAATGAGGAGAGCCACTGTAAGGCTAACCCCTGAATTCCAGTATCGGCAAGGCAGCAGCACAGTAGCCGATGGCCGACCGTGTCGAATGCCGCCGACAGGTCCAACAACATCAACACCGCCGTGCCGCCTCGATCCAGATGCCTCCGGAGGTCATCCATAAGGGCGACCAGTACCGTCTGCGTCCTGTGACCCGGCCAGAAGCCGGACTGGAAAGGATCTAACACAGAGGTGTCTTCCAAAAAGCTCTGTAGCTGGTCCGCCACCGCCTTCTCAATTAACTTTCCCAAATAAGGTAAGTTAGAAACCGGCCGATAGTTAACTAAATTGGCCGGGTCTAAAGATGGTTTTTTGAGGAGCGGACGTACCACTGCCTCCTTCAGGGCACTAGGGAACATCCCTTTTGCAAGGGATGTGTTGATGATCAACCTAAGCGCCCCTCATACCCCCTCCAGGCTTGCTTTAATTAGCCAAGATGGGCACGGATCGAGCTTGCAGGTGGTTGGGCGGACCAGCGAGAGCAAGTTGTCAACCTCGTCCAGGCAGAGTGGATTGAAGTAATCCAAAATATGACCAGAAGACGGGCCTGGAGCCTTTATAAAGTCCAATTGAGGACCTATGAAGTGGCAGTGAAGACAGTTAAGGCGGCTTTCTTTTCTGACTTTATCACATCTGCTAGCTTGCATCCAGCACAATTATTTAGGCCGGTGCAGCAACTGACCTCTCAGAGGGGAGAGTCCCAAAGTGCTAGTGATTTGATTCTTAGCTGTGGTTCATTTGCGAGCTTTTTTTTCCAGATAAAGTCTTGAAGCTCTGCCAGGACTTCGCCTCCAGTTTGAATGCAATTAGAGATATGGAGGCTCTATTGACTTTACCTGGTCCTTTTCTGGTTCACTTCAGCCAGCTCTCAATGTTGGAATTGAAAAGGTCCTGAATGCTGTGAGAGCAACAACTTGTTCACTGGATCCCTGCCCCTCTTGGCTGATTAAATCTAGGTGGGAGGTGACAGGAGGCCCCCTGAGAGATATCATTAATTTGTCTCTCTCTCAGGGTTGCTTCTCTGGATTCTTGAAGGAGGCTATAGTTTGTCCGCTGTTGAAACAGCCTTCCTTAGATAAAAAGGAACTAGCCAATTACCATCCAGTGTCGAATTTACCATTTCTGGGAAAGGCGACTGAGAGAGCAGTCGCTGAACAGCTTCAGGTCTTTCTGGATGAGACTTCTGTACTCGATCCATTCCAGTCTGGCTTCAGGCCTCGTTTTGGAAAAGAGAAAGCCCTTTTACCTCTTCTGGATGACCTCCAGATGATGTTGGATCAAGGCAGTTCAGTGTTCCTGATCCTGTTGGATCTTCCTTTGATGTGGTGGACCACTTGATTTTGGTTCATTTGGCCTCCCTTGGGATTTGTGGCACTGCCTTATCTTGGTTTGCCTAATTTCTCTAGGAATGCATTCAGAGGGTGTGTTTTGGGGGAAAGCGGTCTTCTGTGCAGCCATGAGTTTGCAGGGTACCCCAGGAATTGGTTCTGTCCTCAATGTTGTTTAGTATCTATATGTCCCCTCTAGCAGAGCTTGTTAGGAGGTTTGGGGTTGGTTGCCACCAGTATGCTGATGACACCCAGTTCTTCCTCCTGTTAGATAAACAACCAGAAGCAGCTCTCTCTTCTCTGATCCAGAGCCTGAGCATTGTGGCTGGATGGTTGAACCATGTGGCTGGGTAAGATTGGGCCTGTGAGGGGATTGCAGTTTCCTCCTCTGGATGGGGTCCAGCTCTCATTAGTGGACTCCGTAAAGAGTCTGGGGTCTAGCTGGAATGCCTTTCTTACCTTGGACAAGCAGGTGTCCACAGTTGCCAGGCAGGCTCTGTTCAATCTATGCCGTGCCCATCAGCTGGCCCCATATTTCTCTCAGTTGGACCTAGCCACATAGATTCAAGCCATGGTCACCTCCAGAATAGACTACTGCAATTTGCTCTATACAGCACTGCCCTTGAAGGCACTTCAGGATGTCCAAAATGCAGCTGCCAGGCTTCTGACCAGATTATCTTGGTCCTCACATATACAGCCTGTCTTACAGCACCTGCATTGGCTCCCTATTGGTTTTTGGGTCAAATTCAAGGTGCTGTTTTTGATCCTTAAAGCCCTAAATGTTCTGGGAATATCATACTTGAGGGACCACCTCTCCCCTTACGATCTCCCTCTGTGGCCGCAGTCATCATCTCATGGCCTACTGGTAGTGCTGGGCTCTTGGGTCGCACATTTGGCATCCACCATGGCAACGGCTTTTTCAATCATAGCCCTGTCCTGATGGATGGCCTTCTCAGATGAGATCTAGGCCCTACGGAACCTCCCTAGGTTCTGTAGGACCTGTAAGGCTGACCTTTTCCATCAAGCTTTTTCCAGTTGAGCTTATTTCTGGGGCTTAAGCTGGATCCACCATTATCAGTTTTAAGTTGTTTCCTTTTTTATACTTTGTATTTTTATATCTTTTTAACTACATTTATTATAGCTCAAGATGGGTAGCAATGTTAATCTGTCTGTAGCAGTAGAAAAGAGCAAGAGCAAGTTGCAGCTGTGATCAGGAACGCTTTTTACCAGCTTCAACTGGTTAGTCCTTTCCTGAGCAGAAAAGATCTGGTCACGATGGTACACACTAGGGTTACATCTAGATTAAATTACTACAAAGAGCTCTACATGAGGCTGCCCTTGAGAAATGTTCAGAAACGTCAATTGGTGCAAAATGCTGCAGCCAGGGTGTTGACCTGAGTGGGTCACAGGGACCATAACACTCTAGTATTGGCTCACCTTCACTGGATCTCCATTGATTTCCAGGCACAACTCAAGGTGCTTGGCTTGACCTTCAAATTCCTATATGGTTTGGGACCAACATACCTGAAGGACCGCCTAATCCCTTATGAACCCACCTGACCTCTACAGTAATCTTCTGAGGCCCTGCTTCGGGTGCCCCCACCTTCTGAGGTTAGGTGGATGGCAATCTGGGAGATTGCCTTCTCTGTCATAGCACCAAAGTTCTGGAATTCTCTCCCCAGAGAGACTCATCTGTCCCATTCTGTTGCCATCTTCTGGCAGTGGGTGAAAAAAAAATGGCTTCATTTGACATTCTCTCAGTGACCTCTCCTCCCTGACCAATGTTTTAATTGGTGTTTTTGCATGTATTGCTGTCGTTGCACGTATTGCTGTCTTTATATTTTAACTCAGTTTTTAATTTTAATTTAATGATGTGTATTTGGAGGGTTGATGCTGACATTTTGAAAATGTGATTTTATGATTTATATTTTAAATCGTTAGTATCATTGGCCCCTGTAAAGTCAGAAAGGCGGCATATAAATTTGGTAAATAAAAATAAATTTTAATTTGCTAAATCTCTCATCCTTTACAATGATAATAATATATGTAATAAATATACAGAAAATACTTTCTTCCACACAAACTAAGATATCCAGAGGGACATAGCAAAATGCACTGAGGAGAAGAAAGGGGGGAATATAGCACATATAGTTTTAAGAACTTACGGCAGAATACAAAACAACAGTATGCAGGGCAGACAACCCATGAAGATCTGAATTTGCTTTGGAGATTTTAAATGAGAAATGTGAATAATTTTTAAGACAGAAAGATAATGTATGGATTAAATACTTGATTACAGATGAGGATAATAAACTTTAACTAGAAATAACTTGAAAATAATGAAAACTTTAGACAAGAGGAACAGTGAAAGTGAATGACATTTAAGCAAACAGAAATGCTATTTAAGGTGAAATATTATGTTTCAAAAGAACAGAGCTGAAATAAATAGGTATATGAACTAGGAATAATCAGAATAATTGAGGACAGATTCTTGAATATCCGGGGGGGGGGGGGGGCGCAGTAGTGGGACTGTTTTCTTGTCAGGTTACAGCTGACTTAGGGTTTTCAAGGCAAGAGAGGTTCAGAGGTGGTTTCTCATTGCCTGCCACTACATCACAACACTGGTATTCCTTGGTGGTCTCCATAATATTAACCAGGGCCAATCCTGCTTAGCTCCTGAGATCTGACAAGATAGGGCTAGCTAAGTCAGGGTGAGTATCTATTACACAGTTCCTTTAAACACAATATATTATTTTGTCCCATACTAACATAGATTCAGTGTACTGCAACAAATAGATTTCATATGATTTCTTTCATCTTGACTAATATTACAAACTCCTAGGGAAAACAGTGTCTCAGTCCTGTCTACCCCCCTTGCCCTTTTACTATATATCTTAATGAAAGCAACCAATCTCTGCCTCTCCCTCTTTTAGGAATATAGTTGTGATACAAATTCTACTGATTTCAGCAGCAGTGTTAAGTATATCTTTAACTTTCCCACTAAAATCAATGGAACTTAACAGTACTTAACATTAGCTATATCATGCCTCAGCTTTTACCACAACATATATGTTTAAAACACAATATAATTTATTATATATATGGTATTATACATTGGCTGCATTCACACACACTAAACGATCCACTTTCAATCCACTTTCAGTGCACTTTCCAACTGGGTTTCTACTGTGTGAACTGGCAAAATCCAGCTGGAAAGTGCATTGAAGGTGGATTATTTAGTGTGTGTGACCGCAGCCATTGTGTTTCATGAATTTAATAAACTAACATTGAAAGACACGGCAGAAATACATCTTTTTAATGTTATTAATCAAATATGCTAACTATAAAGCTCCTAAAATAATAAAATGCTAAGAATAACTTTTTTCAGATAAATTAATATCACACTAAGAAAAAAATCATATTGCTAAAAAAGGTAAATTGAATTGTTAATTTTGCAAAGTGAACCATTAACCTTTGCATTATTTCTTCCATTAAAACTATTGACAATATACCTTCAAATTAAAAGCAATTCTTGTGTAAACCATAAGCCAGTTTATACCAGACACTACGGAAAACAAATAATTCCGTCCAGGTGCAACTCAGAGTAGTAATCTACTGAAAACTGCTACTATATAAAAATAACCCTTTATATATTGTAGTAATTTAGTTCCACTTTATGTTATTACACATGTTTCAAAAGTTCCCACTAGCTGCAGAAAGACTATGCAGCAATAATAGATGGTGCGCACCCAGTTTATTTTTAAGAAATACAAACCCTAAATCAAAATTAGCCTTGTAAAGGCTGAAGCTGGAATGCAATTAGACCACTGAACAGAATCAATAAAGGCAGACATGAAGAGTTATATGCCTAATCAGAGGAATTTTATGTGCGTAACCAGTGGAATATTACTCTTCAAAGGTATCATTTTATATTCAAATAAATTTTGAGCTTATCAAGAAATATGTTAATAAATTATTTCCCTCCGAGTCTCATTATGAGGCACATTCATCTTGAAATGGAAGGAAATTGCTGATTTCACAGCAACAAATCTTTCTAAACAGAAATACAGTTTAAAGAAACATGAGCTACAAACCATTGTTTATGAAATCCTGTTCGAAATGTTTGATCATGTGGAGGGCCCCACTTCAGTTCTGACAGATTTACGCTCGAGCAGCAAAGTTTAAAAACAATTCTAAAGAACCATTGGTTTGACTAACCACTATATTTTTTCCACAGAGTAATGCTTCAATTTTTTTTCATTATGCAAGGATTTAAAAATGTTTAATTTCACCCTTTTAGTAAATTTCTAAAATGCTACAGGTGTCAACTAAGAAGTTTCATTTTAAGATACTTTGAAGTAATAACATATAGTTGTATACAACTGGGGACCCACAAGAAACTTGAGGGAGCGGCTATCCCATTCCCCCACTGCTGCTTCTTCCCCTCTCCCCCTACTTCTCTCACACTCTTTCTCCTTCCTACCACACCCTTTCTTACTCTCTCTCTCTTCCCTCCATGCCTGTCACCTCCTTTCTGCCTCCACCCCATGTCTCTTTCTGCCCCTGTCAGTCTTCCTGTCTCCCACCTACCTCCCCCCCCCCCCAGCAGCAGTGGCAGCAGCCACTCTCCAGGAATCACAATGGATTGCCCAAATACAGAGATCAGTTCCTCTTAGGGTTGCCAGCTCCATGTTGGGAAATTCCTGAATATTTGGGGGTGGAGCCTTGGGAGGATGAGGTTTGAGCTTGGAAGTGACCTCAGCAGCATATAATACCATAAACTCCACCCTTCAAAGCAGCTATTTATGGTATGGACGGCTTCAAGAGGGAACTGGAAAAATATATGGAGCAGAAGTCCATCAGCGGCTATTAGCCACAAGGTACAGATAGGAACTTTCGGTCTGGGGCAAGTGCTGCACTGTATTCTTGGTGCTTGAGGAGGGGCAACAGTGGGAGGGCTTCTAATGTCCTGACCCCACTGGTGAACCTCTTAATGGCACCTGGTATTTTTGGCCACTGTGTGACAATATTGGACTGGATGGGCCATTGGCCTGATCCAATGTTGGCTTCTCTTATGTTCTTACATAAGGCATAGTGTGGGTCCATTTTACTTTGGCAGCAGTATCAACATGCTTGGAAATAAGGGAGGAGACCTTGCGCAAATAGGTTAACAAAAATAAACCAATGAAAGTGTCTACTTGAATGTAAGATTCCTATATAGGATTTGTTCCTGAGGAAAGACCAGAGGTCTGAAACACTTAGATATCTGGAATAAGTGTTGCCTGAAAGAGAAACACAGACTTTGAGCAGACTGCTTTTGTGAATCTGAATAAGGACACAACACTGTCTGAAAAATATAGTTACCCATCCACATAGAAATGGATGACGTGGGTTTATCTAGATGAAAATCCCAAAACCCAGATCTGCATGAATCCTGCAAACACAAAGTTTTAATCTGGGGAATGAATGGTTGCAAACATGGATGCAATCAGTACCACTCGATATCCATAACCTGATAAATACTAACGAAAGGCCCTAAGGATTTGACTTGCCATGTAAAGTATGGAAGATGGCTAATAGAATACGAACAGATTTTGGTAGTTTTGCAGACAGGAACAGACAATAATGAAGGTGAACCACTGATGATGTTGGTGGTGCTGGCAGGAGCGATTTGGGTTCTGGGACCACGGGCTAGGTTTTCTGGACAACAACCTATTAGCACATGATGAACTTCACCAATCAAGGTCAGGGAAGAATGTGTTTGATGGAAACCTGGGGAGATTCATCAAGAGGGCTTTAAACTGACACCACAAGGGGAAGGAGACGACCAACATAGGGATTTAAATGAATGGGAGCAAATATCAGAGGCCCACCTGGGAGGGCCAGGTTTAATGGAGCCAAGGGTGTGGGGCTTCAGGCTTCAACATACCAATGCCCAAAGCTTGGGCAATAAGAAGAAAGAGCTTGAGATTCTAATGCAGACAGAGGGATACGATTTAGTAGGCATTACAGAGACTTGGCGGGATGATTCCCAGGACTGGAATGTAATAGTGGATGGATATGGGTCAAGAAAAACTGAAAAAGCCAAAGAAGAGGCGGAGTGGCGCTGTATGTAAGAAGAGGATTTGTTTGTCACAAAACATTGGAGGGAAAGGGCGACAGCCCAGTGGAAAGTATCTGGGTGAGAATAAGGGAAGGAAGGACAAACAATATTGTGGTTGGAGTCTACTACAGACCTCCTGATCAGGATGAAGAGGTGGATGCTGCCCTCCCTGAACAACTTGACTGGGTATCCAAAAAACATGACCTGGTAGTTATGCATGACGTCAACTTCCCTGATGTGTGCTGGAAGACAAACTCTACAAGCGTCCACAATCACGCATGATCCTGACCTGTCTGGCTGACAACTTCCTTTATCAAATGGTGGAGAAAGCTGCAAGGGGATCAGCCATACTCTACTTAATACTGACCAACAGACAAGAGATGGTAGATGGGGTGAAGGTGCTGGTGAAGTGACCATGTCCTGCTAGAATTCCTTTTGCTATGGGGGACCAAGGAAGTTCGTAGCCACACGTGTATGTTAGATTTCAGTAGGGCAGATTTTAATAATAATAATAAACTCAGGGCATGATGAGAATCATTCCATGGGCCAGATTGCTGGAAGGGAAGGGAGCAAGTGAAGAGTGGGCTTTCCTAAAACAAGAGCTCTTGCAATCTCAAACCACTGCTATTCCAACAAGGAAGAGACATGGTAGGGAATCCAAGAAGGCAATGGGGATGAACAGAGAACTGTGTGATGTGCTAAGGGAGAAAAAGGAAATATTCAAGAAATGGAGGCAAGGACATACCTCTAAAGAAGAGTACCTGTGGGTTGCTAGGCACTGTAGGTCAGCCATCAGAGAAGCCAAAGCTCACAGTAAGCTAAAGCTGGCCAGGGAGGCTCACTACAACAAGAAAATCTTCAGATATGTGAGGGGCAAATGCAAAATAAAAGGTGATGGGCCCACTGTTGGGAGAAAATGGAGGAACTTTGACAGAGGGAAAGCAGAAAGGCTTAATGCCTTATTTTGCCTCAGTTTTTCCCCTGAAGAATAGAACAGGCTCATCTAGAGATGGTAGTAGCCTTGGCACAGTGTCCGAGCTGCTGGTTAACATGGACAGAGAGGTAGTTTAGAAGCACCTGGCAGCAGTGAATGAGTACAAATTCCTGGGCCAGAAGGTATGCACCCAAGAGTGCTCAAAGAACTTACTAGAGAGCTTGCGGAGCATTTGTCCACTGTCTTCCAAACCTCTAGGAGGACAGGAGACATGCCACAAGACTGGTGGAGAGCAGACGTTATCCCAATTTTCAAAAAAGTGAGGAGGGATGACCCAAGAAACTACAGGCCAGTCAGTCTGACCTCTGTCCTAGGAAAGATACTGGAGCAGATTTTAAAGGGCATTTTAAATCTGTGAGCATTTAAAGGACAACTTGGTGCACGGGGGAAATCAGCAACAATTTGTCCCCAATACGTCGTGCCAGACCAACCCCATTTCCTTCTTTGATTGAGTGACAAGCTTACTGAATTGAGGGAATGCTCTTGATGTTGATTACCTGGATTTCAGTAAACCTTTTGACAGGGTTTCCCATGATGTTCTAATGGGTAAACTAGAGGACTGTAAACTGGACTCCAGGACAGTTAGGTGGAAAGGGAACTGGTTGAAGAACCACACTCAGAGAGTAGTTGTCAATGGTATTTCATCTGAATGGAAGGAGGTGTCCAGTAGGGAGACACAGGGCTTGGTTCTGGGCCCAGTACTTTTCAATATTTTTATAAACGATCTAGATGAAAGTATGGAGGGGCTATTCATTAAATATGCAAATGACACCAAATTGGAGGAAACAGCAAACACACCAGAAGATAGAGACAGAATTCAACAACATCCCAATTGCAAGATGTCATAGTCCCACTGTACACTGCATTGGACAGCACCTAGGGTATTGTGTGCAGGTCTGGAGGCCTCACTTCAAAAAGGATGTGGACAGAATGGAGCGGGTGCAGAGGAGAGTGACGAGGATGATCGGGGGCCTGGAGACCAAGCCTATGAGGAAAGGCTGAGGGACTTGGGAATGTTTAGTCTGGAGAAGAGGAGATTGAGGGGGGACATGATTGTTCTCTTTAAATATTTGAAGGGCTGTCACTTAGAGGAGAGCAGGAAGTTGTTCCTGTTGGCAGAAGAGGATAGGACTTTTAATCATGGATTTGAATAAAGGGCGGGAAGGTACTGGCTGGATATTAGGAAAAACTTTTTTTACAGTAAGAGCTGTACAACAGTGGAATCAGCTGCCTAGGGAGGTGGTGAACTCCCCCCTCACTGGCAATCTTTAAGCAGCAGCTGGACAAACACTTCTCAGGGATGCTAGCCTAGGCTGATCCTGCATTGAGCAGGGGGTTGGACTAGATGGCCTGTATGGCCCCTTCCAACTCTTTGATTCTATGATTCTATGACCTGTTGTTTAAATGTAGCAAAATACTAGTACTCGAATGTGTTTGTGGTGCAGCCTGAAAAAACTACTTTCCATCTGTCATAGGTATGGGAGCATCATCCTTTCCAGGGAGATATAACAGAGCTCTTTGAACTCTCCCCAGCTGTGACTGAGTAGATTGAAAATCTAGATATTAGTATTTAGGAGGATTGCCCAATCTGTCTGCATACCTGTTGTATCAACTTGGTTACATATTTTATATTATTACATACTTCCTGTATGTAACTCTGCCATTCGATAAATAATAAAATAAATAATAAGTAATAATAAAATTATTAAAATACTATACTAGACTGTGTTCTTCTGCCTCGTTGAGCGTGCCAGAACACAGAATCTTGCTACCTTAAGGGTAATTTCATTAAAATAGTCGGCAAGGATAAGTATAAAAATCATTTGATCTACCTGGATATTTGGACATAATTGGGGTAATTTATGTCATGGGCTGGGTGCCAGTAGATCAGGAACCAAGTCAAAGTCCGAGACAGTCCAAGGTCAAGCCAAATCAGGAACAAATTACCAAGTTCAAAACACAAGCCGAAAGCAGAGTCAGTCCAAGCCGAGGTCAGAGAGGGAAACTCACGAGCAAACCAGTCCAAGGAGTCAACCAAAAGCCGAAGTCACGAGCCAGAGGGTCCAGAATCAAGCCAAAGTCAGACAGAGCCAGAGTCATGAGCCAGAAGGTCCAGAATCAGGTTTAGCTGATGCAAGCCGAGTGGGTGCAGAGCTTAGTCAGAATGACTTGTTCCTAGCACAAGTTGTTGGGCTTTGTACTGTGCCTAAATACCCAGCCACTTCCTGTGCTTGTTAGCAGCTGGCAGTGAGGTCCCGGCTCCCTCTAAAACTCAGGGCTGAGTAATCTGCGACTACGCATGCATGCCTCTTTTCTCCTAGCAGCTAAGTCTTGCCTGGATCGTGACCTTAGCCGTTCCACCCAAGGAGGTGAATCAGGTGGGCTTGAGCTTGGCTGTGTCTCAGCTGCTGCTGGTGCTGGGGTAATGCCCTGAGAGGTGCTTGCTTGAGCCTCCTCTGGTTCAGGTGGAGGCTCCTCTGGAGCTGGGGACTGATCCTCCACCGCACTTAGGTCCGCAGGAGGCAGGTCTTCAGAGGCACTCCTGACAATTTACATATTCCAAGTGTGTTAATAAAATTGGCAATGTAAGAGGGCATATTCGATTGTTTCTACCATTCCAGACTGACATGGGCAGAGATGCTGTACATATGCAGTACAGGCATATCTCTCTTCATGAAGGGCAGATGGGAGGACATTGAAACAGGCCAGAGTGAAGGTGCTGCAGTGTTTGGGGAATTCTAATGTATAATGGTAATTTGATGGAACAGAATTTTTGTTACAGTTCACCACTGCCGGAGCAGAGTGGGCCTGTAATCTAGTGCCTTGAAGGGCCGTGTCCCATAGTCACTGTTTTATTAGTGTTCTGGATCCTGAATGTCCAAGATGCAGTAAGGCTGTATAGGAGAAATCAAATAGTAGCAATTTGTCCTCCACTGCTCTTACCCACCTTAAGAGAAAATAGTCTGAGAGGATTAATTAAATTAATCCAGGGATGGGACAGATTTAACTTGAGCCGGAAGCATACAGCTTGGAACCAGGCATGTACTTCAAGAGGAACCAGGCATGTACTTCAAGAGGAATCTGCTTCTAGCCTAAGGGGGGCATTGGGTACACAAAAAGGTACTCGAAATGAGAATCTAAGGAATTTGATCTGGATTGCTTTATGATAGACATTGTACAGACATGTCTGTGAACCATACATAAGATGGGGTACTACCTTGCCCTGAAAGACTTTCAGTGTGAGAACCCCCTTTTGTAAAAAAGGGACATCAAGTTGCAGTAGCTGCTCTTTGAGCAGATTCAGTTACATGGTAAAGCTGAGCTGACCATGAGCCAGACAGTTGGAACACTATATCTAAATATCTGAACACTTTAATTTGTGTTTGATAAATCTTTACAGAGAGGTTAGTGCAAAAACACTAAGGAAGCCAACTAGCTGTTACACTAGTATATCTTGGATTACCATAGTTTACCACATGATAAACTATTTACAGTAGCTCCAGATCAAAACAGAAATTTTACAATAGTAGCCGAACTTTTTCTTAAACTTGTACAATTTCTTGGCGTCTGATATAAACACAAGATGCTGTGTTACACTTAATCAGATAATTAACAATACTGACTTCAATGGACCAATCAGAGCAAGAGTAGCTCTCCAGGGTCTCAAGCAGAGTTCTTTCACACCACCTGCTATCTGATTATTTTAGGCTAGAGATGCCAGAGATTGAAGCTGAGATTTTTTTGCATGACAAGCAGGTGCTTTATGACTGAGTCACAGACCCTCTTTGGGACAATTTAGGTTCTTGAACCTTAACTGATTGGACAAATTCTGATTCAGTATTTGACAAATACCCCTTTTGGACACACACCTTAACATGATGAGGGGGTTTATGTGTGTCAGTGAAGCTGAGGGCAATACCATAAGGAGTTTAGACTCTGTCAAGAGGTTGAACTCCTAGTAGAGTAATTCAAGGTGGAATGATCACAGCTGAGACACTAGACTAAGATGCATCCACCATTCCTCATCAAAAGAGAATGAACAGTTCCAGTGGTAATGGGGGTGGAGGAATCCTGAAAGGTAGCTCCTGGGCAGTAGCAGTATGGAAAGTAGGTGACAAGAAATGGAATAAAAATAACCCAAGCAATTATAGGCCAATTAGCCTTTTGAATGTCATCTGTAAATTATACACTAAACATCTATGTTTGAAACTGTATAAATGGCTAGACAAAGAGAACCTGTTAGAAACTGAACAGGCAGGTTTTCCCCAAGGCCGTTCAACTATGGATCATTGCTTGGTATTGGATTATATCATCCACAAATATGCAATGTCTCCCAAGAAAAATTTATATGCAGCATTCATAGATCTCAGGGCTGCTTTTGATACTATCTCTCGAGGAAGATTATGGGCAAAATTGGGAGACCCATCCATTGATAGAAGATTGTTATACCTGATGATCAAGCTTCATGAGAATAATGAACTTCAGATAAGGTACATTCAAGACGGTAAACTATCCAAGAAAATTCCAGTTCAGAAGGGTGTTAGACAAAGCTGCTTATTAGCACCCCTTTTATTCAGTATCTATGTAAACACACTAATTCAATGTGCACATAAGATAGCTGTCCATGCCCTGAGTCTTGCAGGAAGAAAGGTACCAATTGTCATGCATGCAGATGATGCAGTTCTCCTGTCATAAAAAAAAACTGGTCTAAAGTGTGCCATAATTTTTTTTTAGTGATCAATGCGATACAGAGCTCTTGATAAGTAATTACTCGAAATCTAAAATCATTCACTTTCGTAAACACTTTAACAAAACCAACTGAGAAATAAATGGGAGCACTGTAGAACAAGTTAAAAATTTTCAGTATCTGGGAGTCATCTTTATATTTAATGCTAATTTCGAAGCCCATGCAATCACATCAACAAACACTGTAGAAAAGTGCGCAAATGCCATCCTTAGATTCTTTAGAAGAGAAGGTATGGACTTCATACCTGCAGCCCTGAAACTATTTCAAACAAAATCTTTAGATCAACTCTTATATGGATCACAAATGGGACTAACTGCTAATATGAAGATTCTAGAAACAGTCCAATCAAAATTTCTTAGATCTCTATTTATTGCATCTAGATGTACTGCTAATGTCATCCTTAGGCAGAAAGCTGGTTTGCCCAGAGTTGAATTAAAAATCTGGGAACATGCCATCTATTACTGGATAAAAATTTATCTTGCCCTTTTCTGGGCACAGAGCAGGGATCACCGGGGGTGTGGGGGGAAGATAGTTGTGAATTTCCTACACTGTGCAGGGGGTTGGACTAGATGACCCTGGAGGTCTCTTTCAACTCCATTATTCTGATTCTAAAGCTGAAAGGATGTTCAGTTGTTCACATGAATGGATGCAAACAGAAAGTTCAAAGCTGTTCAAACATACAATAGGAACATGGAATCGAGAAGTATGAATCGAAGTAAACTCAAACTCATAAAATGAGAAATGGAATGTTTAAACACTGCACTCCTGGGAGTGAGTGAAGTAAAGTAGTCTGGATTAGGACATTTTCAGGCAGAAAATTACAAAGTGTTTTACTATGGAAATGACAAACACAGAAGAAACAGAGTTGCTCTGATAGCAAGACGAGATGTAGCACAAGCAATTAGGGGCTATAATGTGAAATCTGACCAGATAATATCAATCAGACTTCATGGAAATCCCATCAATATAAACATCATTCAAGTTTATGCCCTTACAGATGCTGAAAAGGGAGGAATAGAAAGCTTTTATGCAAATGTCCAGGAAGAAATTGATCACACATCTAAACAAGATGTGCTGATAATCACAGGTAACTGGAATGCAAAAGTACAAAACAAAGTAGAGTTAAATACTGTAAAAAAATGGGCTAGGAGCACAAAATAAAGCAGGAGAGTGATTTTGTCAAAACACCCAAGAAATAAGAAGGAGACTGAGACTGGGAAGGGCAGTATGAAGGAGCTAGAAAAGATTCTTAAGTGTAGGGATGTGTTGCTGGAGACCAAGATCAAATTAATTCATACCATAGCATCCCCCATAACTATATATGGGTGTGAAAGCTGATAATGAAGCCAGCTGACTGGAAGAAAGTTGATTCATTTGAAATCTAGTGTTGAAGGAGAGTTTTACAGATACCATGGACCACCAAAAGGACAAATAAGTGGGTTCTAATTCAAATCAAGCCTGAACTCTCCCTGGAAGCTAAAATGACTAAACTGAGGCTATATAACTTTGGTCATGTTATGAGGAGACAAGAGTCACCAGAAAAGACAACAACGCTAGGTAAAGTTGAAGGCAGCAAGAAAATTTGGAAGACCCAAAATGAGATGGATTGACTGAATCAAGGAAGCCATGGCCCTAAGTTTGCAAGACCTGAACAGGTCTATTAACAATGGAACATTTTGGAGGTCCTTAATTCATAGGGTCGCCATAAGTTAGAAGCAACTTGACGGCACTTTACACCAGGGGTCCTCAAACTTTTTAAACAGGGGGCCAATTCACTGTCCCTCAGACCGTTGGAGGGGCAGACTGTAGTTTTTTTAAAAAAAAACTATGAACAAATTCCTATGCACACTGCACACATCTTATTTTGAAGTAAAAAAAAACAAAATGGGAACAAATACAATATTTAAAATTAAGAACAAGTAAAGTTAAATCAACAAACTTACCAGTATTTCAATGGGAACTATGGGCCTGCTTTTGGCTAATGGGATGGTCAATGTCCGGTTCCATATTTGTCACTGCTGGTCGTAACAAGTGATGCAAGTGTGCATCAGTTAGTCTAGATCTGGTTGGAGATTTCAGATGTTATTTTGCGGGTAGGGAAGGCGCATGGGGGGGGGGGGGTGCGCGCGCAAGCAAGGCAGCCTTGACGGGGCTGTTTTCTTTCCCTCTCCGAAGAAACAAAGAACTCGGCATCCTCACAAACTTTTTAAGGCAGCAAGCCCCCAGCTGCTTCTCCCTGGAACTCCACTACTGTAGGCATCATGATGGGAAAGAGAAACCTCTCTCTCTCTCTCTCCCCCTCCGATTCCCAGCAGCACAAAAAGCCTCAAAAAAGACCCCTGCCCGGCTCTTGGGACTGGCGCAGGTCTCCTAGCCAGCTGAGAGGCCTCTCAGCCGGCTAGGAGACTTGTGGCCAGCCGGAGCGCCTGCCACCCCACACTTACCCTCTTCCAGTCTTCCTTTTGCCTCCTCCTGGCTGACTGGAAGCAGGGGGGCGGGGCTTTGTCATGTGGCCCAGGACAAGTCGGCTGCAATTTTTCCGCTGCTTTGTGTGCTGCTGGGAATTGGAGGACAGGCAGCAGCACACCCGGCGGGCCAGAAAAATGCCCTCGGCGGGCCGCATGGTGGCCCCTGGGCCGTAGTTTGAGGACCCCTGCTTTACACATTTGACTTCAGTTATCTTTAGCTAAGTTTTACTGGTTTCTATCTATTTATTTAAACTGTTACCTACCTGAAGATATTGAGATAGCTGAAATGCACAAATAAATTGAGTGCCATAGTGGCTGTGACTACTTCCCCAACACCTGCCAAGTTTTTCAGAAAGTGTGTGGGACCACTGTAAGGCATGACTTGTTACTGGCTGCCATCATATAAATGAATGGGTATCCCATGGCTGCAATAGCAACTGCAGCCCCTGGAGAATCAGGAGGACTGGTAAATGCCCGGGCTTTTCTTAGCCAGTTTGTGATTCCATTTCCCTTCAGGCCTGACCCAAACTTCTTTTATGAAACAGAGATTTGTTAGCCTGACTGCTAACTGACTGACTGGGGAATATTAGCTCTTAACAATATGCAGCCGGCTTTACGGGGTCTAGCCAGTGTATACAGGGGCGGCGCTAAACCAAGGCTTCTCAGAGACTGACACAGACTCAAGTTAAAGTGTAAAAGATAGATTGTTTACTAGAAGTATAATAAAAGATTTATAAACAATGTTACAGTGTTGTACTGTCATTCACAGTTATACAGAACTAGGAAATAGGTAAGAAATACAGAGACGATTGCATGAGCAGGAGATTTGATGGTTTCCGTTGAGGGCGATATTTACCTCTATATGAATCAGTAGAATTCGTCTGGAAAACGAGGGGACGAAGTCTCCGGAAAGAGGACAAAGGATCGTGGTTCTGGACCACCAGAAAGCCACGTGGCGGACCCCAGTGGTGCACCCAAGGGCCCGTGAGGGAGGAAGGAGAACAGGCAAGGAGTAGGAACTGGAACTAAACTAGAACAAGACTTAGGCTAGACTAGCTGTGTTTCTTGGGGAGCAGCTTTTATTGGGAGGGGGTACCTGGGAGAATGGCATGATACGATGCGATCTCAAAAGAGCCTATAAGTGGTCCGTTCTCTATCTCTATCTACTAAGGGGGTGTTACAGGAGTGGTCAATATTCAGATCTACCTGATGGTCAGGGTAGGATGCTGATATCGGCTGCATCTGCCGCCAGTCCTCTGGATCACAGGAGTGCTGGGCATGGGAACCAATTCTCAGGAAGCACCCCGCTGTCTTCGCACCCAGGTGTGAAGTCCTTTGATGTAGAAATGGTAGTGAGGTCTTGCAGGAGGGGGCATAAGCCTGGGTACGTGCCTGGAGTGCATACCAATATGGAGTTGCTGATAGAGCCTGTAACCTCATGGCTTTGTGTGTGAGAATGTCTTTGTTCTCTGTGTTAACCTCCCACCTGGAGGTGGCAACCTCAGAAAATGGTGTTTTGACCCTATAGTGTAGGTGTCTGTACCCATCTTCCCACTGGTAACCTAGTGTACTTTCATGTCTCACATAACTGGCATCACAGTCCATGCACTTCTCAGAGAAATCAGCTGTAAAGTCCATAAGAATGCTGTGTGTCCTTACAGATTAACTTTATTTTAGTCTTAGAATTCCAGGAGCTTTGCTGTTGCACGAAGGGAGATAAGTGTTCCAAAGCAGGAGTCCATATCCTTTTTCTGCAGGCTTGCTGTCCTCCCAGTGGCTGGACCACAGTACGAATAATACTAACCTTGACCAATGGCCAGACTAAGGCAGCTTTATATGGTCCATTTGGCTGTCATGCGATTCTTTTGTAAAGCAAGGAGAGAGGTATTACATTTGGCATCCCCGCCAGCAGCAGCCATTTGGAGCTTGGCTCCAACTCCCATGGCAACCATTTTAGGGTGGCATTCGTCAGCTCCTCTCAGAATTCCAAAGGTGCCTGCAGGCTTGAAAAGGCTGGGGACCCCTGAAGAATACAATGCATTAACCAATCCATTTTTAAAATCAAGATAATAATTAATCCATTTTGAGTTTAATTATTCATCTTGGCAAAAGGACATTTAGTTTGGTCCAAAAAATACAGTGGATGCCTTTGTTTTCATGGAATGACTTTAACAGTTTGGATCCAACCCAATTAAAGCAACAAAACACATGCAATCAGTTCAGAGGCAACATGAAACTGTGTCTTATTATTTTAACAGTAGTTATTTTGTGAAAGCAGGATTCAGCCTGCAGACCAGTGAATCCTGACTTGTCTCACCAAACCCTGCCTTCAGAGCTGTCATTCTTTCCCAAGCCAGTGAAAGACCTTGCTGCTACCCCAGCTTGCCTTGCAGTGCCTAACTGATGCGAAAGCTTCACTATATCCCCGGCTCATTTACTATCGGACACCAATGCATGGGTGAGAAGCTTCTCTATGGAATCTTTAGCTGCTCTAGTAATGGCAATCAGCTACTGAGCAACAACTCACATCTCAGAGTATAGCCAAGGAAGCTGCAAGGCTTTTGCATTAACCCTTTCCTCAGCCCCACAAAGGAAAATAAACTCCTGTTACTGATTCCAGTACACTCCCAACAGGCAAATTGCCCCAAACCCTCCCATCCAATCTCTGCTTAAATGTACATAGGACCCATGTGGGGGACTATGCATGCGTCCCCCCAGTCTTGCTAATATGCCCTGCCATGTTTATATCTCCATGCAAACACCACTTGCCCACCACATACCAAGAGTGTTCAGCACCAGAGACCCAAACACCAGAAAAAAGTATGTATACACTACATTTGTCTCTACTCACACAATAAACACTCAGGTGAAATACACTTTACTGAATAAAAACAGCAACTACCAAGAAGTAGCATCTGTGAACAGTAATTCAGATAGACTGGATATGAAGGGGGATTTTTGTGAGAAGCATCAAGATAGTGAGTTTGCTCCCACTGCAGAGTCCCTTATCATTGGATAGGGTGCATATGTAAACCATTGTGTGGATGGGGCACAGGAATCCAGATAGCTAGGGCTCCACAGGCATTTTTCCCTTTAGAGATACATGAAAAGAGGTTGCTGTGTTACTGGGTCTTGAAGAAAGCAAAGGCTGGGGTGGACAGGGGAGTCTGTTGCAAGGCAGCTTGGAGCTGAAAGTGAACAAGCTTGGGACTAGCTAGAGCCAACTAAATAAAAAAGCAGTCTGGGTTTTGAGCTACTCTTTCCAGGAGGCTCTGTAGGTGCAAAGCGTGTATAATGCCAACAGAAAACAAACCAGGATTAAACCGGGATACTGTATTCATATGTAACACAAAACAATAGCCAAGACTAATTATGGTTAATAAACCTGCTTCAGATTCAACTAACCAGAAATTAGGGTTTGGACAATCAACATGGAGAGGATTCTCCAGGTTGTTTTCATGGCCACTGCAAATGCTTTCTTTTTTTAAAAAATCAATAATCGCTACAATGCTGGATATTAGAGTGCCTTAGAAATTACCCTTAAAAAAAACTTCCAGTGTTATGGTAGACAAATATGCACACAAAATGGCCACAAGGGGCTGACACCAGGAAAACTGAGGCATCTCTCATTCTGCATGAGGTTGTACTCCCCCTAAAGAAGTAGGTTTGCAGCTGGACAAGGCTATTGAGGATCTTCACATTGTGGTCAGCCTTCACGTCTCAAAATGTCTTTTAGATGAGTGGTGAGTTTTAAACGATAGACTTTTGTGCATATGTATAAGCCTGTATTAGGGATTTACTTCTGATGTTCTGTGGCATTGACTTACAGATTGCATTTTTGAAAACGTTTCAAATTCTGCCTGTGGTGGATAATATAAAGTAGAGCATGTTCCCAATATAGGGTTGCCAGGTCTGAGTTGGAAAATACCTGGAGACTTTGGGGGTGGAGCCAGGAGAGGGCGGGGTTTGGGGAGGAGAGGGGCCTCAGCATGGTACAATGCCATAGAGTCCACCCTTCAGAGCAGCCATTTTCTCCAGGGGAGCTGAAGATCAGCTGTAAAAGATCCCCAGGCCCCACCTGGAGGCTGGCAACCCTATCCCAATACTTACCAGCGTATGGATATAAGTCTTTCAACTAATTGTATGTATACATTTTACATTGATTCACATTTTATAATTGTTTAAAAATGTACTCCTTTTATATTCCTATTCTAATGTATTGTTATTAACTTTCTGAGAATATATGGTCCTGTTTGAATGAAGTTTGCTGAAACGAAATCTTATTCCGGAGAACCTCGTCAACTACAGTCTTCTATGGACCTCTATATTTTTGTACTGTGTTGTATATGAGTTTATTCTATCACTGTATCTTTAGAATATATGTAGCATGATTCACACAGTCTTCTTTTGTCTATGATTTTCTAATCTTGTTATATCTACATTTACTTCCAACTTGCTTTCACACCCAATTCAAGGTAATGGTAAAGCCCATATGGATTAGGCCCAGCATAACTTGAGACCTTTTTGTTTCATTTGGTGTTCCCTTACTGACCAATCCTCCTGTTTAAGTTTTGTATTGATGTATTGTTTTAAAATATGATTTTAATGTTCTGTTTTAAAACCATCTACCACACTGAAGGCCAAAATTAAGTAGAAAGATGGAATAAAAACATTTTAAATAAATAAAAATGAAATTAAAAACAACTGATGTAGGTGGGACCTTTCCCAAGCAAGAAAATGCAAGAATAACTAGGAAGAGGACAATACAGCATTGTGTGGAAGCTTCCCTCAAAGCATTTCAGTTTTGAAGTAATGCACTGAAAAATATGCATGTGAAAGCAGTCTATGGTTAGTTTAATTAAATCATGGCTTATAAGTTTCTTTAGAATTCATTTATTTTTCATCATCATGAATAAATGACTGCTATTTGAATTATTTTCACAACATAGTCATAACATTACAGAACTGCAAGTTAAGCTAGAAAATATTTGCACAATAAATGTGCATTCTACACACCATTATGATGGTACTGGTTGAACAGCTAAAGCAGAAACTTAAAAGTTGTCACATTATTAGTTCGTAAATATAATTCTGCACCCAACTGTGAAAAGGTGTTTTTCTTTCGCATTTTAAGATTTCATTACCTGAAAATTTATATCAGCAAGTGAGAATACTGGCTCTTCTTCTTGCCAAAGGCTTCTAAGTACGCTCATGCTACTTTTGGAACAGGCCTGGGATCCACAGGAATGCAACTAATTCCAAGTCAAGTCTAAAAAACTTTATAACCCAGTCAGAGCCTAGGATTCTTAACTGTATTTCAGCTGGGCCAGAATTCCAACCTACCCCTACTTACCAATGGCAAGCACACAGTTTCCTACATAGTTCTAGAAATGAAGTTGATCAATTTTCAATGACAGACCATCTTCATTGACACACCACCCTCTGCTGAACAACAACAATCTGAACCTTTACCAGATAATTATCTGACCATGACAAAGATAATTCTACCATCCTCCATATCCTTTGTTCTCGGACCAGAACAGAGAAACATCACAATACCTATCATGCTATTTATGTGTAGGGAATCTATATTTTACTATATGCATATTATTTTATATTAATTATAAATTATGATGATATAGGAATTCTCTTGTCCAAGCTGGAAACCTAATACAGAACAAATTTTTATAAATAACATTCCACTTACCACTTTCAAAGCAGGCATCAAATAAAAGATGTCCCCTTTTTGGCTGTCCATGGTAACCTGGTGGAACTGCGGAATATTTGCTTAAATTTCCTGTTATAACTTCATCTATTCCTATGTCACTACCTGTTGTAATAAAAATAAGATAGTTAATTTGATACTTTTGGAAACTTCATATAAATAGATTGAAGTACACTTTCTTTTCTTGACAATGCCAACCGTTTGGACCAGTGATAGCACATAATATGATATTTTCAAAATGTATTCCATAATACAGGCAACATTTCCCTATAGCAATGAAACTTTAGAAGTTAACGATGTGACCATAACAATGTTACTTCCAGGGGTCCGTTGGAGCGGGAGCGCACAGGAGCGCAGCTCCGGGAGTGAGGAGCCCAGGGGGCGGGCACATGACCAAGCCCCGCCCCCTCCTCAGCTTCCCCGAGCAGTGCAGAGGCGCAGCGCCCCAGGGAAAGCCCTGCTAGGGTCTTTATTAATTTTAATGTTTTGTTTTAATATTGATAATTTTATCATTGTTCCTCTTATGACTGTGTGCTGCTTTACCAGAGACTTGCTTAAGGTGGCATATAAATTTTCTAAGTATACCATTTTTTATCTGGGCACATGGCACATAAGTACTGGAGAAATTTTACCAACACTTCAGCAGCTTCCACCCCATCAGTTTGGTGTAGTGGTCAGGAGTTGGACTCTAATCTGGGAGAACTGAGTTTGATTCCCCACTCCTCCACATGCAGCTGCTGGTGTGATCTTGGGCCATTCACAAGTTCTCTCAGAGCTGTTCTCTCATGAGCAGTTCTCAAAAGACCTCTCTCAGCCCCACCTACCTCACAGGGTGTCTTGTTGTGGGGAGGGAAAGGGAAAGGGATGGGTGGTGCACATGTCCTGGGTATCTCAAGTCTACTTGAAACCTGGTGGTTTCAAGGGAGCAGGAAGAGAATGAGGGTGTGTTCTTTACGCTTATTTTTATTGCACAAAGTATTGGATGGGGAAGGGAATGGAGGAAGAGCAGGTCAGTTTCAGTTACCTGTGGAGTGGAGCCTGAGGGGTGGGTGTTGCCTTCTGACACACTTCCGGTATGTTAGGGGGTGTGGCATATGCAAATGAGTTATGCAAATGAGCTCCTGCCCCTCTTTTTCTGCAAAATGACCCCTGGTTACTTCAACAATCCCCCAAAATTGGAACACCTATTTCGGGGCTGTAGCCAGTGGTGGTGCATATGGGGCAATGTCCCTATTGATTTTACTGTGCCCCACCTGCACTCCTCCGGCCCACTGGGTCTCATGGCGGCAGCAATTGCTGCCCAGCATGATGCCATCACATCTCTGGCAGCAGCAACAAATGAGGTCAGGAAGCGCAGGCCACCTTTGCGGGAGCCTTCAGAAGGCCAGAAGCTGAAGGATGGCATGTTGGTGGGAGCTTTCAGCAAAAGATACGGGGGTCGGGAAGGCACAGTTGGCTGGCTGGCCTCCCTCCTCCTCCGCCCCCCACCCCACTTATGGCTGAATTTGGGGTCAGTGTAAAACTCTGTAAAATGCTGCCAGACCTGGCAGGATGGCAGCTGGGTGCAAAGGGGCTGGGCTGGGCTGGGCTGGGCTGAGAAAAGATACAGTCAGCACCTCTTCAATCTCTACCTCTCTTCCCAAATCTGGCTCCTTCCCCCCTTCCTTATTCTCTTCTGCTGCCTTGGGGCTCCCCCCACACATAGCTTTTGACAGCCTCATGACAGGCAGAGAAAGTCTGCCTTGGCACCCCCTGGTGCCCCCAAGCCCCCCCCCCCATGAAAAATCCCTGGCTGTGGGACTGAGTGGCAGTGTCAACAGCGGAGCAATGTCACTTCCCTGCTATGATTGCACTGGATAGTTCACAGCCATCCCAATTGTTTAAGTATCCCGGCTTCTACTTACCGTATTTTCCGGCGTATAAGACGACTGGGAGTATAAGACGACCCCCAACTTTTCCAGTCAAAATATAGAGTTTGGGATATACTCGCCGTGTAAGACTACCCCTCTTCCAATGCACACCAAATACAGCGCCAGACCTTCAGTTAGTCCTTCTCTCTCAAGCGGCTCTGTGGACGCCGGAGACTAAGAAACTGTAAGCTAGCTCACACCAGGGGCGTCATCTTTTTAAATTCCCGGGGGGGGGGACGGGGGTTTGTGTGCCAGCACAACCCCTCCCTGCAGCTGCTGTGAGCGGTGCAGGGCCTCCCCGTGAGCGGCGTGTGGGCTTCCTTCCCCGCAGCCGGCAGCGGTGCGAGCCCCCCTGAGAAATGAAACGGCTGCTGCTTGTGCCACCGCTGGCCTTGGTAAGGGAGGCCTCGCGCCACTTGCGCCACCCCCCCCACTTGCACCACCCGCAGCCTTGCGCCACTTGCGCCACCCCCAGCAGGGCCTCACCACCACAAGCGGTGCAAGGCTTCCTTCCCTGCGGTCGGCAATGGCACGAGCAGCATAAGACCTTGCCGCGGCCGCCACGAGCGATGCGAGGTTTCCCTCCCCGTGGCAGTGCAAGCGGCCCAAGGCCTCTTTTCCCGCAGCCGCTGCCGGCACGAGTAGCAGCCGCTTCATTTCCCAGGGGGGGCCCTGCCTAGTCCCGCCTCACTAAGCCCCGCGCACTGTCTTTCGGAAGGCGCCCTTTGGCTGGAGGTTTGCACAGTGCCCTTCCCTTTGGTTGCCCCCTCGTTCCCCTCCGTCGGCCGAGCTGTGGACGTGGTAGGGATGGGGTAACTGCAGATTCTCCAGTCCGGCTTGGAAGTTTCATCACCCGCCCTATAAGACGACACCCGGCGTATAAGACGACCCCCGACTTTTGAGAAGATTTTCCTGGGTTAAAAAGTAGTCTTATACGCCAGAAAATACAGTACTCTCAGGCAGCATGTGAGCCAAGGTTCTCTATCACAACTAGAGCCACAGTGTATTTTACAGTTCCACACAGTGGCTCCCAGCTCTGTACATCCTATTGCCTGGCATAGCTGCCTCCCTCCCCCTCTCTTCTGATGCCAGAAGTACTCTGATTTTGCACACTTTAGCTCTGCCACCCACCCACACCCCCCAAAATACTTTCAAGTACAGGGGAAATACTCATTTAAGCAACATACTGATATTTGTCCAGACAGGTAACTCACCAATCCCCATCCAGCTTGGCTAATAACCAGAGATGTTACCGGTTTTTAAGTTCATATTTGTTCCTCCAGCCTTCCCCTTTACTGTGTGACCTGGCTCACTTTGAGTCAGACTAAGTTTATATGCTCTTCAGGCATTGCTCTTTGTTGCACTGGCTATTTTATTGTTGAACAATGTACTTTATGAAGTAAATTATATGACAATGTTGTTAATAGCTCTACATCTGGTTACTTTCAAACCCCATCACTGTACAACAGTTACTTGGCACTGTTCAGGTACCTTCCTTTCACCAATTAGAATTCTGTTTGTTTAAAGGTTTTAATTTAAAGGTTTTGATCTGAGTATTGCTAAACAATGAAGGCCCTTTTTTAAAAAAGAAAATGGAACTTAGCATATAAAAAGTCTGATGATTTTACCAAACCAGCTTCTCAGCAAAGCAACTTTGGATTGTTTCTAAGACTTTTACACCTTAATACTGTAACAGCATTTCTTTTCCTTTGGGATGATGCAAGAGTCGGACTCAACTGTGCGACTGAACAACAACAACAACAACTATAACAGCAACAGTTTAACAACAGAAAAGATTTTTTTGCCAATGAGATTTAGCAGTTTCTAACAAGGAAGGTTGAGACTGTGACATTACAGGGATGCAACATGGTAAGAACAATAATGTGAGCAGTTTTGAAAACAAATTATGGTATTATGTTGCTTTGTACCAGTGAATGCTGGATAAGTACTCCAGTTCAAATCAGTGCAGAACTTATTTACTCTTACAAAACTATGTAGTCTTTATGTATTTCACCAGGATTAATGCAACGTAAGCAGCTTGAGAATCGACAGTTTAACTATTGATCTCTTTAAAATATATTATGTAAACCTTTAGAGATATATTCTGTATTGACTACTATAAGAACTGTATCAAATTGCAAACAAAGTTAGAAACCAATGTCTGGTATAGCTTATTCTTATATACTAAAAAAGAGTCAAACCCTGAATCAATTTATTTGATCACAATCAATATAAGAAAATTGCTTTCTGGCTCTCTAGCAGAAAAAGTTATGTCTCAACTGAAATTCAGGATACTGAACTTCCATTACATTAAACTCTGCATCCAGCTATTCTAACTTTTGCAAGGTTGCATTAGACCTTGTAAACCAAAATCTGATATCTAGGAATGATTCAGTCAAGGAGTACTATTGTATTATAAAAGTAAAGTGGTTTACTATCAGGAACGGATACAGTAAAAGTCACGTGGTAATTATATTCCAAAATCATCACATGAACAAAGGGAATATGAAAACTGCAGAATGAATTCTTAGCCCAGGAGGTTATAAACTGTTAACATGCTATAAGATAGTAAAATACATTTCTCCAAGAATCACTTAGGGTAGTAATTTACTACAAACTAGACTGAGGCAGGATGAGTTTTCAGCAGGTTGGGTTTTCAGCAGGTAAATACAAAAACTAGGTTAGAACCCCTTAAACTATTTTGTATAAAGTAGTCACACTAAAGACCGTGCTGATTTAAAGTGCTCAGAATTCCAGTCACTTGGTGTATACAGTAAAGGAGACTGCAATATAGGGAGGGAAAAGAGGGAAAAACTGCCCCATTCCTCTGAATGATCTCTTTTAACTCCAAAGAAAATACCAATCTTTTTCATACATATTCCTTCCATACATGCACACACTACATTATCCACCAGTGGAGCTAGACCAAATAAAAGGTTTCACAACAAATGTGCCTACCGCCGTTAATCATCTATTTTAAAAAGTTGTGTACATATATTACAATCCCCAAAACAACTGTTTTAATATTTACAAAATTTATGACACTCTCTAGAAAACCTACTTGAAGCAGTTTATGAAGGAAAACATACTAAAATCATAAACAAACTATTAAAGCCATAGAATAAAATATTTACAGTGCCACCCTAAGCAGAGTTACACCCTTCTAAATTCATTAAAGTTAGCAGTCTTGTAAGGGTATAACTTTGCTTAGGAGGGCAACAGCCTAAAATGATTCTGATACAACTCATTTATTTCTTGTTCCTGGTTAAGGTTTACTTTTGCAACAGCATTCATTAATTCATTCTAGACTGCACTTTTCTCCCTAGTGGAGACCCAAAGTGACTTTCAATGTTCTCACCTTCTCCTTTTTATCATCACAACAACCCTGTGAGGTTGGTTAGGTTGCAAACCCTACAAGGTCTCTATAAGTCAGCTGCAATTTGACAGCACTTTCCACCACCACTAAGGGGAAGGAAACAGCAAATTTCCATCAAGGATGGAGGTCCTGTAACTGGGGAGGGGAGTCTTGGGACCGGGTAGCCAACCCCTGACTCTGGACAATGCTCCTTTAACACCAGTACCAATGGTGAAGAGCCTGGGGCTGATTCTGGATTCCTCCCGTTCAATGGAGGCCCAGATCACAAATGTGGCCAGGCTGGTATTTTTCTACCTACGCCAAGTCTGGCAACTGGCACCCTTCCTATCTCACCCTGACCAAGCCACAGTGATCTATGCAGTGATCACTTCCAGACAAGAGTATTGTAACTCACTCTAGTTAGGGCTACCCTTGAGGCTGACCCGGAAACTTCAACTGGTCCAGAATGCAGTGGTGCAGGTCCTTACAGGAACCCCTATTAGAGCCAATATCCAACTGGCGCTCCACGAACTGCACTGGCTCCAGTTCAAGGTGTTGGCTTTAACCTTTAAAGCCCTTTACAGTCTGGGACCAACATATATTCAGGACCACCTCTCCTGGCATATCCCCCCCCAAAGAGCACTATGCTCTTTGAGTAACAACACACTGATGATCCCGAGACCAAGGCATATTCGCCTGGCTTCAACTAGAGCCAGAACCTTCTCAGTTGTGGCTCCAGCTTGGTGGAACGTGCTTCCAAGTGAGATCTAGGGCCTGCGGGACTTGGTACAGTTCTGCAGGGCCTGTAAAATGGAAATGTTATCACCAAGCATATCAGTGAGGTGAGGAGAATTCCCACCTATACAATTTCTGCTGTCTCTTCCTTCCTCTTTTCTTCCCCTGAGACAGTGTCATAGTGTTATTATGTGCCATCTGATAGACTGTAAAAGTTGGAAATTATTTTAAACTGGTATGTTTCAATTGTATTTATAATTTTGTTTATTGCATGTTGTGACCTGCTGTGAACTCCATGATAGTGGGGGAGAGTAGGATACAAATTGAAGAAATAAATAAATGTTTCATCATAGATGACATTTCTTGTACAATTTTGTTTTCAATATCCCTTATTTGTATTTTGCTCTAGCTCAGAAGTTAAAATTTGATAAATGACCTCCTACAGTTTGTGTAGTGGTTTGATGTGGTGGTTAAGTGTGCAGACTCTAATCTGGGAGGACCGGGTTTGATTCCCCACTCCTCCACTTGTAGCTGCTGGATGACCCTGGGCAAGCCATAGTTCTGTCAGAGCTGTTCTCTCAAAGACAGTTCTCTCAGAGCTCTCTCAGCCCCACCTACCTCACAGGGAGTCTGTTGTGGGGAGGGGGAGGGAAAGGAGTTTGTAAACCGCTCTGAGACTCCTTCAGGTAGTGAAGGGTGGGGTATAAATCCCATCTCTTCTTCTTCTTCTTCTACAGCCATATTTATTGTCAATTGAAGTGAATGTAAGCAAATACATATTTACTGTTTGCTGATTCAGGACTTGAAAAGAAAGGTTCAGACAATTTAACTTCCTAGTTGTATAGAACCATTTCATCCAAAAGTTCATTATGGGGGCTTGTTACTGCAGAAAAAAAATACTAAGATGCTTGCACTTATGTGGCATAATACTTGGTCACTTCACAAGAGTACTTTCCCTCTTTGAGACCCACAGTGTCATAGTAATTACAGTGTCAGAATACAATCTGGGAGAGTTGCTGGGTTACCTTGGGCTAGTCACAAGCTCTTAGCCTAACCTACCTCACTGATTGGTTGTGAAGATAAAATGGAGGAGAGGAGAACAATGTAAGCCATTTTGAGTCCCCACTGGGGGAGAAAGGTAGGGTATAAATGAAGTAAATAAATTAAAGTTACGTTTAGAACTATCCCAAAATTTCTGAAAATAGTTCTAGGTTTTCCAAGATAAACATGAGACATTTGGGAAAGACAGGTGACCAATGAAATTAAATCTTGATTTCCCACATGTTTAAGTAAATTTAAGCTCTATATCACCTAGTGAGCTTTAATGGAAGATTGGTGATTTGATACTGGGCCTCTCAGACCTTGGAGTGAAGCTCTAACTGCTACACTACATTGCCTTTTCACGGGGTGGCTGCTGTTGAACAGGCCTAGGTAAGTCATGTAAGTTATCTAGTAGCAGGACGCCTGGTAGTTTCTGCCAAGCCTGGCCCAATGAGGCCTTCCTCAAAGGCCAGAACAGCCCTATCCCCTGCCTTCTATTGACAAAAAACAAGCCTAGAATGCTGTAGTTGCCTTGCAACCACCACTGAGGGCTCCACTACAGGTGCTCCTTTTACCATTTGGGAGGGGGGGTTAACCCCCAATGTATTTTTTTAGATTTTGGGGGTTTTCTGCAAACCTCGGCCATTTTTCAGGTTTGTAGAAAGATCTGTCTTGTTTGTTCACAGTTCCAGTCACCAGATTTAAGTGCCCTCAGATGTGGCCAACTTGGCTATTAGAATACACCAGTATTCTAATACACCTGCATGGACTTGAGGGGGCATATCATTTCTTCCTTTCCCACTAGTCCTTCCTTCTCTTCCCTGAAAGTCCCCACAATCTCTTCTGTTCCCTGCTTCCTTCCCTCCTTCCTACCCAAGAACCACCTACACCTTTATCTGTCTGTCTTCAACATACATACCCAGCAGCCTCTTCCTAAGAAAACTATAGCTCAGTTGTGTGGTGCCAGCCACTGGGTCAGGCCCACTTGCATGGTAGAGAACATGCAAGGACTTGCATGGGACATCTGACTTTCCCTGTCCCCTGCTTCCTGCACTATTTTGTCTTTCCTCCTGGCAACCATCATATCCTCTCCCCCTTTCCTGACTCATTCTCTCCTTCTCAGTAATTTGCCACCTATACTTTTATCTGCCTCCAATCTTCACCAATGTTTATTATTTATTTTCTTCATTTATACTTTGCCTTTTCCCACATAGGGACCAAAGCAGTTTTACATCATTCTCCTCTCCTCTTTATCCTCACAACAATCATATGAGGTAGGTTATGCTGAAAGTACATGACTTGACCAAAATCACCCAGCGAGCTTCCACAGCAAGATGAGGATTCAAACCTGGTCTGCCAGACCCTAGCATGAAGCCCTAATTAAAGAGCCAGTTTGGTGTAGTGGTTAAGTATGCGGACTCTAATCTGGGAGAACCGGGTTTGATTCCCCACTCCTCCACTTGTAGCTGCTGGATGACCCTGGGCAAGCCATAGTTCTGTCAGAGCTGTTCTCTCAAAGACAGTTCTCTCAGCCCCGCCTACCTCACAGGGTGTCTGCTGTGGAGAGGGGAAGGTAAAGGAGTTTGTAAACTGCTCTGAGACTTCGAGTGAAGGGCAGGGTATAAATTCAATCTCTTCTCCTCCTCTTCTTCTTCTCATCATTACACCACACTTCCTTTCATAGGGTGGCTGCTGTTGAACAGTAGCAAGCAGCCAGATCTAGGCGAGTCATACAAGTCAGGTAGTAGCAGATAGCCTGGTGGTTTCTGCCAGGCCTGGCCCAGGGAGTCCTCCCTCAAAAGCCAAAACAGCCCTGGAAAGGGCCGTGCATCCTTCCCTGCCATTTGCTGACAGTAACCAAGTCAGAAACCAACCAACCAACCAACTGTTCATTTTATCATTGGGGTTTTTTTTTAACCCCAAATGTTGTTGTTGTTGTTGAATTCAGATTCTTCTGAGAGCCTGAGGTATTTTTCAGGTTTGTAAAAAGATCTGTCTTGTCCAGTCACAGCTCCAGTCACCAGATTTAAGTATTCTCAGATTTGGCCAGGTTGAGAATTAGATTAGAGAGAGAGACAGCGTGTCAGACTAATATCTGGGAACTTAGGTTTGAATCCCCACTTGTGCCAAGGAAGCTTGCTGGGTGACCTTGGGCCAGTCACACTCTCTCAGCCTAATCTACCTCACAAGGTTGCTTTGAGGATAAATTAGAGGAGAGGAGAGCTTGGGAGAAAGGTGAAGTATACTTTTTCTCCAAGAAAGCTGACAATCTTATCCTTACTTCAAATAAACATATAGATGCACCACACTGGAGATGGTTAGCTGAGCTCACTTTGAGTTAAAAGCCCTTATTCAACCCATTCTTAAATTTCCCTTACCTATTTTATATAATAAACAACCATTCCATGACCTGAATTAATAAAGTCATCACTTATTTTTTCCAGAGAGCAACAATTATTCCTCTCACCCACTCTTTCTTCTACTGTCAATACACTGTAATTTGTACACATTTGCTTGGGAATCTCAATGAATTTTCTCAGAAGTAAGGCCTATCAAACATATATGCTACTTTCCTCCTGTGACTTGTCTGTAGTCTTTCTGACACAATTACACATCTTGGTGGGGCCACCTATCTTAACCCACAGGATGGAGCCGGTTAGAAGTTTAAGTACATAGCCAATTATTATTAATAGCTAACTACACACACAAATGCTTTCCCTTTATGCGTTGGAAAAAGAGGGCTCCCCCCCGCCGCCTAATGCCCTTCATGAAGGCGTCATTATGGTTTCTTAAATTCCCACTATTGCTGAAGGACTCCCTGGCGACTCCTTGGGAAGCAGAACATTCTTTTCCACTCCACAGGCGTGTACGAGAAGATCTCTCCTACCCCCATCTCCGCTTGTATCAGAAAACTACTCCCTTCTCGGGACCCTCCCCCCTCCCAACGACGGCTTTTCCTCAAGATGTCGCTCCCCATCAACTCTTCTAGTCAAGAGGCCACAGACTCTCCTGGGTTTCCTACACGAAGTTCCATTCCCCCTCAAATTCAAGGTCACTGCCACCTCTTTTCACCGTCGCCACCAATTTACGCCAGCTTCTTCATCCCTCACCTCCCCGGGACTGCCTTCATTATAACTAACCAGTATCTGCGGTTCTGCTCCTCTCCGCCATGTTTGTTTTCATGCCGTCATTCCCTCCCCCTCCCACCGTGAGATGCTGTCCAGGTTAAGCTTGCCAGGTCCAATCTTCTCCCCGGCCGGCGGGCGGGCGGGGGGATAGGGGGCGTTCCAGTTGGGTTGACGCCATCACTTCCAGGACGTACCTCGCCCCCACCCCACCTTTTCCCAACCATTTAAAGGGAACCTTACCTTTAAATGGGGCGGGGCGGGGCGGGGCGGGGGCGAGTGCCAAGCGTGCCTGCCAGGCAGGAGGGGAACTCTCCTCTTGCAAGGCAGGAGCCGGCGGCACCCACTTAAAAAGAGCGGCCGCCGAGCTCTCCTGCCCTGCAAGAGGGGAACTCTCTTTTCGAGCGGGGCTGCAGACAAATGTTGTGGTTGGGTGTTCCCCCGCCATCTGGCTGGCGTCGGGTCTGAGCCCTAAAAATCGGGGAACCCCCACTAGCGCCTGGGGACTGGCATCCTTACCAGGCATCACCATGGTAACCTACGTCACAACCTGGGGAGTCCCTTTCTTCGTACATTGGATGGTGTGTGCTAGGAAGAGGAGTTGAGAGAGCTCCTACACCCTTCCTAGGCGATTCTAATTCAAGCGACTGCCGTATTTACTTGGGAGCAAGTCCACTGAACATAGTAGCTCTGACTTCCAGTTAAACTTGCAATACAGAGCGCTGAAGGGCTGCAGACAACCTGTCTTAACCAGCAGCTGAAACCCGATATCGCAGTTGCAAAAAAACCTAGAGAGAAAAATGTTCTGTCCCTTTAACAGGGGCTCTGTGTATGAAAACGGGTTGCTGAAGCTTTTTATGGTTCTGAGGTAAATAACATCACCTGCTCATCTCCAGACATTAAGCCCCTGTCTAATAGACAACGGGGTTTTTTCTTCAGGCTTTTATACTGCTTAAATACAGTTGTATGAAACACTGGATGAGAAAGATTTCATCCATCCCTGTAAGTGGTAAAAAGGAACATAAACATAAACTCTTGTCCCTTCCCTTTTTAGCATCATTTTGACAATGGCATCCCTTTTTGCTTGAATCAGATGAATAAATGAGGACATATGGAAAAGACATCTTATATCCCCTCCTGGTCCAAAAGCACCTGAGTGATCACAAAGAGATTAATAGACCTGTAAAGCTGAGCATGAGGTCATTAAAGAGAGGCTAACACAAGGTAGCAGTATCATTTCCCACATCTTCCAATCAAGGCAGCTTCCCTATAAAGCTATCAATTATAAAATGATGCAACCTTTCTTCTCCCTGGAGTGATAGAGGGTCTTCACAAATATTCTCACTCCTCTACCAATGTGATTTAGAAGCCATTACACTGAGGGGGATAATTGTGTGACTCCATCTTGCTCAGAAATGGGGTGTGTCTCAGTACCAAAGCCCATATGCCACATACACAGAACCACACCCAGCCAATCCTTCTCCCCTCCCCTGCTGCCCCAGCCAGGCCCGTGGCTCTGCGCTGCACGGGCCTTGCCATCCCTTCCCCTGTCCGGTGCAGAGCTGCGGGCCATCCCTTCCCCTGTCCGGTGCAGAGCTGCGGGCCTCGCCATCCCTTCCCCCCCACTCCAGCCTGCCCCACACGAGGTCCACGTGGCATGGAGCCACCAGGCCTCACCGCTCTCCCCCCTCCCACCCCTGGGTTGGCCCGGTGAGGTCTGGAGCCGCCAGGCCTCGCTGCTCCCTCCCCACTCCCGGGTTGGCCCGGCAATGCCCACACAGCCCGGAGCCGCCGGGCCTCTACGCTCTCCCTCCCCACCCCTGGGTTGGCCCGGCGAGGCCCCCTACCCCCAGCTCCCAGGCCCGAGCGCTTGGGCCTGCTGCTTCTCCCCCCCAGGCTCCGGTGGCGAGGCTTGAACTTTTACTTTTCGGGGGATTTAAATATCCCCCGAATTTTTTTAAAAGGTTTCTGATTTTTCTGCACATTGGGGGCCCTGCCCCCTTGTGTAGGGAAATCTCCCTGCCCCCCAGGTGCCCCCCCACAGATTTAGGTATCCGTACACGGGGGCCACTTGGCTATTAGTATATAGACAAGCAGGTGGACCCACGATACTCATGGGGGTCAGGTGAACCTCTCTTCCATCCCTTCCCCGCTGCGCGCCAAGCCTCTCCCCCCACCCTCCCCAAAAATCGGCAGCAATGGCGGCGGTGAGACCTGCCATGTGTTGAGCCTCTTTCCCCTCCCTCCCTCCCTGAAATTGGCAGCAACGGCAGCAGCTGCAAGACCCACTGCGCGCCAAGCCTCTTCCCCAGCCCTCCCCAAAGTTGGTGGCAGTGGCGGCGGCTGCGAGACCTGCTGCGCACCAAGCCTCTCCCCCCTCCCTTCCTCTTCCCTCCCCGAAATCGGCGGCGGCGGCAGCTGCGAGTCCCACTGTGCGCCGAGCCTCTTCCCCCCTCCCCCTGCCCTCCCCGAAAGCGGTGGCAAGGCCACGCTGCGCCACCTCCCACCCCCTCCCAACAGCGGTCAAAGCGTTCTCTACGTATGCACAGCAAACGCTTTAACTTTTCAGGAGATTTAAAGATCCCCTGAAAATTTTTTAGAACTTTTTGGATTTTTCTGCACACGGGGGGCAAATCTCCCTGCCCCCCAGGTGCCCCCCGTGCGGATTTAGGTATTCGCACGCGGGGGGCACCTTCGGAATTAGTATATAGATATTGTGTATCTTGAGCAGCGGGTGATCTTTTATATTACCATAATTGTTTTAGCAGTCTTCACATTTGGTTGGCATATCTAGTCTCCTATATTAAAAAGTTGACTCTTCATAAACACATCAATTGCACGTCAATCTTATCTTATAACTTGTGTACCATACAGCTAATATGTGATATATCTGTTATTAGTGCAAGATTCAAGTCCAGTAGCACCTTAAAGACCAACAAGATATCCAGGGTATAAACTTTTGAGATTCAAAACTCCCTTAATCAGATATGTTATTAGTGAGTCCTGGCGTCAAATCCATGAAGTTATGATATAGGAACAACAAGATATCTTTTGTTCTTCCCTTGTCCATGTGTTTGACTTTTAAAATGATTTTAATAATAGTTTGCATACTACAACACTTTGGCTTTCAAATCTGAATGCTTTCAGTTGTGTCCTTAGAGAGTTAAAGGAATGCTAATATACTCAGATTCTAACCTTTTTTATATTGAGAGGAAGGGATGTGGCACAAGCCTGGTCCTTTTCCTTATAGGTTCCTGGTTCTTTGATCATTGAGACCCATAAGACTTCCTTACCCTTGCTCTCCTCTACCTTTTATGCCTTTCCAGCCGTATCTACTTTCTCCCTACCTTGCCTTACTCAAGAGCAGAGTTTACTCAGGTATTACCTATTGCTAATTAGATATTCATGAAGCCTCCTTCCTGCTCAAGGGAACTTGTAAACTGGACTCTGGAGGACCTGGGTGCCCAGTGCTTACTGGCCTGCCACATCTTTCAACACTCTGCCTTCTATCTTCTTTATTTGTATTGGGGGACTTTAGTAAGGTGGTGTCGCCTCCCAAACCTTCATAATGATTTGATGTTTTTGCAAACATTTAATGGATTTTAAAAACAAATTTTAAATGTTTAACAAAGTTATCTTTTGCATTGTATGTGTGTATGTAAAGGGCCAACAAATTGCAGCTAACTTATAGTGACCCCACAGAGTTCCAGGGCAAGAGATTAGGCAGAGGTAGTTTGCTAATTGCCTGCCTCTGCAAAATCTTTCTTGGGGTACCAAGTACTGACTCTGCTTAGCTTCTGAGATCTGCTCAGATTGAGCTATACTTTACCATTCCACATCCCTCTTTTCCATTATCGGTTCCAAAATAACCAGTCAATTCTGCAAGAAAAAGTCAACTTCATGGGAAAACATCAACCATAAAAATTTTTTCCGAGGACAAGAGTAAATTTAAACAAGATCATAACTGTATAGAGAAACCAGATATTTGTTTGTTTATGAATAAAATACACAGAACTGTTATTGGCGATGGACAATCTGCTGAACAAATGGCAGTGAGTTGACATATGATTTCACAGGAAAACAGTGCATTTAAATTTGTCAAAAAAAGGAGTGAAACAAAGCAGTCTGGTAATTAAATGACATTGTTCAAATAAAAGAGCCATAATGCCAATGTGAGCAGGTGCTTATCAGCAATACTGAATCAAATCCCTGGGTAATTTTCAGTCCTTGCTGGAGGCCTCACACAATATCCATGTACAATGCATTAGAGGATCTGGCCCTGGAGTTGGTGCCAATAGTCTCTACCACAACACTTAGCAAAGAAGTTTTTATAATTACACTGTATTAACTTAACACTGACAGACAGAGAGCTTTCAGCTGTGTACCTTGTTCATCCCAAATGTAGGAAACCTAAAGTACTGTGCAAAATAAACTGCTATTAATGTAAGATTTGAGCATACTTCATACATACATTGAAACTGGCAAATATTCTGCACTGCAAATATTCTGCACTGCAAATCTTTCTGTGCAGTCAATCAAAGTTCAGATCTTTGTGTAGTAATGGGTCTGTGTCATGCAGCAGGGTAGAATATAGCCATCAGCAAATACACAAATATGTACATTATTTTGGCTTAAAATGAACAAATGGGAAATCTTAGGTCAGTCACAGTGAACAAGGAAAACAGGTCTTGAGGATGTAGCTATAATTTATAAGTAATCAAAAACAGAGCAGGAATTCCACAGCTGGATTTATTTGTATGTAAACGTGTGTGTGTGCATGTGAATAGTATACAATAGGAACAAAAGAGGTTGTAACGCCCCACTGAGTATCTTCATCCTGACTTTCTCTGTTACATTCCTACAAATGCACCCAGACTGTTTATCCAAAGCATGGAATTATATAAAATGGCAACAACTTTGGGGGCAGAAGCCACAACCCAGAAAAAGAGACCTGAAACTTCCCATGTTTAGCTTCTTGGTAGTGCTACATATTTAATAGCATTACTGAGGGGTGTTTTCCACACAAGAACCACTTCTCGGTGTAGCTGCAGTTGTTGATGTAGCACAGTGGCAATGAGGCTTCCAGAGGTAGTGTTTCCCACATTTTGCTGACCAACTCCCCATTGCAGCAGCTTCTGAGATTTTTTAAAACCAGTAATGGACATATTTATACACTATTATATCACTATGCCAATCACTGATTAAAACATAACTCAAAAAAGCCCTTGGGTGGCATGCAAGGCAAGAAATGGCTGCTGCAGGGACTGGGGCAGAGTATATCACTACTGTATGGGGAGGATGGGCCTACAAGACGGAGCTCTTCCACCAGGCTTTCAACTAGGAGCCACCTCCACTGTTACCATCAACGAGCCTGGCCCTCAGTCCCAAAATCAGGCTCATTACATCGAGTGACTCAGGATGACACTGAGCTGGAACCCAGCAGCTGTAGACATCTAGTACACCACCACACGCAATAAATGTTATAACTAATAGCACCTATGATTTTAAGATCTTATAATTTATCTGTATTGTGTTGTTTTATAATGTTTTATATGATTTTATCAGCAACTGGTGCCAATGTTGTAAGCTGCTCTGAGCCCGTTCGTGGGGAGGGCGGGGTATAAATGGAATAAATAAATAAATAAACAGAGAAAAGTTCACCTGGAAAAAAATGGCTGCCTTGGAGGAATTATATTACATCATACCCCACTGAGATCCCTCCCCTCTCCAAACCCCACCCTCTCCAGGCTCCACCTGCAAAATCTCCAGGTATTTCCCGTTGTAGAGCTGGCAACCCTATGCCACCCACACGGGCAGTCAACTGAGCTTTGTTGCAATAATTCCTGAAATATCACATCAAAGCAGGTTTGGGAAAGACTGCAGAAAAATGAAGGAAATCCCAGGTGGTACATGGAAGATTACAATTCTGTGGAGAAGCAGGGGCAAAAAACCACTTTCTAACAACTTCAGATCCAGGCAGGGGCATAGAGTTTTGTAAATTCGGGGGGGGCTCTTTAGCGCGCATGCAAAGCACGCGCACTCGCTGGGGCGATGTCCCCCCCGGCCGGGAAACCTCCATACCTCCCCGGGCCCTTCCAAGGCCCGCCAGCTGCTGCTGCCGGGGCCTCTCTCCCCCCCACTCCTTCCCTCTCCCTTCGCCGGGAAAAGAGGGAGGGAGAGGGAAGGATGGAAGAGTGGCCAGGCGGGGGGGGGAGGAAGGAGAGGCACCGGCAGCAGCAGCTGCCGGCCTCAGAAGGGCCCCGGGAGGCGCGGCGGCAGGCGCTACATTTTCCCGGAGGGGGGCTCAGTCCCCCCCTGGGAAATTTCGGGGGAGGCTCGAGCCCTCGAGCCCCCCCGTAGTCTATGCCTATGGATCCAGGGGCAAATCACCTCTTTGTAAATGGCCAGAGAGCAGCAGTGTAATACAATGAATAGGCAGCTGGACTTGACCGGGGTCTGAACAGCTTCCCAGCTATTACACTCAATAGATGGCTTTTGGAAAATCATTATTTCAGTCTAAGGGTATTAAAGAATGGCTGCTGGATTTTTCTTGGGCTAGCTCTTTTACAGAAACCCACAGCTGCCAACTTATTTAGAACTACATGCGAATTCAGTCAAACATACCAAGTAGAAAAGCAGCATTTAAAGAGAAGATTGAAGCCCCATACTAGATGTGTGCCCAGTCTGTTATAAGATTCCACATAACTGAATAGACGTAAACAATAGACGTAAACATGCTTGATAAATTCCTAATATCTTAAAAACCTACAAGGTTACAGATTCCACAATCCCTAACCAACTTGCTTTTCGGAACTCTATGTGGCTGCCATTACAGCACCATTTATTTTCCACAATATCATTTTTTTTAAAAGACTGGCCCAGATATTTTAGCCAATGACATACTACGAAGTGAGAAGCAAAGGTTTTCACTTAATCTGTTGGATGTTTGAGGTAAAGATTTAATCTTATTTTGGATTTATGAATGTTTATCTTGGATTAGACATTTATCTGCTAAGGATTTTGACTGGCTTCTGTTGAACAACAGAACGGCTTGATCCTATAATAGCAGATTAGAATGGGTTTTGTTATGCTGCTGACATTTTAGCACAAACTTCACATATGGTCCCCATTCACTCTTTATGATACCCTTCACACCTATACATTTAATAGCCACTTATTTTTGCTAAATAAATCTCCCCTGCAGCATTCAGTGGAAACTAAATGGTATTTTGATTAGGTACAGTTTAAAAGATCAGGCTTCTCAACCACACAAACAGCTGAATAGCTTGGAATGAGTCTTCTTTCACCAATTCCTTGTTTATGCTATTCCCAAATGGTTTTGTTTAAAAAGAAAGAAACCCGTTGAATTGTTTTTCATTCTTTATCAATTATTTCTTACTTTTGGCAGCTAATTTTTTTTTCAGCACTTCCTCTCCATTCCTGAATCAATATGCATATTGAGAGCCAGTCTGGTGTAGTGGTTAAGTGCGTGGACTCTAATCTGGGAGAACCGGGTTTGATTCCCCACTCCTCCACTTGCACCTGGCTGGATGACCTTGGGCAAGCCATAGCTCTGTACCAGCTGTTCCCTCAAGGACAGCTTGGGAAAGAGTTCTCTCAGCCCCACCTACCTCACAGGGTGTCTGTTGTGGGGAGGGGAAGGGAAAAAGGAGTTTGTAAGCCGCTCTGAGACTCTTAAGTGAGTGAAAGGCGGGATATAAATCCAATCTCTTCTTCTTCTTCTTCTTCTTCTTCTTCTTCTTCTTCTTCTTCACATAAACCAGGATACCATTTTACTGTGAAGGAGCCAAGGTACTGAGATTCTCACTGAGATTTAAAGGGACTCTCTTGAATATTCAGATTTGCTGTGGGTGTGGGTGTTTTTTTGTAATAATTATAAGGATTGTAGCCAGGGTTGGGGCAGTGATTGTACGGTCTTTTCTAGATCCAACCTGCTTAAGATCCCCCCCCCACCACCAACGGAGTCTTTTCAATGTTTTGATGTGACAAGCTTCCATGTAAATATTTAGTACTTGGTTTTTGAAGAGTACTGGACTCAGGAGACCAGGAACGATGAAATCATGAAGCCTTTATTGAGTGATTCAGCATGCCCAGTAGATGGTCAGAACAAGCATGCTTCCAGGGCTCCAGGGCCCTCATTATATGCTGGCCAGAGCCACACCTCCGGCTGCACCCAAAAGACCTGATAGGGGCTTAACATATGCGCATGTTTGTCATAGGTTCCCTGGAGGAGCCTTTGATTGCATTGGCTCCTCAGGGAGAACCTAGGTCCCACATTGGTGGAGGCTTTCAATCCGGATATCTATTGTTCCTCCAGATTCAAGCTCCCCTCTCTGCCTCACCATGTACTCTGGTCATGCGGCGGGCACCATTACCTGGGAGCACATGGCAGGCTGGTTGCTACACAGAGTATACTACATTACAGTTTTAGAGTAGAATTCTGGTTTTAAACCAAATCAGTGCCAGTGTGTCACCCCCATTCCACCTTGAAAGTGGCAGTGCTCCAAATTAGACATTAAAGATCCCCTTCCCCAAGAAATCACAGTGGGCTTTTCAAATTCCTTACCATGCTTAAATCATCCTGAAAAAGTCACTGAGGGGCAGACTGGGAGGGGAAACGGCCTAAGAAAAGGGCCCCTCTCCTGTCCCCAAAAGGAGAAAGAAGAGCCAGCCCATCAGCCCAGTGTGGCTTGGCCAGGCATTTCCTTTGCCACGCCAGGTTCTACCATGGACCTTGTTCACCGCTCAGCACAGGGCATAGCCAGACCATGGGATTTGTTCCCTACACTGCACAGGGCTGGTTCACATAACTTGTTCTCCACCCCACATGGAGCTCAGACCACCCCTCACTTGAAGCTGGCATGGCCTGCTGCGAGGGAGCACCTTAGGCCCTCATACCATAGGGCAGTGATGGCGAACCTTTTAGAGACCAAGTGCCCAAATTGCAACCCAAAACCCACTTATTTATCGCAAAGTGCCAGCACGACAATTTAACCTGAATGCTGAGGTTTTAGTTTAGAAAAAAGAACTCATACATTAACATCTTTTGTCTTAAAGAAAAACACAACAGAGCTTTCAATTATACAAACAACTTTTTATTGAAAGGTAAAAGTTTGCATTTGGCATGCTTTTGAACAATTAATGTGATTTTTGCTGTTGTATGCATGCTGATAATTTGTCTAACCTTGGCTCATACTTTGTAAGTTTGAGAACAGCCCAGCCTCGAGTCTGTGTCATCTTTTTCCTTTTAGAGACTGAGTGTCCAAACTGCGTGCGTGCCCACAAAGAGGGCTCTGAGTGCCGCCTCTGGCACGCGTGCCATAGGTTTGCCACCACTGCCATAGGGCCTTTCCCCAGTGGTCTGAATAGCTAGTAGTGCTCCAGAGCCACTCCATGAGCCAGTTCCTGGTCGAGAGATTGCAGAATATAAATGTCTGAAACAAATACGCTCTTACCAGACTGATCTGCAATGTGAGAGTGTGACTTCAGCTATTTTTGAGTATACTCAGATACACGTCAGGTATTACTAAACTCTTGTCCAATTAATCCACATTGAGTCTATCTCACTTGCTGCTTGAGAGCTATTCAGAGAGTATTTTGTGAAGTATATTGGCACATAGCCAGTACAACCAATAGGCCAATTTCTTATTTATTTATTGTATAGCATCCATAGGCTGCGGTCACAAATCCACTTTCAATCCACTTTCAGTGCACTTTCCAACTGGATTTTTCCAGTTCACACAGTAAGATCCACTTGGAAAGTGCACTGAAAGAGGATTGAAAGTAGATTATTCAGTTTGTGTGACCGCAGCCATAGTCTATTTTTTTCAAGAAGCCTCAAAATGGATCACAAGTAAATGATTTTAATTTGGGATTAAACTCTTACATTATTAGGTTTTGAACTAGTAAAGCAATATGAAGAATGCTCCCAATAAACAGATACAAATTTATAGCCCAACTTCTGCATGTAAGTAGAAGGCTATGATAAATCCAGTTTCCTATTTCAAGTAGCCGAGATCCCAGTTAAATACAACAAACTGTGGTACTGACCACAGTTAAAAGCATTGTTATACATGTCCATGAGAAAGGCTCAATCCTATGAAAAACATTTCTTCAGCTTGTATAGCACTTTAAAAATCTGTACAGTAGTCAACAGGCTTTATTATGTTTTCTTTCCCCAAAATGTTGGGAAATAAATTAACTTTGATCCAGTTTTATAGATGGGTCATTGAGCCTGAGACACAAATACTAGCTCTTATCTCTGATTCTTTGGCCAATCAGCATGCGAACTCATGTCTCCCAGGTCTAAGTTTAATTATCTACCTAGTGGACCATACTGGTTCTCTTTCTCTCCCTTCCCAAGTCCGAAATAGCAATACTACACAGCTGTGGTAGCAACAGTTCCCAAATAGTTTGAAGGCGCTCCTTGCAAGAAACAGTTTCCTGGAGGTGCCCAAATCCATCCTCCACACTAACATCTGTAGAAATTCTGTGTTAAAGACAGGCATTGTCAGTCCTTTTATGAATGAACAACAACACAGCTTCTATATAGACTCAAAAAATAGTATTACAAAGCCTTCCAAGCACATCTCAGAATCATGCAGAGCATTCTTGCTCTTTGTACTACCAAAACGGTATTTTTAGACCGCATTGTCTTTTCAAAATAAAACGTTGTATAGTATGTCTAAGTGACATAATGATTTGGGGTAAAAATTTATAAATCTGTAATTTGCCATTGTACTTTAATAGCATTGTGAAATTCAAGACTCACTATCTAAGTCTAAACTCAGTGCTCTGTCAAGAGACAGTATTAGCAAAATTTCAAATTTTGCTTTAAGTTTTCTGTAGAATTACTGATTGGCTATAAATTGCATATTTTCCCACTCACATCCATTCCTTCCAGAGTCAGTGAGGTTGTTATTGTTGGATAACCAAGATTAGACAAAGAAGGGCGGTCTCTGGGAGGAGTAATGAAAATTACATGTTCAGGTAGAGACGCCACTATATAGACAAAGAAAAACAGGTGTCTTTTCATATATACAATGAATCTACAAAACCTTGGCAACTCATTAGGAACTTCATAGTGTTGGTTGAGTACAAGACTTTTTCTGTGAACAAAGAATGTAAGTTTTTGCTCTACTTCTAATTTTAAGGAAGTTACTATTTTTATTTTGTTTTATATGGCAAGTATTTAGAGCAACATTCTGTTAACATTTTAAGTCAACATTAAAATTTTCTAAATTTTTCTGACATATTCAGAATAGAACAACAATTCACCATGTGTTCTGTTTATTTTAATAGCTATTATAGCTGTCTTTTGAGGGTTACTATATATAATTGCGATTTTTTTTTTTTTACTATTAGTTGTTGATTGTTAGATAATCTGTAAGTGAACAACTTTGGTATGTTATACTGGCTGCTAGAAAGACAATTAAAGAGCAACCCCATAACTGCTTAGTTTTAGTGAAAGCCCACTAAGTTTAGATGGACTAGATGCCAGAAATAAGATACTTTAACTCTCGTAGATAACAGGCTTTAACACCAGATCCTTAACTTACAGTTCCAGATTGTTAATATTTCTGGAGTAGTCACATGGAGTTCAGTGGAGCTATTTCAGAGTAACTACTTTTAGAACTGATGCTTAACTGACTTTAGAACTGTAATTCCAAATTTCCATACAAAATTGAGTTATGAGTTAATTGCCATCCAATGTTAAGCAAATTTACTTGTAAGTAAATCCAACTGAGCTTAGTGGAAGTTACTTTCAAATAAGTGTGCATAGGACAGTTTAACTGAGTTATAAATATATGCATGTATATATATTAAATTGTATTGTACACAAATGCTAGTAATATAACCTTAAACTTATAAAGGAACTTAATAGTTCCACAGAAATATTTGTGATACAAATAGAACTAAAGGGAACAATAGAAGAATTATTGTTTTATCATTGTATGAGATGTTCACGCAATTAGTACAATACAAAAGTAAGGACCCTACCAAAGTGAATGATGGACTCTACCAAAGTGGAGGACTCTACCAAAGTGAATGATGAATGTAATTTCTGAACCTGAGAGGTACTTTGTTAATAATTTTTAAATGGAAATTTAGAAATGCATTTTTTTGGTAGTAAACTTTGGTCAAAAGTAGTTAGCAGTTACCTAGTACCTACTGCAACAGGGATTTCAAACACAGAGTAGATAAATATGTGAGTTTTATATCTGTTTGATGCCTATCAGTAAAATTGCCAAGAAAAGTGATAGTGCTCACATTCCAGACTGCTCTGCTCACTGTAGACCATTTGACTTATTTCTTGACCTTCTGTTATCAGAACGAAGATGAAGAAACAAATCGGTGCAGAAATAGAATCATTAATAATTATACAACCCTTACATGTTTAGCATGCAGCTTCATCAGGGGGAATCTAATGAAATGATTGAAAATAAGGACATATTTAATACATAAAGTTTAAAAATTAATAAAGCTTAAAAATGAATAAAACACATGATAATTTTACAGAGCATGTACAGAGTGAAATTCATAATTAGTTGTTGATATTAAGAAAACCGAATCAGCAATAACATATATTACATATTACATATTTACAAAGGAATCACAATTTAAATTGTTTGTTAAATTGGACACCAAAAAAATCATGCTGACCTTTCAGATTCTTTTTAGTTCCATTCCCATACATATACTAGAACAATGTGAATTGTCCAGGCTTGACTTGCCCCTTATCTTCATAAGGGTCTGCCAGGAGATGTTCTCATTCAACCCATTAGAGTGCAGAGTTTTTAACTTCAAAATCCACTCAGCTTCTTTCCTCAACACAATTCTATCATCCTGTCTATCAGGTTTGAATATAACCCAAAACAAGAAGTATGTGGATTTGTGCTTGTACTCTAAGAAATGTTCCACCTCTCTACCAATTTGTTTCTTCATCTTTGTTTTGCCTTGGTGCAGCCACCTTTTTCTTCACTTCTGCTATCAGGTCAGACTCTGGCTGCTTCAGACAGCATGTTTGTTTGACTAATTAAATGCTATCTGGTCGTTAAATCTATCCAATGGTGTTTCTGTCTTATCAATACCACTGTTTGGTTTACATGGATTTGTATCAACATTTGTTTTCTTGTTTACTCTTCAGGTTTATTTCAATTGTTTTCTGTTTTCTAAGATTGTTTCATGGTGGATAGTACACCATCTGGGGTATCTCTTGGTGTCAGAGAATCTTGTTTATACATTTTTAAATAAACACATCAAAATAAAAGACTCACTGGAAGTTTATATTCTTCCAGGAAATAATGAGATCAGAAAGAATTAATACAACTTTGAAATGAGTAAACATATTTGAATATGGCAGATTCGGTTTGAATTATCAGAACTGTGTTGGACTATTACTATCTTATTCCATATCTATAATAATGGAGGTATCATTGATCTGCAAATCAAAAATTTTAGATACTTTTTATTTTGCATCTTCTACGTGGAACATATCTGGGATTCTTTTTATGGTGTCACATCCTTACAACAGGGTGCATTTGGATTAAACAGATTTTGCCAGACAGATCAACTGTCCGTAGTCTAATATTAGAAACAGATGGGTTTTCATCCCACACCCAATAGTGAGTGTAATTTAATGCTAATCTGATAAGAGCCATGCATTTGTTCAAGTACAGCACACAGGGAATAACAGTGTCTTTAATACCTCTCTCCATTTCAATGACAATACAGAACAATGTGAAAGTCATTGAGAGAATGAAGTGTCAGTACTGCTACCTTAATCCAACACAGATGGACCAAACCAAAGACTGATGTTACCTGTACACATATTCTCCCCCCCCCCCCCCCAATTGGGTTTGAGGATTGAGGGCCAGAATCTTCCCTTGGCAGAAACGGTATTAAATAAATGCTAGCAACATCCTAGGTGAAGCCTTCAATCAGTACATGTTTCACATCTATATACCAATAGCCAAGTTGCCCCCTCTGTGCAGATATCTAAATCTGCATGAAGGGGGCACTTGGGGGGCAGAGAGATTTTTCTGCATACTTGGGGGACTCCCCAGTTGTGCAGAAAAAATTGAAAAGTAAAAAAAAAATTAAATCCCCCCAAAACTCTGGCTGTTGGAGGGAAGGCTTGGCGAGCCTGGTGGCTGTGAGATGCTCAGACCTCACCATCACCGGTGCATGGTGGGAGAAGGCTTGGTGGGCTGGCAGCTGTGAGCTGCTCAGGCCTCGCTGGTGCAGGGGGGGAGGAGGGAGAAGGATCGGCGGGCCTTGCTGCTGCCACTGGGGGTGATCAGCGAGCCTCGCCACCGCTGGGGAGGGGAGGTGGGAGGAGGATTGGGATACTCCCCCCCACGAGTATCGCGGGTCCCCCTTCTTGTCTATATACTGATAGCCAAGTTGCCCCCTCCATGTGGATATCTAAATCCACATGGAGAGGGGACTTGGGGGGCAGAGAGATTTTTCTGCACACTTGGGGGAGTCCCCACGCATGTAGAAAAATCTTAAAAGTAAAAAAAAAACTTGGGGGGAATATTTAAACCCCCCCAAAAGTTAAAGAGCGTTCCCTGCGCATGCGCAGGGCACGCTCTGGGAACTGCGGCGGCCCGGCAGCTCAGAGCCGCAGAGGGGGGAGATTCCACTAGTTGTGGGGGGGAGATTCCACTAGTGAGCCCAGCCTTACTTTCTCTCTCTCTCTCTCTCTCTCTCTCTCTCTCTCAAAACACTTCAAAACCTTAACAAGTGGAGTTAAAGAATGTTCTGCCACCTTCTCTTTGGAGGAAGTTCCAAGAAATAACATTTCCGGGTCTCTCTCTCTCTCTCTCTTTGTGAGCCTTGAATTGGGTCAAAACTCCCTGCACGATCGCAGTGTGCTGAAGGAGCGAACGAGCCCCCCAGCGGATAGTTCAGACAGGCGACAGACCATGCCCAGGACTCAAAGTGCAGCGAGGATATTTCTATTGATTGAGTAGGATGGCAAAAGGGTCCCGATGCTGAGAGACCTTCTGAGAACCTCGGCTGTTCTCAGAAGCCTCTTGGTGTGGAAAACCTTGGTGCCCAAGGGAGCGATATGGCCACAAAAACCCCGGGGTTTCCTTTTGTCAGAGTGAGTGAGATTGCAATCCTGAAATCACAATTGCTGAAATCGGTTGTGTTTACTCACGGGGGATTAGGGCTTGACTTCGGCTGGATGCAGGCACTCCCTCTTTCACGTTTGTGAGATCTCTTTCAACGATATGAGGTTTCTTTAAAAAAAAGCACATGAGAAAATACTGACGGTGTAGGGGGGGGGTTGACAACGTCCCTGGGATTAAGGCCCACTCAATATACCTGAGCAGGACCTGAGGAGACCCGAGGAGAAGGGTGCTGTGCATTACCAAGGGTATTGGGGCTGCAATCAATGCTCCTCTCAGGGCTTTGATGGGACAGAGAAAGTTAGGGGGGGTATATTGCCACATAGTATATATTAGTATACTAGTAGGCATAGTATTAGTGTGCATATACATATATGTTCAGGTGGCACCTTTATTTTTTATTCAAGTTACAAGCTTTCCTGTGCAGGCACACTTCTTCAGATACATTGAAACAGAAGTGTGTGTGTACAGAGGTGGGGGGGGGGGGAGATTGGCAGGCCCAGAGCTCGCTGTCGTTGCCCAGGGGAGGAGAGGAAGGCTTACCTGCGGCTGCTTCTCCACATGGAGCTCCTTCCCTCACCCCCCCCCCCCACAAGTACCATGGGTCCCGCCTCTTATATTAACTAAATTTCTGCATGCAGAACCTCAGCTACCCACTATGACCTGAAGGCTATGCAAAATGTGTCGACAATCATAATTGCAGGAAAACTGGAATGCTATATATACTTCCATGATACTGCATTAGTACAGGGCTGCATGGTATATGTGGATGATAAAGATTTTCAAAGACAATACAGTACCAATTGTGTTCAGGATATGTTCACAGCTGAGGTGACAGAGAGCTTAGGCTAAGATGATAAAGACACTTAAGTAATTTTCACTGAAAAAAAATAGCACTTACTACCTTTTTATAATCACCTTTTATTTATTTACATTATTTAGAGTTTGCCTTTCTCACATGTACTCACAGCAGATTACACAGAGTGAGTCAATACAATTGACAGTTGGGACATTCAATAAATGCTAAACATTCAATAGGGTTAGGGTTATAGAACCAACCAGAAATCTAAAAACAGAACTGAAGCAATGCGTAAGTATTAACATAATACATTAAAAGATGCAAAATTCCAAAGTATGTTTTATGTTAATAGCCCCTCATATTAGAGTCTGACACTACTGCAATACCTAACACCTTTTCCTTTGTTTTCAGGGCACTTTGCAAAATGTGTCCAGATGGTTATTTTTCTTGGTGAATTGTGATAGCTTTATTAAAGACACTTACACTTCTGAAACTTTAATGCTGCTATAATAACTGCTACATAATCATATTTTTCTATGTGCATTTGGGGTACTGAATATGATTGCAAAAACACCCTCATCTTTCTAACCAGTGACATGAATGCCTATGCATATCTTTAATTTCGTGTTCTTTAGTGCAGGTAATGCTGAAAGGATGGGAGGGGAAATCATTTTTCCTCACAGGCCTGAGATGGAAAAAATTAGAAATTTGGGGAGTTCTTGTAAAATATTTTCTTGAGTAGATAAGTGAAACTTGTTACAAGCAGTGTTTGAAAAATAATCCTGTTATAGCCAGTTCACATTCCTGGAAACTTTTAAGATTCAAGATTCAAAGGATTGGATTGCTACTACATTTAACAGGATTACTAAACGAGGAACAGTCTTAGGATCTGGTACTGAAAAGGTGCTTTCATATGTTGCACAGCACAATACAGAAGATCAGATATTTGACTCAGGAGTGATAGCTGGGAATCTGTTGTGCATATTTGCGGCTGATTATGGTGGCAAAGTCTTTGTACAATGCCACTTCTGAGTCTTTTTGTTTCTCACCGGCTTCATCCCCTGCCTCAAGTGAAATAAATGGAAAAATGTTTGCAAATATGACAAAAAGAATCTAACATGTGAGAAGGTGCAAACCTGCCATACTGAAGTCCATGACCTTCAAAGGGGAAGTTCAGAATCTAGGGTGTGGATCTTTCAAGTAGCTGGTTCAGTTTTGAGAAATAAACTTGTTTTGTTGTTATTTTCAAGGGAAAATAATAGTAGGACACATCTACTAAGTCTGATTTTGAGATATCTAACATATCCCAGTTGGACTATAAATAAGGTAGTTAATATTATCCTAGTAATGACATTTCAGTGTGATTTATTATTTATATCCCGCTTTTTACCCCAATTGAGATCTAAAACAGCCTAAATCATTATCTTCTCCATTTTATCCTCACAACATCCCTCTGAGGTAGGTTAGGCTGAAATTGTGTGATGATCCAAGATCACCCAGCAAGCTTCCATGGGTCTCCCATATTCTAGCCTGAAACTCTAACCACTTACACCATACTGGCTCTCAGTGTAATGGTGAAATAACATTAAAACTGAAAGGTTTTAAAGTTTACTTCAATATCTAAATTTAATGCTATTTCTTCATTCCATTATATGAACATTTACTTTCTGAGCATTTTCTCTATTTTTCCTGTTTTGAAATGATTAACGTTTGGGTTTCTCAACAGTTAAAAAAATTATCTTGTTTACTACTATGTTAACAAAATGTTCATATTTTCCATTTGCATCTTTTATTTAATTTTTGTCTGTTTTTCCAGCTTGCCATATATTGCTTTCCTCTGCCAGCACAAAAGGTAGAAAATGGCAGTCTTTTCCACAAGTGTGGCTTCAATCACCTTTGCTCAGTTTGCACTTGGTGTATCCCAATCCTATGCAAATTTACTTGGAAACAAACCCTACGGAGTTCAATAAGGCTTACTCCCAAGCATGCAGAGGGTTCCGAAATTGGGTAAAAGTCGCAGCTTTCCTCCACCTTACGTGAAGCACACAACCTAGAGAACTGCCTCTCCTGTACAATTTTCGGAAATTGCGTCTAGACTCACCTATATAGGGGATGGGCAGAAGAGAAGCGTTAAGCGCTTTCTTTGCAAATTATGCGTTAAAGGTTTTGCGAATAGTTTCCGTAAATCGGCTCGTAGCTTAGGGCGAAAGCCTCCTGTCCGATTCTTCCCCAAGCTGGAGAGTGGAAAAGGCTTTCCCCCGCCGGGGACGCCGCTGGCCTTTGCTATGCCTAGGGACTCTAGCCATGCTACTTCTCCGGTCAAAACACTGGCTGGGCGGCGCTGGTTTATCTAAGCTCTAAAGCGGTTTCTCCCCCCCCCCCCCCCCCCGGTCTCCATGAGCAGCGTAGCTTCAACGCAGCCCTATTTTCGCAGCGCGCACTGATGCTTTTGTACAATAGACCAGCAAAGGTTGGGAGCAGCGCTCTCAGGCCACAGCGCGCGCCCGGAGGGGACGGAGAGGTCCTTGCTAAGCACTTGCTTTTGAGAAATTGATCCCGCGACAGATGGTCCTTCCCCACTGCAGGAAAAAAGCATCCCTCCTCTCTAACTCGGAACATTTATTTCACGGGTAGTCCACAAAGTATAGTCGCGGAACTACAACGTCGTCAACAGAGTAAAGCCACGTGTTTCCAATGGAGTGTGGCGGTATTCCCCCCCCCCCCCCCAGCTTTTCGCACCTGACAGAGAACGCGCTGCACCCGGATTGGTCAAAGTCCGCAAATCTAGACTGTTTTGCGGGTTTCGGCTTTCAGGAGTCACGTGCTCAGGATGTGGAAGCTCCTTTTGCAATCGAAGTAGCGCTCCGCCGTGGTTGGGTGCTGCTGCTGTACAAGAAAAGCGTCTGGGCTGCGCTGCGCTGAGGATCGCAGTGACTGAGAAGAGGGGAGCCTTCTCGCTCCTTCACTTTGCACATCTTTTTCCTGTTCCAAGAGCTGCCCAAAGATGCGTTTAAAAGGCAAAGTAACGACCACCGCTCCGCGTTTACTGCTGCAGGGCCAATTCCGTCGAGGTAGCGATGCGGTTAGATCCCTTCCGCTCAGGTACTAGCGAGTGATAACCTGTTCTTTCAATAGCACTTGAGGTCTCTGCTCGTCAGTTAAAAAGAAAACAAAACGTATCCGAATATTTAGGGGCACCGATTTCTACCCTTGACCGAGGGCGAGACAGCTCGATCCATCGCAAGGCCACCGCCCTGCACACATGGGGGGAAAAATGAAACTCGTTGTGAGCGGTCGTTTCCCAATTAGTTTCCGTTTATTTCCTTTATTCCAAAAACGGTGGCAGAGGTGGGCAATCAGAAAATAAAATGTGCAGACCATTTTGTAGAAAGACACGCGGCGAGGGCCTTCGTGCGGCGACAGAGGGCTCCTTGCTGCCGAACTACTTCAGGAACTCGGGAACGGGAAGCACAACAGTCGAGGTCTTAAGCCAGGTCACTTAGTGGCTGTCTGACCGTTAGCTTGATTCTAAGGATGAACAGGAAGGATCGTCTGTCCGTGTAATTTACTGTGTAGAAAGTGTTCGCAAAATTACAGAAGTGCAAGAGTTATATTTCATTTTGCTACAACAGGTCACACACAATTACCCCCCTCCTAAATCAGGGGCAGTCTTGTTACCATCCTGAGTCCTGTAAAATGCTCAGATGCTCTTAAAACCAGCACATATGAGTTTGTTTCATGGTAAAGTATGGAAATACCCATTGTTATACTAAGATACATTTTCATTTTTGCCTATTATTTCCTGTCTCTCTCTCCCTACTTCAGAAATTGACTGTAATCCCCATTAGGTTAGAGAGCAATATCTGATAGGCAATACTATTTCCCTTTTCAAAAAATGGTGGAATTAATGTGTTAAAATCTCTCTTCAGCCATGAAATAGCTGGGTGACCTTTGAAAAGCCAGTGTTTCTCTATTTCATCTCTCCTTCCCCCTGCCCAGTGTGCAAAATGGGAATAATAATACTGGCCAGCTTTACAGAGTTGTTGTGAGGATTACTATGCCATTAGCTCAAGGTCAGTAGAAATGCTAAGAAGTATTACTGCCAGTATCTGGGCTACAACTTAGGGATAAAGTTTTCTACCTCTGACAGCTGCATAATTGGCAGAGATGATGATCATCATCTGGGCATTGTGATGCTGTGGTTGGAATATTTTCACCTGTAAAAAGCACAGCAATTCTATCTGCAGGAAAACAGGCACCCAAACCAGTGTATTAGAGGTGATTTCCCAAAGAGCACTTATTTGAACATTGCCCTTCCTTGTTTATACAAGGTACAGAAGATTTTGATTGGAGAAAAATGTTTTACAAATATAAGGTGCACACACAATTCTACAGTAGCTACATACAAGCTATGTAAGTAATTATACTTACAAAAGAATTTGCCATCCTCTTCATAGTGTTGCAGAATTTGTCCCAACATTCTATTAATGGGGTTGATTTATCTTCTGTGAATTTTAGTTTTATAGTAGTCTCTCTACCATTGAGAAATGCAGCCTTAAATTTTTACCAATCTATGAAAATTGCCTTGCAGAGTCAGGCCAAACTTCATATAGACCAGTATTCTGTTTTCAGAAGTACCCACAAGTGCCTTCATAAACTCACAGGGCATGATAGTGATGGCCATTCCCACTTTGTCCTCCACTAGTCCTCAGAGGCATACTGCTTTTGAGTTAAGAGTTTCTGTGTAAATATCATGGTTAGCAGCTGTGGATAGAGCTGTCCTTTATGAATTTGTCAAATACTTATTAAACAGGAGTGCCCTCATTACATCTCAGTAATTAAATCCATGTTAATTATGCCATGTGTGAAGAACTTATCTTTTCTTGCATCCATAGGCGTCAGACTTCCTTGGGTCCAGTGAGCTTTTAATGTTAAGAGAGAAAGTGAAAAATTCCTTTCTAGTCAAATATCTCTATACTGTTTATAATTTTGTAAACTCAAGCACATTTGAATTCCTATTTAAATGTTTAATCCTTAAATTACTATTGAGATTGGAAACCAAGGGTCCCCAACCTTTTCTAGCCTATGGGGACCTTTGGAATTCTGCCACAGGGTGGTGGGTACAACCACAAAATGGCTGCTGCAGGAAGCAGAGCCAACCACAGAATATCAGGGAGGGCGTTTTCTCACTAGCTTTCCCCCGCGGTTTACACCGAAGCTAGCACCGGAGCTTCTGGTCAGTTTCCCACCATTTGCTCCGCGCTCACGATTTCCTCCAGAGTATCACTGCACTGCTCCGGAGCTTCCCTGGAGCAAGAAAATCCTGCTAGGAACAGGATTTTCTTGCTCCAGGGAAGCTCCGGAGCAGTGCAGTGATACTCTGGAGGAAATCGTGAGCGCGGAGCAAATGGTGGGAAACTGACCAGAAGCTCCGGTGCTAGCTTCGGTGTAAACCGCGGGGGAAAGCTAGTGAGAAAAGGCCCGGAATGAGATAATGAGTAACTTCAATTGTAATTCTTCAGCATTTCAGGCAGAAGCTCTGTTTAACAGGATGCCTTTTAAAATTAATGTGTTATTTTAAAATATTTTCTTGCATACACATAATTTAGTTTCAATGCATATGCTAAGCTATGAAGCTTAGAGTGAAGATGTACTGTCTTGTCAGCTGCTGCCAAGACAACATAAAAAAAAAAATCTGTGCAGCCAATTAGATTTCTACTGGCCAGTTAAAAGCCCTGCTGAGTAAAAGCTGTATCTGGTCCCATCCCCTTTCTACAAACACTTGGTAATCACCAGGAAAGGTGTTGGTAGGCCACTGGGGACCCTGGTATAAAATCCATAAAAATGTGTGTCTTCTTTAACTTTGCCTATGGATGACTTGATTTCTGTCTCCAGTGTCTGTCTTCTGGAAGACCAGAAGCAAAGAGGCAAAAAGTCCCAAACAACCCACCCAGTCCAAGAAGGAAGTGAAGAAAAGCCAACCTAGGAAAATGTGATGTTGAGTCTTGGTGCAAATGAAACAAAATCATGGCTTGTCCCTGCATGAATGACCCTTGGGAATACTCAGAATTGTATGCTTCCTGCTCTCTTCTTGCACAGCCAGCTAATTAAAGATTTATGACTTAATGGCAAACCGTAGCTGGTTGTTGTTTCCAGACTGGCAATCTGTGCTCTGTATTTGCTCATTTCCAAACTATGGTTTATTACTGGTTTGGAATCCAAGTTTATATGGAAAGAGTAAATGCAAACAGCCTGGCATTCTAGACATAATAGCACACTGGTTTGTCATCAGGGAGAAAATCACTGATGTATGAGAGCAGGAGTCAGGCCATGAACCCAAGAATCACCCAGGCTTGTTGCTGTGGTGGCAAACTATGGTTGGTTATTATATCTTAACTAGACTTTCTAGTTGTATTATACATGTGCATAGCATTTTTTACTTGCTTGAACAGTTGCCTCAGCCTGAAATGAGTTGAAAGAGTTATCAGTCAGTTCCTGACAAGACTGCGGGCCTATTAACTCATTTCAGCTAAGATGTGTCTGGGCCTTTGCCTCTGTATCTGGCTTTTAGGCCTTCCAGGAACATCTGGTTGGCCACTGTGCAAAACAGTATGCTAGACTATATGGTTGAATCCTGCACAGCTCTTCTTATGATGAACCTAGTCTTTTATGTAGCATTTTAATGGTATTCTTTCATGTGTCTAAAAACATTCAGTAAACATGATTCCAGAGCCTTTGTTAGTTGAGTTGTATGTTTATACTGGATTGTATCCTATTGTTTTATTTGCCAGTTTTCTCATAATCTTCCCATATAAGGATTTTCCCTTTGATGTACAATGCCCTTGAACCAGTGCAGAAGGACCTGTCATAAGCAGAAGGGTGCACACTGGAGGAATGTGCAAACACCAAGAGAATAAAATGGTAGGATCCAACTCTTGTCTGTTTGCAGACATGCAGTATCCTTTCATAAACTGCAGATAAGACTTGGGTTTGTCAGATTGGGGGGAAAGGAAGAGGTGGTTAGCATGGCACAGAGGCTGTACTGTACCTCCCTCACACTCCAAAACCTGTGGTAGTTATATAGGGAATAGGTTCAAAAATGTGTTCTTTCCTATCTGCATGGCATGCAAACCTACTTGGCCTGTGATCTTTCAGGAAATATAGCAAAGCATATTTCAGAATGATTGGAGTAAAGGAGGGGAAACCCTGGAAAGTGGAGCTCTGAAAAATGACATTGGACATGCTTGTTTGTGCAGTCGTCAACTATTTAGGGACATTTCTGGAGATTTTGGAACAGAGCCTTGGGGAGGGTCAAGTTTGGGGAGGATGCTCAGCAGGGATGCCATTTTCTCCAGAGGAACTCATCTCTGTAATCTGGAAATCAAATGCAAATCTGGGAGAACTCCAGGCCCCACCTGGTGGTTGGTAACCCTACTTGTGTTATCTTCCCATTGCTTCCACTGCTAATCTTGCACAGCAACAACAAGGCTTCCATATGGTGAGTTTCTCTGCATTTTAATAAGAAGAGCCCTGATGGATCAGACTAGTAGTCCGTGCAGTCTAGAATCTTCTTTCATACCGCAGCCAGCCAGTTGCCCTGAAGAACCAGCAAACGAGGTATAAAGGCCAAGGTCTGCCCCGATGATGCTTCCTAACCTCTGAATATGGAGGCCACTGGTGGTTGCCATTCACTGTTTCATTTGGGCTTTGGGTTTTTTTAAAAAAATTGTTAATTAGGTATTATTATTATAATAATGTGTGTATGAAGAAATGCATTTTTCTATTGGAGGTTTGCAGTGAGCAAAACCTTTACTCTGAGTTTTAAAAGTCTCCCCCCCCCCCCGGGCAGAGAACAGGTGGGGAGAAGAAAGTCAATTCAGTTGCTTTTCAGACTTACCTCAGTCCACTTTCATACAAATGCTAATAGGTTTAGATGATGGGGTGGTCAGCCCCCCCCCCCCCCCCCCAAGCAGGGAACAGAGATTTGGAGGTGTTAAATACTAGAAGGAAATTTCTGGAAACTTCAGGAAAAACTTCTCTGATCCACCCTTACCTGGTCAGTGAGTGGGGAAAAGAGAAATGATAAAACTTAGGGGAGCAAGGAAGAAGCTCTCTTTGGTATGGAGTCCATCAGAGCAGGCAGAACTCTTAATTGAGGTCTGGCGAGGCAGCCATTAACTGTGTGGGCCTGAGGAGCCGGAGGAAACTCCAAGGTAATGGTAATGCTATAGAGATCTGTAACTTACTAAGCTAAAATAGCCTGTCCTATATTTTAACATCTGATAGGGTGTGTATAAAGAGAGGGACAGAGGAACTGTATGTTACCCATTTCTTTTGTATACCTTGCTCAATCTGGTGCTTTGTTAAAAGTATGCTTGTGAACATTTTCTTTTTAATAAATACTTTATAACTTTTGATACTTGTAGTGGTTCTCTGTACTACATAGCCTTCCACCATCTTGAACATGCTATTTTAAAAGAAGCACCAGGGGGAAGGCAGGCAGTTGGCAAGTGGCTATTCCTCCAGTGGTGCACAAGGCAATAAATGGTTGACAGATCATACCCAAAGAGTGCTTGTTAATGGTTCCTCATCTTCTTGGAGAGGAGTGACAACACCTTTATCAATGATTTGGATTTATTTATTTATTTATTTTAAATTTGTATCCCGCATGCCCAGCGAACGCTGTCTCCAGGCTGGATGAAGGAATAGAGGGAATGCTTATTAAATTTTATTTATTTATTTATTTATTTTATTTATACCCCACCCTCCCCGCAGTATCATTTGCAGACGATACTAAATTAGGATGGGTAGTGAATACAGTAGAAGACAGTCAGGATACAGGATGCTCTTGACAGGCAGAAATACTGGGCTAAAACAAATAAAATGACTTTCAGTGAGGATAAATGTAAAATTCTGCATTTAGGTAGGAAAAATCAAATGCATAATTCTAGGATGGGGGAGACTTGTCTTGCAGTAGTATGTGTGAAAAGGATCTAGTGGTCTTAGTAGACCATACACTGAACATGGTGATTACAAATCCTGGAGTAGAAGTTTGTTCTAGTTAGTATTAATAAAAGTCAGTGTTAGTATAGAAATAAAGACAAGCCACAATTAAGGTGCTGGAGAGAATTATCACATTAGACTGTTTTAAGGAGTTGGCTAACGGCACATGATCTGATAGCCAGTTGTCTGATACCTTGACTGTTATTAAGAGACAAACTATCATATGTGTATCAGCCCAAAGAATTAACTACTAGCACACCACAAAATAATAAATGACAAGGATGGATAGTTATTAACAATTATTTATCTATTTCATTCAGTTTATATCCCCCCCTACCCCGCAAGCTGCTAAGATTCTAAACTAATTTTTAGAAGATACAATATATATATCTTCAGTCCAAATCTACACAGATAATTTTACATTTTATGGCCTACCTATTCTGGTGTGTTACACTGTCTTGCAAAAAGAATATTGCATGTTTAAAAAGAGAATTAAATGCTTTTGAATTAGTTGTATTTTTCTAGAGATTTCTCTTTAGAATGAATAAATGTATAATACAAGAGAGAAAATTAAAAAATGATGTTTTCCTATTTTTCCTATTGGTTGGTTTTCTTTCTGAAAATAATTTTTATTTAAATATATATACAAAAAAAGCCCAGACATAAACATCAAGCACACCCCCCACTCCCCACACAGAAGAACAACCTACAATGTACACATAACAACAAAAAAAGAGAAGAAAAAAAAGTAAAAAGCAAGCAAATTAAGGCATTGGCAGAGAGCTCAACATTCAGCATAAATACAAAGGGGAAATTCTTTCCCCATCTTCTTCTTTTTTATCCTATGAACATACATAAATAATGTATAGTTACAACATGATTAAAGTATAGAGAGAGGCTTATTTAACTTTATCCCATAATCTGAGAAAGGGCTTAAGTATAGGCCGAGGACAGACTGAAGATCTATCCCAGCACAGCTGCGGGGCCGAAAGCCCCGTGGGAAAAGCAGCCCGGCGCACCCTGTTCACACTGGCTGCGAGGGGCGGAGGTGCGTGGCTGCTGTCTGCCTTGGTGAGCCGCGGCTATGCGTGGCCGTGGCAGCCAGAGCAGCCCATCCACACTTCTGGCGGCATCTGCGATGTGCACGGAGACACCTGGAGACCAGTTCCCAGGGGTCTCCGCCTGAAGTGCAAGGACAGCGCTTCAGGCACGGGTGAGTATGCGCCGGCGACGGAGGACAGCTGCGGCTGTCTGGATGGCCTCTGCCTCCGCTTCTAAAGCAGAGGCAAAGCGGGCCACAACTCCAATCTGTCCTCGGCCATAGTCTGAGTATTATTCTGAGTTGTGTATAAAACAAAATCATGCCAAGTTTCAAAGAAGCCGACTTTCGGTTTCAGTTACTTTAATAGCGGGCGCTTCTCTCTGCAACTGCAGGAGAGGCGACCCGCTCTCGGCAGGTTGAAGGGGTTCCGGACTGGTGCCGGACCCCCAGGAAGCCTAGGAAAGGGTCCCTGCCTGGGGTGCTTGAAGGTAGCCTCTCCCTGCGGTGGCAATCACGGGACTGAGGCTCCTTTTTACCTCTAGAGGTTCGCCTGCGGGAGGAAGCCCTCGGGCTACTGGAAGCACTGCCGTGAAGCTGCAGAAAACGTAGAGCGGAGAGGTGAGGGTCTACCAGATACGGAATGGCTGAATCGTGAGTCTCCTGATCTTTTGATATGAAGCGTTAAGGGGTGGGCTAGGAGGATTGGATCCCCCCACCCCCTCCCTCGTAACTTACTCGGAGACTTTCCCACGGTCCTGCTGCTGTTTTGGAGGCGTTATAAATGCGTTGGAGTCTTGGATCGCATGGAGCACAGGAAGAGCTTGCGAAAGGCATTGGTGTGACAAATCGAGAATGTCCCCTTTGAGATCTCTTATCTAACTGTAAACAGTCGGCAACTGCGGGAAGGAATGGCGGGGAGAGCCTCTCCAAGACTCGGAAGTTCGCTTCCTACTTTAAAAGGTGGAACTGAGCTGAATGCGGCATTGACGGCGGCACTGCGACCCCTAGTGGACCAACTGGTTTCAATCAACACTAAACTGGAGACGATGCAAGCTGAAATGAGAGAGTCAAATAGAAAACAGGAAAGGCTCCAACAGGACCTCCTGGATGTCAAACCAGCGGTTGAAAAAAATGATTCAAGACTGGAGAAAATTGAAAAAGAAAAATCTCTTCAAAGTGACAATGTATTAAAGCTTCAAATGGACCGATCATACTACTTCTTGAGATTTCAGAACGTTCCTGAGTCAAAAGGAGAGAATCTTAAGAAAATATTAAGTGAAGCATTGGCACCTGTGACAGGATGGCAAGCAGCAACAATTCAAAGCGATATGGATATGACCTACAGGACATATCCAGAATATGTTAAAAAGAAGAAACTGCCAGGTGAAATTGTGGTGAGATTCTCAAAAAGATCAACCAGGGACGTGGTGTTAAAAGCCACGAACGGAATTGTTCTGAAGATACAGGAAGAAGAAATTAAAGTTTTAAAAGACATTCCATTTGAAATAAGAAAGAGAAGGAAAGCTTATAGGAGTTTGGCTTTATGGATGCAATCAGAGACTATTTCTTACAGATGGGACATCCTGGAGGGACTGCTGTTCAGCTACAAAGATAAGAAATTTAAAATTGACTCCATCAAACAAGCAAGATTGTTTCGGAAAAGCACAACAAGAAGAAAACAGAGACTGAACCAGAAAATTCACTGGCAGAGCAGGAGAGTATGTATGGATTTGAAAGCTCCGAAATTGAAGATGGAGAAGACTCGGACTCTAAGAAAGGGGCAGCTGCCCCTAGAAAGAAGAAAGACTAGAAGAAAGGAAGAGAATCAAAGGAGAAATAGTTTTATATCTGTTTTTGTTTGCTGTAATAACACACCAAGCCTTGTAATCTTAAAATTTATTATTTAGATCAGGGGTCTTCAAACTACGGCCCGGGGGCCACATGCGGCCCGCTGAGGGCATTTTTCTGGCCCACCGGGTGTGCCGCTGCCTGTCCTCCAATTCCCAGCAGCACACAAAGCAGTGGAAAAATTGCAGCTGACTCGTCCCGGGCCACATGACAAAACCCCGCCCCCCTGCTTCCAGTCAGCCAGGAGGAGGCAAAAGGAAGACTGGAAGAGGGTAAGTGTGGGGTGGCAGCCGCTCCGGCTGGCTCCAAGTCTCCTAGCCGGCTGAGAGGCATCTCAGCCGACTAGGAGACCTGCGCCAGTCACAAGAGCCAGGTGGAGGTCTTTTTCGAGGCTTTTTGTGCTGCTGGGAATCAGAGGGAGAGAGAGAGGTTTCTCTTTCCCATCATGATGCCTGCAGTAGTGGAGTTTCAGGGAGAAGCAGCTGGGGGCTTGCTGCCTTAAAAAGTTTGTGAGGATGCCAAGATCTTTGTTTCTTTGGAGAGGGAAAGAAAACAGCCCCATCAAGAGTGCCTTGCTTGCGTGCGCACCCCCCCCCCCCCCCCCGTGCGCCTTCCCTACCCACAAAATAACATCTGAAATCTCCAACCAGATCTAGACTAACTGATGGACACTTGCATCACTTGTTACGACTAGCAGTGACAAATATGGAACCGGACACTGACCATCTCATTAGCCAAAAGCAGGCCCATAGTTCCCATTGAAATACTTGTAAGTTTGTTGATTTAACTTTACTTGTTCTTCATTTTAAATATTGTTTTATTTATTTATTTTTTCTGGGATTTATATCCCGCCCTCCCCGCCAAAAACAAATATTGTATTTGTTCCCATTTTGGTTTTTTACTTCAAACTAAGATATGTGCAGTGTGCATAGGAATTTGTTCACAGTTGTTTTTTTTTACACTATAGTCCGGCCCTCCAACGGTCTGAGGGACAGTGAACTGGCCCCCTGTTTAAAAAGTTTGAGGACCCCTGATTTAGATTGTTTCCTCTGCTGTATGTGGTTCAAAGGTCTAACGTTAAATTTTTGTTTGTAAACAGCATGAATGAATTAACAATGTATGCCAAGAAATAATTTAGCTTTTTAGTAACTAATGATGTTAGTATTATTAGCATTATGAATGCATTTTCTGTATACCTTAGGGTAGGATAGTATGTAGTTTTTGTAGTGTAGGTGTAGGGTAAAAAATGCAATAAAAAATTCAAAAAAAAAAGTTTCAAAGAAGCTTACAGTTTTGGCTTTGGATTTGATTATTCTAATTTGACTTGTTAATTTTTCAGCTATTGCATTCTGCCATAATTCAGAATACCATGATTGTAATATTAATAATTCTGCAGCTTTCCAACATTTAGCAACTGTCCTGTGCGCCACCATTACTATAAACACTATTAGTCCTTTAGAAGTCACCTTTTCATTTTGTTTCTCCCATATTGTTAATAGAGCCAAAAGTGGTGTAACACAGATGGTTTGACTTGTAATTTTTGCCATTTCTGTAAAAATTTTCTCCCAAACTGACACTACTGGGCACAGCCACTACATATGAATATAATCACTTTGCTGATTATACTTTCTCCAGCATTTTTTATTATTTGCGTTGGTTATTCTTGCAAGGCAAACTGGGGTGAAATATCACTTGTGCAATAATTTCAAGGAGTTCTCTCTAAGAGCTATTGATATAGTTTTCCTTGTTTGGGTAAACCATATCTTATTCCAAATATCTTGCTTGATCTTTATTCCGATATCTTTCTCCCATATCATTTTCAACCCATTTAGTGAACCTGAATCTGTCTCAATTAAATATGTGCATATTTTAGAGGTTACTCCTTTTAGACTTGTCATATGTTACATTAAAATCTGTTCAAATTTCAACTGCTTTTTGCTTTACCATAGAGTTTACAATTAGGTAATGCAGATGATATAGCGAAAACCAATTTAACTCTCCTTGCAATTTTTCTTTTAATTGCATCACCGTGAAGGGAGTCCCGTCTACATAAAGATCGCTCATTCTGTAGATCCCTTTTTCTTTCCATCTAATATAGCTTTCTGATTTATCCAGACATGAAAAATTGGGATGTAGTATGATAGGAATCAATAGGGATATCTCTGGGATTAGTTTATTTTTCCATTTAACCCATTTTTTAATGTAGTATATAGGAAGGGGTTTGCTACTCATTTAATTGTCTTTCTTTTTTCCCTCCAAAAACGATTTTCTTAATAAAATTCAAATGTTTCCCATCTGCTTCCATGCTCACCCAAGACTTATCAGAGATTCCACTTAAATAAGACCCCAAGGCTCTCAATTGGTTCGCCTCATAATATTTGATTATATTTGGTTCTCCCCATCCTCCTTGATCTGCCCTTTCGTACCTTATAGCCTTCATAAGTCTTGGTCTTTTACCTTGATGAATAAAATTGGTAAAGATTTTTTGCCAGCATGCTAGATCTCTTGATGTGATATATATGGGAAGCGTTTGAAAAAAATAATTTAATTTTGGGAGCGCCATCATTTTGATAGCATTGATTCTACCCATGATAGAGAACAATGGAAGGAATGGGGGCAACCTGTTTGGGGGCCCATAGAATTGGACCCCCGGTCCAATCTTCTTGAAACTTGGTGGGTATTTCGAGAAGAGGCCCCAGCAGCTACCCTGCAAGTTTTGAGCCTCTCCCTCAAACCCCCTCCCCTCCAGTTGCTTTTAAAGTTGCTGCCGAATTTCAGCAGCAATTTAGCAGTGGGCTGAATCAGATTAGAGAATCTGATTTGGCCCGTGGCTGCTCTAGTGGCCACTCCTGAGCTGGCTGAGCTTTGCTCTGCCTCGCTCTGGCCCCAACAGACCCCTGAGAAGAAATATTCAAACTTGTATTAATTGAAGAAACATTATACCATATTGACTCAGTGGTTATCATCATCTTATATCTAATACTGAAAGGTGGGCCCAATCTCCAGATTCTTGAATGTGGATTGAACCCATTTACACAGAAGTAAGCTTTTTTCTACGAACTTTGGGGACCCCCCCAGGTTTGCAAAAAAATCTGAAAAGGGAGCAGTGCTGATGATGGGGGGATGGGTTGGTTAGATAGAGAAACAAGGGGGGATGCGGTGGTGAGAGGGGCAGAAGGAAAGGCAAGGGGAGGCAGTGCTGAGGACAGGTGGGGTATAAGAGCAGTGAGAAGGGGTCCGTTGGAGCAGGAGTGCACATGAGCGCAGCTCCGGGAGTGAGGAGCCCAGGGGGCGGGCACATGACCAAGCCCTGCCCCCTCCTCGGCTTCCCCGAGCAGTGCAGAGGTGCAGGGCCCGGGGAAAGCCCTGCTAGGGCCTTTATTGTTTTTAATGTATTGTTTTAATATTGATAATTTTATCATTGCTCCTTTTATGACTGTGTGCTGCTTTTCCAGAGACTTGCTCAAGGTGGCGTATAAATTTTCTAAGTATACCATTTTTTATCTGGGCACATGGCACATAAGTACTGGAGAAATTTCACCAACCCTTCAGCAGCTTCCACCCCATCAGTTTGGTGTAGTGGTCAGGAGTTGGACTCTAATCTGGGAGAACCGGGTTTGATTCCCCACTCCTCCACATGCAGCTGCTGGTGTGACCTTGGGCCAGTCACAAGTTCTCTCAGAGCTGTTCTCTCATGAGCAGTTCTCAAAAGACCTCTCTCAGCCCCACCTACCTCACAGGGTGTCTTGTTGTGGGGAGGGGAAGGGAAAGGGATGGGTGGTGCACATGTCCTGGGTATCTCAAGTCTACTTGAAACCTGGTGGTTTCAAGGGAGCAGGAAGAGAATGAGGGTGTGTTCTTTACACTTATTTTTATTGCACAAAGTATTGGATGGGGAAGGGAATGGAGGAAGAGCAGGTCAGTTTCACTCACCTGTGGAGTAGAGCCTGAGGGGTGGGTGTTGCCTTCTGACACACTTCCAGCATGTTAGGGGGTGTGACATATGCAAATGAGTTGTGCAAATGAGTTATGCTAATGAGCTCCTGCACCTCTTTTTCTACTAAATGACCCCTGGCAGTGAGGGTGGGGGTGGGGTGGAGGAGAGGGAAGGAAGGCAGGGGAAATTGGATGCCCCCTCACCACAACTTGCTTGTGGATCATTGCTTGTATATTCTAATAGTGAAATCTGCCAGATCTGAGGATACTTAAATCCAGAGGGTGGACTGGTGAACAGACAAGACAAATCTTTCTACAAACCTGGAAAACACCCCAGGTTTGCAGAAAACTCTGGAATCTGAATACACACCACACACACATGGGGGGGGTTAGAAACCCTCTCCCAATGATAAAAGGAGCACCTATAGTTTTAAGAAATGGGTACCCTCATTAGCCATTGCTAGGCAACCACAACTTGTTTGGATTTTGTCAATAAAAGGCAGGAGGCATGGACAGGGCTCTTTCGAGGACTGTTTTGGCCTTTGTGGGAGGACTCATCGGGGTGACCTGATACCACATGACTTGCATGAGTCAGCTAGGTTTGGCTCCTTGCTAATATTCAGCAGCAGCCACCCTTTTGAAAGCCAGAGCGGGACAGTGGTTAGAGTTTCAAACAAGGCCCTCGAATCCCCATTCTGTCATAGAAACTCCTGTGTGACCTTGGGCTTTTAGACATCTTCAACCTAAATTATCTCACAGGCAGGGGTGGATTGGTCATTAAGAGCACCAGGACAGCTCTCTGTGGGCCAATAACCATCCATCTGCAGCTTGCCCAGTCAGCCCTCTAACAGAAAGGCTCAGTGTGACCCATCAAAGCCCAACGAAAGGGTGGTAGTAGGGCAGAGGGCCAGCACTGAGCCCAGCTAAGCCCCACACAAGACAAGGTAAGGCAGAGGGCAGCACTCAGTTGAACCCCATGCAAGTCAAGGCAGTGGATGGCACCTGGCCAAGCCTCATGTGAGGCAAGGCAGAGGGCGGTGCCTGCCTAGGCCCAGCCAAGCCCCGCACATGGTGAAGGAAGCACCTAGACAGCCTGACCAAGATGAGGGAGGCAGTGCCTGGCTTGCGCAGAATGAGGGAAGCAGCACCTGGCTCTGCACAAGGGGAGGCACATGGTGTCTGATCCAACAGCCAAGGCAAGGCAAGGCAGAGCAGAGCATGGCAGTCAACCAAGTCCTGTGCAAGGCAAAGTGAAGTGTCCAGCTGGGCCTTGTGCACAAGGAGGCAGAGGGTGGTGCCTGGCTTGGCCCTGCTGAGCCCTGCGAGAGATGAGGGAGATTCCAGCTGGTCCAGTCAAGGTGACGGAGGCTGTGCCTGGCCAACACAAGACATGGGAAGCAGCACCTGACCCACCTGAGGCCTGCCTGAGTGAGGAAAGCAGCACCTGTGTAAGCCAGTGCCTGTGTGGATTCTGGATGGACTATGCTTTGCTGGTGATGTGAACTATACAACTACACAGGGTGATCAGAGGGAAAATGGACACAGATGCTCTCAACATCGGTTTTAAGCACCATTTTCTGCAGTTGCCACCTCCAGGACTGGAGACGTCACAAAGCTCAGAGGTTCACACACAAAGACTCAGGTTACTTTCTCTGGCTAAAGGGAAGTTTACACACACTGACTCCATACAGACATGCGCTCCATGCACGCTCACAACTTGGGACCCCCTCCCCTTCTACTTCCCCTCCACTTTGCACATCAAGGGACTTGACACCAAGGTGCGAAGACAGCAGGATGCTTCCAGAGGGACTGATTCCCAGGACAGAGCCCTCTTTGATCCCGTGGGATGGCGCCAAGGAGCAGCAGGAGATAACAACCAGTCCTGACCATTTGGTAGATATGAATATTAACCAATCCCACCTAGCTCCCATTGGTTAGAAATATAGAACGGATCACTTGTGCGCGTTCCTGGCCAAGTCTCTCACCTTGCCAACCTCCCGGGAATACCCTCCAATATATACAGCTCCCCAAGGGTCACAGTTTTTTTTGCCCTATGTCTAGCTTACCCCCCCCCCCCCCCCGGGTCCTTGGGTGCACCACTTGGATCCGCCACGTGGCTTTCTGCTGGTCCAGAATTCACGCTCCTTATTTTCTTAGGTTTTCTCCCCACCTCTTCTTCTAGCAAGACATCATCAGCCTTCCGCATAGGTAACGTATCGCCCTCATCAGACATCGTTATTCCTGCTCATGCAAACGTCCCCTGTATTCTGTCTATTCTTTTCTAGTTCTGTATAACTGCTTATAGTGAGTGTGTAGCCATTATATTGATGATTGCATTTATTAATTGATAAGTAAACAACTTCATTTAACCTTAATATAGTCTTGTGTCAATTTATAGTCTTGTGTCAATTTCATTGGGAGCTCTGGAGAAGCCCAGCCTCTGTATAAACTTGGGGCAAGATCCCTAATGCCTACTGCTAATCATTAAGAGCTAATATTCCCCAAATATTAATAACATAAAAGAGCAGTCAGGCTAATACCTGGCTGATTGGTTAGGTAGACTGCCTCTTCCTCCCTCCTCCATCTGCCCTTTTTTGGGGGGGGGGCTTTCCCAGGATTTTTTGCTGCCAGCCCTCCCCTGTTCACAGGGTTATGCTGAGGATAAAATGGAGAGGAGAATGAAATAAGGTGTTTTGTGTCCCCATTGTGAAGAAAGGTGAGCTGTAAATGAAGTAAATAAATAATAACTGAGGTTGAAGATGGAGGGGCAGATAAAAGGTGGGTGGGTGGAGAGGAGAGAAGAAGCAGAAAAAATTGAGGATGTGGAGGTTGCCAGATGGAAGGAAGGAGGAAATAATGTGGAGAAGTTGAGATGCAGGAAAATGAGTGCCATTTGCAAGTCCTTGAAGATTCCCCACTGTGCAACTGGGGCCCACTCTGGCAACACAGCCGCTCTGAGCCTGCCTGTGGTGGGGAGAGCGGGATATAAATTCAAGAAATAAATAAAAAAATAAACTAGCTCTGCACAACTGGATCCTAATTTTCCCAGGTTAAAGGGGTCCGAGTGTATGGAAGGGTGAAAAACTGAGGTGGGGGGGATAGTCTCGCAATGGATGGGAAGGAAAGGAGACAGGAAAGGAAGGCAAAGAGTAAATAGGGAGAGAGAAATTCACCATGCAAGTCCTTGCAGGTTACCACTTGTATTTTTAGAATTACCAGCAAGCTACGCTTTAAAAGATGTCATTAAAATGTCATAGATTTTTGGGGGGTGAAATCTCCATCTTCTCCTTAACTGTTTACATTTGAGTGTTTCATTGGTTATTTTGTTGTAGATTTGCTGACTTGGTCCTATAATCTAGAATTTGTTATCCATGCTTTGAAACTATTTTCTACCTTGATACACATTGATCTCACAGAATACGAGACATTGTGTTCAAAATGATGATACTTTACCTTTTCTCTTTAAGTCCCCCCACCCCAAAGTTAGGTTTGCCTCTGTCTTGTGCTTTGTGTATTGTGCCTTGTAAGCTTTCATTTGGTAATATTTTGTGAATGAGATGAAACAAAAGTTTTTCTATATATAGTTGAAGATAGTAATGTACAATCCATCTGTAGTATAAATATATCCTAAAGGTCTGTGTGTTTACTTTTCTAAAGTTCCCAATTCTGTGGACAAAATGATTTGGAGAACAAATTTAAGCATAAGGGTGCATAGTTTACTATGAAAGTTCATATCTGTCCTCCTTTGGCTACAGTAGTGTAAGCTGAACGACACTGATAGCTATCTTGGTTGCTCATTCTGTCTTCTACTACTGAGAGAAACAAGGACTGATTTCCCACAGCCGTTGCTCCTCCCCCGCTCCTCCCTTTGTCCCGATCTTAAGTGTCAATTTCCCACGATTTGCCACGCAGCTGCATTTTGCCCCAGAGCTTCACCTGATTTCTGCTGCGTCTACTCAGTCCTGTTTTTTGAGGATCAAGTAGATGGGGCAGAAATCAGGCAAAGTTCCAGGGCAAAATGCAGCCATGCGGCAAATAGTGGGAAATTGACACGATCGGGGCAAAGGGAGGAACGGAGGCAGAGCAGCGGCTGTGAGAAATTGGTCAAATTTTAGGTCAGCTCTGAGACCATCATGTGGTGCTGCATGAGAGGATAAATGGTTTCATTTATCCAAACTTTTCAGCTTGCTATAGGGAATAGGTTGGACTGCTCTTTACCAAAATAACTACTCTGGAAACAGATGCCTGAACTGGATGCATTCCAGATTATAAATGACATTTTTAAAATGCATATCAACTGCAATCCTGAACTGTTTTTTCCTGAAATAACTCAGTAATTTGCAAGAAGCCAGATACCATTTTAGTGATGACCGTCTCTTATTTCTTAGGTAAAGCAGTTGTTCGAAATCTTACGAATTTCCGGTTTGATTTCTTTCTTCCTTTTTAACTAAGAAAAAATGTTCTTTAGATTTTATAATTGTTCAAGACCCACTGTTTGGCCTCCTTGGAAACACAAATAATTCTTGCTAACACTAATTTCTTGTGCTGTGCTTTCCTAAGCACTGTTAGGAATTCCACTTTTAAAGTATTTATTATTATTGGTGGAGCAGCTGTTACTATTAAAAGTATCATAACTAAAAAAATGGAAAACATTATTTCATTTCATTCTCTAGGCTGGTATACTTGAAGCAGTTTTCTAATGATTTAAGATTAATTTTATATAATTTACATAAGATTATACATAATTTACATAAGGCATTCATAGAATATTAGCTCTGTTATGCAAATCAAAAATGTTCAAGACCTTAAAATCTGTTTTTGTCTGGGGGGAAATTACTGTGACAATGACTTGGATTCACTGGAGGATTTTCACAGGTAGAAAGAGGGGAGTGGCAGGGGTTTCTCCCCTCCCTTACTGCAGGCCACTGATTCCAGCTCATGTTGTTCCTGGGTGGGTGGAGAATCCTTTCCCCACAGGAGCAATGTTTTGGGGAGATCATGCTACTCTGTGGAAATCACCAGTGTATCCAAGCCCAATGTTAGTGCTGTTGCAAAGTTTCTCAACATACAGCATCACAGTTGATTTAAGTTGTGGCTTGTAGTAGATTTCTAGTGTGATCCTAAGGCACTGTTGGAGCGGATTAGGATAGCAACTAAGCCCCCACAACAGTGTGTGAGGAGATAACCCAGTGCAAGGGAATGCTGAGGTTAAGTCAGTGGAATTGTGCTAGCATCTGAATTGGGAGTGAACAGCTTCAGAATCTGGTCGGGAGGAGCATGATATGGTCAGCATCCTAATCTTTTCCAGCTTGGGTTCCACCTCCAGTACCAGCATAATATTACATTAGCAAAAGTGATGGTGTAAGTCTGAACACTCCGTTTGGTATCAGTGGGAGGAAGAAACAACTGCATCATTTCTACTGCCTCCCACCCAGCCCAAATATCAGATTAGGATTCCAACTAACTGCAGTCAGCAGTGACAGCTTACCTAAACAGTATGCAAGCCCCAGCCAGGGCCCAAACAACTCAGACAGCATACATGTCATGGAGGTGCATATACTCTTATGTTGTAAACTTGTGGGAACTTGTTTGGTGGGAACTCTGAAGAAAGGACACTTTGTAGAAAAAGGAAGCTCTTTCATCAAACAGCCCAAGCTAGAAAGAACAGATGGCTAATATTTATCTCATCAGAACCCTTACAGGTACTCAAGACAACTGGAGACTGAAGGACAGTGCATCTCATACCTCAATATGGGTACTGCCCAACCCCCCCCCCCCCATATATACTTACTATGTAGTAGCACAACCAAGATTTCTCCTTTAACATTGCTGGTTGTGCAGAAAGGAGCCCCCCCCCCCCCAAGATAGGACATTTATTAATTTCTGTTTAGAACATTTTTAGGCTACCTCCACAGAGACCTGCTCAAGGAGACTTACAAAATAATACAGCAATAAAATTAAAACAAAAACACACCAGAAGCATAAAACAGCAGGAGCCAGCAGCATAAAACAGTGAATATAGAACAGCAGTCAGGTTAGATGCATAAAAACAACTAAAATAGATGAACCAATCCAGTTGTTCTTAACCTTTAAGCCACTGTTGTCCATCCAGTACACAACATAGTGCTCCAGCTCAATTTTTTAATGTAAATTTTATTTGCTGCCTTTTCCACTGACCACATCAGCTCAAGGTGGCTTACAAAAAACCCCTAACTTACAGGTAATAGAAAATTGAAAGACAAGAAAAGCATACCTATACAATCTTAGACTAATATCCTATTGTAATATTAGTCCTCTTACTTCAGCTGGGGCAAAATAAGTTCCTTCTCTGGACCACACTGCACCTGTCACTTCATCGGCTGACTATTCATTTCTGGATCCAAATAGATGTGTTGCTACTTACCTTTAAAACCCTTGTGACCTGGGGCCCACATAATAATTCTGTGCAACAGTGATGCTCCTTACATCAGGGTCTTCTGTCTGTACCCTTGCTCAAGAGTACAATCTGTTACTGCCTACGCCTTTTCAGTTGCAGCCCTTCAGTTGTGGAACATTTTCCTGGAAGAGGTGAGGTGAGTGCCTATCTCGGAGGTTCCAGGTGAGGCTGTAAAACACCTGTTTAAGTGAGTTTATAGGGCATTTTAACAAAGTTTGAGTCCAGTGGCACCTTTAAGACCAACAAAGTTTAATTCTGGGTGTAAACATTAATGTGCATGCACACTTCTTCAAATATATTGAAACAAGACTTCCTTAACCATTAGATCTTCTTCGTGGTCTCTGTGCATCACACCTCTGGGATTAAGTGCGCCTGCGCCGATCCCGATCGGTAATCTTCAAAGCCTAACGGATTTTCGCGCCAGCTCCCCGGTCACGTGCACGTCCCACTGCGCATGACCCAGGGAGGGGCACGAGGATCCCGCCAGTTCTATTCTGACCGCCGCGTCGTGAGGATCCCCTCTCCGCTTCAGTTGGTAGTTAGCTTTCGTTTTTCCAGTTGGAAAAAGCCTTTCGGACTGATTTTTCTCCTGTTTAGACCTACGGACTGTTTTTGGACTCTCTTTGGACTTTCCTTCGTTCACTCTCCGCTCGGCCTATGGCCCAGTAGTGGGGCGTCTTTAAACGCTGTCTTGACTGCGGGAATAAGATAGCGCCTCCGGACAAGCACTCTCTTTGCCTCCTGTGCTTGGGCGAATCGCACCGCGTGGACTCGTGTTCGAGCTGCGCTGCCTTTTCCAAACAAACCCGCAAGAACCGAGCTGCCAGGTTGAGAGTGGCACTCTTGGAAGCAGCGTTATCACCGAAGATGTCTGCAGCCGATGCTTCGGGAACATCGCCATCGGCCCCGACGGGCCCGGCATTGTCTCCGACAAGGAGCACCGTCGGTACCGAGAAATCGGCACTGAAACGACCCCTCCCGCTGCCGCACACTCCTGCAAAGAAACGCGGAGAGGGCAAGGAGGAAAAGGGCAAGCATAAGCACAAGAAATCCTCTAGTGCTCTGTCAACGCATCCCGCGTCCGACGTGACCCAGCACGGGTCCACGCAGCTTGACCCTCCAGGGCATGAGCAATCCCGGGGTAGTTCCGCCTCCCCGATGCCATGACCCATCCAACTGACGGACTCGGAACCCGACATCGAGTTGACACAGGTCCCTCGAAGCAGTCCCGAAACCGGGCCCGATCCGTCACCGACGCCGAAAAACGAGCGAGACTGGCGTCTCCCCCCCTCCTCGGTGCCATGGGACGTTCGACAGTGGCGATACCTATACGGCTCCTCCTACCCTCCACTGCCGCAGTGGTACCTGTCAGAATGGGATCGCCAGTCGACGTCGTCCAGAGTATCCCGATGCCGAGACCCCCCGGCTCCGAGACCTACTCCATCACTGATGCCGAAACCAATGCCGATGCCGGTACCAACACAAACTCCACCCAATGTCGACCTCCCTCCCTTCCAGCTGGACCCGTCGACCCCTATGTCACCTTCTGAACATTCCGAACGATCAATACCAAATTCTTCCACCTCCTCCGCTTCCGAAGATGAATCCCCCACCCACCCGTCGCCATCCCCCGATGTTGCCAACAACCTACCGATTTCCCCTTCTGAAGATGTGAAATCGTACGGGGAACTCATCAAAAGAATGGCCCACTCCTTGGCACTAGCCACGGTTCAGCCAACCCCTACCGCTACCGATGCCATCTTCGACATCGTGCAGATGGATACATCCACCGCAGTAGCCTTGCCGCTCATTTCAGTGCTCCTGAACACCGCCAGGGAATCTTGGGGACACCCTTCCTCAACACCAATCTCTAGTAAGAGACTGGATCACATGTATAGGTTCCAAGAACCAGGAGCAGAATTTTTGTTCATACACCCCAAGCCCAACTCAGCTGTAGTGACACCCTCTGCTAGGGGCCGTAGTGGACATTCCTCCCCCCCTTGACAAAGAGGGACGGAAACTGGATTCGTTTGGAAGATGGTTTTATTCGGCAGGTGCGTTAGGCATAAAGACGGCGAACTATACGGCATGTATGAGCAGATATCAATACTCCCTATGGGAGCAGATGACACCACTTCTGGCTCATCTTCCTGAAGACAAACAGCGTCTAGCCAGGAAGATCCAGAAGGAAGGCATGGTTCTGGCAAAACACCAGCTCAACGCATCCAAACATGCTGCAGATGTCACTTCCAAGACGCTCACTTCAGCAGTCGCCCTTAGACGCCATGCTTGGTTGCGACCAACCTCCCTTCCACATGTCACAAAATCCTTGGTGGAAGATCTTCCATTTGAGGGAGAAGGCCTGTTCAGCTCGACGACGGATACAGTCCTCCACGACCTGGACAAGAGTATAAAAACATCTCGTAACCTAGGTGTCTCCCAACCGAGACAACAGAAGCAGAAGACTTGGCAAAGATCCTGGTCTAAGAAACAGCCACAGAGATCCCCCAATGAACCCCAATGGCAAAGACCTTCCTCCTCTGCTTACCAACAGAAACCTTATGGCCACAAGCCACGTTTCCCAACCGCTTCCGCCTCCAAATCCAACCCCCCCAAACCAAACAAGCAAGGTCTTTGACTCCCGCATCCGCTCCGGTCCTCCCACCCGTCTGTCACCCTTCCTACCCGCATGGCAACTCATAACATCAGACAAGTGGGCCCTCTCTGTAGTAGCAGAGGGCTACCGGATAGAATTCTTCCAAATACCACAGGACTCCTATTTCGTAGTCACCCCTCCCTCCGACACCCTGTCATCAGAAGTCGAAGCCCTCCTGTCCAAGGATGCCATAGAGCCGGTACCTGTAGACCACCTCCAGCAGGGTTTTTACTCTCGATACTTCACGGTACCAAAAAAGGATGGCGGACTCCGTCCCATACTAGATCTCCGGAACCTCAATGCGTTCATCACATACAAGAAGTTCCGCATGACCACCCTCCAGACCATCCTACTGCTACTAGAAGCCAACGTGTAGATGGTGACGCTGGACTTAAAGGACGCATACTTCCATGTGACGATCCATCAATCCCACAGGCCATTCCTACACTTTGCGGTCGGCCCGCGTCACTTCCAATACAAGGCCCTTCCGTTTGGCCTCTCCACAGCTCCTCGTGTTTTCACAAAACTCATGGCAGTAGTGGCGGCCCATCTCCGACTTCAGGGTGTCTACCTTTACTCATATCTCGACGACTGGCTACTGGTTGCGCCCTCCGCGACAACTTTACAGAACCAAATTTCAGTAATCCTCCGTACCCTAGACTCACTGGGGTTAACAATAAATATCAAAAAGTCCATGCTCACCCCCTCCAGACGAGTGCAGTTCATCAGAGCCATTTTGGATTCCCTGCAGTGCAGGGCCTTTCTGCCCCCCAACAGGGCAGCGGACATAGTCTCCCTCCTCCAATCGATCCGGGAGGGCAAGGAGGCCACAGCCAGACAGATACTCCAATTGTTAGGCCTGATGGTTGCAACCACGGCGGTGATCCCGTTTGCCAATTTGCAGATGAGACCATTACAGCTCTGGTTCCTGAGACGTTTCTGTCCCAGCATTCACTCCCTCTTCAAACTTTTCCGACTGTCAGATCAAGTCCTAGAAACCCTGACTTGGTGGCTTACGCCCCAGAACCTACAGTCAGGTGCACCTTTCCAAATTCCGCCTCCCTCGGCGACTATCACCACAGATGCCTCCCTGTGGGGCTGGGGAGCCCACCTGGACAGTGTCGGTGTGGGCGGCAAGTGGGACCCGGCTGTGGCCCACAATCATATCAACTTCCTGGAGCTACTGGCAGTGCTCTATGGGGTGAGATCCTTCCGCCAATCCCTGTCGGGAAAGATGGTGGCTGTCCTTACGGACAACATGGCCACCATGTATTATATCAACCGTCAGGGTGGGACGGTCTCCCGTGGACTCTGCCGCCTAGCTATCGAGCTGTGGGACGAGTGTCAATCCATCAACATTCACCTTATAGCAAATCACCTCCCAGGACTGCTCAACACCCAAGCAGACTTCCTGAGCAGGGGAGGAGCATCCCTACACGAGTGGGAATTGAACCCCCTCTACCTGACCCCAATCTTCGATCACTGGGGTCACCCCTCAGTGGATGTATTCGCCTCTCGGGAGAACAAGAAGTGTCATCTCTTCTGCTCCAGAGCCGGCATGGATCCGACCTCCCTCGGGGACGGTCTCCTTCTCCAGTGGGCGGGGAGACAGCTGTACCTCTTCCCCCGATCCCTCTAATACCACGAGTGGTACACAAACTGATGTCAGAGCGACCATGGGCGATTCTCATCACACCGTGGTGGCCGAGACAACCGTGGTTTCCCACACTTCTTCGGCTCTCCCTAGGAGTTTACCTCCACCTTCCGACCCACCCAGACCTACTCTGGATGTACGGAGGTCGAGTGCTGCACCACGACGTGCCCAAGCTGAAGCTAACAGCTTGGGTGCTTCAACCTCGGGAATAAATTCACGCATTGCTCAGGTTCTCTTGAACTCACACAAGCTGTCCACACGTTGGTCCTATGCAGCAAAGTGGAACAAATTTCTGAATTTTCTAACTTCAGCAGGACAACCTTCCGTCCCTGCTACGCTTAATGACATTTTTGGTTTTCTTTTGTCCTGCTCAGATAGAGGACTGTGCCACTCATCTATTAGGGTCTACCTGTCGGCCATCTCGGTCAACCACCCTGAGATCGAAGGCTACTCAGTGTTTTCCCATCCTACTACAAAACAATTCCTCAAGGGAATGCGTCGCCTCTACCCACCAGTGCGGACACCGGTCCTGGCATGGGACCTCCCCCTGGTCCTCACCAAGTTGATGGGCAAACCTTTTGAACCCATGGCCTCCTGCAGCCTCCGACTCCTTTCGTGGAAGGTTGCATTTCTAGTAGCCATCACATCCGCCCGGCGTGTGAGTGAGCTGTCGGCACTTCGTTGTGATCCACCATACCTCACTTTCCACCATGGTGCCGTTACCTTGGTTCCCGATGTCGCTTTCCTACCCAAGATAGTCTCAGACTTTCACATGGGGGCGGACATCATGTTACCTGTGTTTTTCCCTGATCCCCAGGACCCGACACAGCGTAGTTTTCACACTCTTGACATAAAGAGAGCTCTGTCTTTTTACTTGCACCGGTCAAAACCATTTCGCAAGTCTCCGGCTCTCTTCGTCTCCTATGCCTTGCCCAGACAGGGACAAAAACTGTAGTCTCAAAGACTCTCAAAGTGGATAGTAGAGACGATAAAACTCGCCTATCTCCTGGCCAAGAGGCCATTGCCGGCGTCCCTACGGGCACACTCCACCCGAGCCGTGGCTGCTTCCACGGCATTCCTCAAGGGCATCCCCCTGGGAGACATCTGCAATGCTGCAACATGGGCGTTTCCTCACACGTTCGTGAAACGCTACGCCCTAGATGTCCGTGTCCATCAGCGTACTGTGGTGGGCCGTGCAGTTCTGCAAGCAGCTCAGATGTGAGACCTCCAGCACCCACCTCCAGGTATGTGGTGTGTTTATTGCTCGCTATTCTCCCAGAGGTGTGATGCACAGAGACCACGAAGGAGATATACAGGTTGCTTACCTGTAATTGGAGATCTTCGAGTGGTCATCTGTGCATTCACACCACCCGCCCTCCTTCCCCTCTGCTTTCGGTCTCCCTCATTTTTTCTTGGGGGCTGTTAGCAGCGGTCAGAAGGAACTGGCAGGATCCTTGTGCCCCTCCCCGGGTCATGCGCAGTGGGATGTGTCCGTTAGGCTTTGAAGATTACCGATCGGCGCAGGCGCACTTAATCCCAGAGGTGTGAATGCACAGATGACCACTCGAAGATCTCCAATTACAGGTAAGCAACCTGTATTTGCTAGGAAGGGCTAATTAGAGTGAAGATGCATAAGTAACTGAGTGATAAGTATAGCTAAAATTGGATTGAAGCAGTTGGTAAGACCTGTGAATAGCAGCAGATTAGCATACATATAATAAAAGAATTAACAAACAGATGTGAGAACTAAGCTGGAGTCCAGTGGCACCTTTAAGACCAAAAAGTTTAATTCTGGGTATAAGTTAGAACTGAGTGACTTAGAAGAAGAGAAGAGATTGGATTTATATCCCGCCCTTCACTTAAGAGTCTCAGAGCGGTTTACAAACTCCTTTCCCTTCCCCTCCCCACAACAGACACCCTGTGAGGTAGGCAGGGCTGAGAGAGCTCTTTCCAGAGCTGTCCTTGAGATAACAGCTGTGCCAGAACTATGGCTTACCCAAGGTCATCCAGCAGATGCAAGTGGAGGAGCGGGGAATCAAACCCGGTTCTCCCAGGTTAGAGTCCGTGCACTTAACCACTACACGAAACTTGGCATGTGTAGTGAGATAAGAACCCAGTATCTCTATTAAGCCCTGGGGATTCCATTGTTCTCTGTGTTGTAATAATTTGTAATTCACCAATCTCCCATTCCAGTCTGTTTCTGAAACTCCTTTGCACTAAAACAGCTACTTTGCAATAGAACACCTATAGGGCAGCTTGTTGAAGGTATTAGGCACTGGCTTGTCTGTTTAATGATGTGTTTAAATAAACTGACTTTTTCAACATGCTATTTCTTGTTGTTACCCACCTTGGGTCCTGCTTCTGGGAGAAAGGCAGGGTATATAAATGCCCTCAAATAAATAGGGTAAGCTCTATGTGTCATTTGTTTGTCTGTCAGCGTGGCTTTGAACAGCATAGGAGCTGAGCTAGAATAAGAGGGTTGGCAAATACATTCATCTGATTTCCATTCAGAATTACATTCCTGATCCTATTTAATAATTGTTAGTATTGTTCACAGCTAATGGAGATTTGGCAGACAGAATATATTCCTGCTTCTAATCTCAGCTCTCTTCAAAATAAGATGCTCACCAGGAAGAAGCTGTGGGGGCCCTATGCTGTTTGAGCAGTTCTGCTGGGTAGTGTCAGATTCCTGAGGATTCACAGTTCCCCTGATTACTGCTGGTATGATAAATCATGCAGACTTTGGACTATTTCTGTGCATGTAAATGTTCATTTTTCAGTGGAGGCAAACCTGTTATTTGGCCCATGATTATACTCAGTACTTTGGACCAAGTGTTACCTTCAGTAAGAATAGGTATTGGAATTTTGCTGGAATGCTAGCAGTAGAAATTCTTTGAGTTAGTCTGTCTGAACAGTTTTCTTTGTTTTATAAAAGTAATGAAACCAAATAAAATACTATAAAATTTCCCTTCATAGAATATGATCAGTTAATAAATACAGTTTTATTTTTATTTGTAACTATTAACCATTACAGTGTTGGCGGGATTAAAAAACAGTGGGGTTTTTTTTCCACCTGACACAATAGTTACAGGTATGACTGTGCCACTGTTTGGTGTCTGAAAAAAAAAGCTAAAAATAGAGCATTTTCAGTTTATTAAATGAGTTTAAAGGTCCCTTCTTATTCCCTGTCAGAAGAACAATTAAGATTTATCTGAGAACAGGATGTCCCTAGACACAAGTAACAAAGGATGCAGTGGTACTTTTAAGAGAGAGTACTTCTTGTTGCATTGAAGAATTCCTATAAAACGTGAGAAAAATTGCCAGGAGGGAGAAAAAAACATGAATCAATTTCAGCAGTGGAAATGTTCAACAGGAAGTTGGTAGCTTGTGGCAGTATAGTTTTTCTATGCTGCTTTTTTAGTTAGCTGCTAGTTTTTCTAAAATTGAAAACCTATCAGTTGTCTAAGTAAGTAGAAAGCTCCCTTCAAAAACCTACACTCTTATTTTAAACATTAGGAAACTTTTATAATTTTCTGTCCCCCAGCTCAATAAACCATCTCTTATCTTATGTCAAAATTCAGGTGAGTAGCCATGTTGGTCTGAAGCAACAGAAGAAAGTTTGAGTCCAGTGGCACCTTTATTATTACTAGGTACATAGAGGTTTGACTTTGTCAAATCATACTGGAAGAGATTTCTATAGCACATATACGCTTTAGCAGCCTGAATAACCATGACTAGTCTGATCTTGCTATAACTTGGAAACCAAGCAGGGTTGGCCACAGTTAGTACTTGGAAGGAAAACCACCAAAGAAGACTGGGGTAGCTGTGCAGAGGAAGGCAATGGCAAACTACCTTTGCACATCTGTTGCCTTGAAAGCTCAGAGGTCCTGAGGTCACTAGGAGTTGGTTGCAACTTGATAGCACACAGTTATTATTTGGATGCCTTTCTACATAACAATAGATTTTGTAAGATTTAGGACAGAAATAGATGAGTTTTAACCAGGGGTCCTTTGGGGCCAGAGCAAGGCAGAGCAAAGCTCCGCCAGTAACACTTTTTCCCACTATAGAGAACAATGGAGGGGATGGGACAACCTGTTTGGGGGCCCGTAGAATTGGACCCCGTGGTCCAAACTTCTTGAAACTTGATGGGTATTTCTAGGAGAGGCCCCAGCAGCTACCCTGCAAGTTTGGAGCCTCTCCCTCAAACCCCCTTTCCTCCAGCCCCTCATATACCCTATGAGTTTTTGCCATTGATTTCAATGGCCCATAGGGTATAATGGGGCTGAAACTAACATTCCCTTTCTGACACACTTCCGGTGATGTCAGGGGATGTGGCATATGCTAATGAGCTCCTGCACCTCTTTTTTACAAAAGGACCCCTGGTTTTAACCAAGAGTGAGAACCCATTTAAGAGTTTACTGCATGGGGGCTATTGTTGCATGGAAAGGTGAAAATCTTCAACGTGGTCTCTGTGCTTGGCATCATAAGGAAGTTTCCACTGCAGATATCTATCTTTCCATATTATTGTAACCATAGTAACATTGGAACAAATGAGAGCCAGTTTGGTGTAGTGGTTAAGTGCGTGGACTCTAATCTGGGAGAACCGGGTTTGATTCCCCACTCCTCCACTTGCACCTGCTGGATGACCTTGGCTAAGCCATAGCTCTGTACCAGCTGTTGTCTCAAGTACAGCTTGGGAAAGAGCTCTCTCAGCCCCACCTACCTCACAGGGTGTCTGTTGTGGGGAGGGGAAGGGAAAGGAGTTTGTAAACTGTTCTACAAGTGAAGGGCGGGGTATAAATCCAATCTCCTCTTCTTCTTCAAAGTAGCTCTGCAGTAGGGGCTTTTTGTACATAGGTAACTGTCCCTTTCAAAGTATGTCTTTTGCAGAAGTTTGTAAAAGAGAGCAGTGTTCTATAATTGTTTTTTCCCATCAAGTCACAGCTGATTTATGGTGACCCCACAGGGTTTTCATGGCAAGAGACATTCAGAGGTGATTTGCTATTGCCTACCTCCACACCACAACCCTGGTATTCCTTAGTGGTCTCCCTTCCAAACACTGACCAGGGCTGACCTTGCTTAGCTTCCAAGAACTGATGAGATCAGGCTAGCCTGGGCCATCCAGGTAAGGGCTAATCTGTAATGGTACTGATTGCATTTGTAGGCAAAAAAGTGGTTAATAACAGAATTTGGTTTTCAAAATAATTTATTTAGTTCTCAAGATTATTTGAAAAGGATCGTCTAGAGAGAGAGAGAGAGAGATTGTTGCATTATTTAAATAGATAACACCAGGTTGAAATAAGCAGTATAACCGCAGGAGCTCCTAAAGCAGCAGAATAAGGAACAGCCACTCATGTGTTGTAACCCTAGTGGTAGGATGTGTGTAACATTTTAATTGGTCTTGAGAAAGTTATGATAATCCTCTGATTTAGAGTTTTGAGGACGCTGGTGCTTTACAAATAGTTTGAAAATGAGAATATTACTTACATGCTAGAGGTTCATTGCATGTCTCTGCTGTGCAGCTTGGCAGATGGTGGGCGTGTCAGTGGCTTGGTATTGATTTGCTGTATTTGCTTCTGAGAAGAAGTCCCATTTCTTCAAAATGTGTTTTATGTCTCCTTGTCCACACTACACCTCCTTTCTTATTTGGGTATATTATAAAACATTTCTCTTGAAAACCTGTATAATAAAAAGCTTGGAATTTCCATCACTGTATTCCATACTCTTTATACTATGTCAACCAATCCAAGAAGCCATGAATATTTTATTTATAACAATGATTGTGATTTTAAATGTTACTTATAAATTGATGTTTATGAGATAGACTGGCCAAATTGAAGCTGAAGTAGGTGCTGACCTCTCTGTTTCCTGGGTAGAATAGGCAATGAGAAGCAGGTACCCAAAGGAAGGAACTTGAGAAAAAAGGAGAAGAACTGAGGCTAAAATGGGGCTGAATTTCACCTACTAATTAGGACAAACCAACATAAGAACATAAGAGAAGCCAGTGTTGGATCAAGCCAGTGGCCCATCCAGTCCAACACTCTGTCACACAGTAGCCAAAAACACCAGGTGCCCTTAGGAGGTCCAGCAGTGGGGCCAGGACACTAGAAGCCCTCCCACTGTTGCTCCCCCCCCCCCCCCCAAGCACCAAGAATACAGAGCATCACTTGCCCCAGATTAAGAGTTCCTATCTATACTTTGTGGCTAATAGCCACTGATGGACCTCTGCTCCATATGTTTATCTAATTTCCTCTTGAAGCCGTCCACACTTGTAGCCGCCACCACCTCCTGTGGCAGTGAATTCCATGTGTTAATCACTCTTTGGGTGAAGAAGTACTTGCTTTTATCTGTTCTAACCCGACTTCTCAGCAATTTTATGGAGTGCCTACAAGTTCTTATATTGTGAGAAAAGGAGAAAAGTACATATTTCTCTACCTGCTCTGTCCCATGCATAATCTTGTAAACCTCGATCATGTCACCCCTCAGCTGTCGTTTATCCAAGCTAAAGAGCCTCAAGCGCTCCAACCTTTCTTCATAGGGAAAGTGTTCCAACCCTTTTATCATTCTAGTTGCCCTTTTCTGCACTTTTTCCAGTGCTATAATATCTTTTTTAAGGTGTGGTGACCAGAACTGTACACAGTACTCCAAATGAGGTTGCACCATCAATTTATACAAGGGCATTATGATACTGGCTGATTTGTTTTCAATTCCCTTCCTAATAATGCCCAGCTTAGCGTTGGTCTTTTTCATTGCAGTCGCACACTGTCTCGACATTTTCATTGAGTTATCTACTATGACTCCAAGATCTCTCTCTTGGTCAGTCTCCCCCAGTTCGGACCCCATCAACGTGTATTTATAGTTAGGATTTTTGGCTCCAATGTGCATCACTTTGCTCTTGGCCACATTGATCCCCATTTGCCATGTTGATGCCCACTCGCCCATCCTTGACAGGTCCCTTTGGAGTGCCTCACAATCCTCCCTGGTTCTCACCACCCTGAACAATTTCGTGTCATCTGCAAATTTAGCCACTTCACTGCTTATTCCCAACTCCAAATAATTAATAAACAAGTTAAAAAGCATTGGACCGAGTACTGATCCCTGCGGTACCCCACTGCTTACTTCCCTCCACTGAGAAAATTACCCATTTATACTCACTCTCTTTTTCGTTTTAATTAGCCAGTTTTTGATCCATAGAAGGACTTGTCCTTTTATCCCACGACTATTGAGTTTACTTAGGAGCCTTTCATGAGGAACTTTATCAAAGTCAAGGTAAACAACATCTATTGGGTCCCCCTTGTCCACATGTTTGTTTACTCCCTCAAAGAACACTAACAGGTTAGTGAGACAAGATCTTCCCTTACAGAACCCATGGTGAGTCTTCCTCAATAGATTTTGTTCATCAGTGTGCCTACTAATTTTTTCCTTAATAACAGTTTCCACCAATTTACCCGATATCGACGTCAGACTGACTGGCCTGTAATTTCCCGGATCTCCTCTGGAACCCTTTTTAAAGATGGGAGTGACATTCGCTACCTTCCAGTCCTCAGGAATGGAGGCAGATTTTAAGGAAAGATTGCATATTTTTGTCAAGAGATCCACAAGTTCACATTTGAGATATTTCAGAACTCTCGGATGTATGCCATCTGGGCCTGGTGATTTATTAGTTTTTAAGTTGTCTATCCATCGTAGGACCTCCTCTCTCGTCACCTCAATCTGACTCATGTCTTTTAACACCCCTCCCGCAATCAGTGGTTGTGGAGTGGGCAAGCTCTTCTCATCTTCCACAGTGAAGACAGAGGCAAAAAATGCGTTCAGCCTCTCAGCCATTTCCCTATCATCCTTCAGTACACCTTCTACCCTTTGGTCATCCTGGTTTTACCTTTTACCCTTTGGACTGTTTCCCTGGCTGGTTTCCTACTTTTAATGTGTTTGAAGAAAGTTTTATTGTTGGTCTTCATGTTTTTTTGTGATATGTTCCTCATATTCCCTTTTAGCCTGCCTGATCATAGATTTGCATTTTATTTGTCACAGCCTGTGGTTCCCTTTTATCAGCCTCACTGAGACTAGCTTTCCACTGCTTAACGGAATCCTTCTTACTTTTTACAGCTTTCATTACTTTGTTTGTTAACCATGCAGGCTTTTTTCTATACCAATTTGTGCCTTTCCTAACCTACGTTATATATTTTCTCTGAGCCTCTAGGATTGTAATTTTAAATAGTCTCCAAGCTTTCCCAATGGTTTTGACCCTTTCTACTTTTCCTTTCAGTTTTCTCCTCACATGTCCCCTCATATCAGAGAAGTTACCACTTTTAAAGTTAAAAGTGGTTGTGTCAGTCTTTTGGGGCAACTCCCTTATTATACAAATGTTGAACTCAGTAACATTATGGTCACTGTTCCCAAGTGGTGCAATCACTTTAACATCTCTCACGAGGTCTTGGGCATTACTTAGGCCCAAATCCAGGATCACCTCTCCCCCAGTAGGTTCCATGACCATCTGCTCCATAGCACAATCATTGAGAGTGTCTAGAAACAATCTCTTTTTCCTGACTTTACCCAATCAGTATGTGGGTAGTTAAAGTCACCTATGACAACACAGTTATTTCATCTAGCCGCTATCTTTAATTCATTCATCTTTTTATAATCCACCTCTATCTTTTGATCTGGTGTGCAATAACAAACTCCCAATGTTAAGCTTCCTTTTGGTCCCACTAATTCAACCCACAGCATTTCCAGAAGCGAATCCAATTCTCCTACCCTCTCAATCTTACTGGACTGTATACCTTCTCTGACATACAAAGCCACCCCACCTCCAACTTCCCTCCCAATCCTTCCGATATAATTTATAACCAGGAATCGCCGTATCCCACTGATTTTCCTCATCCCACCAAGTTTCTGAAATACCCACAATGTTTATGTTTTCCCCAACACAAAACATTCCAACTCCCCGATTTTACCTCGGACACTTCTAGCATTAGTATATAAACATCTGTAGTTTCCCATACATGTTAAGCCCACAACCTTCCTCTTGCTGCCTCGAGACCTTGCCAGGCAGTCCCTATCATTAGCCACAGTCTCAGTGGACCATTCTAATCCATTTCCTTGTAGGAAAGTAACAGCTACCCCTTCACCTCTTTGAGATGAACCATCTCGAACCAGAGATTTATCATCTCCTGTCGGCTTTCCCCCAATATTCAGTTTAAAAACTGCTCTGCCACCTTTTTGATTTTAAGTGCCAGCAGCCTGGTTCCTTCTCGGGACAAGTGGAGACCGTCTCTCTTGTACAGCTCCCTCTTGTTTCAAAAAGCATCCCAGTGCCTAACAAACTTGAACCCTTTCCCCCTACATTATTGTCTCATCCACACATTGAGACTCCTGATCTGTGCCTGTCTTTCCGGCCCTGTACGTGGAATGGGTAGCACTTCCAAGAAGGCTACCTTGTAGGTTCTGGCCTTGAGTCTCCTGCTTAGCAGCCTAAATTTTTCCTCCAGTACCTCATGACTGCATTTCCCCACATCGTTGGTGCCAGCATGTGCCACGACCACTGGCTCCTCCCCATCTACCAGCCTATCTAAAACATGTGTAATGTCTGCTGCCTTCGCACTAGGCAGGCAAGTCATCATACGGTCAATACACGGTTTCGCCACCCAGCTGTCTACCTGCCTAAGGATCGAATCACCAACTACCAAGAACCCCCCTCCCTCCCTGCCCAGGGATGGTTCCTTGGTATGAAAGGATACCTGTTCACCAGCTGTAAAAGAGGTCCCTTCTGAGGGCACATTCCTCTTACCCGCAGCACAGTGCCCTGTTCCCTCTCAACCCTCATGCTTCCTGACAGTGGCAGGGCTGCCAGATTCAGAATGGAACATATCTAACAAGTCCCCGAGAGTCTTCTCCATGCACTTAACTGTCTCTGCTTCTCCAGGTCAGCCACCTTGGCCTCAAGGGAGCAAAGTCGTTCCCTGAGAACCAGGAGCTCATTGTACCAGGTACACACCCAAGACTTCTGCCCAGTGAGCAGATAATCATACATGTGACACACTGTGCAAAACACTGGATAGCCCCCAACCCCCTGCTGACATTCTGGCTTCATAATTGCTTTAAAAATAATTTTATATAATCCCCCTTTTAAACCCTTTGTATTATCCTTGTAGAAGTCTACTTACCTTACTGGGAACCCAAGGAATCTAGGGCCCTGGTGTTCTGGCTCTTCCTTGGCTTCTTGCAAGCCCCTAGGCTAAGAGTCCCTACGCTAAGAACCACAGGCCAAGAGCCCAGCCCTTTGGTTCTTGCCCTTTTCTTGGCCTGTGGCTCGTGCCAGAGGCTGGTGCCTCTGGCCAGGTGCTGCCTCCCCCAGCAGAGGGTGTGGCTAGCAGCTATTCAAATGCACCCAGGCACTCATTTGCAGTCAAACAATGGCCCCTTTCACCCTATCTCAAGCAGCCAGCATTCTGCAACAACTCAAAACTCACTCACACACTTCCAAATACAATCCCCACAGACAGTAGCCTCAGCCAAATCACCTCAGCTGAAAGCAAATAAAAAACACTCACCCGTCTTGCAGTTCTATCTCCTGCTGCCTTCCAGAGCTCTTTGGCCATAGGGTTCTGTTTCTAGTCAGTTTAGCAGAAAGCCTGATGGTTATGGTTGTGGTTATAAGCTTTTGGAGGCTGTGCCTTTCACTGTGATTGCATCCTGGTCGAGGGGTTTTGTAATATGTAGATACACAAAGAAGTCTATACCGCTGCATGGTAGGGGGGAAAATTTTTTTTAGGTACTTTGAAGTGTGGTTACTAAATTAAAGTCAAATAGAAATGGCAAAGCTTAGCAAAAATGTTGAATAAACTTTTGTATGGTTAAAAGTTTAGAAGTTACTCTGGTAGATTTCTTTAACTGTATTACTCCTAGTCCTAGCATTATTTTCTTTATCAGTTGGAGAAGTTACTTTATCCTGGTTTTGTCTTATAAACTTGTCTGCAGTGTGCAGATTCAAAAAATGCCTCTTACAGTGGAGGTGTGTATGATAGGGGAGATGTTCTTAACAAACCTGGGGCAATCCCCAGGTTTGTAGGAAAAAATTCTTCAGTCTTTTTAAAAAGGAAGAGATAAATTGAAAGTTTTAAAATGCTGAGATTACTTTATGACATCCCAGCAGCTATTATGGATTGCATAGGAACACCAGTATTGTCAGGGGTAATCCTAAATGGCTTCCATAGTTTTGTTTTGAAACACAAGGTGTGTGGGGTGGGGGTGGGGTGGAGAAACAGAAATGACAGTTTTCAGTTTCAGTACCTTTATTGGCATACATACAGAAATGACAGGAGGATCAGCTTCAGGAAACAATGGGAGGAAAGCAAAATGAAGCAAAAGGGGGGGGGGAGGCAGGGAAAGAGGAGAAGCTGTGAAAATCCCCCTTGATACCAGTCTGCAGTTTTTCAAAACACTGTTCTTACTCTTTAATATACTTACATTGGGGTGGGCGGGGTGGGTGGGAAGGAAGCTGTACTGGGGGTTGGGCAATCATTGCCATAGGGTTTGTGCTTTCCTGGGCATCTTAACCTTAACTGGGTCACACCTTGAGAGGTACCAAGAACAACTGGACTGGTGTTAGAGACCTTCCTGCTGTGGATTTTTGTTGCTGCAATGGCTAGGGCACATCTGTGCTTGTAAGGGCTGCCTCATGTGTATGATTTGTTTTGTGAACCATTTTAATCCATACAGATTTCATCTAATCCTTTGCATTGTTTTTATCTCTTCTAAATTTTCCTGGCCAGAACTTGTCTCTGAAAAGGGCTTTACAGTTGCTGAGTAGCTAATTTCCTAGCCACTTTAATTTAAAAGACAGAGAATTTTTGTTTCCATTTGAAAGCACAAGAGCTGAAATAGACAATGACCATGGAATTCTTTTTATTTGATTCTTAAATTCATGTCAGGTTGGATCCTATCAATTTTTCTGCTCCGTGTCACCTGATTCCCCTCCACACTGCAGTTTTTTTCTTATGTGACTTTGTCCACTTGACTCTTATCATCCCCAGCATAGCCCTTTCAGTGGTCAAACTGGGCCCACTTGTTTTGACCGTGGAAAAGCTGTTAAGGTTCTACTGATCCTCTACTTAATTTAGCTGTCAGTTTTTTTCAAATTTAGTGAAAGACTTGTCTATGGTAGTCATAGAGTTAACCCCAAGCAAGAACTTGTTAGTGGTACAAAAAGAAGTTCAAAGCCTTAATTTTTCCATCACTTATTCTAATAAGTGATATTCTAATACTTAGTCTAATAAATTATATCTAGCCCCTGTGCGGATATCAAAATATAGACTACAGGGCCACAACAGTTCTGGTGAGTGTTTCTGTGCAAGAACATAAAAAAAGCCTTGCTAAGTTAGACCTGTGATCCATCTAGTACTGCATCCTGTCTCACACAGTGGCCAATCAGTTCCTCTGGGCATCCAACAACAGAGCATAGAGGTTAACGCCTTCCCCTGAAGTTGCCTCCTGACACTGGTATTCAGAGGTTTACTGTGAATATATTTGAGGAACTTCCCAGGTATACAGAAACTAAAGTAAAGGTAAAGGTTTCCCTTGCTCGAAAGCCAGTCAAAACTGACTCTAGAGGGTGGTGCTCATCTCCGTTTCCAAGCCGAAGAGCCAGCACTGTCCAAAGACTTTTCCGTGGTCATCTGGCCAGCATGACTAAACGCCGAGGTGCACAGAACGCTGTTATCTTCCCACCAAAGTGGTACGTATTAATCTACTTGCAGTTTCTTGCTTTTGACCTGCTAGTTTGGCAGGAGCTGGGGCCAGAGACGGGAGCTCACTTGGTCACGTGGCACTTGGGTCTCGAACTACTGAACTACAGACCTTCCGGTCTGCAGCTCGGCATCTTACCATCTGAGCCATCGCAGCCCCATACAGAAACTATGTATTTGTAAATTATTAAAAAGGAAAAAACAAACAAACACCCAGGTCTCATGAGGGCTGAATAGACTCCAGAAACACAGAATTTATTGAGAGGTAGTTAAAGGAAGCTGAGGGAGGGGAAATTAGCCTGATCAAACCCCTAAGAGGCTACAGAATTCTGGAGAGGGAGATTGTGGAAGGTGGCTTTTCCAAATGATTCACACCTCCTGCAATGGCTTGTGGACCCCAACTTGTGATCATTACCAGTTGTTGTGTGGGATTTGTCCAAATATCTAGATACCTTGTAGCTGTTTGGTTATTTATGAAGCTACATTGAAATAACAGAAAAATGACTGACATTTAATGAAAGCTTTATGCAATCCCCCCCCCCCCCCCCCGATATATTTTTCATTTATGTTGGCATGTTATCTTAGCGGGGGAAAGAGAGACCTGTAAGTAAGTTTTAAAAATCCTTCAATAATTTTTTCCTGTTGGGATCATGATCCATTTTTGTTTTTTTATGTATATTCTGGTGACAATGCAGGAGGTAAAAGAATGCTAGTTACATCTTTGTCTCTTATGACCCTTCATATATTATGTGTATGGGGAATCACCGCTACAAGCTATTCAAAGACAATCTCAAGATGTTCATTTTGATTCATTCCACACTGCCCACCTGGTGGTTAGTGAGTGAACTGTTACTTTAAAGAATAGTTTTAAGTAACAGCCATGTCTAGGGCAGCAGGCTATTCTAGCAAAGAGAACAGTACATGTTACAGAAGTGAGTCTACTCTGTGTGCTAACAAGGAAAATGCAGCTAGATGTTTCAGTGTGCTAACTCCAAGGAGAGAACGTTGTGTCGAGGAAATTTGACATTCCCTTTGTAGAGAGGACTGGACTTGCAAAGGATTCTCTTTCTGGGTTTTTTTTAAAAAAACAAAATCTGTGGCAAGATGTTTGAAATCACCAGGACGCTTAGTGCTGCTTTGTTAAATAATGAGGTAATATTTTGTCACATCTTCTGGGCAGCAATTTTTTTCTTCTTCTTTGTCCATAGGCATAGAAAAATGTCATTCTCAAACTGAGAAATTTAAGAGGGGGGAAATATAAATCCTCCTCTGCTGTGTTATTTAGGTCCCCCAATCAATCATTTTGGATAACAGGATTGTCTTTTACTTGCGGTTTTAATCAGCTGCTGTTGCCTAGGACATTATGGCACGTAAGGCTTCTTAACTGCACAGAGTAGGTAGTTATTAATGCTGAATTGGCTTCTGGTATAGTCCATCTGGGCTCTGTATGAGAGAGCTTGCTGCCGGTTCCTGATGCTGAGATACCCGCAACCTTTGGGATGTATGCATGGTGGAGAGGGACACAGGGCTATGAAATCACTTCTTTTAAGGGAAACTGTCACTAATGAGTCAAGAAACTGCTCATTTATGGTAAGGAAGAAAATGGATAGAAAAAAGCAGCCCTATGGTTTCATTTGGAAAATGGAATAGCTGTACTTTAAGTTTTTGAGGGGAGGGAAAGATAGAGGGGATGCATGAAAATTACACTTTTACTTGGACAGTTCCTGGCTGATGTCTAAGAGACATTATTGACCATTTTGATGCTTTACATTTTGTATCACTCCTGGTTATGTAGTGGTTTGTCCCTTACCCTGAAAGATGAATGGTCCTATTGGAAATATGATAATAAGACTGACTTTTTCCAACAATAGAATTCTGCCTTTGTCTTTAGAGAGAGAGGCCTCTGTGTACATTTATGCAATTGTCTGGTGTGGGGTTTTTTTCTTTGCCTTATCTTTTTCTTCCTTTTTAAAAACAAAATTATTATCTTTAAGATTGTGCTTGTGTGGTTTTGTATGTTTGTGCACAATAGACACAAACCATATATTTTCAAATTGGCAAGATACACTAATTTATTTAGGACTTGAATCTTCAATTGTTTTTAAACAAAGAGCTGAGTCTTTCTGATGTCCAGAATCCTTATTCGGTGGCTAATGAAGTATGTTGAGATAGAGGAAATGATGGAAAGAAGATCTCTGCATTTTGTTTCATTTTTGTTAACTACCAATGAAATAATAATTCAAAATATGCATAACAAATAAAAGTTTTTTCAATTGTGTTACTGTTGGGGTGCATATCATGTCATTAAATTTACACTTGAACTACATGATATTTTCAGTTTGAAATTGTTCAGTTGAATCTTTATTAGTTTGTATTAAAGAACAGTAGAATCCAAATGCAAACAGGAAGCTTGTGATAATCTAAACAGTTCATACCAGTGCTGTATTAAACTTATATCAGCGGGTTGACTTTATTTCTTCTAAACTTAGCCTTTCTGCCTGTTTTGTATAATAATAATTTGATTATGGTTATGTGTGTTACATGTTGTTTTTCAGTGAAATATAAAATAAGCATATTTTGTAGACTGTTATTTTACTGTGATGTTTTAATGTGACAGAACCTTACAAATAAATTCAGTTACCAATGTGTGGTAAAATATGATAAGCAAAATACGTTTAGTAATGCACATAGCAAGCATAGCATAGCAAACATTTATGTAGGCAAACTATTAAATTAATACTTTTCATTGTTTACAGAGAAGATTTCATAGTTTACAGATAACTCTTCTGATTATTAAAAAAACCCAGTGGCTGAAGTGTTAAAAGTTTGCAATACAGCTGTAACTGGAGATACAAGCAAGCAGTGCAACTTCCAATTCTCATTGTGACCAGACTTCAAGGTAGTCTAATTTATGAGTTAGTAAGGTTTTAAACCAAATTAGAAAAGAAATAATGCTAATAAAAAGATTTTATTTTTGTACTTGAAAATGATGGTTAAAGTGGTATCTGTTACAATTATTAGGAACCCGGCTTTTTAAAAAATGTATATACCATATGTGAACATCCTGTTATTACAAGAGAACTTGGAAAATTGTTCAAAATTTAAAACCTATTGCACCTCTGAATAAATACAGTTAAAATGCACATTAAAGTGTTTTTGTCATATCTCTTATAGCCTTGGGGCAGAACATTAAATATGTATTTCTCTGGGATGCAACTGTCGAGAAAGATAAGGTTGTTCAAATAGCCTGTAGTTCACAGAGATACATAGAAGAGGTGAGAGGCTGTGGTAGTGGAAGCTTGACTGAGGTGTAACCCGTGGATGTCATAGTGTTCTAAACTCTTAGGTGTGGCCTGAAACTGCCCTGGGGTGGGGGGTAAAGCAGTGTGAGTAAAAATCCATGCATGTGTGCTGTTCTTAAACTGCCCCTTAATTATTAGACACAAGCAGCAGTTCAGAAATCTGGTCTCTGTTGTTGTAGAGGTCACCAAATCATTAACATTGTCAATCTGGCAGTAGCTAATTTCAATAGCACCTGATGTTGCAACGCCTCCTTTAGTTTCCCTAGCCAATCGGATCTTGCTTTCAGCTGACAGATGGTCCCATAAATGGATGTAAAAAGGAGAAGCTGTTAGCCAATTTCATCAAGGCTCTATTCAGTTGTTATCTACATTCTAAAATCAGGGGGCTTCAACACAGTGCTTTTTTTCTCTTTTGCTGCATCACACATCTGCACTGTGTATTTTGTGGATTTTTAAACAAAAAAATTGAAACAATAAAACATTTAATTCCCTGAAACCATATCAGATCTTTAGAGGAATTGAAGCCTTGCAAGACCCATTACTTACTATTAAGAATGGTTATGGTAGGTATTAGTTTTTAAAATCTGTTTGTTGCAGCAGTCTTTCCTAGTCTGTGTATAGAACATATAGCTTCCCCCAAATCTGCGTTTTGATCAGTCTGTGTTGTCACATGAGTTTAGTTTGCTCCCCGCTGGCTCGCTTGTTAAATGTCTTTCTCCCGTCATGTCTCTTCCTTCTTTGCTCTCTGTTTTTCTTGCATTTTAATTCTTGACTAGCTTTTAATAAAAGGGCAGGAAGGATGTAGTGTGCCATTTTAAGATCATTATAATTTCTGTCTTGGAATACAGAAAAGGCTGCTTTCTAATGCAAGACTGCGTGTGGCCAGCAGAAATACTGAAGGAGGGGGTTGGCATGGTTAATTTCCCCACATTCACATGCGGGCAACGTATATGCAAAATGGAATCCTTGGAAAAAATAAAATAAGGCAGTTCCTTGGGACTGATACTTTTTGGTTTCGTGTATTGTGCAGTAGGCATGGTAATTTTTTAAGAGAGTGATTTATAGGAGCTTCAGTAAATGCTGCATATTGTATTTCAAAGAGTTTCCTGTCATGACCTCATAAAAAGAGGAGGCGGCTTGTATGTGTACCAGCGCCTAGTATATGCCGATTTGTTGCATCGTTGGGCAGGAGTTCTGTAAGAAGGAATGTCAGCTTTTACATAACGTTCTTTTTGCTTTTGACACTGTGAGGGGCTGTAAGGGTCCATCTTTGTGATCACAGATGGAGTGGAATGGCTTGAAAATGGTAAGTGAACGCTGGCAAGAAACTGCTTAACTGCTTCATACGGCTTGAGTGCCTTGTGAATTATGCTTGCTTAGGATGGCAGACTGTGAGCCATAAATAAAATTACTGGTCGTTTTTATTTCTAATGAGGGCACCTGTGTATGTAATGTGTATGTACAACTACTGTATAAATATAGACAAGTGTTATGGCACTGACTGTTTTATCCACTGATCATGCATTTGGATGATCTCCGTTGACAGTCACGGTGTCTTTGTACTGTATGCCCAGCACATGATGCCTTTTAATCTTCATTTGTGCTTCACAAGTGCTAAGTTGAATAGAAATCTAATGATTGCATGTACTGTTTCCTTGTAATCTTAATGCTGTTGTGAAACAAGGGTGCTTTCTTTCCCCCATTCTTTTATGCAGAAGGAAGTTAAATCCATCAATGTGATAGTAGTATTTCTATTTTTAGAGTATTCTTCTGGCATAAAAATCAGAAACTACATGACTTGGTCCCTGCCCCTCCCCCCAGCTCTGTATCTGCTTTTTGCGCTTCTCATATAGATTTGCAAAATGGCAAGATGAGATGCAGACTTTTTAATCTTGCAGAACAGAGCAATTCATGGAGGGGGGTGCAGAGGGAGAAAAAAAGGCATTAATATTCACCTCATTCTTCCTACTTTTGTTTCAATTAAACATTTTGCAGACATTTGTCACCCCTCTTTTTGGATACTTACTATAAATGAGGGAACAAAGCTATGGTCTTTTCCCTATTCTTATAGGATTTTCTTTGTCTAGCTGCTTGTTTTGATGGGTGTAAAACAAATAAGATTAGACTGAGCAGCCGAACTGAAAGCGATAGCTGAGAGGAAAAGCCAATGAAAGGTTGCCGGGGAAACGAGCATAGGGGAAGCTGAGTGGGGGAGCAGGTGGCAGTCATGTGGGAATACTGCAAACAGTGTAGAAAAAATTCTGGGGCTACCTCAATTATCTTTGCTCTTCTTTGTGGCAGTTACAACTTTAATCATTCTTTATAAATAAGTGTTAATTACATTTCTGGCTTAATCTTACAGTGATTTTTTTGGCTCTTTTAAGGAGCATCTGTTTTTTTCTGCATAGGGTGGGTGGGGGCTCTTTAACTGTTTTATTACTGATGTATAAATTACATGTGCATAAAAGTGCAAGACTTGTGAGAAGCAGTACATTATAAAGATTCATGCTACTCAATAGAACTGATTCTCTCTTACAATATTCCATCAAATGAGAACTGTACACAAACTTGCAGTCATAGGCTTTTTTGTATTAAGTGCTGTTGGTTTTGTGTTTGTAAAATGCAGTGATTCTATGGCAGAATAATGTTCAAACAAGTGCAGACATAACATGTCATGTATAGAAGAACATTTTCCAGAAATAATAAAACTGTACTTCTTTCCCTATCCAACTTTAATTCCTACAGTATCATAAATCTCTATCCCAGCATAGTATCCATCTTTTATAAAGCGGTGTTTGCTTCAGCGTACAAGCTAGGTGCTGTTAAGTACAAACTTGGATATCTGTTGCTAATTTTTATGAGACCATATGTTGCTGTATATAACAATTTCCATGGAATAGCAGCATTTATTGAAATACAGTGGTAGGTGTGTAAAGCACTAGAAAACATATTTTGACAAGTGATGAGAATATAATGAAAGAAGGACTAAAGATGATCAGGTGTCAGATGTATGGCCAGTGTAAGAGAAGCCCATTAGAAATACAAAGCACACCTTTTATGCTTGGCAGATGTTACATTCTTGTCCATATGCACATGATTACAATATGGGTGATCATTTCAAATAGAAATAATATTAACCGAAGGCTTATAACAAGAATTTTTAACTGATGCTTCTGCCTTCTTCAGGTTAGAAGCAATTGTCTTTCTATGTAATGTAGGGAAATAAAGTTGTGTAGATTCATGTATATGATATCCATTTTTTTTTTGCAAATTTCCCTTTTAAATATAACTATAAGCTTCATCCTGCATTCGAACTATTAAGCACCTCCCACCCCACTCCCACCCCTGAATAGACTCAGCATACAGCGCCATTGTTTTCTTGGAGGATTTTAGTAGTTTTGCCAGTTTGTCTTTAATTTACTTACTTTATATGGTTTTGTTGTAGTTTGAATATTAAGCAGTACCAGATTTTTTAAAAAATCTACATATCTCATGGAGCAATCTGTTACATTGGTGTGATGCCCAAAGCTTCAATGTATATCTCTTTATTTACTATTAGCTCATAAATATAGGGTTTTCTTAGGTATATAAAAATTATGAATTGAATCTCAGTCTATGACAGAAAACCTGGTAAAATTTGTGAATTATTTAAGATAATTGCTACAAATGAACATTTTACTAGAAAGCTGAAGCAAGCAATAAGTACACAATATTTAATTTAGATGTGTACATTTTGCCAAATTCTTACAGATGAATAATTCCAGTTTAGGAAGTGTTAAATTGAAAACATTCTTTATATTCAATTCTTTATATTGCTGTGATTTAAGTAATCAAAATGTCTGATTATTCAAGGAAGTACTGTTCCTGTTGGCTGTCTATCCTTACTTTAATTTCCTTCATTTTACTTTTTTTAGCTGTTGGTGAAAGAATCACCAAAATGCCATTTTAAAAGATTGCAACAAAAGGATGATCAAAAATTAACCACTTCAAGAGACTGATTTAATTATATCTTGCTCTTAAAAGACGAGGACTAGTTCTGTGCCTCGAAAGCTTGAGTTTAAATGGAAGATTCTCATTGTTTAGGAACCTTAGCATATTGTTCTTGGCCATTTCTCTTTTCTCTTTCCTTTTTTAGTTTTTTTTTTCTTCATATTTTTGCCTCCATAGGTAATGGTTTTCAGACTTTCCAGTACCTAGAATGTGCTAGGAATTAATTTACTAGGAACGACTTCTTATATGCAGTGTGCCCTATGTTTGCATAACCTTGAAGAGGGGTCATGGTTCTAGGCTGTGCATGATTACTCATGAAGTATGTAGTGATACCTTGCATTTAATAAAGTAGTTCTAAGTTTCAAAATAGGCATGACTTATGGGCACTTATAGATGGAAATATTTAATATATAGTCAAATATATATACAGAATGGTACCTGTTGTGTGTGGTGTTTATTATATGTACTTTAAATGTATACTGATTTGACTTAGGGGCATCTTATTGGGTAACCACTTATACACTGGCAAATACTGCAATGCAGTATTTTCCTCCCCAATGTCATTAGGGTTTGGGGGAGAGAACAATTTTAAGAAATGTTATGCAGGCCTGAATCACTGAAGGGATCAGAGTTTGCAAAATTAGCTAATACCTTTTGGAAAGGCAATTGCCCATCTTCTGCCATTTCTGCTCTTCTGTCAGAGGTAGATGAAGAGCAAGTGGTATGTGCCTCTGTGCTTATGCAAGTGACCATGTGCATACTTGTAGTCCTATTGCCTTTGTTTAGCAAAGCTAAACACATTGGGTCTTCTTCAGGAACAGACAAGGTTGTTTGAGATGTACACTGTTCATATAACAGTAGAATTCATAACCCAGTAAAGGCATGATTTCCTGACAACTTTTTAAAGGCCAATATAGTGTTGTTTGCTTAACACTTCTTGAAAAGTGTTTGGACTAAAATGATAGTATACTTTATTTTAGTCAAGGAAGAATGTATTTCTGTTTAATATAGATTTAGTATTTCATGAAAGCTGTCAGTGATGTTCAGATTTCACGTTTGTACTTCCTTTTACTGAAAGTGGTCTGCTGAACATTCTTAAGTACAGAACCCATGTATAGGTCGCTAATCTTAAAGCAGAAGCAAAGAAAGTTGAGGAATCTACATTAAAATGTCACCTCAGAAAATTATCTGGCGGGGGGGGGGATGGCACACAAGGAAAGCATGAAGGATAAACATGTTGGATTGTGCTGATGCCCTCTGAGAGATAATAAAGGATGGATTTTGAATTGGTGTAGAAGTGTGAAGGCCATTGATTTAATTTCTCAGTAGCTTGACTTCAAAGGAATGTTACTTCGTTGTTCACACTTTTAATTATTATCTTTCCCCCCTCTTTAAATGATAGCTCGGAGCAGCAAGAATGAGCTCTAGTTGTTAAGAATTCTGATAGCATGATTTTGGAACATTAGGGTTTTTTGTTTTGTTTTAAATGCATTTCTGACTAGAGCAAGCATACATTTAATACTCATAATAATTTGATTGGGTTGTCATAAACAACTTGAGATCATTTATATATTAATTCATTAGGAATTACCTCCATGGCTAGGGCTATTTATTTTCCACATTAACTGTGTTCAATTGCTGTAGCCATTGCATAGCTTTTGTGCCTGTGGGGCTCTGTACAAGTAAAGAGGGAACTGAGAGTAATTCCTGTACATTATTCTTCCCTTAACTGTACCTTTTAATATGAAGTAGCAATCTAGAAGAGCCAGGAAATACTGAGAAGCAGCAAGAACCCCTTAATTAAATTGGATAAAAAGACAGTGAAAACACAGAAGAAATAAGGTCATCTAAAGGCTGACCATGCTTTTTAGAAATGCTCTGAAAGGCTGTCTTTGGATATATTTGGGAACAGGAACTTATATAAAATGCTGAAATACTCTCTTGTTACTAAAGTGAACACAGTTATGCCCCATATTGCACAGTGATGAATAAAAGAGATGTCCTTGGCCTGGCCTATTAAGAGATACTTTAACTTGAAATGAGCGCCTATCAGTAAAACCATCAGAGAGAATGGTGATTGCCATGGGCACATTTGATTATCTCCACATGCAGGAGTGCTGAATCTAGTATTAGTGCAGTGTGTGGGGTGGCATTTCAGTGAGCTTGATAATAAAGGGGAAGTTCTGTTTTGCTTGTTTGCTTTGAAATTGATGCAAATGAATGTGGAAGTTGTAAGATCATTTGTAACGCTTAAAGGAAAATCCATGCAAAGCGTTTCTGTGTGCACTTAAGTGTTTCTGAATGTTGACACTGGACTGTGATTCTGCTGGAATTTTTCCAGTAGTCAGTGTCTTTAAATTCCAGTCACTTTTCTCTGATTTTTAACTCCCTGCAGATGAGTATATTGACCCCAAATACCCCACTAGATGTTTTACAGGTGAATTTGGTTGTACACTAATATACAAGGGTACTTCATTTTGGGCAGTGATGATATTGGCATAGCTTGTTTGATATTCTTTCAAAGATTCTTAGCATGTTTCTCCTCCTCCTCTGACTCTCCTCCTCCTCTGAAAAATAATGGCTCAGTTTTTACATAGTACCCTCTCCTACTGTGTGGAAGAACTGTGGAAAATAAAGTGTAGCAATAACAATTTCTAAAAGCTTTGAAAGTGGAATGTAAGTAATAGTGTGTTGTCTTTTCCACCCCCTTTCTCTAATAAAGCTTTCTGTATTTTGCCACAGTCAAGTAGCAACATGGTTATCTTCCCCACTGGTTAGTTCTAGTAAGACATAGTATTTTACAGCTAAGATCCAAGTATAGTAACTATTTACAAAAGTACCGTGACATTTCCTTCAAAGTCTTGATTTTTCAGCAATTCCAAGTTACATGGATTGTTGTAAAACAAATTATTCCTAAACCAGTTTTCCCGCAATTAAAATTATAGTATTTCAATGTTTATAGTATTCAAGGGTATTCTTATTTTGCCATATTTGTCACCACTGAAGTGTACTAATAATTAAGATTAGACAGCTTTCATATGAGCATTGTTTTACTGCACATTTGGCCTTTAAAGCTTTCTGTCAATGCATATAGAATGGAAATAATCCTGTTTTATACTAGTTGGTATCTAAAAGACAAAGGCTGCCGTTCTGCACATAGGCTACTTAAATCTCATTGACCTCGAAGGAATAAGCAGCCTGTGTAGTACTGTTGCCAAAATGTAAACTTAAAAATAGTGCACATACACCACAGATTTTAGCTTTCTTTGCAATAAAAAGCTCCCAGTGGTACTCTTACACACACACACATGTGCACGCGCACACCCCCACTCACACCTCTAGTAGTTATGCTGAGGTGAACCATCCAAGCAGAATACAAAGGAAGAAAGCTGAACCATACAGACTGCAAGCAGTAGAACAGTACACCCATCAGCGATTGGGAGGTGAAATAGTCAAACATATTTTCAGAAGATCAAACTACCATCTAAAAGGCATGACATTAACTCGTAACATTCAAAGAAGCAGCATGAATGACTCAGCTGCTTTTCCCATTCAGCATAATGTGGTAAGAGGGACTTGTGGATCTCTCCCTTTTGTGCTGACTGAATACATGCTCTGGTGTAAGCATTGATTGATACTGAATTGAACTTACTGGATGTCGTTTATCTGCAAGTCTTGGTGTTACCTTCAAGAGGGGCCTATTTTATTTCTGAAATAACTGACAAAGTTTTCTGTTCCAGGCAGTCTGGCAAAACTTTTAGATAGTTCATTTTTGGTGTTTAACAATAGCTAGCTTTGGAGTTTTATATATTGCATCTGGCATACACAAGTTATGAAAGGTCTTCTGTTTTTCATCACCTCCTGTGTTGCTGTTGAAACAGAAATGTGTATACAGAAATCTACACTTGATCTTGAAAATCTGTCACTAGGGTCCTTTCATTCCATTGTTGCCAGAGCTTGTGGTTAAGAGAAATTGTATTTAAAAGAATTCATAAATATGCAAATTTTTTCCCAATGTGTGACAGGTCTACTGTAGTAATATTTTTTTAAATTTTTTCTTCCTGTAAGAGCAGATGTTTTAGAGAATTAGCTAGACATAGATTGATCTGAGCAATTTAAAAAGAGGCATATAATCTAATACTTGCCAACAAAGACGCTTGTACTGTATTCAGTGAGACTTTCTCACCAAACAAGTGTGCACAATATTTCAGCCTTAGTGTAGTGGCTGAAGCAGTTTTGAATATAACTGTTGAAAGAGCTAATTCAGTAGTAGTCCTACACAGAAGTATTTTTGAGTACTTAAAAAAAAAAATCACTGTCCTAGTCAGATAATCCTGAATGTGGTTAACGATTTGACATCATATTTGATCATTTAGAAAGCATGGCTTATATTTAATGGTAGAGCTGCTGTTCCTGGAAAACAGGAGCATATTTTAAATATCTTTTCATTATCAGCATTGTATTTAAAGAAAATATCTTTAAGTTGAATATTTGATGAAGTTGGAATTATAGCTAAAATTATTATATTTCCTACATGCAAGTTAATTCAGAGGTTTAGAAAGATGTGCGTGTGTGTGAAGTGAGAAGTAGCAGTTTACTGCAGACATATTCCGGCGAAGGAGGAAGCATTACTTGTCCAATATTGTTTTATTTATTTGTTTTTTTTGTTTGTTTCCTAATTTATATCCCACCTACCATGCGAAAGCAGGCTTTTGTTTCTTCAGCCAGTATTCCAACAGTCTGTTAGCTTCAGTAGGTGGTGGTAGCTAATAATGACAGAGTAGCTTCCCATCATGCCATTCTCCCTTCATGGGTGAAATGCATTAATAGATGGTTGAGAATTTATAAACAGCTTGGCCAACTGTGTGACTGTAGTGGACAACATTTGAGTGTTATGCATCATTTGCAAGGTATATCCAATTTTGTAAACATCTGGCTTCTATTCTAATAAGCATTTAGTTTCTAGTACTCTGCACAATTCTCTTGGTGTTTTCTATCAACAATACCTATGTTTTTTGTTTTGTTTTTGCAAATTATCTTTCTGATTCTATATGTGAAACCATGGTCAAAGTTCAGATAAGCAGATTTTAAGCAACACTCAACTTGTAGTAGTAATTTTAAAATGTTGTCCTATGTTACTTTGGTACTCTATCAGGATTGTAAGAGATTGTGTAATGGATGGGCTTCATTATGTGTGCCATGTGCAGGTTACTGGTGTACTAAACTTGTAGATAAAAATGGTCTGTTGTTGTAGCATTCTATCTGACTTGGGAAATGGATCTCTCCACTTCAATAGCATGTACTAAAACTCCGGATTCTCAAGATATTTGTATTCTTAGGACAGGATTTTGTGTGATAATTACTGTATAATTTTAAGACCTGTAAAAATGAAAATATAAATTGCTTGATCATCACAATTCATGTAAAATAAAGCATCTCTATTTTCCTTAGTCAAAGAATGTACAATAGGATTGTGCTGGCTACTTGTAACTGAATGGTCATAAGTTTTATGTAGGGGATGTATCTCATTTTCAGTGTGTCATCTGCTGTTTGTTCTTTGTAGCAGTTGTCCATTTTACTAAAAGCTGCTCATGTTTCACAGCAATAGATTTTTCTTATTCATATGCAAACTTAAGAAATTCTTATTGGCAAAATCTTCTGGTTTAGTGAGACATTAGCTAGTGTATTTTCCCAATGTTTTTGAATGACCCGGAACTGACTATAACATACGTTTCTTATTTCCCTGCATATGACACAATTTTTTTGCCCTTGGATTTTATCTCCTAGACCTATGCCAGTCATTATCTAATGTGGACAGTGCCTGTAGTGTGTGGTCCTTTATGCTTCTAGGTTTTAACAATGTAAAGAAGTAAGCAGTGGGCTATCTAAAGAGGACATTCAGTTATTCAGGATTATAAAATCACAACCAGGCCATGTTAAACTTCAGAAGGAGTTTTTCAAACTAGTCTACAGGCGACATTCAGTATCAGGGCTAGCTAGACAGCAAAGTTCGGAGTTTGCCAGTGTTTCACAGTTGGCAAAGGAGCCCAGTGTTTTAACAGTTCTAGCTCTTTTACACAGAGCTTCCAGGAAGGCCAGAGACAGCAACATGAAATGGATGACCACATTTTTTCTCAAAAGTTTTTCCAGTGAAAAAATTGGAAATTTGGGGAGTGTGGGGAATTCACATCATATTAAGGGTTGGACTTCATGGGTCCTTTCTGCTAATGCTGGTGCCTTCCTCAAGGACAAGGAGAAACCTCCATTTTCTGATGCCTGGGGAAATCATCACCACTAGCAGAATGGATCCACAGGATCCAACCCCAGGCCTTGTTCTCATGATGAATGACACAATTTTTAAAGCCTTGTTTTAACTTACAGTCTGGTAAAAGTATAAATCCTGTATTCAAGGGCTAGAAGTGATAGCACTGCATTTGCATTTAACTGGCCAGCTAAACAAATTACACTGTTAGGGCTTGCTATTGGAAAGGTACTTTCAGATGTTGAAGAATCATCTTCAGGTACTTGATTCAGGAACCAGAATCTGGGGTACTGCCAGGGGTCCGTTGGAGCGGGAGCACACAGGAGCGCAGCTCCGGGAGTGAGGAGCCCAGGGGGCGGGCACATGACCAAGCCCTGCCCCCTCCTCGGCTTCCCCGAGCAGTGCAGAGGTGCAGGGCCCGGGGAAAGCCCTGCTAGGGCCTTTATTGTTTTTAATGTTTTGTTTTAATATCGATAATTTTATCATTGTTCCTTTTATGACTGTGTGCTGCTTTTCCAGAGACTTGCTCAAGGTGGCATATAAATTTTCTAAGTATACCATTTTTTATCTGGGCACATGGCACATAAGTACTGGAGAAATTTCACCAACCCTTCAGCAGCTTCCACCCCATCAGTTTGGTGTAGTGGTCAGGAGTTGGACTCTAATCTGGGAGAACCGTGTTTGATTCCCCACTCCTCCACATGCAGCTGCTGGTGTGACCTTGGGCCAGTCACAAGTTCTCTCCGAGCTGTTCTCTCATGAGCAGTTCTCAAAAGACCTCTCTCAGCCCCACCTACCTCACAGGGTGTCTTGTTGTGGGGAGGGGAAGACCTCTGTGCGGTGTGAAACCGTGCTGCCACTGAAATGTCCATATCTACTAATTGCCCTCCTGTGGTCAAGCTAGTATTAAACCACTTTATTCTGCTTTAAACAATTGTGGTTTCTTAGTGCACTTAAACCCCCTGGAGTGAAATTTCACACCACTGTGAAATCAGCACAGGAAAAGACAGCAGTCAAACTACTTTAGAGGGGAGGTGTAAAATCAGCCTAAGATATGTGAGCATGTTCCTAACATGCATACTCAAAAGCAAGTCACAGCAAGTTCAAAGGGGCTCACTCCCAATTATGTTTACATAGGACTGCAGCTGTACTGTATAAATTAAAGTATAACCCTAATTTATTACAATTCCTTGATTACTTACTTGGAATAGTTATTTTCTGAGTCCTTTCTCTAAAGAGATGAGGTGTTTTTTGTTTTTGCTTGATAATACTGAGCTTTAAATTGAAACTTGGGTAGTAAACATTCTTTTATAACCATGTGGATGCCCAACTTTTATCTCATTTTCTGGCAAAAAGGAGCTGTACTTGGGATACAGTCATTTTCATCCCATCTAGAATACTGATGATTATATTTGTAGTTACTGTCCAAATAATGTTATTTATATTTTAATGTCATAAGTGTACCAAAAAGTAAGTGCTAAATTATGTATGATATAATTCCTATTATTAAAGTAATAAGAAAGAATAAGTAAAGTAATAAGTTTAACATGGCATATATTGCAGATTTACCACCAAATGTCTGTGTTTTCCAGTAGGAAATATGGGTGGCTGAATGGAGCTGGGTGGCACAGCAGGATGGACCTGAGGCAGGATGGACCTGAGGGAAAATCCCTCCTGCAAGGTCTGCCTGCCTGAAGCCCGACTTCCCCCAGCCACCCCAAGCATAGCCTAACCCTGCACAGCCACTGCCACCTGGGGAAGGGCAGACCGTAACCCTGCACAGCCACTGCCACCCGGCCACTCAGCTGGCCCATATCTCTGCATTGCCTCACTCCTTGCTCCCACAGGCCTGCAGACGGGCCTAAGGTGAGTCAGTGGCCTCTGCTTCTAGCCTGGTCTCCTCAAATTCTGAAGCAACAACTGTTCTGTATTTATACACATTAGGACACATACATCCTACATTTAAGTATAGATTGGTAGGGCTTTAGGTACTCAGAATAGAGATCAGCACAACTCTGATTATTGAATTATGGGGATGGTCTCCTATAGCATACTGTCCCTGAATTAGTGTGTGACAGGACAGGTGAACCCTTGGATGTTTCAAGAAAGTACTTCTAATTGATAAAATACGGGGATAACTAATGTTCTTTTATGCTCCCTTGAAGTTAGTGTTCAAATATCTGTTATGTGGCCAACAGGGCATCTTGAATTTTCTCGTTACCTTTTAGTTCCTAATTGTCTTTTTAAATAACTTCAGCAGTAATAATTGATTTGTTAGACGTGAGCTCTTAAATATGACCAAAGATCACAAATGGCAAAGGTACAAAGGACCAGTAAAAATTGTTTATGGAAGTCAAGATGGCTGTCTGATCTGAAATACAACAGTGCTGCTTGTGGTAACTTTTTTAACACCATGCCAGAGACTTCAGCTAGGAGAAGTTAAGAAATAACTACTGAGTGTTTATACAGACATAAAGAAATGCCAGTGGTAGCTATCCCTTATCGCAGGATGTATTTGGTTCCCTCTTTTTGAATTGTTAACTTTTGGGGCTTCTTCACCTTGAATATTAATTCCTGAACCTTTTAGTATTTCAGTTGCTTTTAATTTATATGGAGTTGTTAACATCTTACAAACATTCTTCAGACCTTGTAAGCAAGACAGAAGTGTATTTGAGAAGTATCTAAAAACCTGAGTGTAATCTAATAATTACACTCAAATGCCTGGTTTATAAGATTATGATTGCTTTAATATTTGGCATCTTTAGATTGTAACGTATGAAATGTGGGCAGAGTACATTTCAAACTTAGTTGTTCCATTGTTGAAGGAATTGTTGTGCAAGTAATAGAGCTGCATATGCCATGGTAATTTATTTTATTTATTTATTTTGCAATAAAATAATAATAATAAATTGTGGCTTATATGCTTGTATAATTGTGAGTGCTGAGTATTTATTGCAATCAGATAGCTTTGTATAAATGAATTATTAAATAAATAGCAGCTGTGCAAGTACACAAATTTATGCTACAGTTGTAGATCTTGTGCTGTGCTGTGTACAGACTGTTGTGTTGAAAATATTTTTCCTGGAATTATCATTAGTAGGCTAAGTTCCTGCTTGTTGCATGTTTTTAATCATAAAGCACAATCCATTCTCGTGTTTGATAAGAAATGAGAAACAGTGGGTTTTTTGGTATGCTGGCAATATGTTTTCAGTTTTAGCTTATGATATAATCTAATGAAGTTCCTGCTGAAAGTGAGTTTCATGTGGGTAGCCATGTCGGTCTCCAGTGGAAGAGCAAGATTCCTGTAGCACCTTAAATAACAATAAGAATTTAAGGGTATAAGATTTTGAGTGTCAAAACTCCATTCATCAGATAGTGAATCTCAGAAATTAGATTCAAACATTAAACTCAGGGATGTACTATGCTTAGGTAAGGTACTGCTTTCTGCATATTTAATTTTTTTCCTACAAATCATTGTATTCCTCTGCATTTTTTCTTTTTCTCTGAGAGAATGTCCTTGATCTTGTAGATGCAACTCTCATTAATCACTCTGCTTTCAGTGGCGTAGAAAGGAAACCTGCTTCAAACCTGGGTGGCCTCAGTGCAGTGGGCGTATAGAAATAGCAGATTGGCATTCCCATTGCTCTATGGATGCGTGGAACTTCATTATTGAGGTCATTGACTATGTATACTACATTATTGGGAAAGGCAGCACATTTTATGTACATAAGAATTGTATCAAAACAAAGATCAATTTATTGTTGCATTCTGTTTCTGACAGTGACCAGCCCAGGTGTCACAAAGAAGCTCACAAACAGAGCATGGTGATTATAGTCTTGTAGTTTATCCTTTGCCTATGTGTTTGAACATGTGTGGACTTTTCTAGTAGTGACAGTAATGACTAGTGATTGACTATATCCTCAGTCTTTGTGTTACTTGTCTCATGTTAGATATTCTAGTGATCATCAAAGTGAATTTTATAGGTTTCTTAATTATAAGCCTTTCTCAGCCAGGTTACCCGTATTCCTTCAGTGGGCATTGTGGTGGTAGTGGGAGAAAGTGCCATCAAGTCGTAGCTGACTTATGGCAACCCCGGAGGGTTTTCAGAGCATGAGACATTCAGAGTGGTTTGCCATTGCCTGCCTCTGTGTAGTGACCCTGGACTTTCTTGGTGGTCTCCCATCCAAATAGTGATCATGGCCAACACTGCTTAGCTTCCAAGATCTGATGAGGTCAAGAGCAGTGGACATTGTAGGGGAACTGAACCTGGGATCTAAATTTGTAAAAAGTAGGTATTATTCTGCCTATTATTGGCCTATTATTACTGGCTAACCTATAGCGTGGTAATGAGAAGAAGGTATACAAAGTTAATACTATGACTGAATAGCACTTGTTCTGTTATACCTTGTCAAATGTTGTAATGGATAGTATAGTATTTTTCCTCTTTGTAACATTAAGAAACCTGAGTGTATAAGCGTCATGTTATTTAATGTATTGCGCAAGGTTGGATTCAAGTTTATATTGGAAAATAATAAAAACTTCTTAAAAAAAGAAAAGAAAAGCTTATGGCCTGCCTTTCCAAGCATTAGAAAATATATTCAATAGTTAAATAGTCATTTCCCAGGATAGTTAGCAAAAAACTATTTGCATCAAAAGTTACTGCCCAGCTTCTCCAAAATGAATCAGCCAGTCTTGTACTGAATAAACATAACTTTGTTCATTATAAACATAAGACTTGCGAACTCATATTTTGGTAGTTTTTAATTGTAAAATACAAGTGCAAACACATTTTTTCTGAAATGCACTTGTTTTTAGTCAGCTCTCATTTTAAACTCAGAAACTTGAAAGCTGTGCTCACTTTCCCAGTGATCATTCAAAACCTGTAGCATATGTACAGTTTGTTTTAGAAGACAAAAAGTGCAAGGTAAATGGTGAAAGCAAACCTCATTCTTCTAAAATAAAAATCCATTACATTATATTGCTGTTTGTATATGGCTTTCTTTAGAGTGCTCTTACCCTTCAAATACTTGTTCAACTACAGGTAGCACGTCATCAAAACATAAAAAGCCAAGAGGAAGTACACCAAATGATTCATAATAATTTTAAATGGACAAAAATTATATCTTGAAATCCCTGGATAGAGAACAGGTTTGCATTAGAATGCAAGCGAATGGAAATGGAAATAACATGAGCATCAAAATATATATGGGGAAGTACCCATCTGACCATTTCTAGTCATAATACCTACAGGAGAGGATGAAACAGCAGTTTGAAAAAGCAGTGGCCCTGCTAGTGGTGGAGCAACAGATACTGGAAATGCTGTGCCATCTGTTGCAGTCTGGGTTCCACATTTTTTAATTCCATCCTTCTCTAAGGAGTACAAGATTCTTCCCTTTCCCATTCATCCTCACAACTATTAGGTAGCTTAAGCAGGGAGCAAATGACTGGGCCCAAGGTCATCCAGTGAACTTCATGGATGAGTGTGCATTTGATCCCACATCTTCCTAGTCCTAGTTGTGCACTCTAATAACTATACTAAACTGGTTATGCCAGTTTGTAGCTTTGGTGGTGGTGGTAAGTTCCCCAGTGCCTCTTTTGTTCTGCATCGTTTTCTATATTTTTACTCCCTCACTTGCAATGGGGTCTGGAATTAAATTATACCATTTTTTTCAAGTCATGGGGTCTCCTTGTACTAGGGTTGCCAAGTCTCTACTCACCTTTAGTGGGGGGGAGTCTTCGCTGCTCTATGAGGGTCCCTGTGTGCGTACTTTGCGCACGCGCCACAATGATGTCGCCCAGAAGTGATGTCATCGCGTCGGGCACGTCGGGGGCAGGACCTCAGTAATTTGAGGGAAAACCATAGAGTTTTCCCTCGAATTACAGAGCGTCCCCCCCCCGAAACATGCCCGACGTGATGATGTCGCCTCTGAGTGACGTCATTGCACCGGGCACGTCCCCTCAGCCCGGCAGTTTGGAGGGTGGGGTTCCCCCTGGCGGCCCGATTCTGGCCGGCGGGCCACGGGCCGCTGGAGTGGGGGTTTCCCTGCCCCCTGGGGGGACTTGGCAACCCTGCCTTGTACATAATGCTGAGTCAGATCTTTCTTCAGTTGCGCTCAGTTTGAGAACTAAGAACATTGGCCAAAGCAGCAAAACGCAATGACTGCTTGCCAGTAACTTTTGTTTGGGCTGATGCAAAATGGTGACAAGGTGGTTTTGATCCTTAAGTGATAGCTTATAAACCAGATGTCAGGTATTATTGGGGCTATCTTAACAGTTAAGTAATATATCAAGTGGGGTATCTGCAAGAATCTTGTGGGGAAGGTGCATTACATCCCCCACTTTGCTTCCTGACCATCTTCTTTAACAATCTCCCCCCCCTTTCTCACCCCCTTCTCTTCTCTCTCCTTCTCTGACAATCTCCCCCTCTTTCTCCCTGTCTTCTTATATGTCAACCTACCCCCCTCTCTTTTGCTTCCATTCCTCCTCCATCATTTCCCCCCATTCCTCCCCCTACCCTTCTCTGATAATCCCCCTCTTTCTCCCCCCTTATCTGTCGACCAACCCTCTCTCTTTTGCCCCATCCCTTCCCCAATCAATCTTCCCCTCCCCTTCTGGTCAATATTCCCCCATCTCTCTCCCACCACTTGCTTTGATTTCTTGCTGGCGTGGGCTCAAAACTCATGGGGGCCCTCAAAGCTCATCCCACCCTCCCTCCCCATAGCAAAGCCTGGCATGGCTCCAGGCTTCAGCAGCCACCTCCAGGCCCAGCTGTGGGAGCTGCCATGGGCAGGGGCAGCTCCAGGCCTGGAGTAGCTCCCTGTTTCTGAACTAGGCATGACTCTGGAGGAACTCCTGGATGCCATGCTCCGGGCCTGGAGTGGCTCCCAGACACCCTCACCACCAACTGTGTAGAAGAAGGTAAGTACATTTTTTGCACTTGCACATAGAATAAACTTTTATTTTGGGAGGAATTTAAACCACCTAATGGTTGGGTTTTTTTTAAGATTTCAGATTTTTCTGCAAATGTGCGGTGTTCCCCCAAGTTTGCAGGAAAATATGTTTAATATCAGTGTGGCCCCAATCCACAGATTTATATATTCAAATGGGGACCACACTTCACTATTAGTTAAATACATATAAAAGTACTTTAACAGACTGAACAAGTAAATGTAAACAGAAGTGAACTAATTTCAGCTGAAAGTAATCAATAGGGGTTTTGGGGGGGGGGTTTGAAAAAAAATTAGGTAGGGTTCATGGGGTATTATAGGCCTTTGCTAGAAGATTAGATTTGTTAGCCAAAGTGAGTAACTGCCATGTCAGTCAAATTTAATCTTGTTACCATGAGATTAATTTGATTACATGTGCCTTATTCAGTTGGGGGGGGGGTTGTCCTAAGATTAAATGGAATATATAATTGTTTTTACAGTATTGGAAATTGTAGCAAAATTGGACCACATCCAAGATACATGAAAATGACAGGTTTTTATAAAATTGGGTTTGGGCCCCAGAATTTTTTTCACAGTCCTGTTAGGGAGGAGAGACAAATATACCAAAGTGAGCACAATAGTTAATTTGATTTGTGATTTTAGGATGCAGCTTGTGTCCTCTCTGATGGAGGGGGGAGGGTCTATAGATAGTGGGGTAGATTGTACCACTATCCTATCACTCTAGTGAGCAGTTTGAATCTTCGATGTAAGGAGCCTTTGTCTGTTAGCCCAAGCCCCCACTTGCCACTATGCAAAGGATGGTACCCAGGCCAGGTTAGGGCCAGAGTTGGCATAGGGCAAATATAGCCCTCTCTTTGTGCAGTGCCAACTAGCCCAGCCATGTGCTCAGGACCGTCTCTCTGACTCAATGAGCTATCACTTCAGATGTGCCTCAAAACATGTATCTGCATCTCATCTCCGGACTTCACAAGTCGATACTAGGACTACCCTGGCTACAGCCTATTGTCATTATTGTTTTCTTGAAAGCCCAGCCATTAATGGAGCCAAGACTCTGTAGTTGCCCGACGCTTTAATAATAAAAGCTTTCCTTCCTCAAGCATGGACTTCTTTTTCTAAAACTCCTCTAGAACCATTAGCGGCCATCTTGGCCCATCACATTTTCCCATTGTGCCCACTGCCCAGAAGGCACAGTGTTCCTATATCAGGACTCCAAACCCAGCCATCTTTGGTTCAGTCTCCTGGGACACATACCAGCTGGATCCCCCATTCTTTTGGGCCTCTTCAGGCATGCTTGCCAGCCAAGCAGTCTGCTTCTCTTCACCACTGACTTCTCTTTTCAGGAAGGCAGCAATACCCCCTCCTTCTCAATGCTTTGCCCTCTTTTGTCACTGATCTCTTTAAGATCGCTTCACCTCTTTATTTCCTAGCTCCCCTGTGTGTGTGTGATATTCCATTGATTAGCTGGGTGTATTAGGGTTATTTTCTAAATAAATTTCGCAAAAGACATTTCCTGTCTGTCATCTGTGCAGCTCCAAGAGGGTTCCGACCAGTGTTCTGTCTAAACTGAGTTAGTGTGAGCTAGCTCAGTTTTTTAGCCTCTGACTCACACGTTTTTGTCTGAGCTCAGGAAGGATAGCTCCAGAGCAAACTAATTTATTCAGTAGCCAAATTGCTCACACAACTTTAATGCTAGTAGCTTACAAAGTAAAATGTTTGCTCCACAGTTTAGAGGGAGCATCTGGTATAATTGGAGTGCAATCCCTAGCTTGTGCACCTATTAAGCAAATGGTCTCTTAGCTAATTCCCCCCCCCCCCATAACTTAGACAGAGACCCGGTGTAGCAGCTAACATGTCCAATTTGAGGGTGGTTGGATCCTCCTCAGAGCCCACTACATATAGCTCTTTGGAATTATCCCACTGTACTCTAAATAAAGGAAACACAGTTTTGTCTTTTGCCTGTCACATTGTTTTTCTCTTAGAAATTCAAGCCAAGTACCCGGACTTCCAGTTTTGGCGAGCTCATGGCGGGCATGTCCCTGGAGAGCTCTGGGTGACACGACCTGGACCCGGCAGTCAGAAGGGGCGCCACCTGGCTTTCGGCACCCCAGGAGCCCTTGTAGGGGGTATCCTGCCTGAGGTGCGAGGGGAAGCCTCTCCCGAGGTGGCAACCAAGAGATAGAGGCTCCCCCTTGCCTCTATAGGTTCTGCCGCCTCAGCGCCTATAGGCACGAAGAGGCGCACACCAGACGGCTGCAGGGACCAAGCTTAAAATGCAAAAAACGAATCTTACTGAAGACGCATGGCAAAACTCGTAAGTGCCTGATCCGACTCTCTGGTCTGTATTAGAAGTGAAGAGTGGGGGATTTAAACTTTAAATCCCCCCCTTTAAACTCAGCGATTCTCCATTAAGACCGGGGATCTTGGCTTTTTAAATGCCTGGACTTTAAACAAGTGCCTGCAACTTCTTAGAAGCGTTGATTAAGATAACTTTTGGGAACTTCTCTGCAACTTTGTGAGAGTGTAAACAATAACAATGACTAGACGGGCAGAAAAAATGGCGATGAGACCGAAGCCTTCTCCCAAAACTGCATCAGTACTTCTGGCAATTAAGCCTGAAGCAAGTACAGACCTGACTGCTGTTTTAGCTATGGCACTGCATCCTCTGATGGAGCAACTGGCCACTGTTAATCCTAAATTGCTTACCCTCCAAAAACAGATTGCTGATGCCAACACAAGATCTGAACAGACAGCTAAAGAAATGGAAAAAGTCAAAGCTAAAACAGAAAATATTAATTTAAGGCTGGATGTGGTAGAAAAGGAAAGGACCTCAGATAAAGACCATCTTTTGAAATTGCAAATGGAAGGGTCCACTTTCTTTTTAAGATTCCAAGGGGTCCCTGAGATAAAAGGCAAGAATCTCAAACAGCTATTGAGTGAAGCATCGGCTCCAATGACAGGTTTACAAGCTGATTTACTTCAAAGTGATATGGGTATGGTTTATAGGACCTATCCTGAATTCCTGAAGAAAAAGAACCTGCCAGGAGAGATAATGGTGAAATTCTTCAGGAAGTCTACCAGAGACATGGTGCTCAAGGCCACTAACCGGACTACCTTGGAGATCAGAGATGAGAAGATTAAAGTTTTAAAGGACATTCCATTCGAAATTTGGAAGAAGAGGAAACCTGATAAAAGTTTAACCACATTTCTGCAAATGAGAGGCACCACGTACAAATGGCTTATGCCTGAGGGCTTGGCCTCTACCTACTTGGATAAGAAGCAAAATATTGACTCTGTTGTAAAGACAAAGAAATTCTTGGAATATCATCAGAAAAGAAGAGAGAAAACATCTGCAGAAGAAGAATTGGAATTACCAGAAATCATATATGGACTGGAAAGCTCTGATACTTCAAAGAGTAATGAATCTGAAGAGGAAGATTCTGATGCAGAGAAAGGAGCAGCAGCTCCAAAACCCCTGAAAGATCAAAGAGAGAAGAGAAGAATGAATAACTGTTGTTACTTTAAAATTTTATTTTCTGATTTGTATTCACTTGTTTTTAGTACAGTCGTTTATGTAGCATGTTTAGGGCAAGAAATGAAGTTTAGCAGAGGGTGCCGTGATGCAGGGCTCATTTTGTAGCAGGTGCTCCTTTGCATATTAGGACATACACCCCTGGTGTAGCCAATCCTCCAAGAGCTTACAGTATATATTTGATATATTTACTATTGATATATTTGCTATTGATATATTTGATATATTTACTATTTTTCTTGATTTAATTGAAGCAGTATTCATTTAGTAGTATAGCAACCTGGCCTCTGTATACCTTGGGGTTAGAGTAGTGGATTTTAGTTTAGGATTTTTTCTTGTAGTGTTTAGAAATTCAATTAAAAAAACATTAAAAAAAAACAAAACTTCAAGCCAAGTACCCTTAAGAGTTGGCCATTATGGGGAGGCATCTGTGGTAGTGTTAGGATTAGCCAAGGAGTTCAGTCCATAATGAGATTTACAGCATTCCCTTTATAACTGGAATACTTTTGCTGTAATTGGAGTAAGTTATATATGTATATATATAACATATATAACATAGATTCGGGTGGGTAGCCGTGTTGGTCTGAAGCAATAGAACAAAGTTTGAGTCCAGTGGCACCTTTAAGACCAACAATTCTGGGTATAAGCTTTTGTGTGCATGCACACTTATTCATATACATTGAAACATTCTTCCTTAAGCCTTACATAGAGGTAGGGGGGTTAGTTTCCAGGAAGGGCTAAAATTAGAGTCAAGATGCATAAGTAACTGAGCAATAAGTATAGCTATGATTGGATTGACACAGTTGCTAAGAACTTTGAATAGCACCAAATTAGCATACAAATAAAAGAGTTAACAAACAGATGTGGCATCTTTAAGATCAACAAAGTTTAATTCTGGGTATAAGTAAGAACTGTGTGATTTAGCATGTGTAGATGCTAAGGCCGAGGACAGATTGAAGTTCTGCCACGCTATAGGAGCGCGGCAGAACAAGCTGGGGCGAACTGCCCCGCAGCGCAGCGTTCAGACGCCGCTGCAAGGAAGCCGCCCGCAGCGTCCACACTGCGGGCGGCTTCCGCCGCCGGCAGAACGCCATGCGGTTCCGCCCGTGCGTGTTCACACCTGCTGGAAGCAGGTGGAATGCGCACGCAGCCGCCGGGACACCACTAGGAAGTGGTGCCCGGCTGCTGCGGGAGGAGCACGCCACTGGACCAGGTGAGTCCGGGACGCCTCCGGGGGGCAGATGTGGTCTGGACGGCCGCTCTGCCTCTGGGGGGCAGATGTGGTGGTCTGGACGGCCGCTCTGCCTCCGCTTTTAAAGTGGAGGCAGAGCGGGCCAGACTGCCAGTCTGTCCTCAGCCTAATCTTACCAACTGTGTTAATCCAATCTTAGCTATACTTATTGTTCAGTTACTTATGCATCTTGACTCTAACTAGCACTTCTTGGCAACTAACCCCTACCCATCTTCTCTCTACCTATATGTAAGGCTTGAGGAAGTCTGTTTCAGTGGATCTGAAGAAGTGTGCATGCACACAAAAGCTTATACCCAGAATTAAAATTTCTTGGTCTCAAAGATGCAGCTCAGAACTTCTTTCATTAAATATAACATGTCTGACTTCTGAGATAACTCTTGTCCCATAAAATGCTGTTGACACTTTCATCAGGAATTTTTTGTCTTTATGAATAAAATCGGGGGTTCGTTGGAATGGGAGCGCACAGGAGTGCAGCTCCGGGAGTGAGGAGCCCAGGAGGCGGGCACATGACCAAGCCGCGCCCCCTCCTCGGCTTCCCCGAGCAGTGCAGAGGCGTAGCGCCCCGGGGAAAGCCCTGCTAGGGCCTTTATTGTTTTTAATGTTTTGTTTTAATATTGATAATTTTATCATTGTTCCTTTTATGACTGTGTGCTGCTTTTCCAGAGACTTGCTCAAGGTGGCATATAAATTTTCTAAGTATTCCATTTTTTATCTTGGCACATGGCACATAAGTACTGAAGAAATTTCACCAACCCTTCAGCAGCTTCCACCCCATCAGTTTGGTGTAGTGGTCAGGAGTTGGACTCTAATCTGGGAGAACCGTGTTTGATTCCCACTCCTCCACATGCAGCTGCTGGTGTGACCTTAGGCCATTCACAAGTTCTCTCCGAGCTGTTCTCTCATAAGCAGTTCTCAAAAGACCTCTCTCAGCCCCACCTACCTCACAGGGTGTCTTGTTGTGGGGAGGGGAAGGGAAAGGGATGGGTGGTGCACATGTCCTGGGTATCTCAAGTCTACTTGAAACCTGGTGGTTTCAAGGGAGCAGGAAGAGAATGAGGGTGTGTTCTTTATGCTTATTTTTATTGCACAAAGTATTGGATGGGGAAGGGAATGGAGGAAGAGCAGGTCAGTTTCAGTTACCTGTGGAGTGGAGCCTGAGGGGTGGGTGTTGCCTTCTGACACACTTCTGGTATGTTAGGGGGTGTTGCATATGCAAATGAGTTCTGCTAATGAGGTCCTGCACCTCTTCTTCTACGAAATGACCCCTGAATAAAATACATGTTTGTTGACATTTGTCAGTATCTTTGCAATGACAGAATTGCATGGGTGGGCAAATGGCGGCCCGGGGGCCATATGCGGCCCGCCCCAGAGTTTTTTGCGGCCCGCCAAGACAGTTGGCCACTGTCAGCACCTGAGGAGCTGCAGCTTTAACTTATTGACATGCAGTCAGATCACACTGTGAAAGAACTGTTTAATGCTGTGACATTAGTTGACTTTTACAAATCTTTGTCTGCTGAAAAATTTCCATGTATGAAGAAATTCGCTGGGAAAATGTTCTCTATATTTGGGTCTACATATATTTGTGAGCAAAGTTGCTCTTGTATGAAGATCAACAAGAGTAAATATAGACATTAACAGACATTTGACAGACATTAACTTGCAGGCTGTGATGAGAATCTCAACAAGCAGTCTCACTCCTGATTTCAAAAAAATTGTAGGAAAGTGTGATAGGGTACATTTGTCTCATTAAATTGATTCTAAAATTAAATGTGCTTGCAGGTATAGATGATATGAAATTAGTACAATAAATAAATTGAATAAAACTACCATTATTTTATTTAATTTATATTTATTGATTTTTATGATACAATTTATATCTTTTCTGAAATGCAAAGTTAACTAATGAATGCAATCATTTTAAAAGGTGCGGCCCTCCACTAACCTCCGCTCCCACAAAGCGGCCCCCGAGCCAAAACAATTGCCCACCCTTGGCTTAGGTACTTGTAGATTACTGGAAGTTAGAATCTTTGGTTTCCATATATCAAGGTTTGTCAAGGACAAAATGGATTTTTCAAATCTGAGGGCAGCAGATGATAATAGTATACATTGAATTGAACACGTCTTGCTTATACCTCTTAAACAAAAAAAAGGAAATGCAGATTAAGCTTACTTTGTGCAAATTAGCACTGAAAATGTTGAGCATGCTACCTCGTCTTGTCCTACTCAAATGACAGAGTGTTCCCCATCACCAGCATGGTTAGACTGGTAACATGCATCATTTTGTAGCATATGGCCACTTATTTGAAGCCTCATTCTCACATGTTAATATGGCAGTTTAACATTTTTCTTCTGATGTGTATTTTGGTGGTTATACACTTGCCTTTGTAGTTACAGTGCCCATTTTTAATGTCCCTATATTATGTACTGAATTCCAGATTTAATAGTAGAGACATAAGTTTCTGTCATTTTAAAATCCAATTGATAAGTTTCTGTCAGTTTAGAGCCATTTTTCTCTGACAGGTTATTTTAACTAATAAGGAATTCTGTTCTAAATCATAGTTATTTGGGAAAGTGAAGCAGAAGATACCCTTGTACAAATGTATATTTGTTGCAAGCTGTTATGTCAGAATGTGGAGGGTTAAAGGATTTATTTCTGGGATATTGGATTTGCCTGGAGGCAGAGCTGCTCTGAAACTTAGTTTTCTTCTTTTGTGGGTTCATAATGTATTTATTAAGCAAATAATAGCAAGTCTAGTTGTGTAGTATAGCTGCTTTAATAGAAGCAGCAATTGACATTGAAACCTGACAATTTGTTATTGAGCAGAAAATATGTTTTTGGAGATTCCACAAATAAGTATTTGCTGTTCTTTTCAGGGCCCCCCCCCCCCGATATCACCCTATTTCAGCCGCAAGAAGACAGTGTTAATGGCAGAATCTAGTCAAAGTTGGGCACTTCCAAGTCCCATTTATTTTTGATGGGAGAGATTTAAGCATGTGCGTAACTATTCTTGGAGTCAGTGTGTCTTAAGAGTAATTTAAAAGTATTATGTCCTAAAGATTTTGGGTTGGATCCAGACTAAATTTTCCATCAGTAGAATGGAATTTACCTATCTGCTGCAGCCCAGTAATCTCCAGAAAATGTTGCTCTTGGGGGATGGGAGACCCTGAGAAGCTGTACGAGGTTGTCTGCAGCTGGAAGGACAAATTGGTGGAATTTGCCACTTTAGTCCAGATCTGTCCCTTGGGGTTTAGGTTGTGGGGAAGGGGTGTGAGCTCTGAATGCTGGTGAGGAGTAAGTTGGATGTAAAAGAGAAGCCATTTATCTGCTGCTGGATTTGATTATACTGGTTTATGTAGCTTCTTTTTCCCCATATATTCCTTCTGTGACCTTTCAACTAGTGCAAGAAATGAGTTTCCATTGCTCCAGAAGATGTAGGAGTTAAGATCTGGCTTTTTAATCTTTCTCCCATTCTATGAACTGGCGTTGGTTAAATAAGGAATACCACGCAGTCGCCAAAATATGCAACTAGTAGCATGAAAAACCTAGAGCAACAGACAAGTTGCTTTCCTGGAACATGAAAAATTCCAGGAAATTCCCAGTGCTTGTGCTGTAGACTTTATGTTGCTACATTTAATTATACTGATGATGAGATCCCAGTGATACCAGCTGCAGTCCAACTGAAGGAAAACACAGCTATGCTCAATGAATGTGCAGAATGTAGTAAGTGTGTCAGACAAGGATCTGGGAGACCCAGGTTCAAATCCCAACAATGCCATGGAAATTCACTGGATGCCTTTGGACCAGTCACTGTCTCTTAGACTAGCCTACAACACAGGGTTGTTGTGAAGATAAAATCAGGGAAGAGTGATGGAAGCTACTGTGGGTATTTATTGGGAAGAAAAATAGTATAAATGCCTTAAATACTGGTTTATTCACATGCTGGTGGTCGAATTACTTTCATGGTTTGAGCTAAGAATATACTATTTGAATTACATGGGGAATGCAAAATGTATTTAGAAAACTGGAAATTGGTTATCTGTCAGGCTAGCTGAGGCAGGGGTCATTTCGAGCAGGAATACCATTCCGGGAGTAACAAGCCCAGGAGTGGGCACATATGGTGATGCGCTGTGGAAAAAAGCAAAAGCATACTAACTTGATCTGTATTTTCATGCTTGTTGTAGGATAGCTTCCCTGCAAGAGCAAAGGAAACCTAAGGTGTCTTTAGTCGAAGTGTAAAGCTGGAGATGTTTGGGGTGGAGCCTGAGCGGTGGGGGTTGCCTTCTGACACACTTCCGCTGATGATGTCAGAGTGTGTGGCATATGCAAATAAGTTATGCTAATGATTTATGCTAATGAGCTCCTGCACCTGTTTTTTTTACAAAATGACCCCTGAGCAGAGGTGATGGTATCCCAGCTGTACTGTTCAAAGTCTTAAAAGATGATGCTGTTAAAGTGCTGCACTCAATTTGCCAGCAAATTTGGAAAACCCAACAGTGGCCTCGGGATTGGAAAAGGTCAGTTTACATTCCAATCCCAAAGAAGGGCAATGCCAAGGAATGTTCAAACTCACACAATTTCCCTCATTTCACATGCTAGCAAGGGTCATGCTCAAGATCGTACAAGCTAGGTTTCAGCAGTAAGTGGATAGAGAACTGCCAGAAGTACAAGCTGGGTTTCGAAGAGGTAGAGGAACTAGAGATCAAATTGCCAGCATCCGCTGGATTATGAAGAAAGCAAGAGAGTATCAGAAAAACATCTATTTCTGCTTCATTAACTATGCTAAAGCTTTTGATTGTGTGGATCACAACAAACTGTGGCAAGTACTTAAGAGGTGGGAGTTCCAGATCACGTCACGTGTCTCTTGAGAAACCTGTATAAGGGTCAAGAAGCAACAGTTAGAACCAGACATGGAATAACTGATAGGTTTAGCATAGGAAAAAGAGTACAACAAGGATGTATATTGTCACCTTGCTTATTTAATTTATATGCAGAGTACATCATGTGAAATGCTGGCCTGGATGAATCACAAGCCAGAATTAAGATTGCTGGGAAAAACATCAATAATCTCAGATATGCAGACGATACCACTGTAATGGCAGAAAGTGAGGAGTACCTCAAGAGCTTCTTGCTTAGGGTAAAAGAGAAGAGTGTAAAAGTTGGCTTGAAACTCAACATCAAAAGAACTAAGATCATAGCATCCAGCCCCATCTCTCCTTGGCAAATAGAAGGGGAAGTCGTGGAAGACGTGACATACTTCACCTTCCTGGGATCTAAGATCACTGTAGATAGTGACTGCAGCCATGAAATTAAAAGATGCCTGCTCCTTGGAAGGAAAGCGATGGCAAACCTAGACAGTATAACAAAAAGTAGAGACATCACCCTGCCAACAAAAGTCCGTATGGTCAAAGCCATGGTATTCCCAGTAGTGATGTATGGCTGCGAGAATTGGACTATAAGGAAGGCCGAGCACCGAGGAATAGATTCTTTTGAATTATGGTGCTGGAGAAGACTCTTGAGAGTCCCTCGGACTGCAAGGAGATCAAATCAGTCAATCCTAAAAGAAATCAACGCTGACTGTTCCCTGGAAGGCCAGATATTGAAGCTCAAGCTCAAATACTTTGGCCACCAAATGAGAAGGGAGCACTCACTGGAGAAGACCCTGATGCTGGGAAAGATTGAAGGTAAAAGAAGAAGGGGACGGCAAAGGATGAGATGGTTAGACAGTGTCATTGATGCAACAAACATGAAATTAAGCAAACTCTGGGACATGACAGAAGACAGGACGGCCTGGCGTGATGTGGTCCATGGGGTTGCAAAGAGTCGGACTCGACTGTGCGACTGAACAACAACAACAAAAAAGTCAGATATGGATTGAATATCAAGTATGGGGATATAATATGAATACAGATAATCTAGAAATGAGGATAACTACAATAATATGTATTATGTATTTATAGGTTAGCTGCCATGATTCTGGGACATTGCTTCTGCGCACTTTCAGCTGACAATTACAGCATAGCTGAACATATTAAAATATTTCTAGAAGTGTATTTCTATAAGTCTTTTTTTTTAAAATTTGCAGTGGGACCCCTTTGTGATAGTTTGTTATATTATGCAAAAGCAAACAAATTGTAAAATTAATGAGAGAGTTGTCTTTGATAGCAGAATTTTGCATTATTTATCAATGTTCCTTTTATGAAATAATGTTCTTCTAAGTTCATTCATTAATGGATGTTTTGAAATAATATGAAATTATAATTAATTTTTCATGAGTTATAATTTCATGTGATCACTTTCCATGCTAGAATAAATGGTTTACAATCCCTACATGTAATTTTCAAAAAAACTAAATCTGTCAATCTAACATGAGATTCCATTTATTATCATTTCTATTTCCTTGCTTCAAAATTTCTTGTTTGTGAAAGCTTTCAGTTTGAATAATTTGAAGAACTCCTTTACTTTGGTAGCATATTCAAGAATATTTTTTACACATGGAAAAGGAATACTTAGATCAACATACATAAATAAGATTTTGATTTATATTTTATTGCTTATATTTGCTTATATTGCTTATATTGTACGTGTTAATCCACACGTACAAAGTGCTGTCCAGTTCATTATGCAAATATTGTTTGAAATGCGGGGAAATTTTGGCATTTCCAGTTCAAAGTATTTAAAATATGATAAGGTATAAGTGTCTTACTTTAAAAATCAGAGTGTATTATGCTAATTTTTTTGTAAGTGACTGCTGTGGGTGGAGAGGATGGATATGAGTATAGTGTACTTTCTTTAATTATACTTCTCCAAAATGCTGATAGTATATACGTAAGGTTGGATCCAAACAACCATGAACCAAACTCTGCTCATACTCTACTTCCCATCCCCCTATTCCTTCAGCTTGACAAAAAATGGTTCCTGGAGGTTGCAAGCTCCCAGTAGCTATCTGGAATGTGCTTGGAAGTCAGAAATGGCACAAGAGGAGAGGGCCATTTTTGACCCCTGAAAAGGCTACGCCATAAATTTTGGGAGCCAGGTGAACAAAAAGCCATGTAGGATGGGGCCATAATGAAAAGGGGAATGAAATGAGATTTCATTGCTCCTCCTTGTGCCCACTGCAAAACCAGTAGGAGCCTATCCCATAGTCTTCATGGAGTAAAGCATTTGTTGGGTCACCAATAAGATAAATGTGACACAAACATGACAGGAGTAATGGGACTGAGGGGCAAGTACACTGCTTTTTTTTCATTTGTGCAGTTGCACAAGTTGGAGGAAAATCCATAGATGCATCTTGAAGAACCACCTCCTCCCATACCGTATACCCTGTCAGATCCTCATACTTGCTCACTGTATCCCTTCCTGCAGAGGCAAGGTGGATGGTGACTAGAAACAGGGCTTCTTATTGGTGACACCTCTCCTTTAGAATGTCCTCCACCTTGAGGCTTGTCTGGCATCTGTCTTACTGTCCTCTAGGTGCCAGGCCAAAGTATTTGAGGCCTGTACGTGTTGAGACTAAGAGGGAAAGTGACCTTGGGGTCAGAGTGGATAGCTCCATGAAAATGTCAACCCAGTGTGCCGCAGCAGTGAAAAACAAACTCTACACTGGGGATAGTTAGGGAAGGGACTGAAAGTAAAATTGCCAGTGTTATAATGCTTCTGTATAGATCTCTGCTGTGGCATCATTTAGAATATTGTGTACAATTCTGGTCACCATATCTCCAAAACAGCATTGCAGAGCTGGATGAAGTACAACAGAGAACAACCAAGATGATTAAGGGGTTGGAGCACCTTTCCTATAGGGAACAGCTAAAGAGTCTGGGACTTTTCAGTTTAGAAAAGAGATGACTAAGAGGGAGCATGATAATGGTTTATAAAACTATGCATGGGGTAGAGAGAGTGGATAGTGAGAAACTTTTCTCCCAAAATCCTGGTTATCCAGTGAAGGTGATGGGCAGTAGATTCAGGATGGACAAAAGGAAATACTTCTTTACTCAAGGAGTGATTAAAATGTGGAAGCCACTGCCTGAACATGTAGTGATGGCCACACGCACAGATGGCTTTAAAAGGGGATTAGACAGATTCACGGAGGATAGATTTACCAACGGCTGCTAGCCAGGCTGACTAAAGGGAACCTCCATATTCAGAGGCACTGAACCTCTGAATGTCAGTGCTAGGAAACATCATCAGGGGGAAGGCCTCAGCCTGTGTGCCATCTTGTTGGCCCTCCAGAGTAACTAGTTGGTCACTGTATGCGGCAGGATGCTGGATTAGATGGACTACTGGTCTGATCCTACAGGGCTCTTCTTATGTTCTGATTTCTTTCTACCCAGGCTTCCACCTTTTTACACTGTTTTTATTGTTTGCTTCTAGACTGAGGGGTGTTTTATGAATATTATTTCTGTAAATTAGACATTGCTTTATGATTTTTAATGTTAATTAATCTTATTTTACCATTTTATTGCATTGGTTTGCTGTCTGTGGAGCTGGGGCACATACATTGCTAAATAAATTTCTCTTTTCTTTGCATTCCCCACCAGCTCTTGTACTGGAGGATGCCAGGCATTATCTGCTATGGAAAGTTGATATGCTCTTCCCACAAGTTGATTCATCCAGGCCGCTCCTTCCCACATATTGTGAGGATGGATTGTGTGCTTTGTTTTTATTGCATCAGATTTATTAATTGCTGTGTAGGAATTAGTATAGATATATACAACTACTGATAATACAGTTGTATCAACTATTGATAATATAGGTGTATCAATTAGGAGTGTGCATTTGGATCTACCTGAGCCAAAAATATACCTGAAAAAAATACATCCCAAATATATCCGAGTTTCCTTTGGGGAAACCCCCCCCCCCCCCAAAGAAAATTTCAGATATATTCGGGAATTACTGGTAGTTCCAAAAACAACCAGAGGTAGGAACGGATCGCTCCTGCCCCTCAGTTGTTTGTCTGGTTTCTGCAATCCCTTTTAAAGAGGCTGCAGAAGACAGCCCCCGCTGGCTCAGCTTGAGGCTGGCTGGCTGGCTTCTCCTACAGCCCGCTTTAAACCGGGCTGTGAGAGACGTCAGCCCAGAATCAGCCTCAGCTGGGGCTGGCTCCTCTTGCAGCTCAGTTTAAACCAAGCTGCAAGAGAAGGGCGCCGGGCAGCAGGAGCTGAGAGCTCCACACCACCTTAGCTTTGGCTGGCTCCTCTTGCAAGAGAAGTCAGCAAAGAATCAGCTGAGAGCTGACGATCAACTCTGCTCACAGGGAGCAGAGTGCTCCCTACAGGCACAGTTTCTGGTGTGCATTTTTTTGTTGTTGTTTTTTCTTCTTCTCAGGTCTATTGGATTCAGAAAAAAATTGAGATTTCCAAAAAAATCCCAGATCCAAATTTTTCAGGGAAACCCCCCCCCCCCAATTCAGTTCAATATACCTGAACCAAAAACCCCGGGGGGGGGGGGGTTGCACACATCTAGTATCAATGACTTGGATGAAGTGGTGGAAATTCTTATTGAATTGCAAATTACACAAAACTGGGAGTGAGAGCAATCATCTTTGGAAACAGAAATAATAATTCAGAATAACTTTGATAGGTTGAAAAACTGGGTTAAAACTACCAAAATGAAATCCACAGAGACAATGCAATGTTCTGCATTTAGAAAGAAAAATAAATCAAATATATAGGCTCAGGATGGGGGGCGGGGGAGATACTTGGCTTGGCATCTATGTGTGTGGAAAGAATCTCAAGATTGCAATTGATTATAAGATGAATGTGAGCCCGTAGAATGATGCTGCAAAAAAGGCAAATGCAATTTTAGGCTGCATTAATAAGTGTACTATACAAGTCACAAGAAATAATGATCTCATTCTGATCTGGGTAAGTTCATTATGTCCTCATTGGAACCAGTAGTTGCTGTGTGTTCAGAGCAGCCTCAATTGCTTTAAGAAACAAACGCCCTCTGTGGCCAGTGCTTGGCAGATTCAACAGTATAGCAATTTGAAGCCTTGCTTTCTATCAGTAAAAGGGAGAACTGGGGGGCAGGGCCCTTTCCAGGGCTGTTTTGGCCTTTGAGGGAAGACTCATTGGGGCCAGGCTCAGCAGCAGCCACCAGGTGACTTGATACCTTCCAAGTTCCATGACTTAGCTAATCCCAAAAGCAGCCACCACATAAAAGTCAGTGTGATGTAGTGGTTAGAGTTTCAGACTAGGGTCTGTGAGACCCAGGTTCAAATCCCCTCTCTGCCATGGAATATTGCTGGGTGATTTTGGACCAGTCACATTGTGCCAGCCTAGTCTACAGGGCTGTTGTGAAGAAACATGGAAGAGAATGATGTAAGGTACTTTTGGACGTAGGAAAAGATGGGGTATCAAAGTACTACAATATATATATATAGCTGAAGATGGAGGGGGGGTACAATATAGGTTGGTGGATGGGTGGGAAGGAGAGAAGGAAGCAGAAAAAGTTGAGGAGGGAAAGGGGAAATAATGTGGTGAGGGAAAGTGAGGTGTCTTGCGAATTTCCCAGTATGCAACTGGACTGGAGTGGGTTGTAGGACCATGTAACTCTGGTATTGCTCCATCTACACTGACTTCCAGTTTGCTTCCAGATTCAATTCAAGGTGCTGGTATTGATCTTTAAAGCCCTCTATGGCTTGGGGCCAACATACCTTAAGCTCCACCTTCTCCCATATGAATCTATCTGTACACTCACTCCAGTCATCCTTGGAGACCCTATTTTGGTTGCCCCCACCATATGAAGTTAGATGGGTGGCAACCTGAGAAAGGGTCTTTTCTGTCATGGCACCAAACTTGGAACCCCTCCCCATGGAGATTTGTCTGTCTCCCTCTATCAGTGTCTTTCGCCAGCAAGTGAATATCTTTTTTGTTTCATCTGGCATACCCCCATTAACCATTACTGGTCCTCCTTTTGTTGGTGATTGTTTATGTGTTTTAAATTGAATAATTTTAATAGCTCAAACTTTTTTTTTTAACATTCGCTGCTTTGTGGACCCTGATCAAGTAGTTCAGTTACCTTTATTGGCATTAACATAGAAAAATATACAAATAGATAAAACACAGGAACTAGAATAGTCTAAAATCCATGTAAAATAAGTTTCAATTTCACATCTCCCAAATACAAATTTTGCATTACAATACTGTACTACGTATAAAGAGAGCAGCCTGAAAGAACTTTCCCACAGGGACGGTTATATTTTCATCATCACTGTTTAGTAGATATAGCAGTTTGTGTGAGTCAGGGAGCTCTACAATACCACCAAGTAGTGACGATAAAATGCAATGCCAAATATTGGCATAGTAATGACATTCCAATAACATGTGAGACAGTATTTCAATTGACCCGCTTGTACAGGGGCATAATCTATTACCGAAAGGGATTCTATTAAACCTCCCAGTTAAGATCGCTGAAGGGAGAGCATTGAACCTGGCAAGTGAAAAGGTTCTGCGTAAAGCTGGGGTCTGAAGTTGGTCAAGATAGCTAGCAGGATGACCCACAATAGGCAATATCCCATGGCTTAAGGGAGAGCATGTCTTATTAGCTGTGTTGTACAGTTCAAATAGCTCTGCCTCATATAGTCTGCCCTTATTGTTTACATTTGCCTCCAATTCTGAGAGTGGAAGTAAGGATTCAAAAGAGATGTTCAGTGATCTGATCGAGTAGAAAGGTGGCATAAAATGTTATAAATAAATAAACTGAGCCTAGTCTGGCAGCTAGCACCATGCAACTTGGCCAGACTTTCCCCAGGGAAAGGCTACCAGGGTAGGGAAGGAGGGAAAACTGGAAACAGGTGTGTGTGGGGGGGTTATAGGTAGGTCAGCTGGTGGGTGGGAAGAAGAGAAGGAGGCAGGAAAAGGAGAGAGAGTATGGGGGCTTTCAGGGAAGGAAAAAGGAAAATAGTCACGGAGGGAAAAATGAGATGCCATCTGCAAGTCCTTGCATGTGCCATGCTTGTACTTTGTATAATTGCAAACGGGACCTGCAAGGCACATGGGGGCGGGTTTGTCTCATCCTTCTTGTTTGCCGAGCTAGCCACTCACTGACTGGCCCAGCCACCTACAGTGCTGCTCCCACTCTCCTACCCTCACCTGTCTGTCCCAACACAGGGACTCAAGAGGCCCACCCCCACCACCCGAACAGCTTCAGCCCCCCCCCCCCGGTGGATTACTCCTGTGCTTACCTTGGTGCCGGGAGCATCCATGACCGACATGGAAAGAAGGAGGAGCTGGGGGGAGCCAGCACTGTGGCTCTGGGTGCCAGTGGACGGTTACCCACGGACTAACAGCCTGTCCCGGTGGCAAAATGGCCTTTGGCATGGTGCAAGGGCCTGCCCTTGTGCCAGAGGCTGCTAGCCCCTCACTGGTGGCAGGCATGGCGGCGGGAGCCCTTCCGGAGAGCAAGAACACGGCAAGGCAGGGCCGCTGGGAGGGAAGCTCAGGGAGACACAAGGGGAGAAGCAGGAAGTGGGGAAGGATATAAGAAGGATAGTGAGGATGGGTCAAAGAGCTGAGGTTGCCAGAGAGCCCAGACCTGAGAGAGGAGAGAGAGAGACATGGCACAGGCACCCGGGGGGCGGAGTGCAGGAGGGACAATGTTGGCAAGGTGGCCAAGCGGGCAGGGAACTTGAGCTCCAGCAGGAGTGAGGGAGTCCAACGACTCGTGTGACACTGCCCACATGGCTCATGTGCTTTTGGCAGCTTCTGCTTTTCTTGCCCTGTCTGCCTTCAGAGGAGAAATGGTGGGGCTTCTAGTGGGCTCTCCAAAGGCTCTCTTTGGTTGTCTCCTCTCCTTCCTACCCAGAGTAGTTTTACACTGATTGCTGTGTTTGGGGGAGATTTAACCACCCTCCTCCATTTTGAGAGGGTCACATTCTTCTGCAAATATGAAGGATATTCCAGATCTGCAGAAGAATACCCCCTATCTGAACTTGTCCCGATTCCCTGGGTCTGTTGCTATTCATGGGAATCACGTTAAGAATTAGATATAGCATAGTTCATCTTCGGTGTTCTGTGCAGTCCCTCATTGAGACTGCGCTTGTGCTACCTGGAAGGTCATTTTTCCAGTGTCCCCTCCTCTTCCCCGCCCACTGCCACCTCAGCCACTGTTCCCTGTCAGAATAAACTGCCAAAATGGTTGTCTCTTCTGTCGAAGACCAACATCTGGCTGGCTACTGAAATGACTGTTCCCTGTTCAGGAAGAGACTTCTACTGCTGCTGCTTCTCCTGCTTGGCTCCTCCAAGGCTGGCTGGTTACTAAGGTGAGCCAGCGGCCATCAAATCATTCCCTTCTCCTCCTACTGTTGGGCTAATTTTCCCCTCAGTCGCTGTTGCTAGGCAACCCAGCTTGGTTCTGTCAGGGAAAAGTTGGGGGGAGGAGAACCTTTCCAGGCCTACTTTGACTTTTGTGGGGAACTCACTGGGGTCATTTGACAGCTCCAGGTTGGGAAATTCCTGGAGATTTTGTGGTGGAGTCAACGGAAGCCAGAGTTTGGGAAGGGGAGAAGCCTCAGCTGAATAGACTCCCATAGAGTCCACCCTCCAAAGCAGTTATTTTCTCCAGGGGGAGAGAGAGATCTGTTGTCTGGAGTTCAGCTTTGATACCAGGTGATCTTCAGACTCCACCTGGAGGTTGTCTACCCGAGGCCTGGCAGCACCCTCTGGGTCACTTGACACCTGATTGGCATAACTTTATGAGGCCTGGCTGCTTGCTCCTGTTCACCAGCAGCAGACCCCCAGGACAGTCAGTGTGGTGGAGCAGTTAGCGCTTCAGAGCAGGGTCTGCCAGACTCAGGTTGTTGTGGAAGCTGAGTGGGTGATTTAGGACCAGTCACAGATTTTCAGCCTAACCTACCTCACAGGGTTGTTGGTACAGATCAAAAGGGGAAGAGGAGAATGATGTGAGCTGCTTTGGTCTCCACTGCAGAGAAAGACTGTACTTTTCCTAAGTAGAGGCTGCAGGGAACAGGGAGGAGTTGGAAACCTGATAGCTGACCAGGACTCCGGAGTAAACCAGTTAAATAGCAATGTTTTGTAAATAGTCTATCACAGGGAGTGTGTGTTTGTGGGGTCGAGTGTTTGTGGGGTCGAGTGTTTTGTATGCATATAAGCTGGGCTTATAATAAACTATGAGCTGATCACTCTATGCGTCTGAACCCAGTATATTTCACTGGTGGGATCCCGTTGAGCGAGCCAACTTCAACCAGCACCGCACCACGCATCAAGCCTCCAGCGCCTCGTGCCCCACACCATTACATGGACCATGGCTGTCACGCCAGGACATCTGCTGGAATCCAACCCCACTCACCCAGAGTTTTGGGAAACCTGGGTGGAGTGGCTAAAGTACTACCTCCTGTTCCAGGGTGGTGCTGTAAAGAAGGACCACCTGATCAGTGCCTGCGGAATTGCCACGCTGCGACTCGCCCAATGAAACAGCCACCAACTTCGTTGCAGACCTTCGCCAACTGTCCCTCAACTGCTGTTTTCCAGACCTCAAGGATGCTTTCCTCAACCAGTTTATCATGGGCATCCGGGAACAGAAACTTTGCTGCAAACTCATTGGCCATGTGGAGCTCACCCTGGAAGCAGCGCTACGCGAGGCCACCGCTTTTGAGAAGGCTCAACACAACCACCAGCCTCATGCTACACACCCGGCTTTTGCATCCCTGGCCTCTGATGCCTCTGACGAGGAAGAAACACATCTGGTCTGTCATCTAGACCACTGCGACCCTTGACCCGCAACCACCACCACACACTCCTCAAAGACAGGCATGATGATCCCATGCACCAGCTGTGGAGATGACCATGAACACCATTCCTGCCATTTCCACGATGTGACCTGCAGGACCTGTGGAAAGTTAGGCCACATTGCTTGCATCTGTCACCCCAGAGGCACCCGGAGATGCCCAGCCACTCACCAGGAGTCGGTGGAGCTGCACACAACAGCTATCCACCAACACCAGGTACTCAATTTGCCTCGGGATTCCCCCCATAAAATCAAAGTGACTGTGCTAATTGAGGGTTTGCCCTACATGATGGAACTGGACACGGGGTCCTCCATCTCCATCATCTTGGAAGAGACTCTCCTGAGGCTCTGTCCATAGGGGGGTCCCTGCCTTAGACCCGCAGGCTTCACCCTCAAGACTTCCAAAAGAATGAGGTGGCCATTAAAGGGTGGCGCAAATTTCATGTGCAGTACAAGAACTTTTGGGGAATGTTGGACCTGCTCACAGTAGAAGGGCGGCTCACAAGTTTATTGGGACTGGCGTGTTTCGCGCCCTTGGGATTTGCAATGATGGGGGTGCACCATGTGTGGATTTTAACTTTTGATAGTGTGTGCAATGAGTTCTCTGCCGTTTTCTATGGCACCCTCGGCCGCTATACGGGCCCCACTGTCTCCCTACAACTTGACCCATCTGTCTGAAGGCCCGCCAGGTCCTGTTTGCCCTGAAACCAAAGATAGATGAGGAACTGGACTGCCTCGTGGCACAAGGGGTTTTGGAGCCTGTACTTCATGCTCTCTGGGAAACCCCTATCGTGATCCTGGTCAAGCCCAATGGTGACGTCCACATCTGTGTGGATTACAAGTGCACCATCAATAAGGCCCTACAGGACCATGCCTATCTGGTCCTGGTGGTCAGCCATATCTTGGCATCCCTAGTGGGTGTAAAGGTTTTCAGAAAGCTGAACTTATCCCGGGGTTACCAGCAACTTCCTGTAGATGATGCAACCGCCGAGGCACAGATGATCATGATGCACAGAGGTGCATTTTGGGTGTGGCAGCTACAGTTCGGGGTCAGCGTGGCTCCGGGAATCTTTCAGAATCTAATGGGGTCTCTCCTTAAAGGTATTCCTGGGGACCAGCCCTTCTTTGACGATGTTCTAATCACTGCATCCACGGCCAAGAACTTAGCCAAGAGACTACGCACTATCCTGCAATGTTTTCACACCACCGGCCTCAAGGTAAAGTGAGAAAAAGGCCTCTGGGGGTCCCACAGGTCAAGTTCCTGGGGCTCTCCATGGACCCCCAGGGCATTCATCTGGCTGCCGATAAAGTCTGTGCCATCGCCAACACTCCTACCCCCACTTCAAAGTCAGAACTTCAGGCTGTCTTGGGGCTGCTGAACTTGTACCATTCCTTCCTGCCCCACAAGGCTGCGCTAGCTGAGCCCCTGCGCTGGCTGCTGGATAAAAGGGCCCCCTGGATCTGGGGCCAGAAGCAAGCTGCCGCTTTCTGGGCCATCAAAGACCTGCTCACATTGAATGCGGTCCTCGCACACTTTAATGAAACGTTGGCCGTTGTCCTCACCTGTGACGCTTCCTTGTATGGAGTTGGGGCTATCCTGGGGGGCACCAGTTGCCCGATGGCCGGGAGGTTCCTGTGGCGTATTACTCCCACACCTTGTTCTCAGCTGAGCACAACTATGCACAGATAGACAAGGAGGCCCTGGTAATTGTGGCCAGGGTCAAGAAGTTCCATGACTACCTCTATGGCCAACCTTTTACCATCACAGCAACTCCTGGGCCTGTTGGCATCAGATAGCCAGACACGCAGATGCTGTCTCCCCAGGTCCTGCGCTGGTCTATCTTCCTGGCTGGCTACCAGTACTCGCTCCGTCACCGCCCTGGGAAGGTGATGGGTCACACCAACGCCCTCAGTCACCTTTCACTGCTCGTCTGTGACCCAGACCCGGCTCCTGTGCATCAGGTACTACTGCTCGAGGACTTGCCCGACTGTCTTTTTCTCATCTCCGATGTGTCCTGCCACACCCCGATGGCGCTCGAGAGCATGGCCCGGGCACTAAGTGTCAAGCAGCACCCTGCGGATTCTCCCCAGGCAACCTCATCTACACCCGGAATTTCTCCAAAGGCCTGGCATGGGTCCCCGCGAAGGTACTCGGGGTAACTGGGCCCCTGTCGTATGAAGTATCCACAAAAGAGGGCCTGCTACTCTGGAGACACATCGGCCAGCTCCAAAGCCGTCTTCTCCCAGCCGAGCCAGGTCTACCCCCGGCGGCTCCAGACAACAGTGATGAGGAGCTGCCGAGCGACTGAGATGCAGAGCCCGAGAGGAACACTCAGGTGGCCAGCGAGCAGCCCATGACCCGGGAGCCACCCGCAGACCGCAAACTGCCAGTGGGCCAAGCCACCGAACCACTGGAACCAAGGACTACAGGGGGTCCCGATGTCCCGACTGCACCACCACCATTTACCAACCCCCCCCCCCCCCCCTGGCAGACTCTGTTCCTGAAGCTTTGGCCCCACGGTCAGAACCTCAGCGCTCGAACTGTGAACGTCATAGGCCGGCTTACTTGAGGGACTTCATTTGTTAGGTGGCTCTGAATTTAGGGGGGAGGGGTGTTATGTGTTGGGATTGAATCATCCCTGATTGAATCACCCTAGAGACTGGCTGAGCTTGGAGCACAAGAACAATAGCTGACCAGGACTCTGGAGTAAACCAATCAAGTTGCAATGTTTTGTAAATAGCCTATCACGGGGCGTGTGTGTGTGTGTGTGTGGGGGGGTGGTGGAGTGTTTTGCATGCATATAAGCAGGGCTTTGGCCCTGCTAGTGTTGTCTTGTTCTGACTGAACTCACTTAATAAACTATGAGCTGATCACTCTACGTGTCTGAACCCAGTATATTTCACCCTTCAAGAAAACCAGTCTCTTTCACTTTCAGGCAAAGTTAGGATTTTTACTAGTGCAGCATTGGCTCTTATATGAGTGCCTTTTCAGAGCTTTGTTTAGTAAATTGTCAAAGGAAGCTCCTGGTGATACAGTGTAACAGGAATATGAGCCTTTCAGTGATGAAGTAAGCAGTGTGTTTGGTAAAACACAGAGGTTATTGCTTCAAGCTGATCACAGTCACAGCTTTCTATAGCTTGAGTGGCCCAGATACACCTGTCACAGCACTGTGTGTTACAAGAGTTAAATAACTAATGTGTTTTTGTCTTTTCAGTTTCAACTTCTATGTAGGACTCTTCCACATAATTTTAATCATGGTTATTATAAGTTAGATCATAATTAAATTTGTGTGTGACATAAATATACATTTATGGAAATGACTGCATCATGAAGAACAAAAATTATCTTTGCATTAACAAAAGAGAGAGGTGGAAGTTTTATTTGTCTTTGCATCTTAGTATGTGCTCTCTGCCAGAGACTAGCATGACCTACTTTACAACAATAGCAGAAGAATCAAGCTAAGGTGGGGATTTTTTTTTGTTAAACTGTCGTAAATTGGCTATGAATACTACCTACGTGTTCATTTTTAAAAAATAGCAACTGTATTTCCGAGATTCAAGGAGGTATTTTTCCCCTTTCTGTTTAGATAATTAGCACCATGGAACCTCAGGTGTCCAATGGCCCTACATCCAATACAACCAATGGACCTGCCAGCAACAGTAGGAACTGCCCTTCCCCTATGCAGACAGGGGCTGCTACGGATGACAGCAAAACCAACCTCATAGTCAACTACTTACCCCAGAACATGACCCAGGAAGAGTTCAGGAGCCTTTTTGGGAGCATTGGTGAAATAGAGTCCTGCAAGCTTGTAAGAGACAAAATTACAGGTAAAATGGTTCAATGTTTTTTACAGTTCTTGAGATTACAGTTTGTGGTTTGGTTTCTGTTTGATTTTTTTGATACTTGTGTTACGTATCAACAATTTAAAATAATTTTCATTAATCTTTGGTATAACTATTTACACCACCAATTAAACTTTTAGGGCATTTGCAGTTTGTGATCCTTCTCCCATTTATCCATGTGAAAATGATGTGAGGTTTGCTGGGACATTCAAAAGTAGAACACATCACAGGTGTGTGAGAGCTGTGGGCATGAGAGTTGAAGGCAACAACTTGGTGATATACATCAGACAGGTAGTACATGAGTATATGCAGGGGTCCTTTCGTAGAAAAAGAGGTGCAGGAGCTCATTAGCATAACTTATTTTCATATGCTACACCACCTGACATCACCGGAAGTATGTCAGAAGGCAAGAAAGAAAGGAGAGAGAGAGAGAAAGACAGCTGGCAGAGAGGGGACAGCTACTAATCCAAGCCTCAGAAATACCACTATTCTGGGAGGAGAGTTTCAGTGGTGGCTGAAGGCTTCAGAAGGCTGGTCGAAGGAACAAGGACCTTTCCAGGGGACGGGGTCATTTTGCTGCAGCCATGACACCAGCAGGCATTCCCCCGCGGGGGGCAGGGGCTGGCACCAACTCCCGGAGCTGCACTTCCCCGAGCTCCTGCTCAAAATGACCCCTGAGTATATAACAATATGTCAGACATTGAGTAGATACTGTGAACAGAGCAGGCTGATATTGAATTTGTATTCCCCCCCCCCCCACCAAAAAAACCTCGTTAACAATAAGCAAGTCTGACTCTCTGTGCATCACCATACCCAGGAATTGTGGAATGTGAGCTTATTTTGCAATTTGCATCTGACTTGACTAAGGTAAAAAAGTATGGTCATACCTTATAATTTAATATTGTTTTCAAATTTAGCATCTTTTCTGTTTGTATAGTTTTTAAAAAATAAAATCAGGGTAAGCATTCACTCTTTAAATATTGGATTTCATCCCATTCCTAATCCTTCCCTGTTTGTATCTTCTGGAAATACTTTATTCGGGTTATCCTGTTTCTTTATCAATTATGGTAGAGCAGCTCGTCTCTTGTTTTGTCTGCTTGAGAATTGAATGGACTGCTGGCCAAGATATCTAGGGAAGGTTCTAAACTTCCTGAAATAGTTATTATTTATATAAGTGTTGGGGTTGATTACTATATTAGTTTCATGCCAGTGTCTATTGTGTACAGTTAAGAATGTAGAAGCCAACATCTGTATTCAGAGTGCTGTTAGGATTTACAGTAGATGGCTATATGCAGGGCTCATTTCGTAGCAGGAACTCCTTTGCATATTAGGCTGCACCCCCCTAATGTAGCCAATCCTCCAAGAGCTTACAGAGCTCTTCTTACAGGGGCTACTGTAAGCTCTTGGAGGATTGGCTACATCAGGGGTGCGTGGCCTAATATGCAGAGGAGCTCCGGCTACAAAATGAGCCCTGGCTATATGCAAAAACATAAGGCCAGGATTAACCGTTACCTCCCAAGTATCACTGTAGCAGCAGAAATGGAGGCAAGTCAGGGTGATTCAGGAAGGGGTTTACTAAAAACTGAGTCCCTTAAAGCGGTAGGTGTGGCTTATTCAATGGGGAGTGGAAGGCTATTTTAGCCATAAGGATCAATTTGACAGAGATACAGTGATGGAATTTAAGAGAAAGGTGACAGTAGATGAATGCTGATAAGAGGGCAAGGAAGTACACAAGAGGGAGGGAACATAGTTGAAGATGGACAGGTGAAGAACTTTAATGGCAAGGAAATAAAGTGATCTTGGGGTGTGACAGGAGAGAAGCAAAATGATGAGCATGTCCAGAAGTACCAGGTTTTTGTGAATTGCAGAGACCAGGAGAAGTGGGGTTTAAACTATGGAACTGTTCTTTCAGAGATTGGAGAGGGAAAATATAGAACAAGAATGCATAGGGGGAACAGTAATTTAATGCATGGGGGAAAGTATGAAAATAGAAATGGGAAGTTGTGAGTTTGTTTGAGGATTGTGAACAGATTAAAGAGATCAGGGAGTGGTTGAAGGGGAAACTTAGGCCAAATCTACACCTCCCCTCTGAAGTAGTTTGACTGCTGTTCTTTTCCTACACTCATTTCACACTGGTTTCAAATTTCACTTTGGTTTTTTCCCCTGGGTCTGAAGAGCAGTAAGCAACAGGATCTGTTTAAAGCAGTGTAATGCTAGCTTGACCACAAGAGGGCAATTAACGAATGTAGATGGTGTTTTTTAAAGTAGAACAAGTATGGTTCGAAACTAGAAACAGGTATAGATGGGGGGGTGTTGAAACTAGAATGATTCCAGTGGGAAAGTCAGATGTAGATTTGACCTTAGAGTGGTTAGAGAAATGTTCAAAAGAAGTAGGTTGTGATGTGAAGAAAATTTCAGGCTTAGTTGGTGATCATAGCATGATGGGAAAGTAGGGTTGCCAAGTCCAGGTTGGAAAATACCTGGGGACTTTGGGGGTGGAGCCAGGAGAGGGTGGGGTTTGGAGAGAGGAGGGGCCTCAGCAGGGTACAATGCCATAGAGTCCACCCTTCAAAGCAGCCATTTTCTCCAGAGGAGCTAATCTCTGTCAGCTGGAGATCAGTTGTAAAAGTGGGAGATCCCCAAGCCCCACCTGGAGACTGGCAACCCTATGGGAAAGCATGAGACAATGCTGTTATGGGGTTGTGTTTTTTTTCTCCTCAAAGATTAGTATATGTTCACTGACATACTTTCAGTATATGTTAGCAACTAAGCATTTCCATACCGTGTGCTGCAGGTTAGAGAAATATATGTTAGCATTTTGGTGAAACATATACAGCTGCTGGTTAGTATAAAAATAGATGGTTTGAGAAACGGCCATTGGCTGCAACATCACTGTTTCTCCAACTGAGTATAGAACAAGTGGTATGGTTCAGTTTACTCCTATAGTGTGGTGGAATTGCTGGAATTTCACATTTATGATTGATATATATATCACAGTAATGCATTGATACAATAAATATGTCACATGCCAGATAGTCTTTGATTTGAGTCTTTTAAGTAGTTCTGCTTTTCTTGAGAGTAAACCATGATGAATGTTTTGGGTATTGGTTGTAGATGTCTAGTACATGCCCTGTGTGTCATCTGATCTAAGAACCCAAATGGAACTAGGTGAGGCTTGACTTGTCTAGCAGAAGTCAGCAAGTATCATTCAGGAGGTAACAGTATATAGGGAGCAAAGTGTAGCATTGTGGGACAAACTCTTCACCATCTTGAAGAGGTAACAGAAATAGTGTTTCATCAGCAAGGTTCTGACTCCAACTGAGCATATGAATAGCAAGATAAAAGAAGCCTCCTGTGCACCTAAATTTCTCTCTTTAGCTAAGAAGTTGAAGAAATACAAATCTAATGAGAGTCCTAGGTTAAAGGCTTGTACTGCATTATCTCTCGGTAGCTTCCAGTTGTACCTTTTGTCTTCTTTTCCCGGAAATTACAAAGTAACAAGGATCTAGGGTGGTTGGTAAGATCATGAAGCTATAGGTTCTTGTTCCATTTTTGAGGAGTCTGAACCTTTAGAATCAGAAGGCAGACTAAGGCTTTTATTCTGAGTTTACTGACTTTGTAGGACCTGAGGGAGACTCCTAATGGCCACAAAGCCCTCCTCTCAGCAAAAACATTGTATGAAGTGTCCTAAGATTAGAATGTGACAGTGCTATAGATGATGGAAATTCCTATGACCTGAAACAGTTTTCAGCAGTGCTGATGAGAGTTGGAGCAGTTTATCTATAAACTGTGATGGATATTGTATTGTTTAGACAACATGACATGCTTTGGTAATATACTGGTAGTTGCTGGAGGTACACACTGGAAGGTGTATTGGGTCATTTGTGTCATCTCTTACTGTAAAAGAACAGAGAATTTATAGTGGCCTTGTTACGTCAGAATAGTCCTTGAGAAATGTATTTTATATTGTGGCTGATTCAATTGGACCATATGAAACAGTTCATATGTACAGCTCATATCTGAGAGTTGACTGGCATGCTGAAAACTTCAGTATTCTGTAAGAATGCTTAAATTGTAATAAGATAATGCTGGTCTTCCGAAATGATTTTGAGATAATTTCAGAGCGAAAAAGCTTATTTGACTTACAAAACCCTTTGAAAAAGGGTACATGCAGTTTAAATATTTCAGTTAAGTAGTTAAACAGTTAATCGCTGGGCTGCTATCCCTCATTGCTAGAAGCTTGGTATTTAAAATATCTCCAGCCTACTGTTATTTGGTAATAATGTTTAGAAGTCTTCTTGCTGGCTTTAGATATGTAGACATTTTGGAAGAGAAGTGATCATTGCCTTGAAATTATACAGGGTTAAACAAGCATATTATTTTACTGGGAAAATGCTAATTTGGTAGTACGTAGAACCAAGTTCATAAGAAATGACAGCTTTTGAGACAGCCTTTAATTTGGATATCAGAAACAGAATCATAAACTTACATTTTACTTGGGAGCTTCTGTGATCACACAGAAAAGGCTACTGATTCACACCAAATAGTTTAAGCAGGCATATTTTAATTATCAGAATAGGTTTGCATTAGGGAAAAATATCCAATTCTAGAATTTTTAAGGAAGTCACACAGGAGGAAGAGAGACTAAAAATATTTGGCTTCATTTGGCAGAGATGTTTAATAAAAGCAGAACTTCTAGTTGTAAAGTGTGCTTATTAAATTCTTCATTTACACTACCTAATTAATTCTAGTATTTTAAATTAACAGTGAAACTGGTCCCTGCTGTATCGTTTCATAGCTACTGCATATTTTGTCCAATATCTTCTTCGTGGTCTCTGTGCATCACACCTCTGGGATAATGTGCGCCTGCGCCGATCCCGATCGGTAACTTCAAAGCCAACGGATTTTTGCACCAACTCCCCGATCGCGCGCCGGCTCCACTGCGCATGACCGGGGAGGGGCACGAGGATCCTGCCAGTTCTCTTCTGACCGCCGCGTCGTGAGGATCCTTTCTCTCCTGCTCCAGTCGGTAGTTTACTTTCCTATCTGAAAAAAGCCTTCGGACTGATTTTTCTCCCCTATTTGAACTCGGACTGTTAACTGGACTTGATTTTGGAAATCCCCCCCTTACTTCACCGCTCGGCCTATGGCCCAGCGGTGGGGGTTCTTTAAGAGGTGCCTGCAGTGCGGCAGTAAAATAGCCCCACCGGACAAGCACTCCTTGTGCCTTCTTTGTCTGGGCGAGTCCCACCGAGTCGACTCCTGCGCGAGTTGTGCGGCTTTCTCGAAGCAAACTCGTAAAAATCGAGCTGCGAGGCTCCGGGTTGCCCTCCTCGAGTTGGCATTGTCCCCGAAGATGTCTTCTTCCGAAATTCCGGCGTCTTCACCGACGGGACCGACGCCGTCTCCATCCCGGAGCATCGGTACCGACAGACCGGCACCGAAGAGATCACTCCCCTTGCCCGATACTCCTGCTAAAAAGCGCAGAGAGGGCAAGGAGGAGAAGGGCAAACTGAAGCACAAGAAACCCTCGAGTGCTTCGTCGACGCGCGGCGCGCTTGACTCAGCCCAGTCCGGGCTCGACCAGCTTGACCCGAAAGATCGCGAGCGACCCAGGGGTAGATCGATCTCCCCGATGCCGCGACCGATCACCTTGACGGACTCCGACCTCGACATAGACCTTACACCTGGCAGCATGGCAACACATCACTTCAGACAAATGGGCACTCTCGGTCATCTCCGAGGGTTACAGAATAGAATTCTTCGAGATACCAATGGAACACTACTTCGTGGTCACTCCCCCATCCGACACTCTAACATCCGAGGTCGAGACCCTGCTGAGCAAGGATGCAATAGAACCAGTAGTGACCCAGCATTTCCAACAGGGATTCTATTCCCGCTACTTTACAGTGCCAAAGAGAGACGGGGGCCTTCGACCCATCCTGGATCTTCGGAACCTCAACGCGTTCATAACGTACAAAAAGTTCCGAATGACCACCCTTCAGATCATTCTACCTTTGCTGGAAGCAGGTTCTTGGATGGTGACGCTGGACCTGAAGGATGCATACTTCCATGTGACCATTCATCCTTCTCACAGACCCTTTCTACGCTTTGCGATCAGTCCACATCACTTCCAGTACAAGGCACTACCATTCGGCCTCTCGACGGCACCCCGTGTCTTCACAAAACTAATGGCAACAGTAGCGGCCCACCTCCGCCTGCAGGGCATCCACCTATACCCCTACCTGGACGACTGGCTTCTGATCGCACCCTCAGCATCAGACCTGCAAGACCACGTCTCCCTAACGCTCCACACCCTGGAGACTCTGGGGTTGACAATAAATACAAAAAAGTCCATGCTCACCCCTCCAGACGGGTGCAATTCATCGGAGCTCTTCTCGACTCCCTACAGTGCAGGGCGTTCCTACCTCTCAGCAGAGCCTCGGACATCGTTTCTCCTCAAAAATCTGAGAAGGAACCGGGAGGCGACAGCTCATCAGATACTGCGACTCCTGGGACTCATGGCGGCAACCACCATTGTCATTCCCTTCGCATGGCTACACATGAGACCCTTGCAGCTGTGGTTCCTCCGTCGGTTCAGGCCAAGCCTACACCTTCTGTCCAAGAGATTCCGCCTCTCGGACTCGGTGGTTCAAGCCCTGGAGTGGTGGCAGGTGCCACAGAATCTCCAGATGGGCGCCCCCTTTCGCCGCCCTCCCCCGTCAGTCACTATTACCACGGACGCATCCCTATGGGGCTGGGGAGCCCATCTCGGCGATCTGTGCGTAGGCAACAAGTGGGATCCATCAGTAGCCCCCAATCACATCAACTTTCTGGAGCTACTAGCGGTCCGTTACGCAATCCGGTCCTTCCAACACCTTCTGTCGGGAAAGACGGTGGCTGTCCTCAAGGGCAACACGACCACGATGTACTACATCAACAGGCAGGGTGGTACGGTTTCCCGCAGTCTTTGCCGGTTAGCGATAGAACTCTGGACAGAATGCCAATCGCTGGATATCTATCTGGTGGCGAATCATCTTCCCGGTCAGCTCAATACGCAAGCAGACTTCTTGAGCAGAGGGGGTGCATCCCTACACGATTGGGAGCTCAATCCGCGGTACTTGACCCCAATCTTCAGCCTCTGGGGTCAGCCTTCTGTGGATGTCTTTGCTTCCAGAGACAACAAGAAGTGTCCCCTCTTCTGCTCCAGGGCAGGTACAGACCCGACGTCCCTGGGGGACGGCCTTTTCCTCTCCTGGTCGGGATTACACCTTTACCTGTTCCCTCCAATTCCACTGATACTGAGGGTAGTACAGAAGTTACTTGCAGAACAACCACTAGCAATCCTGATCACACCCTGGTGGCCGAGGCAACCTTGGTTCCCCACCCTCCTTTATCTCTCCGACGGGGTGTACACTCAACCTTCCGATGAACCCAGACCTCCTATGGATGTACAAGGGTCTGGTGCTGCATCACGACATACCCAGACTGAAGCTGACAGCTTGGTGAATTCGTCCTCCGAAGTGGACCCTCGCATAGCGAATGTCCTCCTCAATGCCCGTAAACCGTCTACCCGTCGTTCCTACGAGGCAAAATGGAATAAGTTCCTGTCTTTCCTTGCTTCAATAGGACGACCTTCCATTCCATCTACACTGAATGACATCTTTGGGTTCCTCTTGTCTTGTAAGGACAGAGGATTGTGCCACGCATCCCTTCGTGTCTACCTTTCAGCAGTTTCGGTTAACCATCCAATGATAGATGGCTATTCCGTTTTCTCTCATCCCACTATGAAGCAATTCCTAAAGGGAATGTGCCGTCTCTTCCCAACAGTTAAAACCCCTGTTCCAGTATGGGACCTGCCTCTAGTGCTGCATAAGCTAATGGGCAAGCCATTTGAGCCTATGGCTTCTTGTAGCCTGCAGCTTCTTTCATGGAAAGTAGCGTTTCTTGTGGCTCTCACTTCGGTTCGACGGGTGAGTGAGCTGTCGGCTCTTCGATGTGACCCACCATACCTTACCTTTCATCAGGATGCAGTGACCCTGACTCCTGATATTACTTTTTTGCCGAAGATAGTTTCAGACTTCCACATTAAAGCGGACATCACCCTACCGGTGTTTTATCCTGAACCCAAGGACCAGACACAACGTTGCCTGCATTCCCTCGACGTTAAGAGGGCCCTGTCATTTTACTTGGATCGGACTAAATCCTTTTGCAAGTCTCCAGCTCTCTTTGTCGCTCATGCCCTTCCCAGACAGGGACAGAAGCTGTCGTCTCAGAGACTGTCTAAATGGAGTGTTGAGACGATAAAGCTTGCCTACCTCCTGGCCAAGCGGCCATTACCAGCGTCCCTGCGGGCTCACTCTACTCGAGCAGTGGCTGCCTCGACAGCTTTTCTCAAGGGCATCCCCCTGGGAGATATCTGCAATGCTGCTACATGGACGTCTCCTCACACGTTTGTGAGGCACTACGCCTTGGACGTCTGTACCCATCAGCGATTGGCGGTGGGCCGTGCAGTTCTGCAGACAGCTCAGATGTGAGACCTTCAGCACCCACCTCCAGGTATGTGGTGTAATTATTGCTCGCTATTCTCCCAGAGGTGTGATGCACAGAGACCACGAAGAAGATATACAGGTTGCTTACCTGTAATTGGAGATCTTCGAGTGGTCATCTGTGCATTCACACCACCCGCCCTCCTTCCCCTCTGCTTTTGGTCTCCCTTGTACTTTCTTGGAGGCTGCTTGCAGCGGTCAGAAGGAACTGGCGGGATCCTCGTGCCCCTCCTCGGTCATGCGCAGTGGAGCCGGCGCGCGATCGGGGAGTTGGCGCGAAAATCCGTTGGCTTTGAAGTTACCGATCGGGATCGGTGCAGGCGCACATTATCCCAGAGGTGTGAATGCACAGATGACCACTCAAAGATCTCCAATTACAGGTAAGCAACCTGTATAACCCAGTAGTGAGGTTTAATCAGCTGCTCTCCCAAAACCAAAACAACAACAGAAGAATAGCTTAGCTAAGGAGCTATTTTACCCAGAGAACTTGTAATGCAAGAAGAATGGAACACAGATTCTGGATGGAGGTTTGACATGTGGGGCTTAAAAGTAAAGCCAAACTGAGCTGGTTGCCTTTCCTGTTTTCTGGTAATGTATTTAACCTTGATTTTAGTCTTGTAACCAGTAGAATCAACAAGATTTGATTTTGAGTGCAGACTGGCAGTTCTGCTGCAGTATTTTAAAGTGCATTTTCTACAAATTCTTTGTTAAAAAGTATTTTGTCAGCATCTGCACTTCATACTACTACTCAGGGGTCATTTGGGGCCAGAGCGGTGCGGAGCAGCGCTCTGCCAGCCCAGGAGTGGGCACTAGGGCAGCCATGGACCAAATCAGATTCTTTGATCTGATTTGGCCCGGTGCCGAATTGCCGCCGAAATTCGGCAACGGCTTAAAAAACGGCTGGATGGGAGGGGGTTTGAGGGAGAGGCTCCAATCTTACAGGGTAGCTGCTGGAGCCTCTCCCCCAAATAACCACCAAGTTTCAAGAAGATTGGACCAGGGGGTCCAATTCTACGGGCCCCCAAACAGGTTGCCCCCATTCCCTCCATTGTACTCTATGGTGGGAAAAAAGTAACATTTTTCCCATTGTAGAGAACAATGGAGGGGATGGGGCAACCTGTTTGGGGACCCGTAGATTTGTACCCCGTGGTCCAATCTTCTTGAAACTTGGCGGGTATTTCGGGGAGAGGCCCCAGCAGCTACCCTGCAAGTTTGGAGCCCCTCCCTCAAACCCCCTCTCCTCCAGCTCCTCATATACCCTATGAGTTTTTGCCATTGACTTCAATGGCCAATAGGGTATAATGGGGCTGAAACTGACATTTAGCCGGTGATGTCAGGGGGCATGGCATATGCTAATAGGTATGCGAATGAGCTCCTGCACCTCATTTTCTACTAAATGACCCCTTCTACTACTAATGGTTCAAATAAGTTCTTTAAACTTTTTGAAATGATATGTAGAGCAACTGTTGGAATCTTTTAGTACCAGTGGTTTATTTCCCAGAGCTGTAGTATTTGTTTCCTTCATATAAGCTGAATGCTGGGTCTGTGTTGTGTTGATAAGCTTTAAAGAGATAATGAACACATGAAGCTGCCTTATACTGAATCAGATCAATGATCCATCACCTGTCACTTTGTTAATTCTGACTGGCAACAACTTTCCAGGGTCTTAGGCAGAGGTCTTTCACATCACCCCTCCCCTGATTCTTTTAGCTGAAGATGGCTGGAGTTGAAACTGGCACCTTTTTATTTATTTATTTATTTATTTGTTGAGATTTATATCCCGCCCTCCCCGCCAAATGGCAGGCTCAGGGTGGTTAACAACAGGGCGACTAACAACATGCCTTGCAGATGCTGTACCACTGAGCCATGCCCCCACCCCTGAATAGGAAGGGCTGTTGTTGCTAAAACTTTACAATTGTAAACCGATGGAAAACTATTCTGTCTCCAGCAGCACATGAGATAATTCTAGAATAAATGTAGGTAACACTTGATCTCATCTGCAGATCAAAGGCACTTTCCCTTCTCTCAAACTGTTGGGCCGAGTCTGCTGTAATTTTCATCTGACTTTTTCTTCTCTGGGGAAGAGTCCATTCCATTCTAAATGATGTGATGAAAAAGCTATCATCTAGCAGTGGGTGGAGAAAATATAAATAGTCTGAGTACTTGAACTGCATTTCCAGTCTTACAGTAAAGAGTTGTAAATGTACACTTGGCTCCCTTAGTTTCGTGTCATGTAACTGGTGCTTAGCATTCTATTAAAATCCATTACTGACAATAATAATTTTGCAATAATATATAACTGCATGAAAGATCACATCCTGATCTAGGGAATAACATAGGCATCTTCTATAGGTAATATAGAAAATCTCTCCCCCCCAACAATGATAGTGCTATTCCAGTATGCATTTATCCATGAACTAAATATGAATTAAGTCAGTAGTTAGTTATCTAGTAAGTACAGCTACAACTTCAAGACAAATTTAAAGAGTATATGTATCTTTATAAAGAGTATATTATGAAGTACTTCCTGCTAGGGATAACAATTTAGGGAGAAAGAAAATGCATATGCTTTTCACTTTTTAGGTTGTATGTTTATTATATTAACACAACATTCTGCAGAAAAATGTTAAGGTACATGCTAAAATCATGCCAAATACAATGCAATTTTAAATTCAATTGACTGGCAGGAGAAAGTATTTGAGACTCCAGTTGAAACTATTAAGACATAAAAATTAAAAATCTGTTATTTCGCTAGTTACTGATTCACTTATTCTATGACTATTACCTTTACCTTTGTTTACCTTTGGCTGGTAAACAAACCGGAGCTCGGACCAAATCCATCTTTAAAAAGCAGCTGCACAGATGAGGCTGGCAGCAGCTGCGGAAGAGCGGTACAGAAGGCGCAGAACAGGGATCTGCACATTCGGCATGAGGCGTTTTTGGGAGGAGCCCACTGTCTTTTAAAACATGGGTCTCTCACCACCCAGCTCTTCCCGGAGTCCACCAGCTCTGCCCAGAGAGCACATGGATGGGGCAAGGTGCCTCCCCCTCTGCTCTGCTGTCTCTCCTAATGGCAAAAGAAGATATGGCGACTTGAGTCCCGGTGTGTCTTTGTGTGTGGAGACGCTCCCGTCTGGTGCCTCCACCCACCGAGTGAGCGAGCAGAGGCTCCTGGCAGGAGTTCATGTCGAGCAGCTGGAAAGAATGGCCTGCCACCGCCTGCCATAGCAATCTGAGCAGGTAGCTTCCTCCCTGTGTCAACTCTGAGACTGGCAGGAAGCGCATGCAGCTGTGAGTTCGCTTTCAGACTGAGCAGGTGACCAGCAGAACATGGTGGGGGCCGATGAAAACCATGATGGAACCAAAGCTGGCCCTAATGTCCTCAGTCTTACGGGTGGGAAATTGTTCTTACAATTTCCAAACAACCAAGAACTCTTTGTTACCCCACTCCACCCAAACAGATATATATGTTCTTTTTTTAGTTAGGAGAGAGTGTGAACCCTTTTATGTTGCCAAGATTTGTTTACATACAACAAACCCTTCCTGTAAGCATTAAAAAAGAAAGAAAGATTAAAGTTGCTGAGCACACAATAGATAGTATTCCTTTCCTGAGACCAAGGATTCTGACAGCAGAGGAAGGTGGTCCTAGTGAAACTTGAGTGATAGTTCCATGGCCTTCTGTGCTGTCAGAATTAGGAAAATGGTGGTCAGTTTACTCACTGCAGAGTCGCGTGGCTTGGAGAAGGGATTTAAAGGGACGGCAATCCCTTTAAATGCCCTTTCCCTGTCCATTGGAAACAATGGAGAATGGGGGCACCTTCTTTGGGGGCCCATAAATTGGACCCTGGTCCAATCTTTTTTTAAACTGGGAGGGTTGAGGAGAGGCACCAGCATCTATGCTGCAAAAAAAAACAGCCCCCAAAGCCCTAGATATCCCTAGATCGATTCTCCATTATAACCAATAATGGTCCCCATAGGGTATAATAGAGCCAAAAAAAATTGGCAATCCTAAATATTTTCAGAATTCAAATACCATACCACTATTGGGATTTGGGAACATCGGGAAATAACAATATTTTTCGGGTTCAGTATACTCGAACCCGAAAAATACCAGATTTTTTACAGACCCCTAACTGAGATTGCCAAACAAGTTTCTGGCAGGGATTCCTCCAGTGTTTTGTGAAACAAAATGCAATGCTTCTAATGCAGTTTATTTGAGAGGATTGTTAGGACTGAAGAACAATGCATCAGTCAGGTTAGACATTGAATTGAGAAGACTAAAGTAGAAACACCCAGATTTTTTGGAAGTATCTATGGATCTTTTGTAGGAAGTGTCAGGAGAGTCCTCAAAGAGCACTCAGATTAGAGGGCCTAGTCATTGATTTCTTTGCTGAATTGATTTCTTTGCAAAGAGGTGCCAAGGTTTGCAAATGAAAACCATGGGAAGAAGCATTCATGGCTGTTAGAGCTATGGATTGATTTGCCCCGGTGAAGATTCAAGGAAGATCGAAGCAGGATTGGCTGGCTAAAGAAGTAGCCATCCAGTGGGAATGCAGGCAAGTTTGGTTAATTACTCCACCCCCACCTTGTGCTACAGCTTTTGCTGCTTTCTACCAATCTACCCTTGATACCACGGGATTAGCTGGTCACTGTTTGAGGCCAAGCAGGAATCTGGGAGGCCTTCTCCTGGATTGGCACTTGGGTAGGGCCCTTTTTTGGCTTCTTTGTGATGGTAGAAATAATAGCTTCAATAAATAAATAAATAAAATATAGGATTAATTAGACCTGGCCTCTGACTGGTTAGGACTTAATTTATTTATTATTTCAGATTTATACCCTACCCTCCCTGCAAGCGGGCTCAGGGCAGCTAACAAGGGCACACAGTGCCAAACCCCATACAAGATAAATAATTTAAAATACAATAACAGTAATAAAACAGTTTCAAAGATTACAATAAAGTTCTTCCAGTTGTAGTGGTCGTCAATATTCAAGATGGCTTCCTATCAGGGTTGGGGTCTGGCCCCTCAAGACCATCAGGCCTGGACTGCGTTCAGGGCCAACCCTCATTGCCGGTGTTACTCGCAATGGGATGGTACTAACAGTGGCGGCTCCTAGTCAAAGGCCTGGCGGAAGAGCTCCATTTTGCAGGCCCTGCAGAACTGCATAAGAACCTGCAGGGCCCTGATCTCCTCCAGGAGCTCATTCCACCAGACAGGAGCCGCCACCTAAAAGGCCCTGGCCCTGGTTCCGGTGAGCCTGGCCTCCCTGGGGCCCAGGACACAAAGTCGGTGTTGTGACCCCGACCGAAGTGCCCACTGGGGTATATATGGGGAAAGGCGGTCCCTCAGGTATGTTGGACACTGGCCATATAGGGCTTTAAAGGTAAGTACCAGCACCTTGAAGTGAATCCGTTTTCACCGGGCTCCATTTCAGCCAGCTCAGCCTGAGCCAACCAGCTACAGCATGCATTGCCCGGTCCAGATCTTCTGGGCTGGAGTCCGACTGGCTGCCCAACATCAGATAGATCTGGGTGTCATCAGCATACTGGTGACATCCCAGCCCATACCTCCAGGCAATCTGGGCAAGGGGGCCCATATAGATGTTAAACAGCATCGGGAGAGCACCGCCCCCTGGGGCACACCGCATTCAAGTGGATGCCTCATGGATTGCTGCTCCCCAAGCACCACCCTTTGTCCCCGACCCTGGAGAAAGGAAATGAGCCATTGCACGGCCCGTCGCTATATCCCCACATCGGCGAGGTGGCAGGTCAGCAGCTGATGATCGACTGTATCAAATGCTGCTGACAGGTCAAGCAACAGCCACACCGCCCTGATCCAGATGTCTCCAGAGGTTGTCAGTAAGGGCGACCAGAGCTGTCTCCGTCCCATGTCCTGGGCGAAAGTCAGACTGGAAGGAGTCTAAGATCGAAGCGTCATTCAGATAACTCTATAACTATAACACCACCACCCTCTCAATTAATTTGCCCAAATAGGGCAAATTGGACACTGGTCGATAATTAGCCAATTCAGCCGGGTCCAGATGTGATTTTTTTCAAGAGAAGGCAGACCATCGCCTCCTTGAGTGCCTCTGGGAACCGCCCTTCAGAGAGGGACGTGTTGATAATTTCCCGGGTGGCACTTCGCAACCCCTTGTGGCCAGTTTTAATCAGCCAGGATGGGCACGGATAAAGGATACATGTGGTTGGGCGCACAGTCACGAGAAGTCTGTCAACTTCCTCTAGGCTGAGCGAGCCAAACCCATCTAAGCCCAACCCATCTAAGCCCGGAAACGAAGACATGCAAGTTAACTAGTTTATCAGGGAGAGGGTGGTTTGCTTATTTAGGTATGGATAAGTGGTGAGCACCCTGAGCCATCAGGCGTGGTGGAGGATGCATCCTGGATAGATCATAACTTGCTGGACGGTGGGACGAGGCTTGGGAAGGAGCACCTTTGGTTCCCGGTTCCCAAACCTGGTAGTGGTTTAATGGTGCATCAGTGTAAGGGGCTGGGGCTGGGCACCTCTCAGCACTCTATGTGTGGGCAAGGATAAATTAGGCCAGTGGCAGCTGCTGGTCAAGTTTGGAGTCAGGGCAGATTTGCTAGAACAAAGGCAGCCATGGACAATTGAATATTAGCATAATTAATTGAAGATATAAAGCAGCAAATCTGAATACATTTAAATAAACTAGTTAAATCCACACTGTTGTTTTGAGTCTTCATTTGGAGTACCGGGCAAGTGTGCCTGTTTGGGAGATGCTGTTCAACTGCAGTTGCCCTAAGGTTTCCTATAAGCTTTCTTGGTGGTTTTACTGATCAAAAAAATCAGAAAAATCATAAGAACAGATGACAAATGATTCACATAATTTCCAGATGGTCCAGGCATCCCTGGTTCTCCAGTCTTATGGTCCTTTCCGTGGAAGACTCAAGGACACTTCTGATAGTTCTGAATCATTTTCATTAGGACTTTTTTGTTCATTATATGCAGGACTTTTTTTCTGGGGGAACGCACCAAAACAGAGTTCCAGAACTTCTTCAACAAAATTCTTTTTAAAATGTTTAAAAGTTCATGAGTTTTCAGAGTACAGGTTGAAAACTTCATTTCCTTCTTGAGAGTTCCGGCACCAGTTTTTCAAAAAAGAAAAGAAAAGCCCTGATTATGTGTGTTCATCTGATGCTTGGAGGTTGAAAGGCCAGCTTCTCAAGGTACACAGTTATTCTCTCCGCACCTAAATAATTCTTAGAAATCATTTCTTGTAAGGTGTACTTGCTTTGGAACATCAGTCATTAGTGCATCAGTTAATGATGTTTTTCTTTTCCTTCAAGACATTTTGAGCCCTGGGCTCTGACATAATACTCTGAGAAGGAAGATGTATGACATCTCTTGTTGGGTGTTGATGAGGGTTGATAAAGATGCATAGTTTCCTTGATCTAAAACATTTCTGCAAGATGCCTCCTTGATCTCGCCTCTTCCTGTATAGTGAGTGACAGTGTGGAGTCTGAATGCATTTCTGTGTCTGTCTTCCCTCCAACTTCTTCTGAGCATCTTAGTAGGCAATGCTGAAGGTGCCTTCCTTCAAGGTGTTTTCCCCCCCTGGAGGACATAGTATTTTCCTAAAGGGGTGTTAGGTATTGCATTTAGATATTCTGATAAATTTACGGATTATTGATGTATCTTTGTTATTGTACTATAGTACATTGTCCCATCTTGTTAGGTTGTATGTTTTTTTGAGAAAATAAAGTACAATATTATTTTTTTTAAAAAGAAACAAAAGGAACTTTCTGTATTTCAAAATAACTCCTCTTTCATCTGTAACTTTCTTAATTCTTTGAATTAGTCCAGCTTTCCACAGGACTCAAGAGCTTGCACTACCATTCTTTTGTACATACCAGTCAAATATTTGAGAATAGGCGTGTTACATGCTTGATGTTTGCTGCATGTTGACATCTTATATAGATCACACTATCCCCTACATAAAGAGAAAGAGTTGTTTGCTTCTTTCTGGCTTTTCTTGCTAGGGAATAAAGTTCACATAGCTATAGAACTCATATTATATTGTCATACACCTCAAGTTTTCAGATCCCAAATGAGAACACCTTCTACTGCTCCACTTGGATCTCTGATTCCTGACAAACTAATTGTACCTGTGGCAAATATGACTTCTTCTATCTTATTCTGTCTACTTTTTTGATCATCTTGGACCAAAGACAGAAGTAGTCACTACTTAATTTATGTCCATCAGTTTTCCTGCTGGTGGTTCCTCTCACTTCCAACGAAATAAAATTATACTCCTCAACCAAAATATAGCTGATAATTGTCCTTTCCAGTCTAATGCTGTTTTGTCTATAGCACTGAATTATTGGTTGAGTCTTTAGGAATGACTGGAAAGAATACTACCTCTCCATGTATATTCTTATAAATATATAAATGTTGATGAGTCTTATAAATGAGCTGGAAACAATTAAAGATCCTTGTAATACAGCATTGTCTTTCATGCAGTTTTCTCCTCAGGGACTCATTAAATTGATGACTAATATGCGTATCATATTTTTCTTCCACTTTGCAATAAATATTTCTGGAAATACTGAGGCGTTTTTCACAATACATAAATCTTGAAAATAGGAAATTAAAATTTTGGAAATAAATCCAGTATTCACAAGAAATGTTAAAACAAGGACCCTAACATCTAAAAATAGGCTTCTACTTTAACTGTGAACTTTCTTGCCATTTGAACAAAGTTCAAGTCCAGTGGCACCTTTAAGACCAACAAAGTTTTATTCAAGGTATAAGTTTTCGTGTGCGCGCACACTTCTTGAGATTCAATGAAATGGAAGTTAGCAGTCGATATATATAGGGAGAGGGTGAGCACTAAAATAGCATACATGTATTTTATGTGCCATCTGCTTGATTTATTAGTTGCATAGACTCTGTACAGACAATGGGGCGAGTATACAAGTAAAGAAGAGGAGCAGTACCTAAAGGAGTGCTTCTTTTGTAACTGATTGCTGGCTGTTGCCACAAACTCTTGGAGTTTCCCAAGCGTTTCACTCTTTTGTTTCAGGAGATACGTAACAGTGTACCTGGAATAGTCATTGATGAAAGTCGTCAGGTATTTGTTTCCTCCTAGTGTAACAGTTCTCTTGGGTCTACAAATGTCACTATGCATAGTCTGTAGGGGATGTGTAGAATTGCTTTTGCTGCCTTCAGGAAATGAGGCACATGTAGCCTTTGCCTTTCTGCAGCATGTATATGTTCATATATGTTTGACATGACACCATCTTCATGTCCTTGATTAAGCCTCGGTTTTCAGGCTCTTTTATGGATTATGGGTGTCTGTATCCTGTACATCTGTGCCATAGGTGGATGCAGTTGCCATGACAAACTTGTATAGTGGTTCTAGCTTCCTCATTTGTTAGGGTAAGCTTATACAGATAGTCCTTCACAATTCCTCTAACCCCTTTCCCTGTGTTAATCTCACATTCTTTAAAATTTCACCGTAAGACCATTACTGGTGAGGCACTTCACAGACAGAAGGCTTCCCTCCAGTTGTGGAACATACAGGACATTTTTCACAAGGAGTTTACATGTTCCTTTAGATGGGCCACAGCACTTAAAGAATCCATACCCAATTCCTTGTGCAGTGATACTTTTTTCCATCTGCAAGGAAGATCTTTTCCTTTGTGCTGAGAGCAAGATCTATGAAGAATTCCTGGTTGCTTGTCATGTGGCTCGTGGTGCCTGAATCAATGTACCACCCATTTGACATGTTGTTCTATGTAGCGTTTAGACATCCATTCCATTCTTCATTGACAGATTCACTTGCAGCTTTCTTAGCTTTTTCTTTGGGTGATTTTGTGATTTGTTTTCTCTGTTTAGCTCTCCCGATTGAACGCTTTTTCAGATGATCACCTGTTTGCAGCAGTAACACACCCTGGTTTCTGTCATGTGCTATATCGCCTCATTTACTTTGAGAGCTGTTTCTGGTTTTTCAGTGTCTTCATCTGCTTATAGTTCTTTTCTGTGATTACATTCATCTGTTAATTTGTCCTTAGCACATCCAAGTGTTAGATCTGCTTCTGGTCTAGTCTCAAGGGCATTGATGAGTGGACCACAGGACTCTGGAAGACTGCACAGTTATAGTGTCACTGTCTGATTGTCTTTCATTTCTTCTCCAAGCCCATGCAGCTGTTCCTCAATTTCTAGCATGTCTTGCTGTTTAGGTTTGAATGCTCATGCACTTTCTGGAGTGAGTTCCACATACCTTTAGCTGTTTCTTCTTATGTGGATCAGCTGATCGTCTTCTACTAACAGGCTTATAGTTGCCTTTCCTTGCCTGTTTTTCTTTTCCCATTCTGCAGGATCATTGACTGGTCTGTCAGTGCTTAAAATATACCAGAGGTCATATTTGCACAGCAGCATCTCCGGTTTGGACTTCCACAACTGATAATTGCTATTATTCAGTTTGACCACTGCAAACTTAATATTTGCACTGCTTGCCATCTTTCTTTGGATCAGGCATGCTCCTCCTTTCTCATACTGACTCACAGTTATAGTTTTCTTGCTATTTATCCTGGGGTCTGGGCCCATAACCTGTTGGCCAAGTTCCGAAAATAATCCAATCCACACTTTAGAGTTTGCTTTCAATGATTTCACAGCAATAGGATTTTGCAAAAAAATAAAATAACTCACCGCAGGCAACTAATGCAACAGAGACGCCTTCAGAGCACAAGCACTAGCACATACTAACTTACAGCAGAGAGAGAAAACAACAAGAAGTAGGTTGAACTTCAAGAGAAAAATATTCAATAAACCCTAAACACTAGCCAACCCTAGTCCACAGCTTCCCCTAGGGTACAAGTGGACTAAACTACTCTTTCAGCAGTATTTACAGTAACTAGACTCTTAGCAGGCTGTCGCTTCTCCAACACCCCTTTCAAAATTCCAAAGATGCCTGCAGGCTGAAAATGATTGGGATCAGTGTCCTAAGACCTTAAGAATAAGAGCGCTTTACAGTGTCACAGTGTATCTGGCTAAACTTGGGAAACCCAACTCAGCTGAACAGAAGTTAATTTAAAGTCCTTCTAATATTCTCTTAAGCCCTCATTCAGGATCATGTGACAGTGACTCTTCATATGTACCACATTCAGAATGTATCCATGTGCCCTGTACTATACATAGTGATGCCATGAAGTTAAAAAAATAAATTATAGGCCCTATAGTTTCTCCTATAGTTTCTCCTCCTCATATTGTTCAATTTTATCATGAGTCAGTCCCCCTTGGCCTTGAATTATTATTCTCTTCTCATTTAAAAGCAAGACTGAATTTGAATTTATGTGCACTTTTGCTCCTGCAAGGCTAATAGCTACTGTTAGTGCTAGGTCAAAAGCTGTATTACTTTAACCCTTATATGAGCTTGGACAATCTTCCCTGCTTGCTGAAACTGATTAAAGTAAAAAGGAATGTAATTTATAGAACTATAGAATGCTTGGAGCTGCAGCCACCTTCTCCTCATGGGGATCTACACTGATAAGTATGGAGGCCAAGCAGGCAGTATATAGCACGGCACTCTTTGAATGCATGAGGTACATGGAAAGAAAGGGGGTGTCATACAGTTGTATAGACAATTTTTTTAAAATTAAATTTTTATTAATTTCAGAATCTTAAAAATTAATTAGAAGCTTTTTTACAACAAGAAAATAAAGTTAACATTCTTTAATAATAATCTACTACAGATTGCCAACTCTATTTTGCGTCTACTTCATTTGTATATTTTAATCATTATTTAAGTTGATAGAAATTGACATACCTAGTTAATTATTTCTGCCCCTCAAAATTACTCCAGTACAAGTACAATTCTAAACTCTATTTCCCTTAATTTTCCTTATATCTAAGTAATGTTTTGTTAGGCCTCCTTAAATTTATGACCATATATTCTTTATGTATTTCATTTCAAAATTTATATTATAAGATGAAATACAGTAAAGTAAAATAGAAAGAAAAAAAAGAAATATAATACACCATTTCATTATTCTGCTATCTTAATATCTTTTCCTATAGTTATATTCTTCTTCTTTAACTGAAGCTCTTCTAATTGGTGTTCCCTCCCACTGGGACTCCAGAGCAGTTCCAAAGAAGACTCATGGATTGAGTCTTGCCCATTGGGGAGGTGTGTGTGGGGATGTCCCATCAGCCCTTCCCGCGTGCTTCTCTGCACTTTGTATTCCGGACTGCTTTATTTGGGAAAAGATGGGAAAAGGAAAGAAGAAAAAACTCTGTAGCTGCAGTCTCCTCCAATGTGATTCTTTATAGTCTTGTTTGTATGTAACAGCCAAACCATGAGTTGAGTACTCCTGCCATGGTACCGGACAGTGTGTACTCCCTTCCTTCTAAGACTAACTTGCCTGAAACCCACTGAACTTTGGAACAGCCCATCACCTTTCTATCTGTCAGAAGTACTCATTCAGAAACAGCAGTCTCCAGCATAGCCCAATGCCCTTTTTGGAACCTCCCAATATTTTAGCATTGGCTCCATCCCCCAAGATAACGATTTTGTAGTGGCACCCACTTATTGCTCTCAGCACTCCAGAAGTGCCCCAGCCTCAACAAATTTGTTGAGTCCTTCTTTACACAGTTACTGAGCATCACTACACAGGTATCTAATCTATTCTGACCTGCAGGATAAGGTCTTTTCCAGTCCTCCCTTCTGAAATTCTTTGCACTCTACTAGCTATAACCCCTCCACCTTATAACTTGTGTGCCCTTCAGGGATCGTGCCTGCCACTTTCCTGCCCTGCTGCACACCACAGAGCCACACCACACATTTTGATCCTGTCCCCCTGCTTAGTGGCATCTCCCGTTCAGTTCCGGGCAGGACATGAGGCATGGCAGCCGAGGCGAGTGCCAGAGGAGAGGGCAGCGACTGCTGCTTTCCCAGTCTCTCCAGGCGACTCCAGCAATGCAGCAGTTGCAACCTGTTCACTCCCGCCAGAACTTCTCCAAGAGGTGGGCAGCATCCCCCATCCCCCGGGCACTCATCACTGGCTGATGCGCCTGGAGCCCCATGTGCTTGGTGGAGCCTTGCCAGGAACTCAGCCGCTTCCAGGACTCTGAAAACCTCCCTCAGCTGGTGCTCCGGCTCCTCTGCCAGCCAGCTTCTTTCTTGTCCAGGGAGCTGTTCTCCACCTCACTGGGACTCCTCCACTTCTTGACCATCTTCCAAGCGCACAGAGAGCAGCATTGCCTCGCCTAGGCAGAGAGTCCAGCTCCCACCACCATGGCAGCTCTGGCTGTAGCCGGCACCCACTAGTCAGCTGCGCCAACCATCTTGCCCTCACCAGCCGTTTTGCCCTTGCCTTGCGCCTCACTCCTGGCACTCACTGGCTGGCTCTCCTGCCCACCTCTCACCTGGCTAGGCACAGGCCAAGAAAGGGGGGGTGCAAAGGCCTTTCTTCAGCCCCGTGCCTAGGCGCGGGCCGAGAAAGGTGAGGATTGGGGGGGCTGCCACATGCTGTGGGCAACGCAGAGGAGGAGGCACTGCCGCTGGCCACCCCCACCGATGTCTGCATGTCTACAGCAAGGTTGCTGCTGTTCCCCAGTGCCGTTGGGCTGGTGGTGTGCGAGGAAGGAGGTGGTGGAGGAGGTGGCTGTGGGGCTGCTACCGCCACGCACAGAATGCCTCCTCCCCTGCCACTACTGCCACCACTGCTGCCTTTCCTGGTGGGACTGCTGTGCTGCTTGAGCAGGAAAGGCACCATGGCCCGCATAGGCTTGAGGTGGCTGCTGCTGGCGGCTCCCGCTGCCGTCACTCCTGCTGCCCTGCCAGACATTGGCATTGCCACAGCCACCGCCACTGCTCCCCTTCCCCCCAGGGGCCAGCAGCAGGTGTTGGGGAGACATAACTATCCTTGCAATGGGTGCCTCCAAGGGGCAAAATTCCAAATGGGGGGAGAGAAAAAACACAACCCCCCTGCTCACTTTCTCGTCTCCCTCATGGAGATGACTCGTGAGGCTCCTCTGTCTCTCCCCCTCGCCAGCCCGCTTCCCTCGTCAGCCCATTGGGAGCTGGTCTTGCTGCTACCACCATTTTCCCCACTCCTAGGCTCCTGGAGCACCACTCCAGCCCACTCTGGCCCCAAATGATCCCTGGCTATAATGTTTAAATTGCAGTCCATTTTTAAAATTTTAATTCTTTATTTTTTTAGACAGTTTTTTACAATTTATCCATAAAATAACACAACTTAAAGTTTTAACAGAAAGTATATCTTTTCGAGCCTCAGATTCATTGCTTATCTATCCAGTCATAAAGTTTTAACCATTTGTCCATGTCCTTGTTCTTTGCTTCTATCGTCAAGTTCCTTCTGTCCATGTTATCTAACTCCGCTACTTCTAATAACTTTTCCATCACTTCTTTTAAATTGGGCACCCACCGATTTCCAGTTCTTTGCCCATAGAATTCGCGCCGAAGTCAACAAATATACAATCAGTGATACATCAATTCTGCTTAGGTCAGACGGTAAAAAGTTTAGTAGAAAGATTTCCGGTTTAAGCACCAGCTCAATCTGGGTTATTTCCCTGATTAGTTTTCTAATCTTTCTCCAATATCTTACTGCTTTGTGGCATTGCCACCACATATGGAAAAAGGTACCTATTTTAATTTGACATTTCCAACATTTGTTTTGATGATTCTTATAACACTTAGCGATATTTTCAGGCGTCCAATGCCACCTATAAAATAATTTATATACATTTTCCTTATGGGATACCGCCTTTACCAATTTAACAGATTTCCAAATTTTACTCCATTCATCTATCTGTAGCGGATACCCAAAAACTTTCATCCAACTGACCATTTCTTTACTGATGGGATTGCCTTGTGTTTCAAACTCTATTAAGTAATTATAAACCTTTTAAATAGTTTTCTCATTTCCTAAGAGCCACTTTTTATCTAGCTCATTCATTATTGTTGAGATTTTAATTCTTTTGTAGGAGCTTGATGTGGAGGCAGTGTTGAGTGTGACTGCTCCGCTCCGCTGTTGCTCCCCCCCCCCAGTTGTATAGACAATTTAATGTGTACTACAATTCCCAGCAGGAATGTGGAATGGTATAGTATAGTCCAATCTCATCGCATCTCGAAAGCTAAGCAGTATTGGTACTTGTGTGGGAGACAACCAAGGAAGACTTGGCAGAGGAAGGCAATGGCAAACCACCTCTGCTTCTCACTTGCCTTGAAAGCCTATTGCTGGGGTCACCATAAGTCACCTATGATTTGACAGCACTTTACACACATGCACTCAGTTCCCAGCAGCAATATAAGGATGTCTGTGTGTGCCCAAAAAGTGTTTATAGTTGGCTCTTGTAATTGGTCTGACTTGAACCATGGAGAATTTGCTCATCACTATTCAGACACAGCTTTCATGTCATGTGATAGCTTTGTGCATGTATATGTTCTATACAGCACACATATTTGTTTCTGGGTACAGGCAGACACCTGGGGCAAGAGGCGATAAGCATAGTCCAAGCACAGTCTAAGGTCAAAGCACAGATATTCAAAGTCCAAGCATCAAACCAAAAGGGCAGATCTGAAAAGCATAAGCCAGGTTATGGTCCAGAAAGTGCAGCACATAAGGGTTGTGGACAAGTTGCTCCTGCACTGGCTCACCCTTTTCTGGCTGTTTTTATCAGGAGTCATTCAGGGATAGGCAGGGGTTCGTTGGGGCCGGAGCGAGGCGGAGCAAAGCTACGCCAGCTCAGGAGTGGCCACTAGGGCAGCCAGGGGCCAAATCAGATTCTCTGATCTGATTCGGCCCGCTGCCGAATTGCCTCCGAAATTCGGTGGCAACTTTAAAAGCAACTGGAGGGGAGGGGGTTTGAGGGAGAGGCTCCAAACTTGCAGGGTAGCTGCTGGGGCCTCTCTTCAAAATACCCACCAAGTTTAAAAAAAATTGGACCAGGGGGTCCAATTCTACAGGCCCCCAAACAGGTTGCCCCCATTCCCTCCATTGTTCTCTATGGTGGGAAAAAAGTAACACTTTTTCACACCATAGAGAACAATGGAGGGGATGGGACAACCTGTTTTGGGGCCCATAGAATTGGACCCCATGGTCCAATCTTCTTGAAACTTGGTGGGTATTTCGAGGAGAGGCCCCAGCAGCTACCCTGCAAGTTTGGAGCCTTTCCCTCAAACCCCCTTTCCTCCAGCCCCTCATATACCCTATGAGTTTTTGCCATTGATTTCAATGGCCCATAGGGTTTAATGGGGCTGAAACTGACATTCCCTTTCTGACACACTTCTGGTGATGTCAGGGGACGTGGCATATGCTAATGAGGTATGCTAATGAGTTATGCTTATGAGCTCTTGCACCTCTTTTTCTACTAAAGGACCCCTGGGGATAGGTGCAAGTCATCAATGGCTGTAGTGACTCCAACTCACAGGCAGAGGTTGACCAGTGCTGAGATGCCAACTGTGCAGCACAGTGCCACTCCTGTACCTCCCTCTGAGCCTGCCTTCTCCAGCATTCCAAGGGTGTCATGGGCTGGGGTGCCAGTCAAAGGGAGTCCAGAACAGACCAAGGTCAGAAGCCAAGAAGACAGAGCAAAGTCCAAAGCCAAGCTGGGGTCAGGAGCCAGAAACAGAGCCAAGTCCAAAGCCAGTGGGTCTGAAGGTCTGGGTGCAAGAGCTGAGCCAAAGTGGATGTGAGGCAGCATGAAACTGACTCATTGCTTCCACGAAGAGTACTGCCCAGAGTGTGGAGTTAGATGCTGTTTCCAATTAGTCAGCTGCACGATTGCCCAGGTTTCCATTAGAACTCTGGGCTAGCCAAGCATCTTCCCTGTAGCCTGGCCTCTCATCTCCTGGTTGCTAAGTTTTGCTGCAGTCGCTCCCTTAAACAAGTCACATGTGGGAGTGAGTCAGGAGGATGTTCAGTTTGCAGTTCTTTCCCCTTATCTGAGCCAGGTGTGAAGAATGCCGACACAGGTAACTGCCAGCTATCCTCCTCTGCTGCTTCAGAGGGGCCAGCTGCGGTTTCTGCAAGCTCTGTTAGCTCTCCCTCATTCACACCCATGACAAAGGGCTCTGGCAACCCTGGGGGTGAGGCTGGTAGCTGCGGGGCCTTCAGCTTTGGATCCTGGGCTGCAGGACTGAGGTGTGGCATGCTGACTTCAGCCTGAGACTCCCTCTCTGTACCTGATGGAGTGTCCACCTTGTCTGCTGGGTCTTCTTGCAGCATGCAAGGGCTGGGACTGGCTTCCTCCATCTCTTCCTCATCTAAGGAGATGCTGACAGGCCAATCCACAGTAATTTGCATTAATAGCTAAACTGGGTATTTCTTCAGGCTTTTTGTCTTTCAGTTCTGTTAAGCAGTCAAAGGAGTAACACTCTGGTCAAGCAAAATAATTCTTTCTAGATTTTAATCTATACCAGTGCTAGTCTGTTGGTTGCTTTTATGTATTTGATTTATGCTTCTTTCCTGAGTTTTATCTCTCTGTTCCTGTCAGAAATGGCTGCAATTGCAGAAAAATAGCTTAACTGGGTGAGTGCAAGATTCCAGTGGGTAGCCATTTTGGACTGAAGCAGCAGAACAAAGATTGAGTCCACTGGCACCTTTAAGGCCAACAAAGTTTTATTCAAAGTATAAGCTTTTGTGTGTGCGTATGCAGACAAAAGCTTATAATTTGAATAAAACTTTGTTGGTCTTAAAGGTGCCATTGGACTCAAACTTTGTTCTGACTGAGTGGAAGGCACCCTGGAATAGCACCCTGATACGTTCAGGGCTGGGGATTAAGAGGGTCCTCACTATAGCCTTTGCTTTCAAGTGATACCATGGTAAAATAACAATAGCCACAGTTTTTCTTGGATAGAATATAAGTTGAAAAATCATGATAGTTTGGAAATACTACCTCACCCCCATTCCTTTTCAAGATCTTCTAAACTCTAAGAGGCTCCAGCACAGTGATACTAGTGGCCCAGGAGCCACATGTGGCTCTCCTGAGCACTGTTCCTTGAGTCACCTGCCTCATATTCCATATTCCAATAAAATGGACAATTTGCACAGCCTAACTTACCTATGAGTATTATATCAAGATTGTGTAAATGCAGGGGGGTTGTGTTTGATGCTAAGTCAACATATGCAGCTGAATAAGATAGTGAAATGGAACATAGTACCATTAAATGCTAAACCATTTAAAAATCCCAATAGTGAGAAAAGGTAACTCCAGTTACCTGGGAGCCAGTTTGGTGTAGTGGTTAAGTGCGCGGACTCTAATCTGGGAGAACCGGGTTTGATTCCCCACTCCTCCACTTGCACCTGGCTGGATGGCCTTGGGCAAGCCATAGCTCTGTACCAGCTGTTCTCTCAAGGACAGCTTGGGAAAAAGCTCTCTCAGCCCCACCTACCTCACAGGGTGTCTGTTGTGGGGAGGGGAAGGGAAAGGAGTTTGTAAGCTGCTCTGAGACTCCAAGTGAGTGAAGGGCGGGGTATAAATCTAATCTCTTCTTCTTCTTCAGATGGTCAGATGTCCTCTGGTAACTAAAGGGGTCATATTATGTATTATTGTTCATGCATATATGGTATGGTGTACAGGGCATACAGTAGTCATTTTGCTTTTAGTTGATGGAAATTGTGACTGGCTCTCCATGATATGCAGACTGAGTACCACTATTTAACAGGATAATTTTCCAGCTTCCTTTTCTTCCTTTAAGTGGATGTCAGTAACTCAAAATTCCATGTCTCCAGGAATATGTTCCATTCTCGTCAGGTTTTTTGTTGTGGTTGTTAACATACCCAGGAGGCTACTGAAATATGATCAGGAGGAATAACTTGTGACGCTTGAAAAACTGAGGGGAATAAATGCCCAGACACTCTCCTTCCAGGATTCTTTAAGGCTAACCGGGTGAATTTACCCATCCTGCTCTATCCCCCCCCCCCCCCGACTTTCAACATTCAATGCCTCCTAAACATGTTCAGTCTTCATCAGGCTGTTCTGGAAGTTTGCTTTTCTTTTTGTTAATTTGATTAGTATTTTTCTGCGTATTTGGAGAGTTAACTGAATATGTGAAAGCCCTTGTCTTGTTGATAAAGCCACCCAGTTTACTACTACATATAGGGTTGGATCCAATCAGTTTGTTTTAGTGCAACCTCACCTAATTGTTCTCTTTCATACCACATCCCACATTTTTTTGTCCATGAAGGTCCCATGACCCCAGCAGTATAAACTTTTTGGTGGTCCAATGGACCCTCTCCTCCCTTTTCTACCAGCTGAGAAGCTGTTTTGGACTCAATCCTTTATGGTTTGCCACTGTTTTATCATGAACAATTAAGAATATTTGACTTTTTCTCAGAAGCTAAGCAGGGTCAACTCTGGTAAGTACTTGGATGGGAGACCTCTTTGGAGTATCAGCAGTCGGAAGGCAGGGGCAGGCTTTATTCAGTCACCAGAGGTCGCCGTGACTTCAAGTGCACACACAGTCACACCCGTGTGCGCATGCACACACACACACATATGAAAAATACAAAAATGAAGAAGACTTTTTACTTAACTGGCATGTCAACCCTAATTAGCGACACTACCAAATTTTGCAACCCCAGCAATTTCAACTCAAAAATTACAGTTTTGATTTTGTTTCTCCCTTGTGCAAATTATACACATGAATGTTTGTTTTGTGCCATTTTCAGTTTCCTCACACTGAATTTTTCCATTAAATTAACACATTTGTCAATGTTATTTTTGTGGCCAATTGCATATAAATGGGGCAGTCTGTAAAAATGGGATGAAAGAAAGAAATGGGAATATCAACAGCATACCGGGATACAGCAGAAAAAAAGAAGATGCTTACAATGATAAGAACAAAAAAAGTGTATTCATTCATCTCTGATTTTTCCTGACCCTATTTGGGCTTGTGATGCAATTTGTAATGTACCGTATTTTTCGCTCCATAAGATGCACCTGACCATAAGACGCACCTAGCTCTGCTTGTGTCGTGGCTTGGGAAAGATGAGAGGGGTTTAAGACGCACACACTTTCCCCCCCCACTTTTTTTGGGAGAAAAAGTGAGTCTTATGGAGCAAAAAATACGGTAACTTATCTGCAAGGGCTCATCTCTGCCCAGGGGCCAAGTATATTATTTCTGTGGTCTCACACTCTAATGAGCTATAAACCAGGGGGAAATCTGATATTTCTGAAATGACATCAATAGACAGTATCTAGCAGGTGAATGTGCAGAGATCTTCCATGGGCAGTTGTACATTTGGATTTGTTCTCCACTGGTTTTCCTTCTTCCAGTCCTGCTGAGGCTTTTGAGGACATTTGCTTATAATCCAAAATGCAATGATTATTCATTGAGCTGTCATTTGTTATCCACAAAGAAATGGTAAAATGTTTCCTTTTATTTAACTATGAAAACAATGACTTTGTCCATGTGTCTTGAACGAGTACAACTATAATGGCTAAGGCTTTTTAATACATTGTTGAAGGATGAGATTAAATTATTTATAAATTCCAGCACTATATCTTTTTGCCAGCTCTTGCTTTAGGTATGGGGTAAAGATTTTGAAGAGAAGCCTCCAAGTAGCAGGAGATCATCTAATGTCATTGTCTCATTTATAAAATATTAACCAAAAAGCCTAGTTAAAGGACTGGCCAAACTGGAGCCATTAACAGTAAGTATATCGGTACCATTGTAGTTGTTTGAAAATAGAACTTTACTTTTCAACTCTGAATTCCAGCATCTGCACTGAGATATAGGGGTATGTGAGGGAGCAGAATTTGTTATTCTCAAGGGAGATCACTGTGCATATTGGCTGAACACCTGTGGGGGGGAAGGATCATGTCATAATACTTTAATATGTATTAAATATTTGTCTTTATGACTCAGATTATCACAGAGTTGAAGACACAGATTCTAATTGCTAAATGTGCAAGTCCAGGTGTCATGGCTATTATTGGATACAAATGATTGTGTCACCCTCTCAGTGGCAAAATTCATAGGCGCAATAATCAAATATAAGAGAAATAATACTGAGTAAGGTCTTTTAAAATATTTTTTGTTCTGAATTCTGCTTAAGGTGATAGCTGTATGAGTAGTACTGGATAGCTAGACAGACAGACAGACAGAGATTCTAACTTAAATTTAATGTGAGATGTCAGAGTGTATGTATTTTTTGCTGAAAAAGACTTAACTGCATATGTATCAGTTTTTTTAAAAAAAGATGTTGCCTCTGATAATGGTATTCTGAGAGATGGCTCTGAATAACAGTTGGCTGAATGCAACTTAGTGTGTATGGAACCCTTTCTAATAGGTGCTTGTACAGGTGTTTGGCAGGGAAGGGGGAATAGGTTGGAGTGCAGCTGAATCCATTCCTTCTTGCTCCCGAGCAATGGAATTTCACTTTTAAATTTGCTTAGCCGTATTGTAGAAAGGATCCCACTTGCAACACATGCTGTACTTTGTCCAGCTAGATATATTTCATAAGTAAGCTTGATTCCTTATGCTTGTAGTCCCTAGCTAAGTTAGAAAGGATGAACTTTCACAATGTTGTTTGGGCTGCAGAGGAGGGTAGAGGAAGTAGAACAGGGATATGGGTCCATGATGATGTGCCTGGATTTTTTAACTATTCAACGAATTAATGGCATATTATCAGTTAACTGATTTCAAACTACTTTTTGAGATCTGATAGTTAAGAAGAAAAATAGTTGGTTTTTATGCCCCACGTTTCACTACCTGAAAAAGTCTCAGAGCAGCTTACAATTGCCTTCCCTTCCTCTCCCCAAAACAGACATCCTGTGAGATAGGTGGGGATGAGAGAGCTCTGAAGAGACTTGTGACTGACCCAAGGTCACCCAGCTGGGTTCATGTGGGAGTGGGGAATCAAACCCGATTCTCCAGATTAGAGTGACGGTCTTAACCACTACACCAAACTGGATAAGGTGACACCTGCAGCATGGAATTGAAAGGAACTATATGTTTAAGTTTAAGTGTCTAGTTTCTGTGTTGAAAAATATGAACTTTATTTAATTAATTAATATATTTATTGACTTTATACCCTGCCATACCCCAAAAATGGGCTCAGGTGACTCACAACATAAAACCAACAAACAGTAAAAACAATAAAACAATAAATAGCAATACCAGATAACACCAAAGCCCATGCCTCGTAGAATAATATTCCAGTACCCAAGTATTATCCAGGACAACAGGGCACTGGAAAAAGGTCATGAGCAGCACCATGGACAGGACCGGGGGGGGGGGCGGCGGGTTGGATTGAATGGATTGAACGCCTGCCACCTCAACCAAAGGCCTGGCAGAATAGGTCTGTTTTGCAAGCCCCGTGAAAGTGTACTAGGTCCTGCAGGGCCCTGAACTCAGATGGGAGCTTGTTCCACCAGGTCGGGGTAAAGAAAAGCCCTTGCTCTGATCGAGGCTAAGTGGATGTCCCTTGGGCCAGGGACCACGAGGAGATGTTGATCAGAAGAGTGTAAAACTCTCCGGGGCTCATGTGGCAGTCCCACAAGTATGATGGTCCCAGGCCACATAGGGCTTTAAAGTTCAAAACCATAACCTTGAACTGGATCCAATACTCAATTGGCAGCCAGTGCAGTTGGCACAACATTGGCTGAATGTGCGCCTGTGCAGGTGTCGGCATCAGTAGGCTTGCTGCCACATTCTGCACTAGCTGACATTTCTGGATTAAACTCAAGGGTAGCCCTGCATAGAGTGAGTTACAATAAACTAGCCTGGAAGTGACCATTCCATGGTTCACTGTAGCTAAGTCCCGGGGGCAAGATAGGGAACTAGTTGCCTGCTTAGTCAAAGATGATAAAAGGCCTATCTGGCAACTGAAGTGACCCAGGTCTCTATAGTAAGCGAGGAATCCAGCATCACCCTGAGGCTCCTTATGCTAGGCGCTGGGTTCTTGCCCTCTTTTTGATATGTCTGTTTTTGACATGTGGATGCTGGACTGCTTGAAAACATTAATGCAACATATCCCTAGAATTCCAACAGAATGAGGGGCGATTCTTGTGATGCTTGTATCACCCTTTATCAGGTTTGTTTTGTTTTTACATCCATTTCTCCCCAGTCCCCAATTAATTCGAGCAGTGGGCTTGATTTGGAAGACAGTTTTTCTGTTGCAGAAGCAAATGGGTAAAACTCTTAGCAAGTATTCCTATTGTTTCTCCCACTGCTGTCAGAATAACCAGTGCTTTTGATTTACCTTCTCTGAATATCTGTAACCTAGCATGCAGAATGTGGAATCAGGTGGGTAGCCATGTTGGTCTGAAGCAGCAGAACAAAGTTTTGAGTCCAGTGGCACCTTTAAGACCAACAAATTTTTATTCAAGATATAAGCTTTCGTCTGCACACATACTTCTTCAGATACAATGGTTGCTTTCACACATGCTAAATAATGCAGTTTTAATCCGCTTCAGGACCATTTGCAAGTGGATTTTGCCATTTCACACCACAAAATCCACTTGCAAAGTGTGTTGAAAGTGGATTAAAAGTATGTTATTTAGTGTGTGTGAAAGCGCCCATTGAAATGAAAGTTACCAGTCTATACATATAGGTAGAGGGTGGGCAGCAAACTAGCATGCAGAATGTGGTAGACAGAATTCACAATCAGAGCTGCCAGTTTTTTACAAGTCCTGTATCATTTTATTTGTAGAATTTAGGAAGTTGGTAAAAACAACACAAAAAGTCCACTGAAAATCCAACCTTGGGCGTGATTATATGCACCCATTTGCGACACAAGAAGGACGATTCTCCGCCAGCTCAAAGTGGCGTGATCACACAAGCACATCTGGGAAGCGTCCTGCAGCCAGTGTCAAAGCGTCGCAAACCACTTTGAGCCGGTGGGGAATCGGCTTATTTAGCTACCAGTGAAAAGGCAGTCTCAAATGGTTTGCAACGGCCCAGAACTGACCTTTCCTGGTGTGATCACACCAGCGCAAACAAGAGGCGTTGGGGAGCGGGCTTTTTTGGGGGGGTTTCCCCTCCCATCCCGGTATGCGCATCATCGGATGACCTCGAGGGTGGAGAGACAAGTCATCAATCCCTTGTAGAAGCAAATAAGTGCACTGAAAACGACCGTAAAAAAACCCCCAACTCGCCTGCGGCTGTGTGTGATCACACAGCGGCGGTTCGCCCTCACAGGTCCATGGACCTGTGTGATCCTGCAAAAGTGGCACAAATTGCGCCGGCACAAATTTGTGTCACTTCCCGTCCGGCTTATCTTGCTCGTGTGGACGGGGCCATCGAATCTTTTCCATCTGACTTTGATCTTGTAGGCCCATAATCACATTGTAGTTTACAAAGTTCAAATGGATATCCCATCAAGTGCTCTCCCATGTCCTTTTCTCTTTAGCTAATCTTAGTTGTGTGTATGCATACTTTTTGAGCATGTACAGAGATGTAAAATTTCTGAAAATCCGAAGTTATGGGGGAAAACGTATAAACGTCTTACAGGTATAATCCTAAGCAAAGTTACACAATTCTAATTCCACTGAAGTAAACAGCCTTAGAAGAGTGTGTAACTTTGTTTAGGATTGCGGTGTACATTTTTCTCAGAGCAAAGCTGTGAATATACCCAGTATTTCAGAGAGAGATCATTGCTGTGCTCTGTGCTACCTTAACACATCTAACTTTTAGTTTTTTGTCATCTAAGAGGTAGGAAAAAAATAAAAGTTGAAACTGTAAGAAACAGTAAAAAAATAGTGAGACAGTACATCATTTGGACAGAAAAATTCTCATGCAGTCACAATAAGACTAGGAGCATATTTGGATATCATGTTAAACCTTTTACCATTAAAGGCATATGTTAATACCAAAATTATTTATGTTTGAATATATTATTCTCTAGTTCTACTCATTGTCTTGCACAAAAATCTTCATACGACAGATTCTGAGTAGCACCTTATTGTAAGAGTTCACTGATTTCACAGAATATATTTTATAGATGTTGTTTTCCGAGCTCCACAACATTTCCAGTTTTTCTGTTTGAAAAATTGAAATAACTTTCTATGGAAAAAAGCTTTCCCCCTAATGTTTCCATGTACTCCATGGGCTGTCACATCTCTATTAATATGTGTATGTGTTTTATACAGTTTACAGCTGCTGCATGCAGCAAAATTCTGTAATCTGTTTCTTGTGTTTATATCTCACTGATTGGGAGAGGAGGGATATCCTACTTGCTTAAGTCAGTGATTCAATGGTTTCTTTCTGTGTAGCCATAGTATATCTGCAATTTATGTTTTCCTATCCCTTTCTCCCTTGAATTGCTTGCATGACTGAGTTCTATTATATTTTCTTCTGTTCATGATGTGCCCAGATAGAATGTAAAAAATCCAGTCAAAATCTTGTATGGTTTCTGTGGTTACAATATTTAGTTAGGATAGTTCTTTGAATTTCATTTGATGGGCTTCTCTGGTTTATAGTCTATGGTTTTCTAATTTGTAATTTTTATACTTAACCACCATATTATAGCATTATTGAAGTTATTGTAATGATACACATGATCCTAGTTTTATGTCCAGTTTCTTAGTGACCTCATTCTCGAAAGGATAGGTCTGTCTGTCTTTCCATAGGTACTTGCAGAGAAGTGGGGTGTGAATGGAGGCGGATGTTTTGGTGGTAGTTAACAAGGCAGTCGAAAATGTGGCAAACATTTGTTTGTGTGGGTTGATCCACATCAGTGTAATGTTATAAAAATGCTTTGAGAACTAGGGTTGCCAGGTCCTCTTACTGCTCTGGCAGGGGGATTTGGGGGCTATCCGAAGAGCAACCACTCACCTGGCCACTCTTCTCCCTCCCCTCCTGCCTGATTTAAAGGGCTTCAGCTGATCGGCGGGGACCACATAGCTTGCCAACCAGCTGGAGGGCCCTTTAAATCTAGCAGAAGGGAGGGAGAGGGGTAGTCATGGGCCTCAGGCTCGGCTTGCAAAAGGGTCAGCTATCAGCTTGTTTATTTAATGCATTTGTATACCACACACTTCATTAAAATGGATAAAGCTGTTTACAACAACAAATCAATATGGCATAATGCTTAGAATGTCACACTAGCTCCTGGGAGATCAGGGTTCAAATCCCGATTCTGCCATGAAAATCACTAGTTATGTGTGCCATCCTTAGCTCCTTGGAGGAAGACAGGATAAAAATTGGAAGATAAAGCATACAACCATTAAAATTCATTAACAGTGCAAATACAGCTACTATTAATGGCATGTCACTACCAAGATTATCAGGGTCTATTTTACAGAGTTTGCAATATTCTCATTGCTTTGCGATAAGCGTTAGTGAACTTTGTCATTTACTGAAGGAATTCTTTCTCAGGTCTTAGCGATAGAAAGGCAACATTCCAGAGTACCTCTCTTTGCATTTTAAACCCAAATAACATTTTTTCCATTGCCCATTACTTTTTTTTGGTCCTAAGGCTCAAGACCCTTAGTTTTTACAAGGGACTATTAGCTATTTGACATTGGAACCAGCTCTGGTTGACCTCTGTAACTGTCAGCCTGCCTTGCTTTAAATAGGATTCTTCCCAGTCCTGTTAAACATACTTTGTGGCTGCCTCTTTACCAACCACCATCCCAGTTAGCAAAGTGATTGTGACAGGACTATACTGTGAAAAGTCTACCAATTTCATGTTGAGATTCTCTAGATATGTTAACTGTTCTCAAATCCTGTAATGAGAAAAGGAGAGATAGTTGGCGAGGTAAAGCACGTCATTGTCTGGATTTGGCAAAGAGGATATAAATAGAAATTCAAGGGCAGATAACCATTTTGTTTCAGCGGTTACGGTTGATTCTCCTTAGGTGATTGGTTTGCCACTAAGCCCCCCCATGTGTAAACTGGAGACAATACTGACATACTTTATAGGTGTGTTTTGAGTAGGGTTGCAAGCTTCCAGGTGGGGCCTGGTGATCTACTGTTTTTACCACTTATCTCCAGCTAACAGACATCAGCTCCCATGGATAAAATGGCTGATTTAAAGGGTGGACTTTATGGCATTGTACCATGCTGTGGCCCCTCCCTGAACCTCGCCCTCTCCTGGATCCACTCCCAGTGTCTCTAGGTATTTTCCAACCCAGTAATGTGTGTGATGCACTTTGAGCATTGAAAGCACTATATAAAAGTTTATTCACTAGACTGGTTTTAAAACAGACTTCTCCCTTTCCTATAGTAGCTAGTGACTGAACAACATTTAATATTTGTCAAGTTTTTCCTTTGAATTAGGTGACATGAATCTGACTTTAGGGAGGTAAATGAGCAGCTGTAGGATAAAATGATATCAGTCACAATTCTGTGCCATCTCTCATGTTATTGTTTCCCATTTAAACGTCTTTACTATAGGTTGACAGGTGCCCTTGTCACCCTGGCGGGGGGATTTGGGGGGCATTCTGGGTGGGTCACGTCACATGGTAGTTTCACTCTCAAACCATAGAATTTACCCATATAGTAGAGTTAGGCTTGCCAAGTCCCCCCAGGGGGCAGGGAAACCCCCGCTCCAGTGGCCCGCTGCCTGCCAGCCGGGATTGGGCCGCCAGGGAAACCCCAGCCCCAAATTGCCAGGCTGCAGTGACGTGCCTGGCGCGATGACATCACCCATATAAAAGATCAGGGGCCCTGCGGCCTCGGCTTGGTTCAAGTGCCGGTGGTGCAGACGTGGACGACATTCCTCGGCCCTCGGGTAGACTCGGAATCCTTCGGGTGGCATCGGTCACCTCTGGAACCTCGGACTCCCTCAGGCCGTGTGGTTTGCTGGTAGCCCTGCTGGCTCCGCCACTGCTGCCTCTGCTGGCCTTTGGGTGGTTTCATCTCCCCTAGACAGCCCTGGACTTTCGCTAGGGGGCTTGGATTTAGGCAACCCCTCGGCCCATGGTCAGTTCCATCTTTCCTCGAGCAGCTCTGGACTTGCTGGGGCGCACTGGACTCTGAGGGTCTGTCGAGCCTGCTGTCAAGCCTGCCGGGTCCATGGATGGGGTCTCAGGCAGATTTGATGAAGCATTGAGCCAACAGCAATACTGTGTCAACAGTAACATCAACTGGATGGCTGTGGCTTTTAGATCTATGCCCTCTGGGTTGGAGGTGGTAGGAAATCTATCTGGGGCAATCTGCGAAATTGAGGAGATGGAGGAGACATGTAGCGGGCCAATAATAATACTGGCTGCACTTAGATTGGTCCCTGATAGCACCAATATAACCACGGAGCTACTTGTACATTCAGGAAGCAGGGTGGGGTGGGCCATCTGGCCCTCTTCTCCACTTTTATTGGCTAGTAGTAGTTAGGATATGTTAGTTTAGTTAGTATAGTGGCCCTTGAAATTATATTGTAGCTGTTCCCACCCCTTAATTGGGGTTAAATTAGCTTAGTTAGATAGCGGGGAGGTAGGTGGGTGGGGTTGGGTGGGAAATTGTTATTAGTCAGCTTTTGCTGTGCGGGCTTTTAACTAAATTGTAGCCGAATTAGATGAGGACTAAGCAGCACCTGTTTTGGACGGTCAGTGGGTAGGAGGGCCAGGGCGGTGGTTCCATCGTAGCTGCAAAGTGGTCCACCGGTGGCCGAGGCCTGTTGGCAAAGGCCGCCAATGGATACATGAGCAGCCAAGGGATCACGGTGCTCCTGGGGAAGGGGAGGTATGGCGGTGGGACCAGATAGAATAAGGGAAGGAGATGGAGACATGGGCGAGCTCGGTCTCCTTCCAATCTGTATCCCATCCCAAAAGTGGTAGGTTGTGGGGCTAGGAGGCAGAACCCCACTCCAACATTGGTGATGTGCAACGCCAGGTCCATAAATAATAAGACCAGAATCCTCTATGACTTTCTGTCTGAGCAGGATGTGGACCTGGCGTGCGTGATCGAGACCTGGGTGCGGGAGGGAGAGACTGTCTCCCTTTTCCAAGTGGCACCTGCTGGGTTTTCGGTCCTTCACCAATCTCGGACTCAGGGGCGGGGGGAGGTGTGGTGTTGTTCATCCGGGAGGGTTACACCTTCAGGGCGCTACCACCGCAGAATCTCGTGGGTATGGAGTGTGTCGGCTTTGTTTGGGATGCCAGGGAGAGTTTGGCTGTTTGGCTGGTGTACCGACTACCCAACGCACCAGCAAGCAGCCTGTCATCCCTGCTGGAGGCTGTATCAGGCTGGGCACTTGAGCACCCTCAGCTATTAGGCTTGAGTGATTTCAACGTCCATGCCGAGGACGCGACCTCCATGCAGGCAATGGACCTGGTGTTGTCCATGGCGGCACTAGGACTCTCCCAGTTTGTTACGACCCCCACACACAGAGCTGGTCACACTCTTGACTTGATTTTTGCGGCGGGGGTCACAGTGGACCAGATTACGGCCATGGCTGTACCATGGTCGAACCAGCAGACTCTGAAAACCCAGGTGAACATGCCGCTCCCACCCTGTTTGGGTGGCAAGCAGATTTTAGCTCGCCCGCGAAGCCAAATGGATCCTGTTCGATTCCAGGAAGCTCTGCGGGATCCGATGCCCCCTGGTGGCTCATTGGATGAGCAAGTCGAAGACTGGCAACATCGTCTTTCGGCGGCCATCAACGAGATCGCTCCCCGGCGTCCTCTGCGCCCCCGTTCCCAACTCGCCCCTTGGTATACGGGCGAGCTGAGGGATATGAAACAGGAGCTCAGACGTCTAGAGAGACGGTGGCATCGCGCTCCCGACGAGGCAGCAAGAACATCTTATAGGACGTTTATGAAAGCCTATGAGGTGGCTGTCAAGGCTGTGAAAAAAGCTTTTTATGCGGCCGAGATAGCGTCTGCGAGTTCCTGCCTGGCCCAATTATTTAGGACAATTCGGTCACTGACGACTCTGCCGGTGAGCAGACCAAACGATAGAGAATTGGATATTGGCTGTGAGGCTTTTGGGAGCTTTTTCACAGATAAAGTCTTGTCGCTCCGCCAGGACCTCCCTGCCACAGTTGATACAGTGGCAGAACTTGAGGCTCCAAGCACATCTTCTGGTCATATTTTGGATTATTTCAGTCCACTCTGTCTGGAAGAGGTTGACAACTTGCTCTCTCTGGTCCATCCAACCACCTGTAGACTCTATCTGTGCCCTTCGTGGCTAATTAAAGCGAGCCACGAAGGGGTGCGAGGGGCACTTAGGGAAATTATTAATGCATCCCTGGCTCAAGGGATGTTCTCTAGTGCCCTAAAGGTGGCTGTGGTATGTCCCCTCCTAAAAAAACCAACACTAGATCCGGCCGAATTGGCCAACTATCGGCCGGTATCTAACTTGCCCTATTTGGGCAAGTTAATCGAGAAGGTGGTGGCAGACCAGTTGCAGAGCTTTTTGGATGACACCTCTGTGTTAGATCCCTTCCAGTCTGGTTTCCGACGAGGCCACGGGACGGAGATGGTGCTGGTCGCCCTCACAGATGACCTCCAGAGGCATTTGGATCAAGGTGGTACGGCGATGCTGATGTTGTTGGACCTGTCGACGGCGTTCGACATGGTCGACCATCAGCTACTAGTCCGCCACCTCGCCGATATTGGGATCCAGGGGTTAGCTTTACAATGGCTTTCCTCGTTTCTCCAAGGTTGGGGACAGAGGGTGGCGATAGGGGAACAGCTCTCCCAAAGACATCTGTTGGTGTGCGGTGTCCCACAGGGAGCAGTACTTTCCCCTATGTTGTTTAACATCTGTATGCGCCCCCTCACCCAGATTGCCCGGAGACATGGGCTAGGGTGTCATCAGTATGCGGATGATACCCAGCTCTATCTGTTGCTGGGTGGTCAGTCAGACTCCAGTCTTGGTGATCTGGACCTGGTGTTGCAAGCCGTGGCTGGATGGCTCAGGCAGAGCCGACTGAAATTGAATCCGACGAAGACGGAGGTCCTATGCCTGAGTCAAAGTGGACCAGGGGTAGGGATCCCTCTCCCAGCCTTCGACGGGGCACCGTTGGTGCCAGCGCCGTCGGTCAGGAGTTTGGGAGTGCTCCTGGACCCCTCGTTAACAATGGAGGCCCAGGTAGCAGCCACTGCTAGATCAGCTTTTTATTATCTACGGCTGGTCAGGCAGTTGGTTCCCTTCCTTGAATGCAATGAACTGGCTACAGTGATCCACGCTTTGGTCACCTCAAGATTGGACTACTGTAATGCTCTCTACATGGGGCTGCCCTTGTGCCAAATCCGGAAGCTGCAGCTAGTGCAGAATGCGGTGGCGCGGCTGTTGATGGACCTTCCTGTGCAGGAGCACATCCAGCCTGTGTTAAAAGCACTGCACTGGCTGCCTATAGCATACCAGATAAGGTTCAAGGTGCTGGTGCTTACCTATAAAGCCCTATATGGCTCGGGACCTATTTACTTGAAGGACCGCCTCTCCCCATATGTTCTCCAGCGAGCACTACAGTCTGGTTCCCAAAATCGTCTGACCCTCCCAGGGCCAAAGGAGGCTCGGTTGGCGAGTACAAGGTCCAGGGCCTTTTCTGTGGCGGCCCCGTACTGGTGGAATGAGCTCCCGGATGACATCAGGGCCCTGCGGGACTGTTTACAATTCCGCAGGACCTGCAAGACGGAGCTCTTCCACCAGGCTTTCGGATAGAGGCCACCTAGCACTGATATTTATATCTGGCCCTGGACCAATTTTACCCACCAGTTGTAGCTGTTCTAAGGTTGCATTCAGGTGCTGCATTGAATGATCAAATTGAAGATACACCATCTGATGTTATGTTGGTTTATATGTTTTAATGTTTTAAATTATGTATGGAATATTGTTGATATGTTGTTAGCCGCCCTGAGCCCGCCGTATGGCGGGGAGGGTGGAATATAAATCGCATGAAATAAATAAATAAATAAATAAAAACAACTTGTATTTTAAGAAAGTCTGGATAAGAAGCACAAATAACAGAGGTTAGACAGGATTAAAAATTTTATGAGGTATAGCTTCTATAATCAGCAGAGAAAAATATTCAGAAGATGCAGTAGTAGAATCAGATTATTTCCTTCTTGGCATTGTGAAATTTTATATAAAATAGTTATATACCTGCATTTCTTTAGGGCATCCTGGACCAAAGGCAGGTATATGCTTCTCAAGAGTTGGTACATCAACTTGCCATTTTTAAAAAACATTGTGGTTTTTGGACCAAAAAACCATCCAAAGGACCCTGTGAGTACTTCTGCATATGCATGGGTAGAAGGAGGTCTGTAATTTCTGCCAGCCTCCCCACACCTTCTGCATCTGCTTGCACCATGTGAAATCCTTCTCCAGATGTTCTGCAATCCTCAGGCACCTCAGATGGCTTTTTGGGAGACACAAAGGTCTTAATAGAAGGATACAAAATAAAAGCTTAGATCTGTTTGGAAAATCATGCCCCACCCTTGGATTTTGGCCAGAGTCTAGGACTATCTCAAGCTATACTGTCTGTTGGTCTGCTATGATTGTGGTATTGCACATTCAGTATGTAATATTTTTGTTGGTCTGTTATCTCATTCAGTTGTTCATGATCTAAACATGAATGTATTTGGTTATTCATAAGTGTTAATTCTGAAGGCAGTCAGTGTTATGAGATGTAAGAGGCTAAGGCTGAAAACATAGATTGCAGGGACCTTTGTATTTATTTCTTCTACTTTTTTCTTTAAAAAAAGAAAAACTATCCTTGGCAGGCTGCAAATCATAGCAATAGTCTTCATTCTTACCAAACTGCTTTTTCAGCAGGTGAGGGCAGAGATGGGGGAGGGAATGCTTTACCAACCATTTTTTTAGTATTTTTTTTATCCAGCATTGAATGGTTAATTGGTTCAGATCTAGTTTCTATGCTTTTCCAGATTCTGGCCCAAGTGTTTGATAGTTCCTGTAGGTTACGCCAGCAGTGCTGATGTAACTCCAAAATCTGCCCCTATGTTTTCCACTGTCTAAACATTGCACCACTGAAACAGCAATTGCAATGCATACTTCAAAATGTTACCTTCTGGCATTTATGTGGCAGGGCAGGTTGGGAATACGGAACCTTTTCATAGTGTCACAATGTGAACATTTCACTGGAATCTATATCCTCTTAATTTGGTTTCTTTTTGTGTTTGAGGAGCATCCAACAACCAATAGTACACATTCATTATGCATTCATTATGCCATGTATTAAGTTGATCAGCAAGCAATTTTTGGATAAAACTTCAGCAAATGAATGTGAAGTTTGATGAAACTGAAGTGTTCTAAGCTCAGCTGCAGACAAATAGTAGAGGTTGAGCTTGTCTGGATATTGAACCAGAATTGCAAAATGGTACAAATCTGCACCAAAATTGGTTAGTTTTGTTTTGGGAATTCACTAATTTTATACAAATGAGAATAGTTCCATGGAGCTGTGGCTGTTATTCTTCAGATATTGGTCATGACATTTTAAGCATTAGGGCATAAGTGTTAATGACATGGGGTTTCCAGTCTCTTAGGCACTAGCTACATCTTCTCTCTAATAATAAGTGATCCCATTAGACATAAACACTCCCCCTTTTATTTTGTCTAGATCCCATATCAGTTGCCTTACTTCACTGCACTCCTCAAGGGTAGCTCGGTTTTTAGTTAATGCAGAATACTTAAGCAATAACTGTGCTGACAGCATCTCTGATTGTAAAAACAGTTGTACTGTTTTGGCCTCCCCAGCATCAACCCATGAGGCAGCATGAAGAGCGCAGAATAATCATCTGTCCTGGCATGTAATATTCTGCCATTTCTCTTCATGTTTGCTCTGTCACTGTCAAGTCAGCAATACAGCACTGAGCAGTTTCAAACTTCTTTATCAGCTTTTAGATGTTAGATTTTAGCTCTAATTTTGGATTTTAGATCATTGCTACTTGTGACCTTTTAATGTAGACTGCTTTCCTGCTGAAATCAGTACATAATTATTGTAAATAACTTTTCAGCCAGTTGAGACAATAACCACAAGATTTCTAAAGGTTTCTCATTTTAAAGATTACTGATGATCATTACTTTGACTTAAGTAATTTGTATATATTTCACTTTAAACGGAAGCTATGTTGCTACTGTGACTGATTCTGTAATCTTATCAATTAAATTATCATAAACCTGTGCATTTTCCCCACTGCTGCCTGTCCCTTTTCTTCTTTTCTCTTAATGTGAATCTCATAGAAGTGTAGTGTGAGCACTTCAGTAAATCTTAGTTATATTAATGTATATAGGGTTGCCAGCCTCCAGGTGGGGCCTGGGGATCTCCTGCTTTGACAACTGATCTCCAGCTCCCCTGAGGAAGATCAGCTTCCCCTGGAGGAAATGGCTGCTTTGAAGGGTGGATTCTATGGCATTGTACCATGTTGAGGCCCCTCCCCTCCCCAAACCCCACCCTCTCCTGGATCCACCCCCAAAGTCTCCAGGTATTTTCCAACCCTGACCTGGCAACCCTAAATGTATATCATTCACAGTTTTAAGGACACTATGGAAAATCCTTAAAACACTATGGATGCTAGAAAACTCAGCAACTTGTTCAATGCAAATACTCCCATGATTAAAATATATAATATATATTTCTGAGTAGTCCTCCTTGACAGCTGTGGGGTGTATGGGCATATTTTCTGACTTGAGAAGCAAGTGTTAGGTGGAAAAGGTAATCCGAGAACAGGCTTTCAGTTCCCCATTTGGAAATCGTACGCTTGTGCTGCAAAGAATACTGAGTCCTTTTTTTTTTGTTTCTTATGTTTCAACAGGGCAGAGTTTAGGGTATGGATTTGTTAACTATATTGATCCAAAGGATGCAGAGAAAGCCATTAACACTTTAAATGGACTCAGACTCCAGACCAAAACCATAAAGGTAAGAGAATACAAAGAGTATTTTGCTAAATTCAGGACGAAGAGTGTAGTTAAGACAGTGTCTGGCTATCTCATCAGTTTAGCATTCTCGACAGCCCAAAGAGTGTAGCTAGCTCTTATTTTATAACAAAAGAAAGGCATATAGTAGATGCCATTTTTGTTCTTTTCAAATTGCTACTATTTTTGTTCATTAAAAACAAGCAGGAAAATCTTTAAATGGCTATATTAGAAAGTGAACCTTAAAAATCATAGCAGATTTTTTTTAAAAAAATTGTTTGTTTGGTAGATGGCTACAACACAGGGTTTTGTTGCCCATCATCTCACCGTGAAATTTCTGACTATTCTGTAGGCAGCTGGTTCTCAAGATAGATTTGTAGTTAGCCTCAGATAAGTATGATCAAATCCAAGTTTTTACAAGATCAAGTACCAGTGTCCAGTAGCACATTGATCCCCCTCAAATGTTGTTCGTCACTGAATTTGTTGCCAGAAATAAAAACTTCCTACAGGAAACAAAGATCAAAAGATAGCAATCATATATTTTCCTTTATTCCGTTAGTTTTCCTGTACCATATTTCAACATGGGAGAAATTGTAATATGCAGTAATGTTGTCCCTATTTTGGAGAGGTCATTCCTTCCGCTCTGCTAATTGAATCATAATAAAGCCACATGCATGTTGTATTGAATACAAAAATAACAGTTATTTAATATATAAGCATATATTTTCCAAATCATTCTAAACGAGTGCAAGTACAAACATCAGTATCTTTTCCACTGAATTTACTTATTATAGGAGCACCTCCAGTGACATATTTCACATAAATGAGTTGGAATGAAATAGCAAAATGAACTATTCTTATCAAGTTCTAAGAATTAAAATGTAATTCTGGGCCAGTAACTTATTTGCTCACTTTCAGATTTAAATTTAGGTTTAAGTTGCTTCCTTTGCCTGTTTTTCAAGCATGCCAGCAAAGGGGAAATGTCATCCATTTTTTAAAAAATCCAAATTACTACAGCCTGTGTTTTAATGAATCCAGTTTGCTCTGGATTAAGAATCATGGTGGTTTTACTGCTATGATCACTTCTGTGCATGATGGTTCTCCTTGAAGGCTTGGTAATTTTCCCACCTATATTGTAACTGCTTTAGTTGTATTATTGGTCCAATGCTGTAAGCTCAAACTAAGGCTGGGGAAACACCTGTTGGTTGGCAGAATCCTAAAACTCAAAATGTTATGAACTAGCATGTGTCATTTTGATATTAGCACCCTCCTTCAAATGCTTGCATATAGATAGATGCTCTAAGATCAGGTTTTCACTTTTCATACATGAGCCATAAATGATTTCAGTCTTCCAGTGAAAAATCATGTCATTGTTATGCTTTGATACTCTTAACGATCTTTTCACATTTTAGGGGTGTGTGTGTTTCTTGATCCTAAACTTTATTTAATTCAAATAGTTTTGATATTTTATTATGTTGGATAGTTACTTTAGAGGCTCTGAAAGTGGAGATTTGGGTTCTGGAGTTATAGAGATTGTTGTCTGTAAGCTCATTCAGGAAAAGCACAACCATACTGTCTAGGTCAGGATGGGGGGAGCATTCATATGGTTCTTAAAAACCTACTTTTCCCGTTTTCTGGTGACTCTTGTTCTTGATGGTCAGCGTGAGAGAACAGAAGAGTCCAGGTTTTACCATCTCAGTTCATTTGTTCATGTACAGCTCCTCTGTCCCCTTGTAACTTTCCCCATCATGATCCAGCTATTTCTGTCAAAACTCACTAGAGGATTATGTTAATAATCCTGTTCTTCAGGGTGATTTTTAACCTGGCCGCATATGTACTAGGAAGGGGGGGGGGGGGGGAGTCAGCATAGAAAGGATAGTCTAAAAACATAGGATTTTCACAAAGCCCTCAGTGCATTTACTGTGAAATTACCATCTACCTAGCTTGGTTTTAAATATTAATTGGACCACCCTTACCTTGACCACTAACAAAAATAATTCCAGGTGTACCTTGAACTTAAATTTATATAACCTATAAATTTTAGTCCTATTTTATTTTATCTTTTAATACTAAATATGGGGAAAAGAAACTGCACAGAGGTAGTAAGATAAGGTGATCGTTGATATGTTTGAATGGGCTATTCCCAGTTTATTGAAAAGTGTGTGAATATTTTGTGTTTTTTTTAAAAAGGCACCTTTTTACCACAAACAATAACATCACATTAGGAAGAACGCTAGACTAGAACTCTTGTGCTAACTTTCTGTAAGCGGGGAATTTTTGATGCAGGGAAGCATGATCTCCCAACTGTATTTTGAAGTGGTATGTTACCCTGTAGACCAACCCCTAAAACCCATAGATCTGCCCTGAAATAGGAGTGCAGAGCTTTCTTAGAGTACCTTCAGAATAGCCATGATTTTGATTGAATGAAGGTAGAGTTCAGTTCCCTAAAGTTATTTCAAAAATAAGAATAGCTAATAATCTGTATATAGAGAAATACATAATCCAAGTATGAAAATTTACTGCTGGAGAATGTACAGGTTAGAAATGTCGTTGGTAAACACCCACCTGAAAAGTGGCATCAGATTATCCTGAATAAGTTGATAAACTTTATTTTCTGTATTCAACAATTTTATATGCTGTGTATCCCTCATGAGGTCCATTGCCCTGTGGTTCTTAATGTTCCTCCTCCAATTGTAATTTTTGGGGAATATTGGGGGGGGAAATATATTATGGTTTGGAGTGCTTTTTACTCCAATTTCACATATAGCATGAAACAAGCAAAATGTGATGTTAATATTGGCAAAATGTCATTTCTTTTTACTTTCTTCCTAATTTTTATTGTTGTTATATAATAGTATTGCCAAAGTGATGTGTTGTTAGGGTACTAGGGAGTGCAAGGGGCTCATCCCAAGGCAAGACAAAAGATCAAAAGTAGGTGCGGGTCTGTGTTTCTGAGTAGTCAGAAGAGTGCAGAGATGTGGGGTGGAAATTTTTCCAATGCTTTATATTTCCACAGCAGATCTTCCGTTTCTCATTATTCATTGTTTCATAAAATAGTAATGATGAATTGATGCCATTGCCAAGCAAGCTTGACTGCTTAAAAGTTGTAATCCATATTTTTCAGGGTATTCCTAGGAATTGTATGAGTATGTATTCAGAACACATGTTGTAATTGTATGAGAATTCATACATACAAGTGAGGACCCATGATAGTCATGGGGTGATCCCTTCTCCCACTTAGCTGTGGCTCTGGCTCCCCCCATCACTGCCGCCTGCTAGCAAGCCTGACATGGTTCCCAGCCAGCACAGTTCAAGGCTTCCACAGTCAGGTCCTGCTCCTCCCCACCATTGGTGCCACTGGGTTTGTCACAACTCATTCCCCTCACCCTCACCACCAGAGAGCCCAGCACAGCTGCTGACCTCTGCTGCTGGGCTCACCACAGCTCCCTCTTCCCACGTCATTGCCTGTGCTGCCCATAGGCTTGCTGTACCCCCCAGGCCTGCCACCCACCCCACTCCTGCAGCTGCTGGCAGGCACAGTGCTGCTCCCTGCCCCCACCACCATCACCAGAGGAGGTAGTTTCATTGCACATTTTGTTTTGAGAAGGTTTAAACCCCCCAATGTATTTTTTTTAACATTTTCAAAATTTTCTGCAAATTTGGGGAGTTTCCCAAGTCTGCAGAATTATCTGTTTTTAGTCAACATGAGCCTGATGTGCTGATTTAAGTGTCTGCAGATTGGCCCACATATAACTATTAGAATTTAAGATTTGTAAAATGAAGGGAAGAGGGATAAAATCACAAACGTGTATGGTAATTCAAGTAAAAGATGAGTTCACCTAACTGGTTGTGCAAGAGGATGGGTCCTCACTTGCCATTGGTCCTCACTTATCATGGGTCCTCACTTTAGCTTCAAAACCAAAGCTAAAATACTAAAATGGTGAAAATGGATATTGTAATCACCAGCCTCATGATCTGGAGCTAACAAGTGATGCTATGGAGAGTGACAGTGAAATTGAGGTTGCCTTAGTGACCTTCATGAAAGAGTTCAGTTTTGTTGAAGTAGATGAGTGGACAAGCATACCATGTCTTGTGCTGTTTTTTGGGTGTGCTAAAATTAGTGTATCAGTAATTTTTTTTTAATGCTTATGGGTTATTTCTTTAGTTTAAACCATCTAAGAAATACATCATATCTTCAAATATTTGTAAGTCTTATTCCAATAAAAAATAACTTCCACCTAATACTTTGAATGTGATTTAATGTAACATTTAAATGACACTTGATTCACTTTTTTCTAAGCAAATATTTCAGTTCAAGTGTTTGTTGCTATAGGAACATCAAATCAAGACAAGGTATTATTAAAAAAATTGTTTCCTAAATATAGGTCAAAATAAACATGCTAAATCAGATCATGGTCTATGTACGGCATTGGAAAATCTCTCAATTTATTTTTTTCTGGAAACTGCAAACCCACACTAAAAGGATGTGGCAACAGATGTAATCACAGTTAGGCAAGTACCAGTATCCAGGAATGCAAGAGGTAGATTAGTGAAGTAGTAGCTGGGTAGCAAGCTGAAACTCATTTTGGGCCAGGTTTGTTTCAAGTTTGACAGCTAGGTAGAATGGTAGAAGGTCCAGTTTGAGTTCATCATCGTAGGGCTGCCATTCCCCGGGGGGGGGGGGGGTTGCCTGCTTTTAGGGCCCCCGATCCACCAGTCCAGGTTCAGCCAGCAGGGGGAACCCTGCCCCCAAAGTACTGCATTCAGGCCAAAGTGCCCAGCGCTATGATGTCACCCGGAGGTGACGTCATCATGCAGGGGATGTTGCGTGAGGATGCTCTATCATTTGAGGGGAAATTCTATGCTTTTCCCTTAAACGATAGAGGCCCCACCCACAACATGCCCTATGTGATGATGTCACTTCTGGGTGATGTCATCACAGTGCTTGCACTTTGTGTGCACACCAAAGAACTCCCAAGGAGGAGGAAGAACCCCCCGCTGGCAGCCTGGTAAGACCTGGCAACCCTACAACATGGGCACGTTACACATACCTAATAAAGAGTTGGGGAGACAGGTACTGGAATACTCTGCGATTCCCTCAAAGATTTATATTTCTCTGACTGATTCTGTTCAATCTCTACATCAGATTTGTAAAGTGCACTTTTTGTTTAGGCAACAATATATAGTTCAGTGCTTATTACTCATTTCTCATAATTTTGCCAATTTACCTGGGACTCTGAAGACAGAGAATTTGGTTTGTAGTTACAACTAAACTTAATAGAAATGAATGCAAATGCTAGTGCAGTAGCCATGTTAGTCTGTTTCATCAACAACAAAAGTTTTGTGGCACCCTAAAGACTGACTGATATATTATAGCATAAGTTTTCATGGGCACAAACTATCTTTTGCAAATGCATGCACTCTATCAATCTGATGATGTGGACTTGTGCCCATGAATGCTTCTGCTACAATAAATCTGTTAGTAATTATGGGGGTCACAAGTCTTTTGTTCTGGGAATGATTTGGGAGATATACTACTTGCAAGAAAAAATTCAGTCTCCTAACAATATGGTCCAAATTCAACATGTTTGGTTTTGTTTGTCTGAGTAATAAAGTAAATCAGAAAGATGGCTGTATACAGTGAACACAGGCTAGAAGTAGAAGCAACTTAAGTAGGGTAAAAGGAATAATGAAGCCCATTTTAATTTTCAGAATGCCAGAGCCGGGAAAGTACAGTGGTTAAAAGTATTTTTTGAAAAGCAGAACTTAATTTTTGGTGCACACTCTAGTCCTATAGCTTCTTGCAGGGAAACACAGTAGGGAGAAAGTGTCGGTTTTCTCCTGCAAAATGGCTTTTTTCTCAGCTGCTTGCATTGTTAAAGGAAAAGATCTCTCAGTGTATTATGTTGTTGCTGGTTTCTTGAATACTTGCCGCATAGTTATCTCAGGATGTGCATATAAGGTATAATTCACATCCCACTGAAGTCAGTGGCAAAGTCTAGTTGATTATAATGGCTGTGGATTGCAACTATAAAACTTAATATGACAACCAGTGACAACCATTCTTTTGGCCATCATAGCTCTTTTCCCTCAGAATTCTGTTCCTTTGCTATTGACAGAATATGATTACATACAATTTTTGCTTGTCAGGAAAATGTTCTCCTGTAGCAGCTTTAACTACCATGGTGCTTGATCGTATAAATATTCCTGACTTTAGCATTAGTTAATGTTGATGGTATACCAATGGTAGTGCTATTTGTTGAAAAAAATGGTTGCATATTTGTGATCCAAGCAAGTACTTTTGTTCTTTCCAGTTGTACAACAAGCTGATAAATTGCACAAGGGCATGTGATTAAATTTGGTCATATAAATGTCTGTTATTTAAAACAAAATACATCGCTAGTATTTGGTGTAGTTCAAATTCTTCTCCATGTGTTATATTTGGCATTATGTCAGAGACTGCTGTAATTGGTCAAAGCATTTTTCTGCAGCTGGAGCTGTTGCAATGCTAAGAATATAAGAAAAATTAAGTAACTGATAATCACATCTTATTAGGATAGCAAATCCTGGATAATACAAAATTGCCATCTCTGAGAATACAAATTTGAAATACACTTAACCACAGATTTGTCTTTATATGTCCCTTATAGCTTTTCTTTCTCTGTTGTGGCATAGGTCATGTATTTGGACTTCTCATGGGAAAGGCGCCAAGCACAGTAGTCTTATCTTTGAACACAGGGAAATGTTTGAAAAGCATAACAGGCCAGAACCCAGAATAAATTAACAAATATTAATAAATAATGTTAGAAATGAAATAAGCCAAGGGTCATACGATCCATTTCCCTGTTCATAGAATCATAGAGTTGGAAGAGACCTCCAGAGTAATCTAAACAACCCCCTACACAATGCAGGAAATTCACAAAAAAAACCCTCCCCTCACACCCCCAGTGACCCCTGCCTCATGCCCAGAAGATGGCAAAAAAACTTCCGGGATCCCTGCCAAACTGGCCTGGAGAAAAATTGCTTCCTGACCCCAAAGTGGCAATCAGCATTTCCTTGGGCGTGTAAGAAAGGGCCATGAGAACTAAACACTGATGCAACCTTTCCTTTCCTCATTTTCATGATCTAAGTTCACAGAATCAGCATTGCTGTCAGATGGCCATCTAGCCTCTGTTTAAAAACCTCCAAAAAGGAGAGTCCACCACCTCCCGAGGAAGCCTGTTCCACTGAGGAACCGCTCTAATTGTCAGGAAGTTCTTTCTAATGTTTAGCTGAAAACTCTTTTGATTTAATTTCAACCCATTGGTTCTGGTCTGACCTGGGGCAACAGAAAACAACTCAGCGCCATCCTTTATATGACAGCCCTTCAAGTACTTGAAGATGGTTATCATATCACCTCTCAGTTGTCTCCTCTCCAGGCTAAACATACCCAGCTCCTTCAACCTTTCCTCATAGGACTTGGTCTCCAGACCCTCACCATCTTTGTTGCCCTCTTCTGGACACATTCCAGCTTGTCTACATCCTTCTTAAATTGTGGTGCCCAAAACTGAACACAATACTCTAGGTGAGGTCTAACCCGAGCGATACCATCACTTTGTGTGATCTGGACACAATGCTTCTGTTGATACAGCCCAAAATTGCATTTGCCTTTTTCGCTACCACTTCATACTGCTGACTCATGTTCAGTGCATGGTCTACTAAGACCCCTAAATCCTTTTTGCACATCCCCCAGAAGAGATGTCATCATGTCAGCGACATTGCATGCTACTCTGGTTTGGAGGCAAAAATTATGCTTTTTTGGCTTCAAAACCATAGAGTTCACCCAAAAACTAGACCACCGTGACATGATGTTGCCGACACAATGATGTCACTTCTGGATGACATCATTGCATTAGGAACATAACCTGTCAATGTCCCTGTTTGGGGGTGGGATTTCTCCAACTGGCCAGTGGATTGGAGCCCCCAAAAATGGGGGGAACTCTTGCTGGGACCTGGGGGCTGGCAACCCTAATTATCCCTGTAATGTCTTGTGTTTTACTCCCAGGTGGCTGTAATGGGAAAGTGATGCCAAATTATTTTGTTGAATAACACAGGGAGTTGATGGATTTAAAATAGCTTTCTACAACTTGTGTATATTTATTGTGCAAACCCTAAGCCTGAAACATAATTGGAGTATTAAATTTAATAAGGATGGCTCCTGTCCTTTTGTGGAGTGGTAGGCAGAATGCATCAGACTGTCTTGTCTGGGCATCATCTAAGATCCTGGACAGGGATAGCCACATTGAACTTGGGGATAGTAAGGCCTCTAAACTCTGACATGGGTATTTAGCAAAGACGCACCTCCTCCCAAAGATAGCTATAATGCCCTGTAGTTGTATGCTGAAACTCACATACCTTTTGGTATTAATAATTTGTTACAGTGAGTAAGTATTGCTCTTTGGCTTGGAAACGGAGATGAGCACTGCCCCCTAAACTCAGAGTCAACTGGCTTTCGAGCAAGGGAAACCTTTACCTTTTAAGTGTAATTCATCTGTCTGATATTTAACAGTGTTCTTAATGTTATACCCAAGTACAAAAATAAAAAGCTTTTTTAATTTTTTTGTCAATTTTTAAGTGATTCTCTGATTTTGCTGCTTTAAGAAAACAGTATTTTAAATGTAGTCACACCCCACTAAAGCCAACCACACTTGGTGGACTGATGGAATTACTAAGCAGGATTTATGGGCTGTCCAAATGTGACAAGAGAAGGTGCATTTAAAAAGTGGTCCTTAAGGTATGTGACCTAGGCTGTAAAAGGTTTTATTGATAAGAACCGACACCTTGAAGTGAGTTTGGAGGTAACCAAAATAGCTAGTGAAACTGTTTATTGCATAATGTACTTACTTTGTGACATATTTGTCTAGGAGCAGGGTGTTTTATTTGATATCAGCTGAAGCTTTCAGGATACCTTTAAGAGCAACTACACATAGAGCATGTTACAGCTATCCAACTAATAATTGTATAGGCATGGATCATTCAGCAGAGACTAAGAAAGAAACTAATTTGTATCACGTATGAAGACAGTAGAAGGTGGTTCTTGCCACTGTACCAGCCTGTTCCTTCTGCAACAAAACTGGGTTAATGAGTATTCCAAAACTCTTTGCATAATGTGTCCAACAAGGATTATCTGTTCCCTCTGAATAATTCCATCTTTCCTACCAGCATCACCTCCATCTCATCTGGATTCACTTTCAGTGTGATCCCTCTTCCTAAGATTGATATTATAAAGATGAGCTTTTGAGAAGTTCTAAAGACTCTGTCTCATAAAGTTTACTGACTTTGTGATTTTGCTTAAGAGTGAAGTTCTTTGGATGTCAGGATTATCGCAAATTCTCTGTCTCTCCCTTGTACTAATGTCCAGTTTGGCTTTGGTACGTTCAGGTTGTGCTGGAGAGTCTTTATCTCTCAGTTTTGTGCATCAGCTGTAAGATTTCTTACTTTCGAACTGCTTCAGTTTTTGCAAAGGATCATTATTCATTCCACATAGCTTGAGCAATTATTTCTTTTAACATGGAGCTTGATACTTCCCAGAGTGCTGGCTGGTCATTATCTCTGGGTATCTGCCTTGAAGTGCTGGGGTAGACCTTCTTGCCTTATTTTTTATTTAAATAATCATCACTAATCCTCCAGCACTACACTAAAAGACTAAGAGAGGAACTGCTTAGCTCCTCCAACAGTAACCTTTTGCATTTTGATGAGCTAATGATGTTTCCAGGAAGGGGCTATTCAAGAAGGAATATATTCTGTGGATGTCTTTTCCAATTCTACTTTTCAGGCGCATTACAGAAATTGTGATTTCGGGATTCTGTAACTACTCTTTTGATGTTTCATAATACTAAACATATTATTTTGAACATGTTTACCTTGATTACTCCTGCAAAGCCCTTCCTGAGCCTCTGTTCATTCATCCATTTATCTGCATACTGTCTCACATTATCTTCCTCTGTCTTTACTACTCCTGCATCAAATCCTTACCTGTCTGCTTACTTACATATTACCTGTACTACTAAACAGATAGTTCCCTGGAAAGGAGTTGTCACCTCTACTATTCTACTGCACCAAATAAGCATTAAATAATAATTGATAAAAATTAGTCTACTTTAAAACATTGCATTTGCTTTGTCTAATTTAAAAATGAATATAATAGATACTTATATCAAAATGGTCTATCTCCAACTAAGAATAAAATATAGGAGTGCAGACTGACAATGATGTGATCCATTTTTCTCCTTCATCGAACTTCCAGATTTATGGATATCCTGAAGAGTTATCTGTAATCTTTGAAATGACTTTACTTAATATTGATGCTCCCTTTTTGCTTGAATTATATAATCTTCCTGTATGCATAATTGCTTCTGTGGAATGGTCAGGTCTAGATTTACAAGGCAATGCATTTTGGAATGCTTCAGATCTTTCTTTGCTACTGACTTTGTGGACGCTAGGTGAAGGCCCTTACCAAGTTCTGACATAGGTCTTAACAAGTTTCTATGGTCTTCTGGTCTTTGAAAGTTCTGAATTCCAAGATACAAAAGAATTACATACATGAAGACTCAAATTGATAGTGACATGCAGTACATAATAATAGGTTGGCTCCATCTAGCTCTTCTAAAGGGAGCAGGATGTCCCCACTGACCATCAAAAAAAGTATTTTAAGAATTATGGGACCTGCATGTACAAAAGCCATGTGGGATGAGAACTGTAGCAAGGAGCAGAATTAGATGAGATTGACTGGGAAAAGTGGTCTGGATCCAACCCACTGAGTACAACACTGGAAGGAGGGGAAGGTGTCCCTGTCTTCATTAGGTAAGCAGGTTCATTTGAGTTGCTCCAAGTACAGTATCCATTTAGCAACTCCCAATCCTTTTCATTTTCAGACTGTAGCCCTTTGCCCATTCACTTTCAGATTAAAAAACCTGGCCACTATGTTTTTTATTTATGATAATACATGCCATTGAACTTCTGGCATGTATATAAAATGAAAAGAGTGCTAGTTATTCTCTTAAATTTATAGTGCTTTAAACCTGTTGTATCTCTCTAAATCCTTGGCTATTGGAGAGAGGGGTAAGGAATGTATTTGAATTTAGGCTTGTAGAAAGGGCAGGGTGGGATCTGTAATAAAGAATCTATGATAACATGGGGAATGAAAAATTGAAGCAGGATTTCCCAAATGCAAAAAGTCTGTGAAGGGGTAGGGTCACTTTGACTCCTGAGGAAAGGGATCTGGGCTATGGGGAGGTGGAAGGGCCCATACATGGAACCTCCCCTCTCTCTGAGTGGGGAGCCCAGATTGATCCGAGTCTGTCTGAACTACAATGTGGGGCAAGTGGCCTTTTTTTATACTTACAGAGCAGCTCTTCTCTATGAGTTCTCCGGAGCTGCCTTCTATGGCAAGACCCTTCATCCCTTATTTGCTGTGTAACATGGCTGCCTGGGTGTTTACCCTTAAGGTGTTCAAAATCTCCCTCACAGGCCTTGCTGGTGTTTGTGAGACCAGGATGATTAATACAGAACATTCAACATCTCTTGCCCCAAAGGCCCTTTTTCTGGTTCAATAAAAAGTTTCTACAGGCTCCCAGTCACCTGAACTTTAATTCCCAATCTGCTGAAAGGGCCCATTTGATTTCATCTTATGGCTCTAACAGATTTAGATGAAATTGTCGCTACCTGTGTGGTTTTTATTGCTTATTGTTTCAATTATTTAAATGTAACTTTATGTAACAAGTCTTGGACTCAGTTTCTTGTGATCCGCCCCTGAGCCCATTCTGAGGAAGGCGGAATAAAAATCTCAAAATAAATTTTAAAAATAAAATAAATGATTTCTGTTCTGTTGTCCCATTGAGGTCAGTACAGAATTTCTCCCTTTTTCTATTGCATTAGGGACTATAACAACTAGCAAGTCAAGAGGGTTGTAGGTAGTGTTGATGTTTTCATCAGTTGACTGACTATATTGTTGGATATTCCAAGAACTAAGAATGCCACTTGGTATGTGGCAGCTTAATTTTTAATTTTATTATTATGGTGTTTTTAGTAAGGGCAGGATTGTAGCAATCAGGGACAGACCTAGAAACACAGCAAAGTTTCTCCTGCTGGCCAATTGCTATAGGGACACCCCCCCCCCAACCTTTTTGAGCTTGTTGGGCACCTTTGCAATTCTGATGCAGGGTAGAGGGTGCAAATACAAAATGATAGCCATGGGAGGCAGAACCAACCACAAAATAGCCACAATGGGGGTGGAGACAAATACGCAAGGAAGACAAAGTGCCAGAGTCTCACACCCCACTGGTGCCTCTTAGGGAACACTGCCCTCCACTGTCTTGCTGCTCACCTCAGTGGGAATCTCCCGGACCTCAGAATGGGAAGGGAGGTGGTTTGGTCCACCTGGGTCTTCCTCCCTGGCTCGTGGCTTGAAGCCTGTAAAGGATTAAATGTTATGTGTTCAGGGTGTGGCAGCAGTGTTCAAGCCTTTTATTTCCTTAGGCCTTGTAGAGGGTAGAGTAAACCCCTTAGAAGGTTTGGGTCAGCCTGAACCTTTACTTTTGCAGAATGGTAGTAACAGCTATGGCCAATTAAGGCTGAGATAGCTTAATAAGTGGGGTGGATAGAGAGGGAGTAGAGTTGGTGTGGTTACTATCAGCCGTTAGTCGTCAGACAGAGAAAACAAAGCAGGGAATTGGAGGAGAATTGAGAGACTTTTGGAATTCATCCCTCTTCAGGAGCCTTGTATGAGGAATTTATTTGAAGGCTTCGGCTGTTGCTTGTGGTAACTGCTGTGTAATTTTGGCTTTTATTTGCACTAAGTATGGGACTGTTTTCTTGTTTCCTCTCCCACTCTGTCCTTGGATTTAGTAAATAAAGAGAACTGTTTATTTGTTGAATGTGGAGTTTCCTCCTTTGTGCAGCAAATAGCCCATGACCAGGACGAAGAGCACTACCAGAGTGAGTCCCTGGAGTTACAACTTCTTTACAGAGCCTCCTTTTATGCACCCCCTCCTGCCAGGCCCTCCCCTGTGCCTCCCATTGCCCCCCATCTCCTGCATCTGGGACCTCGCCTATTGACCTGGCCTGGAACTCCTCCCTCTTGCTTAGCCTCTGATGAGCACACCCTGTGCCAAGGCATTCCAAGGGAGGAGCCAGACGGCCTAGGTATGTGCCAACCCTGGTTTCTTCCTCCTGGGGATGCATACCAACCTTTTGTGCTACTGCTGTAACCAGAAGCCCTTGCAGTCCTGCTGGAGCACTGGCCGCCCTCCTTCCTGGCTTCACCTTCCTGTCCACAGCTGTCAGAGCTGCCCTGTCTTGGAGCTCCATCCCCTCTGCCTGGTCCTAGAGCCTGTGCAGCACTCCCATGGTCATCCAGGAGTGCAGCCCCATTGCTACTGTTGGCCTCACCTTTGTGGGTGCCACTGGTTGCCGTGCTGCAGTGACACTGCTCACTTTCCACTGCCTCACCTCTGCTGCTTCTGCCTACCGGCCAGGTGCATCCACCTGACTAAGTCTGGGCATCAGGACCCATCCCTGGGGGAGGTCGGGGCTGGTCCTGGTCCACTCCATCTCCCTGAGGTCAGTGGGTATCGTCCCCAGGAGGTGAACCAGGGAGAGGGCCCTCCCCCGACCCTGGACACAGGAACATGAGGAATATTTTTTAAAAAATGCATTGGGAAAGAGAATAAAACCCAGCACTATAGTGGTAGCTGTCACTGAAACAAGGTTATTTTAATGTGCGGTGATCTCCAATCAGAAGCCCTGCTGGGCAGGAGCCCCACCCACCCACTTTCTAAGAACACTTGGTGGGTTCCAGGAAAGGTGTCAGTGGGTGCCATAGCCCCCATGGCCATTACATTGAAGAACCCTGGTATAAAGCCATCTCCAAACTGGAAGAATTGATCTGCTGATACTTAATAAAACCAGGGGTCATTTGGGGCTGGAGCTCGGTGGAGCAGAGCTCCGCCAGCTCAGGAGTGGGCACTAGGGCAGCCATGGGCCGAATCAGATTCTCTGATCTGATTTGGCCCACCGCAGAATTGCCGCCAAAATTTGGTGGCGGCTTAAAAAGTGGCTGGAGGGGAGGTGGTTTGAGGGAGAGGCTCCAAACTTGCGGGGTAGCTGATGGAACCTCTCCCTGAAATACCCACCAAGTTTCAAGAAGATTGGACCAGGGGGTTCAATTCTATGGGCCCCCAAACAGGTTGCCCCCATTCCCTCCATTGTTCTCTATGGTGGGAAAAAGTATTGTAAGTTTGGAGCCTCTTCCTCAAACCCCCTCTCCTCCAGCCCCTCATATACCCTATGAGTTTTTGCCATTGACTTCAATGGCCCATAGGGTATAATGGAGCTGAAACTGACATTCGGCCGGCCAGCTGGGAAAGGGGAGGGGAGGCTTTTAAAGATGCCCCCCCCTTTTGCTTCCCTTTCTGACACACTTCCAGTGATGTCAGGGGATGTGGCATATGCTAATGAGTTATGATAATAGGTATGCTAATGAGCTCCTGCACCTCTTTTTCTATAAAATGACCCCTGAATAAAACCAACTTCAGAAATTGAGTTTTCTTTCCCCCCTGCTATTATCTTCCTTTATTTCTGGTTTTTAATTTAATTTATTTTTAAAAAATATTGGAACTATATTGGTTCAGAGATTACCAGATAATATCCATAGACTTGTACATAGGCTAGCAATTCCATGGGTATAAGGATCCTTCCCATGGTGTATGATTTCCCCCTTCTCAGGGTAATCCCAATTGCCCACCAAAATCCTGTTCTTGACCGGGGGGGGGGGGGTGCATTTTGGGCTGCCACCGGTGAGGAAGTGAAAAAGTCACACTCCATGGTGGAAATCTTTGCATCTATGGAAACACTGGTGGGACCCAAGCCAAAGACAGTGGTGATTTGTTCACACAATCTAGGTAATTTGGATTGTTCTTTAAATCTTCACTTCATCCTTTCACAACAGTTGCTCATTTGTTTTGTACTTGGCTTAAGTACCAAAATCTGTTGATAATTAAATTACTTTTTGTTCTTTAAAAAAATTAACATTTTCAGCAATATTTGAACAATATTTAACAATATTTGACTGGTCAGTGGACCTAGTGATATGGACTTGTAACAGTCAATTTCCTTTTGAAAGACCCAGTTGCGTCTTCCATGCTCATATTTTATTACTAAATCACCATACTTGGTGTTGGAAAGGAAGGTTCCCCTACATATCATTGTCCAAAGACTTCATTTTTCGGCTCTTTTGTTGTTGGCTGTGCCTTTGCTATTTTACATCAGAATTTTGGAATAGTTTACCATGCAAGCTACCTTATGTACTTCATTTGTTTGGGAGGCTTGTTTATGGGTTGTTTTGTAATGAATTGTTTTGCTTTTGAGTATAGTTCATTTGGGTAATATTTTAGCTGTACTGTTTCATGATTCTGTGTCATATATGATAACATATTAAGTCATCTGGATATTCCAGTGTATAGCAGGAGATCTTTCCTGTGTTTGGACCATCTCTCTTATACATAATTCTCTGTTGGTGGTGGCACGCTCCTGAACATTCCACACGCCACCCCAGCCTTTGGTCCCCTGGCCTATCAATCAGAAGCTGTTCCTATCCATTGGCTGTGAATACTCGCATGCCATTGGCTGGGTGCTGCTCCTCTTCCCCGCCCACTCCTTCAGCCTCTGTGCCCTCTCAGAATTTCTGCCAGACAGCTTTCTCTCTTGACGAAGACACTTCTCCTGCTTTCTTCCTGTAGGGGGATTAACTGTTACCTCAGTGGCTGTTGGTAGGTGAAACGAAATGGCAGTTACCTGTGTTTATAAGATATTTGCTGCCTGTGGTTTGTTTAAAATGTTCCCCCATAAGGTTCAACTGTTACCTCAGTGGCTGTTAGTTGGTGAAACGAAATGGCAGTTACCTGTGTTTATAAGAGGGGCTTCAGAGCACAGTAGAGGCTGCAGGTGGGGTGGGGGGTGGAAAGCTGAAGAGTGAGGGGGAAATTAAGGTAGGTTGATGCTTGGCTGGGAAGGAGATGGGGGTTGCCAACTCCAGGTGGGGAATTCCTGAAGATTAGAGGGGTGGAGCCTGGAGAGGGTGAGGTTTGAGGAGAGGTGGGGGCCTCATACTGGTACAATGCCATAGATTCTGCCCTCCAAACCAGCTATTCCCTCTTGGAGGGCAGGAGATCACTCAGAATTACAACTGCTTTTCAGGTAGCAGAGATCAGTTCAACTGGAGTGTCATTATATCCTGCTGAAGTTGCCACAGCAAACTGATGCTGAGTGCCCAAGGCCTTGGCACTCTCCAAGAGTCTAGAGCCCGTTGTATTTATTCCCACAATGGACTTTATTCCTAGTAGTAAAATAAATGTCAGAAAATCAAATGACTATCAGAAGTAATAAGAATCGTCTGTAGTGACCACTGAAAATGCAAACAAGATCAAAATAGAGTTTGTTATTAATGGTATTTTAAAGTTGCATAGAAAGACTTACAGTAGAGAAAAGGGAGGCAGTTCATTTACACACACACACACTCCCAAAATGACAGCACGATTCAATGGAGATAAAAGAATGCCGAAAATAAAGACTGTGGGAAAGTATGATACTGTCATTTTACTTCTGATGCTGTCATTCAATTCACTGCTGTCATTTTACTGTAGTTACTACCATTCCTCTGTTTTTGCTTTGAGATGTCTCATTGAACTGCTACTTTTATTTCTGGATTTGTCATTTTCATTCCAAGCCTTCCCACTGGTTTTGTCATGATGCACATAAAGTAGAGTCAGAAGAGAGAACTCCATCCTTGTGAGATCATATATCTTGATTCTTTCTTGGGACACATACATTCCAAGCCATACCCAAAGTATCATTTTTTTTCATCTGTGAAAAAAATATTTCAACCACAGATCTGTGGTGGGGAAAAAAAAGAATTCACCCATCCATCTCAGTTTACTGCTATAAGAAGTGTAGGAAGTTCTGCCTGACCATTTTGTTACTGGTTTGTGATGTTCAGACTCATCAGCCAGATCAGGATGTTCAAGGTGGCACAGCAGTAAAACGTAGAGAGTGAAGCCTTAGCGGCAGGTATCAAAATAAGTTCTCTTAGACAAGAATAATGAAGAAAATGATACATTTTTATCATATTTCAATATTCACTTTGGACTTTGAGAACTAAACATCAGCAGGGGTATGTGTGTGACTGGGATCAGGGCTATGGGGGGGGGGCAGCTCAAGAGTTTCCGTTATGTCACTTTGAATAAAAAGCACAGAAGTAAACTAAACCGGATTACCTGGAGAGAGATTTATGACTGGGTTCCCCATTTTCCGCTAATGTTAAAAGTAACTGGGGGGGGGGGGGGGGATGGAGTGGATGGGGTTAATTCTTTCTTCCCATGCCCTCTTTCCCCCTCAGTTTTCAACCGCACACATACAATAATAATAATACAATACACAACCTTTATTGGCATACAGCCGCACACGTATAAAACTGCTGCTTGAATTTAGGGAGAAAATATACAGGTGTGTTATCATCCTCTTTAGTGCTGCTAGTTTAAAGGAGATTATTTAAATCTGGGAAATGTGTGGAGGGTGGTTAAGATTTCCCTTCTCCATGTTCCACATCCTTAATTTGTTTTTTTCTTCTTCCCTCCATCTTCCGTATCCTTAATTTGATTTTTTTTCCCTTCCCCCAACTATTTTTAATATTTTAAAGAAGCCTAAGAGCCAGTTATAGATCTGCTGTCTCCTCCAGTTTGGCTCTCAGTGATTTTGTCTTCTTGATTCATGTCAGTGTACTATATAAAAAGTATTTAGCCAAACATGTGATTACCAAATATTTTGCCTAGTCCTCAAGTCAGGCAGGCTTTGCAAAGTTGGGCAGCGAGCATATTTTAGCTCGCCCGCAGGGCCAAATGGATTCCATGCAATTCCAGATGACTCTGCGGGATCCGATGCCCCCTGGTGGTTCGTTAGATGAGCTTGTCGAAGACTGGCAAAACCGACAGCCATCAATGAGATCACATCCCAGCATCCTCTGCACTCCCACCCAAGACTCGCTCCATGGTACTCACAGGAGCTGAGGCCGATGAAGTGGGAGCTTAGACGGCTAGAGAGACAGTGGCATTGTGCTCGGGATGAGGTGGCAAGAGCATTCTATAGGATGTTTGGGATCTTATGAGGTGGCAGTCAAGGCTGCGAAAAAATACTTCTGTGCAGCCATGATTGCGTCTGCGGGCTCTCGCCCAGCCTAATTGTTTAGAACAATTCAGTCTCTTACTACTCTGCCACAGGGCAGACCAAATGATAAGGAATTGGAAATCGGCTGTGAGGCTTTTGCAGGCTATTTTGCAGATAAAGTCTTGTCACTCCGCTACGACCTCCCCACCACAGTTGAGACAGTATCGGAACTTGAGGCCCCATGCACATCTTCTCATCAAGTTCTGGATTATTTTGATCCACTCATAGAGGAGGTTGACAAATTGCTCTCATCGGTTTGCCCAACCACCTGCAGTCTCGATCCGTGCTCATCATGGCTAATTAAAGCTGGCCGTGATGGGCTACGAGGGGCACTAAGGGAGATCATCAACAAGTCCCTTGCGGAGGGACTGTTCCCTAGTGCCCTAAGGGAAGCAGGAGTTCGTCCCCTTGTAAAAAAGGCATTATTGGACCCAGCTAAATTAGCCAACTATTGGCCGGTATCCAATTTCCCCTATTTGGGTAAATTAATCAAGAAAGCAGTGGTGAGCTGATTACAGGGCTTTTTGGATGATGCCTCCATACTAGACCCCTTCCAGTACGGCTTCCAACCAGGCCATGGGACAGAGACAGTCCTGGTCGCCCTCACAGACGATCTCTGGAGGCATCTGGATCGAGGCGGTATGGCAGTGTTGTTGGACCTCTCAGCGGCATTCGACACGGTTAACCATCAACTACTGGTCCACCACCTTGCCGATACTGGGATTCAGGGGCTTGCCTTGCAGTGGCTCTCCTCTGTTCCTTCAGGGTTGGGGACAGAGGATAGCAATTGGGGAACAACTGTCCAGAAGGCACCCACTAATGTGCAGAGTGCCCCAAGGAGCAGTGCTCTCCCCAATGATGTTTAACATCTATATGTGCCCCCTCGCCCAGGTTGCCTGGAGACATGGGCTGGGTTGTCACCAATATGCTGACAATACCCAGCTCTATCTGTTGTTGGACGGCCAGTCAAACTCTAGTCCGGGAGATCTGGACCTGGTGTTGAAAGCCATGGCTGGTTGGCTTAGACTGAGCTGACTGAAATTGAATCCGATGAAGATGGAGGTCCTGTACCTGAGTCGGAGCAGTCCAACGTTAGGGATCCCTCTCCTGACCTTCGATGGGGCACTGTTGGTGCCAGCACTGGAAGTTAGGAGTTTGGGAGTGCTCCTGGATATCTCCTTAACAATGGAGGCCCAGGTAGCAGCCACTAGATTTTACCATCTACAGCTGATTAGGCAGTCGGTTCCCTTCCTTGAATGCAATGACCTTGTAACAGTGATCCATGCTTTGGTCACCTCAAGACTGGATTACTGTAATGCTCTCTACATGGGGCTGCCCTTGTCCCAAATCCGGAAGCTGCAGCTGGTGCAGAATGCAGCAGCAAGGCTGTTGTTGTCTCTTCCCATGTGGGAACACATCCAGCCCACCCTGAAAACACTGCACTGGCTTCCTATAGCATACTGGATACAGCTCAAGGTGCTGGTTCTTACCTTTAAAGCCCTATATGGCCAGGGACCTACTCACCTAAGGGGACCGCCTTTTCCCCCATGTACCCCAGAAAGGTTCCCAAAACCGCCTTATTCTTCCAGCTAGGTTGGCTGCAATGAGGGACAGGGTCTTTTCTGTGGCGGCCCCTCACTGGTGGAATGAGCTCCTAGAGGGCATCAGGACCCTTCAGGACCTTTTACAGTTCTGCAGGGCCTGTAAAACTGAGCTCTTCTGCCAGACTTTTAAGTAGGGTGCTGCCTCGATACTATGGCCCTGGCCCAATTACCATCAGCATCAACAGTCCTCCGATTAAGGACTGATAGCTAGGTGAGCCTGGAGGCACCACTCAGGTGATACCAAGATCACCATCTTTTAATATAAGTTATGTCTGTATAGTCATGGTTTTATGGTTCTTATAGATTTTGACTATTTTAACTGGAGTTTTAACGCATTGGTATATGTCGTTAGCCGCCCTGAGCCTGCCAAATGGCGGGGAGGGCGAGATATAAATGTAATTATAAATAAAATAAATAAATGTTCACATCTGAACAGAAAATATATTTATATTCCAACAAAATGCACAGTATTTATAGGTTATCTCTCAATCCAGGAGGGCATCCTGCATCAGGCTAACCTCGGAGTTCTGATAATTTGGTTCTCTATTGGCCATCATTGGAACTGGCCCCTGAATTCGCCTTGTGTGGGAGTGAATGCCTGGAACGTTAGCAAGATCATACAATTGGCCCATGGGGATCTTGCCGGTTGCTGAACATTGAATTGGGCCCATGGTTGTCTGTTCATGCTATGGTGATTTTAAAATTGTTTTCAATTAGGTAGAGTTAGTGTTAGTTTTTTCCACCCAACATTATTATTTAGTTAGTGTATCTTAGTTTTTCTTACTTGTGGGAGGGGTAAGTTAAGAGGTTTGGGTGGGAGGGAGGGGTATTTGTTGTGTATTATGTTTACTCTGCCTATTATATAGCTAGTTGCTTGACTGAGAATCCACTGCTATAGCTAAGTGCCATCTTTTTCGGTTTGTGTTTTCAGAGCTGGACTTGCTTTGGTTCCTACACTAGATGCTTAGTGGTATCCAGTTTGGAACAATAATATCTAGTAGAGGAGGGTAGGGAAGTAATATGCAGTGCAGGGAAGGGCAGGGGAATAGCAGGGAAGGGAAGTAATAGCAGGGCAGGGAAGATATGGCAGTGGGACAAGGTGGTGTAAGAGAAGGAGACTGAGATGTTGGAAGGCTCGGCCTCCTTTCTACCTTTGTCCCATCCTGAGAGATGCAAGGTGTGGGGGCCAGGAATAAGCGCCCTTCTCCAACATTGGTACTGTGTAATATGGGGTCTGTTAACAATAAGACCTCTGTCCAGAATTATCTGTCGGAGCAAAATGTAGACCTGGTATGTGTGACTGAGACCTAGGTGAGAGATAGTGAGACAGTCATCTTAAACCAACTTACCCTCTGCGTTTCTCAGTCCTTTACCAATCCCAGACTAATTGATGGGGGGAGTGGCGCTGCTTATCTGGGAGGCCTTCTCCTTCAGGGCACTCCCTGGGAAGCCGAGGAGAGCTTGGCTATCTGGCTGGTGTACTGACTGCCTAATGCACCAGCAGATACCATGCCAGGCCTACTGGAGACTCTGTCAGGCTGGGTGCTGGAGTACCCCAGGTTCCTGGTCCATCCTGATGACTTGGCCTCCTCTCAGGCCAGGGACCTAGTGTCATCCATGGCAGCATTGGGGGTCTTCCAGTTTGTATCGACTCCCACGCATCAAGCAGGCCACACACTGGACCTTATTTTTGGAGTGGAGATAAATGTAGATCTGAAATCTGTGGAGGCAGTACCATGAGCAGATCATTTTACCCTGAAGGCCCATCTGAGAAGCCTACACCCTCCCAGTTTAGGTGGTGAGTGGATTTATACTCGCCCATGGAGTCGAATGGACCCTGTCAGGTTCCAAGAAGCTCTGTGCAATCCAGTGCCCCCTGGCAATTTGTTAGATGAGCTTGTGGAGGATTGGCATAGCTGTCTCTCTGAAGCCATTGACAAAATTGTTCCCTGGCACCCTCTCCGCCCTCATGACAGTCAGAGGCCCCACTATAAGTACTCCCTCTAAGCCCATGGGTGCTCAGATACATTGTGGAATATCTCATATTTTTCTGAAACCGTTTGACTGCATAATCAAGCTTTAATTTTACTCAGTAGTAATATCCTCAAGAACATTGTGAAGATCCTGCATAAGTAGATACACCCATAACTGCCTGAATCTCAGGTGTAGTACTTTCCAATCAGGGGAAAAGCAGTCTTAAGGACCCAGAGGACACAAAGAATGTCACAGTGCTACATAAAACTTCTGAATTTTCTGCCTTGGCCTTTAGGGCCGTATCACTCATCTTCATTTCACCCATGCTGCAGTTCTGTGAGGCAGAAACATATTGGTGAAGGAGAGTCTAGCAAAACTAGCATTCATGTTAGCCTTCATGGCAAATGCCAGCCTAAACTCAGTTCAGCTCTCCGCCATAGTAGCCATGAACCAAACAATTGTCAAAGTTCCCAGAATCAAACAGTTGTCAAAGCTCCTAAGTACCTACATACTTATAGACCACCTGGTCCAGATCACAGCAATGGGACCACCCCATCACCTAGAGATGTCCTGAAACTCAGAAAAATTGAGATGAGTGGGCCACTTTCAGCCATAAGGTTCACCAAAATATTTGTGCTCTGAGGTGTTTCATTATGGAGATCCTAAATGCTGTCAGGGAGACTCGCCCAGAGTGACAACTTCCTTTCATCCATTTGTCTCCAGGAGGCCTACCTAAACATTCCCATGTGCCCAGATCATCACAGGTTCCTGAGGCATGCACAGAAGTGACAGTACTATCAGTTCAGGGCCCAGCTCTTCAGACCTTCTCCAGCCCAAAGGGTTTTATCAAAGTCATTGGCTCACTGGTTTCACACTTAAGAACTCAACATGTGTACATTTATACATACCAAACAACCTATTAATGTGATCCAGATCATTGCCCAAGAGCCAAATAGATCCATACACATCCATTAACTACCTGAAATCCCATGGATTCCTCACAAACTATGAATTCCCTCACAACTTTCCTTTGACTAACTCTCCAGGGGATAGTCATAGACAAGATAAACAGGCCAATCCTACTTATTCACCTTTTATGAATTCTCATCTTAACATGAATTGGGTTTATCAGGAATGATTTACAGAAGCTGGGAACCAGAACAAAATTGTACTGTAGTCTGCCACAGCATCATCACAACTTGAGTAGACAAAACAGAAACCACATTTTAGAGTATGTCTACCAGTTACTTGCATACTCCTATGTTTTTCAAGCTTTTTTAAAAAACTCAATGCACTATTTCCAAATGCATTGTATCTTACAGTGTCCCCAAACTATCATCAGTCATTTGTTCCAGCAGTGGATGTGCAGAATTCCTTCCATATTCATTTTGTGAAAGGATTTGTGGATTGGCACTGTAGTCCCACAAAGATGTTAGAAGAACAGAAAAGAATATCTTAAACTTCCTTCTAAAGATACCTCTGGGAAAATAAGAAAAGTTCTTTCTGAACTCCCATCTTCCCAAGTTGTGTTGTGATGATGGAGCAGGAAGGATGTAGATCTCATACATCCAGTGTGGATTGTTAACATTTGTCTGCCAGGAGACATTCAGCCTCCCTAAGTGCTAGCTAATAGGAATGGAAGGACCTCCTTGCCTTGGGACCCTGGTCATCCCTAGAATTTTGTCTTTCCTTCAGGTGTTATACCACTCCAACTGAAGCCCTTCCAACAATTTAAAAACTAGTGTCATATGTTGTAACTGACTCCTTCCCTCTCCACTCCCTTTCCTTTTTTTGTGATTTCCTTGCAATGTAAAAATCTTGCGATTTCCTTGCAGTGTAAAAATCTTTCAATGTGCTTATCTTGTTTCCCCTCTGAGACAAATATTAGTCATCCTATATAATTTTCTCTGTTGAGTCAAAATCTATTTTTAGAAGTGGAAAAAATATATACATCGATCAATTGTGTTCTGGAAAGAAGAGTGTTGCTCATTACCTTTGTGACTGAATCCCCTCCACACATCATAGAATCATAGAGTTGGAAGGGATCTCCAGGGTCATCTAGTCCAACCCCCTGTACAATGCAGGAAATTCACAAACACTCCTCCTACACACCCCCAGTGATTGCTGTTCCCTGCCCAGAAGATGACAAAAAACCTCCAGGATCTCCAGCCAAACTGGCCAGGAGAACAGTTGCTTCCTGACCCCAAAGTGGCAATCAGCATTTTCCTGGGTGTGTAAGAAAGGGTCACAAGAACTAAACACTGATGCAACCCTACCTGTCCTCTCATGATCTGCCTAAGTTTACAGAATCAGCATTGTTGTCAGATGGCCATCTAGCCTCCATTTGAAAACCTCCAACAGAGAGCCCACCAACATCCAAAAAACCACTCTGTCAGGAAGTTCTTCCTAATGTTTAGCCGAAAACACTTCTGATTTAATTTCAGCCCTTTGGTTCTGGTCCGATCTTCTGGGGCAACAGAAAACAACTCTGTACCATTCTCTGTATGCATAAATGTGATATCCTGCTGCATAAGCTGACTTGAAATGGTTGGAAAGTTTTTTTGGTTTATGTATTTTAATATTATACGATGCCCCCACCCATATAGTTTCATATTATTATGTGGAATTGCAAGCAGTGATTTAAGGATTTAAATGCAAAAAAAATGACAAATTTATTTTGTATGTAGATTGCTCTTATTCAAATGAATTTTAAGTTGATAATTCAGTTCCATTAAAGGTTACTAGAGCTGATGTATAATTTGATGAACTGTAATGCACATTAGCTGGACTTTTACCATGTTTTCAAATCTAAATTGTGTAGGGGACAGTTTAAATGAGTTTCAGATAGCGTGATGTTGAGTTCACTGAGCAAATGCTTTGCTACTACAGTAAATGTAGTAAGGGCAGATCTTACTAGTTTCATATGAACATTATGGGAACTGTCTGATCATTTCCCAGCTACTAAACAAGAAGAATCCTGAAGCTGCGTATTCTAGTATTGTGCTGAACACAGTAAACCATTTTATACTTCTACAGTCATAAAAAGTAATTTCATGAAGCTGATATATGGGGGGCTGGACAAATAATTGGTCTGTCTACCATCAGTGCTTTTATTCCTGGATCTAGAGACCATTATCCTTACAGCTTTTTTATAATTCTTTCCAGTTTTCCTTTTATTCTCAATATTTTTCTAGTTTTTCTAGTTCTCAGTTTAGTGTCATAAGAGTAGGGGAAATCAAACTACAAGATAATTTTAAATATATAATGACATTATCAAGGCTTGTGAGGCAAAAATGAAAATGACTTGTTAACTAAATACATGATATAAAGCCTTTGTATAAAACATAGTATGTAATTTAACCATGTGTTGTTTTCTCTTAGGTTTCCTATGCTCGTCCAAGTTCAGCATCAATCAGAGATGCTAACCTTTATGTCAGCGGCCTTCCAAAAACGATGACCCAGAAAGAGCTAGAGCAGCTTTTCTCGCAATATGGGCGCATCATCACTTCACGAATTCTGGTTGATCAAGTCACAGGTTGAAAAAGATTTTCTTAGTTTACATGTTTTTTAAACCTTATGAAACTTTAGTTTATTCCTTGCATCCTTTTATTTCTTTTTTAAAAGCTAGCAATCTCAGAATCACTGATGTTTAATCTACATAATTCTAATAGTTTCTGAAACGTAAAACTAAAGGCAACTGAACATTCTGATTTACTGACAGAAGGAAATAATCCATCAACAACAGTGATTTCCAAATAGTATGTTGGGGACTGACCAGTGGAACTGAGGAAACCTTATGAAGAGTGTTGTGTTGTTGTTAACAAGTTAAGCGTTTGTTTTGGGGGGCAGGTAGAAATCAGTATGTGAGTTTGCTTATGAGAATATTTTATATTGTGAATGAATATATATAAAAGCCCTAACCTGGGCAGTCTAGGCTAACCCGGTCTCATCAGATCTCGGAAGCTAAGCAGGGTCGGCCCTTGTCAGTATTTGGATGGGAGACCACCAAGGAATACCAGGGATGCAGCACAGGCACACAATGGCAAACCACCTCTGAACATCTTTTGCCTTGAAAACCCTACAGGATTGCCATGTCAGCTGCAACGTAACAGCAACAAAAAGTGTATATAAGCATTTACATGTTTTCACATTCTTTGGAATTTATAAAATTATAAATGCAGTTTCACAGGAAGAGGTATTAGGATTGTAATAGATTTCGTTCAGGATCCCTGTATTGAACTAGGCATGATACATACATCCTGAGAAGCTTTTTCTTTCCTCCTTTGCTTAATTAATGCAGTTTTCTTTTCCTAGGTGTTTCTCGAGGTGTGGGATTTATCCGTTTCGATAAGAGAATAGAAGCAGAAGAAGCCATAAAGGGACTTAATGGCCAGAAGCCTAGTGGTGCTACAGAACCGATTACTGTGAAGTTTGCTAACAACCCCAGTCAGAAAACAAGCCAAGCTCTCCTTTCCCAATTATACCAGTCTCCCAACAGACGCTACCCTGGACCTCTCCACCACCAAGCTCAGAGATTCAGGTAACTGTCTCCAAAAGAATGTATCTTCTGATTATCATAATTCATCTCAATGGTTTTGCTGAAATATAAATCCCTGGGTATTCTTTCACTGTGTATGGGATGGTCCACTTCTTAACTGTAGCAAGTTAATTAAGTTACATCAGCTGTTTAACTCAATGTGATTTACCAAAGGAATAATAGGATAATTAGTTTTGTGTCAAATAATATTAAATTGATTTAATGCCATGTGATTCCCCATAAAAGTTAAGAACAATTTTGTTGTATTGTTAATTTTTTATGTAGAGCAATAGGACTTTAAAGTATACAAAAGCTGGTTGCATCTGAATATTGTGACAGGGCTGATAGATCCAGGCACCTATCCAGAAGCGCAGCAGAAAGCTGTGAGCTTGCAGAGTCACTCACCCCAGGATGTTACCACCTATCAGACCTCGAAACAGAAGCTTGTTACACAAATGGAAAGTGAAGCGAGCATGGGACTCAGCCCTTCCACTGTCCTGCTGTTTAACTGGCATAGTTAAGATTGGTTCACACATGGAGGTGCATTAGGTTATAACGAGGTAGCAAAGCCCTAACTGACTGCACCATGAAACTGCAGGTGATAGTTTCTAATGTTAAATGTTGAAAAAGTAAATATTAAATAAAATAAATCCATGCAAATTTTAAAAACTTCACAGAGGCAGGAGCAATGTTCTGCTTACTCATTTGCTTGCCCTGCTCGTTCTCTTTTTGCATGGAATGTTCATCATAGAGGAGCATTTCACAATATAATCTCCTGTGTTTCTGCACTTGCAGTCCATTTTACTGCCTCCAGTCTCTGCCACCTTAGTCCCCTGCATATGTAAACCAGGCCTCAGCTAATGGAAAGGCTGTGTTCATGAATTCTAGTTGCAGAGATTTTTCACATCTGTGGCAGCCTTTTTTTGCATTTTGTTATGGAAATTTGTTTCCACACTTGGATTTGATTTTAGGGTGACAGGGAACATGGGTGCACTTGCTTATGTACATTTGCATTGAACTCTTGGTTTAATTATTTTTTAATTCGCTTCTGGGATAAATATTTATGTACGGTGCATTTTTTGTATGTCAGTGTAACTCATTTTCTAGCAACACTTGGATGCTTCAGTATTTTGAATGCAATACTTGCAATAAATAAAATTTTGAATAAATTATTCAGAAAATGCCATAGAATTTAAAATTTGTCCATAGCAATTCTTGGTTCATTTGATAAAGGTATGATAAACATAATAGTTTTAATGGTTCTTTTTTTCTCCAAACAAGCCATTCTAATTTGTTGTGATATTTATTGCCTGAGAGATCATCCTTGTCTTTAAAAGATCTTTGAAAAAGGGATTCTTTATATAATTTATTAACACAAAAATAAGCATGTATTGAGAATTTGGGGAGAATTAATGTTTTCTGACATTCTATCAAGCCGAACTTTCTCAGGTTTTTATTTGTTTGTTTGTTTTGTTAACAGTTCGATTTCCAAAGACATTGAATACTATTCTATGATAGGCTTTCAGAAATAAAAAGTAACTTCTTACTAACAAAGGAAAAATGTATGGTAAGAAGCCTGAATTCTTAAACGGCTGCAGTTAGAATATTTTAAAGTGCATCTTTAACTGTGTAATTTTGTTTACAGGTTTAATAGCAATTAAAAGGTAAATTACTAAAATTCTGACATTTTCCCTGAAATACACTGCAAAATAAAATCAAAAGGGGAAATCTTCTGTGCTGAATCAGATTTTTTGCTGGTGAAATCGTTACCTTTCTTTATTAGCAGCACCCTCGGTTAAGAAACCTGGAGAGTTATTTTCAGCTCAATTTTATAATACCAAATGGCCACATAGAAGGAGAAAAATGTGGAGAATTCACATTAGAATTAGAAGGGCATCAGTATGATTGACTATATACTAACATCACTGTCTCTGTGATGATACATTGAATTTTGAAGTAGAGTCATTTCTAGGGTTGGTTGGACCACCGACCACTTATATTCTGTATTTGTATTTTTGAAGCCTTGTGGGACTATGGAGCGTCAATATCTCATGCTGAAATTACAGCTGATATTCATCTGAATGGTCCTATATACTCCAACATGAAATACAGCAGGTGTTGGATAGTGAACTATTCCTTGAGCTTGGGGGAAAAATTCTTGTAGCACAAGACATTGAGGTTGCCCTGACACTATATGCTAAGTTAATTAAATCCTTGAGGCCCTTCTTGACTAAGAACGTTAGAATATCAAATAAAAGAGGGCAATTAAAGATCAGTGAGTACTCAAATATGAAAAAGCAATGAAGGCATGCTATTAGGATGTACAAGCAGAGACAGCTGCTTACTTAACTCCTTTTTTGAGCTCCATAATAAATTTAAACACTTACTCAAAGAAAAAAAGAGTTCACCTTGGCCTTAACTTAGAAGGACATGCTGAAGTTTTGGTGCATACTGGCAACTTCAGAAGTGAGAGTACACCACAGATTTACAAATTTACCCACTTTCTGTTGGCTACTCTTCCCTCAGCATCTTCAGTTATGGTCAGAGTAGAATTATCTCTGCATTCAATAACATCCTGGGTTTATAATGCATCCATTAATTATTGGCTGAAAATTTCCTTTTGTACGCCTCCAGGCCTCCTAACTTTGACATATACATATGTAGAGGTGAAGGCTGTTATGGCATGGTTTTGTGTTGAGGCTAATATTGGATTCTCAGAGGTAGTGGCTAATCTTAGATTCAGAGGTTTAGTGCCTCTGAATGTGGAGGTTCCTCTCAGTCACCATGGCTAGTAGCCATTGATAGACTTGTCCTCCGTGATTCTATCTAATCCCCTTTTAAACCTGTGTACTTGGGAGTCGCATAACTGAGGAACATTGACTTTCATGTAGCCAAACTTTTAATAAAACAAAGATTGTTAGACCAGAGTGCCAAAACTGATGTTGGATTAGTAGAAAATTTGAGAACAACCCTCCTTTATAGGCAGTTAGTTTCTTCTCCCCTGACACTTCCAGCATACTTTACATACCAAATGGCTAATGACCCAGAGTAGAGTAATTGGTTACTGAATTATGAGTATAGAAAGGCTTTCACTAATGTACACCAAGATATTCTACCACTTGCAGTTTTAAAAGGTTGCTTCAATAGCATTCTCTACAGTGAGAGTTTGCTCCTGTGACAATAGGTTCATTGAGGACTTGTCCCATGTTGCAGTCCAGTGCCCAAGATTTGAGTCTGAATGCAAAAGATTTTTGAGGATCATTATATCTCACTTCCTGGGAAGGTCAGATCAGGATAAATTAGTATTAGTACTGGCAGATAAGAATAAATTTATTGCTTTCTGAATGGCAAGCACACCAATTTCTGAATGACATGCACACCAATTACTCTACTCTGGGTCATTAGCCATTTGGATTGTAAGGCAGTTTTATTTTGAGATATTTTAAATGATGGTTATGTATTTTAATTTTTCCCATGAAAATGTTTTGGGGCCATGGTTCCTCAGAGGTTAAGATGCTGAGCTGCAGACTGGAAGGTCGGTAGTCCAGAAGTTCGAGACCCTAGTGCCAGTTGACGGAGTGAGCTCCTGTCTCTGGCCCCAGCTACTGCCACCCTAGCAGTTCAAAAGCAAGAAATTGCAAGCAGATAAATAGGTACTGCTTTGGTGGGAAGGTAACGGCGTTCCATGCGCCTCAGTGCTTAGTCATGCCGGCCACATAACCACAGAAAAGTCTTTGGACAGTGCTGGCTGTTCGGCTTGGAAATGGAGATGATCACTGCCCCCTAGAGTCAGATTTGACTGGCTTTCGAGCAAGGGAAACCTTTACCTTTATGTAAATGTTTGGATTTTTTTGTTCTGTTTTATTTTGATTGAAGCGTTGTTCCTTTGGCTTATTCGCTGATGCAATAAATACAGAGTTGACTGAAATATTAAAAGCACATGTAAAAAAGGCATTCGTTTGTTGTGGAAGTACAGCAAGCTTTATAGCACTGATTGATTAAACTAGCTAGATGTACAGCAGATGATACTGAGAATTTCTTTTTTGAAAATGGAGCATTATTAATAAAGGTTCCATTGAGCAATCTTGCCATCTGTCAGACATTAACCCAGAGACCCTCCTTCTCTTTTCAGGCTGGACAATTTGCTTAATATGGCCTATGGCGTAAAGAGGTAATTAGAATTCCACAGATTGCCAGATGTCCATGTTGGCACAGATTGGTGCTATATATATATATATATATATATTTAATTCACTAACTTTATTTTGTTTTTAATTCCTTCTTTTCCCACCAGCATGTCAATTTTTTTGTCTTTTAGTTTGTACTTCAGTTGTTGTTTTTTAACACCATGCACAAAAATAAATACAAACAAAAATAATGCGTGGAATTTTTTTTCACCTTTTCTTTTGTTGCAGGTGGTTTAGGTGCAACAGGTACAAGCATTCTGATTTCTAAAGTGTCCTGTTAAAGAGTTTTAAATTTCACTATATCACACTTTATTATCACAGGGCTTATAATATAAAATTTCCTCTGAAAATGTGACTAAAAACTTGCTGGCTAAAATTTTTAGGGAGATGTTTAGCCTCTCCTTTACTGAACTTCTTTAAAACTCTGTAACTGTGTGCACCTTAATCAGGCCTAAGTTTCCTTTTGTTACAGGTTTAACAAGTATTTCCAGTAATTTGCAACTTATGGTTTGTCTGATTTTAATTTTATGAAAGTTGCTTTTTCTGATTTTGGTTTAATTTTTTGGATTACTGGAAATTTGAAAGTACTGTCATAATGCATCAAACATTACAGTAGTATGTCTTCTCTGTTAATAATTCAACTGTATCAGTGAAGGAGTTTGTAAAAGTGTAACCACTAAGGACCATTTCACACATTTACAGTTCAGAAACGTTATACTTATGATAGCAGTGATCCTGCACAAACCTTTTACAAATGTGACAAGGGTGTCCATTGCTGTGTGAACACTTTTTGAATCTCATGATCCTCCCACTTCCAGAAGGCTGAAGATATCACAGAAATGTATGATGTCACAAACCATCTGTGTGCATGTTCCATATTACATGTTACATCGTGCATATGGTGTGAATATGTAGATTCATTACTCCACAACATATATAGTATATTTTAATATTACATACTAGTCTTTTTGTAATGATACAGAGTGGGTTAACTATGCCCCACCACACTGCATCCATAGATTTTAGAACTATTTTAGATTTTTTCCTACGCAACTTTCCCTAAAACATGTCCCAGAGTAAGACAGGATAATTTATACACAGTTCTTATTTGGCAAAATAAATCTCCTGGGCTGGGGGAGATGGAAGAAAGGGCAAATGCTTACCCAGAAAGTAATTTTACTATCCTAACCAGGATACAGGCTAGAAAATGAGGAATCAGTATGGAAATGTAAAAGAGCAAGCAATTATATCCCAACTCTCTTTGCGCAATCCTAGCATTCAGTTGTATTATTTTATGCTAAATTCCCAACTATGGTTACTTTTACTCAAATTATGCTCCTTCCTATAAAGCCTAGTCAAGAGCAAACCAGCTGCCAATGGAGAAGGGGGAAGGAGACAGGAGAACCTGGAGGGATGAATTCCAGAAAGGGAAGAAAGTGTGTGCAAGGGGGGTGGGGATCAGACTACCCATCTTGACAAGATAGGTCCAGTGATTTCATGCTTGGGGTGCTGAAAGAAGGTTCTGAGGTGGAACCTACTACAAATATGGAGCACTTGTTATGCCCTTCTTATGTAACCCACATTGGCTGAGGACAGACTGGCAGTCTCGGCCACTCTGCCTCCGCTTCAAAAGCGGAGGCAGAGCGGCCGTTCAGACGGCCGCATCTGCCCTGAGGAGGCGGCCCGGACGCATCGCATCCGGCGCCACACTCCTCCCGCAGCAGCCGAGCACCACTTCAAAGTGGTGCTCCAGCTGCTGCGGCGCACGTTCCACCCGCCGGAGCGGGTGTGAACATGCGCCGGGAGGGGGAGCCGCGTGGCGTCCGCACGCCGCCGTGGGAAGCCGCCCGCAGTCTGAACGCTGCGGGCGGCTTCCTTCCGGCGGCGTGCGAATGCTGCGCCGTGGGGGAAATTCCCCCCGCCTTAGTCTGCCACGCTGCGGAGGCACGGCAGACTTTCAGTCTGTCTTCAGCCATTGATGCGTTAAACCACCCAAAATAATAGAAGCAGCATCTGTACCTTTAAGAAATGAATGCCCTCTGCACTGGCCATTGTGGGAATTGCTAGGCAATCACAATAGTGTTGTCAGCCTTCAAATCTTGGTTTCTGTCAGTATAAGGCAGGGGGAGGGGAGGGCCTTTTCCAAAGCTGTTTTGGCCTTTGAGGAAAGACTTACTGGGGCCAGGCCTGGCAGCAACCACCAGGCAACATGATATCATGCAACTTGCATGACTCACCCGGGACTGGCTGTGTGCCACTGTTCAGTAGTCCACAAAACCCATTGTGGTGTTGTAGGTTAGAGTTTCAGACTAGGATCTGACGACCCAGATGGAGATCACCAGTCTGCCATGGAAGTTCATTGAGTGACTTTGGGCCAGTTACACATTCTCAATCTACCTCACAGAGTTTAAGGATTAAATGGAGGAGCCAGCTGCTTTGGGTTCCCATTTTTGGGGAAGACTGAGTATAAGTGAAATAAATTTTAAAATGTAGTTGAAGATGGGGGAAGGGATAAAAGATGGGTGGGTGGTAAGGAGAAAAAGAAGCAGGGAAAGATTTCCCAGAAGGAGGGAAAGAGGAAATAGTGTGGGGAGGGAGATCTGGGGAAAAGTGAGGTGCCCCCTGCAAGTCTTGCAGGCTCCCCCACGATGCAATTGAGAAGGGCTTGGCAGCCAGCACTGCACAGCTAGACCCCAGCCCACTGGCTGGCACTGTACAACTGAGCCATAGTTTTCCCAAATAGAGACTGATTGAGAGGGAAGAAGGGAAATCTGAAGACAGAGGAATACATAAAGGTAGGTTGGCTGGTTGGTGGGAAAGAGAAACAAAAGCAGGAAAACTGGAGAGGCTATGAGGCTTTCAAGGAAGAGAAAGAGGAAACAGTGAAAATAGCGGAAGTAGTGGGAATAGAAGAAATGAGATGTCCCCTGCAAATACTTGTAGGTCCTCCTGTTTATCATGCATCTAATTCTGAACTGTGCCATAAAGCGTAGATCTAGAGATCTGCAAAATGGAGCTAGGAAGAGACTTCTTTACAAACCTGAATAAAGTGCCAAGTTTACAGAAAAATCTTACCCCCAAAAATCTGAGGATTAAAACTCCCCCAAATAATGGAAACAACAGCTGTAAGAAAAGAATGCCCAGGCAACCACAACTATATTGCTGAACCTTTCAACCAATGGTTTCTGTAAAGTAAAGCTATAGGGAGGGGTGTACTTGGAGGACAAAACAGCCCTGGAAAGGATACTGTCCTGTGTCCTTCTTGCATGCCAGATGGACAAGAATTCACCAACGGCAGGATTGGTGAAGACCACTGGATACTCATTGGCAACACCGCCTAGCCCAGCAGCCATAATGCAATTGGGCCTGGCTCAGTAGCCACTGCACAGCTGGGCCTAGCCAGCACTGGCATCCTCTGTGAAACTCAGCCAGATTTCTCCCAGGGAGAAGCTGCCAGGGGGAGGGAATAAGGGAAAGCTGAAGATGGGAGCAGATAAAGGTAGGTTGTCTTACGAGTAGAAAGAAAAGAAGGAAGCAGGAAAAGGGGAGAGGCTATGGGGGCTGCCAGGGAAAGGAAAGAGGAAATAGTGGGGGAAGGAAATACAGAGGAAGTTGAGATGCCCTTCAAGTCTTTGCATGTCCCCTGCTTGTACATTAATATTTCACATCACACATTTGGATGGATAGAAGTTGTAATCTATCATAAACTTTTCTGGATTCTTGATCGTTTCAAATAAAGGGGGTGTGTGGGCGGTATGTGCACACTCCCACAAATATTCCTTTTGTGCCATTTTGCTCCCAAGGAAGAGTGTGTACTGATATATTCAGCATGAACCATTTTTGTTGCATTTGGTAATGAAGAAACAAATATACAAATTATATTTTTTTACTGAATCAGAGGTTTGCGGATGTTGGATGTTATCATGGTAGAAAAGTATTAGCTGCAGCCTAATCAGATAAAAACACTATTAGATTTCAGCACAAAGGAGAGTTCCTTTGACTACAAAGTGCACTGAAGTTTAACCAGATTCTCCGAGGCCAGTGCTGAGACACCCAGTTTCAGTGGTTTTAAGAATAGCAGTTGTGGCTTCTGGGGCATTTAGTAGTAGTCATATAACAAAAGTTGTAATAGAATGTGTATTGTTCACAGAAGAGTATGTACAAGCTGGATTTTTATCTGAGTTTCGTTATTTTATGTAAGTTGTATTTGAAAATCATTGTCTATAGATTTTTCCTCTTTTTTCCCCTTTTGTTAACCTGATAGGTTTTCCCCAATCACAATTGATGGGATGACCAGCCTTGTGGG